>CM069142.1:72605292-73212792 GCA_035221665.1 Okamejei kenojei | reverse complement strand
CTCCCCTCCGTCTCTGACTCCGTCTCTGAATCCCTGCAATAGCTCAGTGCCACTGTTATTGCCGCGGTGCATTAAAGAAAGGATGAACCAGACACATCCCAGCATTGCAGCAGGCCCTAGACCCCGACAGGGCAAAGTCCACTCACAAACATCAGGGCACTGGCGGCTCAGTTGGCAGCCCTGTCCCATAGACTGGTCCAGCGGGTACATGGCAGGGCTGTGCGTGGCACACTATGTCTCACAAATCTGATTGTGTTTGTTAAAGATGATTGTTCTATTGTCGTACTAGACCAAGTGGGACCCGTTGGGTCCCTGTCACACGGGAGGCCCGGTCTCCCAACGCAACCCGCTCCCCCCAACGCAATATTCCACCACTCACCGATAGCCCACAACTGTTCATGGGTGGCTCATTTCCCCCTTATTCACCCTCCTTTATGTTAAACTTTTTAAAAAAATGCTGCCGGGAAAAATAAAATGGATTTCACTTGCTACCAGGACTTGGTGTCCTGTGATTGCAACATTGTTGTGGGCAGGGCCAGCAAGGATTTGGATTTTTGACACTGAGAAGTTAAGTGAAAAGTAAAAATTTTAAAGTTTTAAATCATAAAATCATAGAAAATAGGTGCAGGAGTAGGCCATTCGGCCCTTCGAGCCTGCACCGCCATTCAATATGATCATGGCTGATCATCCAACTCAGTATCCTGTACCTGCCTTCTCTCCATTCCCCCTGATCCCTTTAGCCACAAGGGCCACATCTAACTCCCTCTTAAATATAGCCAATGAACTGGCCTCAACTACCTTCTGTGGCAGAGAATTCCACAGACTCACCACTTTCTGTGTGAAAAAAGATCTTCTCATCTCGGTCCTAAAAGACTTCCCCCTTATCCTTAAACTGTGACCCCTTGTTCTGGACTTCCCCAACATTGGGAACAATCTTCCTGCATCTAGCCTGTCCAACCCCTTAAGAATTTTGTAAGTCTCTATAAGATCCCCCCTCAATCTCCTAAATTCCAGTGAGTACAAGCCGAGTCTATCCAGACTTTCTTCATATGGAAGTCCTGCCATCCCAGGAATCAGTATGGTGAACCTTCTCTGTACTCCCTCTATGGGAGAAATGTCTTTCCTTAGATTAGGAGACCAAAACTGTACGCAATACTCCAGGTGTGGCCTCACCAAGACCCTGTACAACTGCAGTAGAACCTCCCTGCTCAAATCCTTTTGCTATAAATGCCAACAGACCATTTGTTTTCTTCACAGCCTGCTGCACCTGCATGCCTACTTTCAATGACTGGTGTACCATGACACCCAGGTCTCGTTGCATCTCCCCTTTTCCTAATCGGCCACCATTCAGATAATAATCTACCCTCCTGTTTTTGCCGCCAAAGTGGATAACCTCACATTTATCCACATTATACTGCATCTGCCATGCATTTGCCCACTCACCCAACCTATCCAAGTCACCTTGCAGCCTCCTAGCACCCTCCTCACAGCTAACACTGCCCCCCAGCTTCGTGTCATCCGCAAACTTGGAGATGTTACATTCAATTCCCTCATCCAAATCATTAATATATATTGTAAATAGCTGGGGCCCAGCACTGAGCCTTGCGGTACCCCACTAGTCAGTGCCTGCCATTCTGAAAATGACCCGTTTACTCCTACTCTTTGCTTCCTGTCTGCCAGCCAGTTCTCTATCCACATCAATACTGAACCCCCAATACCCCCTTTAAGTTTGTATGCTAATCTCTTATGTGGGACCTTGTCGAAAGCCTTCTGAAAGTCCAGATATAACACATCCACAGGTTCTCCCTTATCCACTCTACCAGTTACATTCTCAAAAAATTCTATAAGATTCGTCAGACATGATTTACCTTTCATAAATCCATGCTGACTTTGTCCAATGATTTCACCGCTTTCCAAATGTGCTGCTATCCCATCTTTAATAACTGACTCTAGCATTTTCCCCACTACCGATGTTAGACTAATTGGTCTGTAATTCCCCGTTTTCTCTCTCCCTCCCTTTTTAAAAAGTGGGGTTACATTAGCTACCCTCCAATCCTCAGGAACTACTCCAGAATCTAAAGAGTTTTGAAAAATTAGCACTAATGCATCTACTATTTCTGGGGCTACTTCCTTAAGTACTCTGGGATGCAGCCTATCTGGCCCTGGGGATTTATCGGCCTTTAATCCATTCAATTTACCTAACACCACTCCCCGGCTAACCTGGATTTCACTCAGTTCCTCCATCTCATTTGACCCCGGTCCCCTGCTATTTCCGGCAGATCATTTATGTCTTCCTTTGTGAAGACAGAACCAAAGTAGTTATTCAATTGGTCTGCCATGTCCTTGTTCCCCATGATCAATTCACCTGTTTCTAACTGTGAGGGACCTACATTTGTTTTAACTAACCTTTTTCTCTTCACATATCTATAAAAACTTTTGCAGTCAGTTTTTATGTTCCCTGCCAGTTTTCTTTCATAATCTATTTTCCCTTTCCTAATTAAGCACTTTGTCCTCCTCTGCTGGACTCTGAATTTCTCCCAGCCTACCAGGCTGCTTTTTCTGGCTAATTTGTATGCTTCATCTTTAGTTTTGATACTATCCCTGATTTCTCTTGTTATCCACGGATGCACTACCTTCCCTGATTTATTCTTTTGCCAAACTGGGATGAACAAGTGTTGTAGTTCATCCATGCAGTCTTTAAATGCCTTACATTGCATATCCACAGTCAACCCTTTAAGAATCACTTGCCAGTCTATCTTGGCCAATTCACGTCACGTAACCTCAAAGTTACCTTTCTTTAAGTTCAGAACCCTTGTTTCTGAATTAACAATGTCACTCTCCATCCTAATGAAGAACTCAACCATATTATGGTCACTCTTGCCCAAGGGGCCACGTACAACAAGGCTGCTAACTAACCCTTCTTCATTACTCAGTACCCAGTCTAGAATAGCCTGCTCTCTCGTTGGTTCCTCTACATGTTGGTTTAGAAAACTATCCAGCATACATTCCAAGAAATCCTCTTCCTCAGCACCCCTGCCAATTTGATTCACCCAATCTAGTAGATTGAAGTCACCCATTATAACTGTTTTACCCTTGTTGCACGCATTTCTAATTTCATGTTTGATGCCATCCCCAACTCCACAACTACTGTTAGGTGGCCTGTACACAACTCCCCCTAGCGTTTTCTGCCTCTTAGTGTTTTGCAGCTCTACCCATATCGATTCCACATCCCCCAAGCTTATGTCCTTCCTTTCTATTGTGTCAATCTCCTCTCTAACCAGCAACACTACTCCACCTCCTTTTCCTTTCTGTCTATCCCTCCTGAATATTGAATATCCCTGGATGTTCAGCTCCCAGCCTTGGTCACCCTGGAGCCATGTCTCCGTGATCCCAACTATATCATATTCATTAATAACTATCTGCACATTCAACTCATCCACCTTATTACGAATGTTCCTTGCATTGAGACACAAAGCCTTCAGGCTTGTTTTTACAGCACTCTTGCCCATTATACAATTATGTTGAAAAGTGGCCCTTTTTGATTTTTGCCCTGGATTTTTCTGCCTGCCACTTTTACTTTTCATCTTGCTACCTATTGCTTCTACCCTCATTTTACATCCCTCTGTCTCTCTGCTCATGCTCCCATCCCCCTGCCACATTAGTTTAAATCCTCCCTGACAGCACTAGCAAACACTCCCCCAAGGACATTGGTTCCCTTCAAGCCCAGGTGCAGACCGTTCTGATTGTACTGGTCCCACCTCCCCCAGAACTGGTTCCAATGCCCGAGAAATGTGAATAACTTGTAAAATTTACCATCAATCTGAACAAAACGACACTCCACACCACAGGACAATGGTGAGTATGGTGGTCCAAAGATTGTAGTGCTATTGTGTACGGTTTTGGCATAATTCAGGGCATGAATCGCTTGCACGCGCGCACACACACACACAGACAAGATAAGAGTTTTAGTCATATATAGATGTCTCGAAACGGAACAATGAAATTCTTACTTGCTGCAGCACAACAGAATACATATGTAAACATAGTACACTGTAAAGAAGATTCTAAAGATGAGAGCAGGGCTCTAAAATTGGTAGTAGAGGGGGCAATGAAGAAAACTATCTAAGATGACACCAGATCTTGGTCAAGAAGAATAATAGTGCGGGGTGGGGGTGGGGGGGGGGGTTTGGGAGGGGAGAAAGAGACGCTCCTCCCACGGTAAGAAGCTTTTACATTTTTCAACTTGAAATTGTGCAATCTGGTGCACACTGCAGCGAGTCTTTTAACTTACACTTGGATGCAACATTTATGCTTTAAATTGGATTAGGTATGAATAAGGTTATGCTAAATTACATTCCTTTTTTTTTTTTTTTTTAAATTTATTTATTATAGAAACAAAATAACAACCAGTTACATTATATTTCAGTAGTAAATATACATAGTCCTAATAACTGATTCATACTAATAATATTATTTATACTGTATTATCCTTAGTTATAGATTTCAGAGTTATGTATTTTATATAATTAAAGATACATAATACTACTAATACATTCACAATATTAGCATTATACTCGTACTATTAGTAATTATCATTTTATTTCTAATTTTATTAAGTATAAGACCAAATTTTATGATATTATTGATACAAAAAGTTAGTACATCTTATATAATTCTTATTATTTCTTCCTAATGTTAACAATATTTATTTTATCGCTAAATTTAAAATTATTGTACCATTAAAAGCATATAATTTTATATAATTAAAAATATAAAATACTAGGAAATGCTAATAATACTAACAATGTTCTTATAAATCTAATGATATTTATATTCATTCTAATATTAAGCTAGTGTGTTTCTATATTATTTTTTTATTTTTTATTTAGATATAAGAAAATAGAGAAAATTAGGAAATAGAATAAAGAATAAGAAGAGGTTTGATGGAGAATAAAATATTCGTCAATAATCCGTCCTTATAGATATATTCATGATTTATTATACGTATCTCTTCATCCACTCAAATGTCCAGGCCTCAGTCAGGTTCCCGCGCCGAACCATTACGACCCTGCAAATATTTAATATATGGAGACCAAATACATCTGAAGAGATCTAACCTATCCATAAGGACAAGCCTCAATCTCTCCAAATGAAGTGTCTCCGACATTTCTATATTCCACATTTTGATTGTTGGGAATGCAGGGCCTTTCCAAAATTTTAATATTAATTTTTTCCCAATTATTAAACCATAATCAATAAAAGTTCTTTGATTCGTTGTTATTAATTGGTCAGTTTCAATTATTCCAAGTATAATCAGCTTTGGGTCAGGGATTATATTTATATTAATAACAGTCGAGATTATTTTAAATATTTCCTTCCAGTATTCTACAATTTTTATGCAGTTAGTGAATGAATGTGTCAAATTTGCTTCTGAAATTTGACATTTGTCACATGTTGGAGATATTTTTGGAAAAATATTATGTAATTTAGATTTAGAGTAATGTAATCTATGTAATATTTTAAACTGTATAAGAGAATGTTTAGCGTTTAATGAACAATAATGTATATGTTGTAAACTTTCATCCCATATTTCTGGTCTTATTATTTGGCCTAATTCCTTTTCCCAAGATTCTCTGTATATTTCTGTTGATGGAGTATCGTTTTCCAGTAAAATATTATATATATATGATATCATTTTTTCCATATTTGGATGTTTATTCAAACATTCATCTAAAATTTCTATTTTTCTATTTCTAAATTCATATATATTTACAGAGGCATAGTTTCTAATTTGTAAATATCTGAAATATTCTTTATTATGTAGCCCATAAATTTGTTGCAACTCTTGAAATGAAAGAAAAGTATTTTCCTTATAAAGATCACCCATCTTAGAAATTCCTTTATTTTTCCATTGTAAAAAAGCCTTATCCAAAATCGAAGGTTTAAACATAAAATTATTAACAATCTTAAGACTTATTGGTATAGATTTTAGTTTTAATGCTTTCTTTATTTGTTTCCATATGCGGATTCCATTTTCTATTATCGGATTTTCACTATAAACTTTCTTAGCTACATTAATATTAGCAAATATTATAGAGCTAATTTCTAATGGAGAACAATCTTCTTCTTCCATACTTAACCAATTTGGTTTATTATCTATTTCTCCTAACCAAAAATTCATGTTTTTAATATTAACTGCCCAGTAATAAAACATCAAGTTTGGTAACGCTAATCCTCCATTTATTTTAGACTTACATAAATGTTTTTTATTTATTCTATGAATCTTATAATCCCAAATAAAATTCGTAATTAAAGAATCTACTTTTTTAAAAAAATTTTTGGAAGATATATCGGGATTAATTGAAATAAATATAATAATTGTGGAAGAAAAATCATTTTTATTGCATTAATTTTCCCTATCATCGAAATAGGTAAACTTTTCCAGTATGAAATATTCTTATTTAATTTATCTAGTAATGGGGGAAAATTAGATTTAAATAGAGAATTAAATCTTTTTGTAACAAAAATCCCAAGATATTTAATATTTTCATTTGTTATCTTAAAGGAAATTGTTGTAATATATGTAACTTATTCATTGTTATAGGCATAAGTTCACTTTTATTCCAATTAATACTGTATCCTGAAAGTGATCCGAATTCCGTTATTAGTTTTAACAAATTTCGAATACTTATTTCTGGTTGAGTGATATAAAGTAATACATCATCTGCATATAAGGAAATTTTATTCTTAGTATTTGCGGTATCATATCCATATATTTCCGGGTGTAGTCTTACCCTCTGAGCAAGTGGTTCTATTGCTAATGCAAACAATAAAGGTGATAAAGGGCAACCTTGCCTACAACCTCGTGATAAATTAAATTTAATTGATAACATTCGATTTGTTGTTATTCTAGCTATTGGATTTGCATATAATAATTTAATCCAAGTAATAAACTCCTCTCCTAATTTAAAAGCTTCCATCACCGAAAATTACATTCCTAATTACATTTCACAATAGAGGAGCCAGGCTCTGATCAACAGGTGCAGCACATGAATGACTATATTCATGTATGGAAATCAGATTATCTTCATGCCGTTATGCATATATATAGAGAGAAACTCAGAGAAACAAAGCAAAAGTCAGACTTCCATCACTGTTCTACACAAATAAATCAATCAACCTTGTTCAAGAAGGAACTGCAGATGTTGGAGAATCGAAGGTGGACAAAATTGCTGGAGAAACTCAGCGGGTGCGGCAGCATCTATTGAGCAAAGGAAATAGGCAACGTTTCGGGCCAAAACCCTTCTTCAGACGGTTTCAACCTTTACCCTTTGAATATAGAAAAAAGATGAAAATAATGCCACATATTCAATCATATATGGTTCAATGAAATTAAGATATATATGTAAAAATATATATGGAAACGGGCCCTTCCGCCCACCAGGTCCACACCGAGCAGCAATCTATCGTACACCAATTCCATCCATCACGCCAGGGACAATTTACAGAAGCCAATTAACCTACAAACCTGCACTTCTTTCGGATATGGGAGAAACCGGGATATCCAGAGAAAACCCATGTGGTGGTAAGGCAGCAACTCTACCGCTGCACCACCGTGCCACCCCATTACATTATTTTTTCTGTAATATATTTATTATGGTGTCACGTGAATAAAGATGAACACATGATTCTGATTTCTGCCCTTAGTTGGATAACACACTTGTCCAGTCATTGTGTTTTATGGCTGGTTTTCAACCTCTTCAGGCTGAACGTCTCGACTCGAAACATCACCCATTCTTTTTCTCCAGAGATGCTGCATGTCCTGCTGAGTTTTTCTAGTTTTTAGTGTCTATCTTCAGTTTAAACAAGCATCTGTAATTCCTTTCTACACTATTTGTTAAGCAAAACAGGTCCTATTCTCATTATATAATTTTGTGATCAGCGTGAGAGCATGCAAATTTTGTGAAATGCGCGAGTCTCACACTCAATGCATGAGAGTTGGCAGCCCTGCGAATAATGCAAACATTTTATGCAAGTTACAATTGTTTGGACAAAAATCACTTATTACTGCTTTATAACAGTTAAGTTACTTTAAGACTATTTCAGAAATTATGGCAGTCAACGACAAATCAACTAACAAATTAAAGCAAACTGAAAAAAAAACCATTTTCCCTTTCCTGACTTGACCTCATAAGTACTTTAACGCTGTTAACAGAGCAAAGGGATATTAATCTCAGGAAGAATCAAAATGGGGAAAGTGGGGGCAATTTTGCTTAAATGGTCATTCTAAGCCCATTCAGATCTGCATAGAGTCAGTTATACAACATGTACATGGCTGGCCCAATTTGTCCATACTGATCAAGTTGGCATTCTATGTGCCCAGGGACTGGCTGCCGTTCCCAGGTCCGCTCGCCTGCCCCAACCCCGTGATAAAGAATTGAAAAAAACCCCGCGGTTTTTCGGGTTACGGGCCGTGTCCGAACCCTGTCCTAGATATTTGGCCTCATGTGGTCGTCGTCGCCACCCCCCCACCCCCCCCATGTTTGACAACTGCTTCACCTGGCTGTCGTTGCCGGCAGCTGCCTATTCGACCAAAGAGAAGAGAAGAGACGCGACGTTACTCACAGCCGGCAATCGACGCGCTTCCCCAGACCGCACAGATTGCTGGCAGCCGGCGCAAAGGGACAAACTGGCGCAGGGACTGGACTCAGCATGAGAACTCGGTCATGAGCGTGAGGGCGTGAGAAATAGCTCCAAGGCGTGAGTCTCACGCTGAAAGCATGAGAGTTGGCAGCCCTGCATCCTCTCCACACCCACACTATCCAGGCCTTTCATTATTCTGTAAGTTTCAATCAGGTCCCCCCTAAACTCCAGCGAGGTCCCCCCTCATTCATCTAAACTCCAGCGAGTACATGTCCAGTGCCGACAAACACTCATCATATATTAACCCACTCATTCCTTGGATCATTCTTGTAAACCTCCTCTGGACCCTCTCCAGAGCCAGCACATCCTTCCACAGATACGGTGCCCAAAACTGCTCACAGTGCTCCAAATGCTGCCTGACCAGCGCCTTATAGAGCCTCAGCATTACATCCCTGTTTTTGTATTCCAGCCCTCTTGATATAAATGCTCCTATTGAGTTTGCCTTTGAGAATTACTACCGATTTGACTTGCAGATTAGCTTTTTGTGAGTCCTGCACCAGTACAGTACAGGAGTTAGGACATTGTGTTACAGCTGTACAAAACACTGGTGAGGCCACACTGTGTCCAGCTCACACAGTTCTGTTCAACCACTGTTCAACCTGCTAGTGGGAGGATGTGTGCTGAAAGATTGATGAGATGGTGATGGAGTCTGGTGGATGTTGGGCTGGAGTTATCAGGAGCGTTGGATAGGCTGGGTCTTTAGTCCCTGGACCTTAGCTGAGGGCTGACCTTCTGAACGGTCACTGATTAATGTGGGGCATAATAGCCAGTCTTTCCCCCAGGGAAGGGGACCCTAATACTGCAGGCTACAGGTTAATGGTGAGAGGGGAAAGATTTAAAGGGACTTGTGGCTAACGTAATCAAGGGATATGGGGAGAAAGCAGGAACAGGGTACTGATTTTGGCCATGATGATATTGAATGGCGTTGCTGGCTCGAAGGGCTGAATGGCCTACTCCTGCACCTATTTTCTATGATTCACACGTTCACTAGTTCTTGGTTATTTTCACGTATTCACCACCTGCTCTGCCGCCCTCTACATGTGTGAGTGCGGACGCCCAGGTCTCTCTCCTCAGCGACTATCTTCACCCACTCTCACAACTGCCAGGCCTCTGGGACAGGCCCATAAATCACCTTCAATTACTTTTCCTGTGAGTCTTGTACTTGTCAAAATGAATGATGTCAGTACTGCTGAATTCAGGTCCCTTCAAGTCCCATTCCCAACTCGAGAAACACCCCCCTCTGGGACCTGTTATTCTGTAAATAACCTCCCCCCCCCAACCCTGAACACCTGAATCAGACCCCAGCCTGTGACCCAGTCTCGGGGATCTGCTCCCCTATATATAAATTCCTGGAACCTCAGGCTTACAACTGCTGCTTTGTTGAAGTAAGGAACAACATTTGTTGTCACCTCACATGAAACAATTAATTAATTGATTAATAGGTTTATTGGCCAAGTAGGTACAGTATTCTAGCCATACTTATGTACACGTATGGCCAGTATAGTCACAGAATCACAGTGCAGAAACAGGCCCTTCTGCCCAACTTGCCCATGCTAACCAACATGCCCCATCTAAGCTCGTCCCATCTCCCTGCGTTTGACCCATATCCCTCCAAACCTGTCCTGTCCATGTACCTGTCCAAATGTCTATTGAATGTTGTTATAGTCCCTGCCTGAACTATCTCCTGTGGCAGCTCGTTCCACACACCCACCACCATACCTGTGGGAGCCCCTGCAATCTCCTCCCATGGCAACTGGCGTACACCAGGACCTGGAGATGATCCACCTTTACACCCACTGAGATATCTAATACCTCTTTTATTTAATTCATGCTAATTGTTGTCGACCATGACCGTCCCTCTTCTCCACACCGCCCCCTTCCTCAGTCCATACGGATGAGGTGCTCACCCCTCACCCACATCTACAGACCCCACTCTCATCCTGGCTTCCCCTGTGATCTTTATATAAAATACTGACATCTTCCTTCATCTTTAGCTTAGATTATTGTCACGTGTGCTGAGGTACAGTATTATTGCGTGCTATCCAGTCGGCAAATAGACTGCACATAAATACGTGTGTAGAAGGAACTGCAAATGCTGGTTTACACTGAAGATAGACACATCTCAGACTAGCAGAATCAGGGGAGAGGGATCCAGACTACGAGTCCTCTCCCCCGACTCTCAGTCTGAAGAAGGGTCTCGACCCGAAACGTCACCTATTCCTTCTCTCCAGAGATGCCGCCTGTCCGACTGAGTTACTCCAGCACCATCAAAGCCATCCACTGTGTACAGATACAGGCTAAATAGAATAACGTTTAGTGCAAGATAAATTGCAGTAAAGTCTGATTAAAGATAGTCTGAGGGTCTCCAATGAGTTAGATGGGAGGTCAGGACCGCTCTCCAGTTGAATCTAATCTGCCAGTGATGTTTCCAGCCCCCTGTTCACCCTCACAGTGGGTCCTCGTACACTCCTGTGCCCTCTCACCCGCTGATGGACCTTTCCCTGTCTTCAATTGCCTGTCCATTCCCACCACAGATGCTGCCTGACCCACTGAGTTCATTTCCTTTCAGATGTCCTTGACTGTATCGCAAACTCTGCCCAAGATTCCCACGTTCCCTCGTCAAGATGTCTCTCTCTGCGGTAACAGCAGAGGAGAAATATTCTTACAAATGAATTTAAATCAGGAGAAGTGAAGCTGGGAGCTGGATTGAGACGCTCGGTCTCATAGGCTGGGCAAGGCTGTAACTGCGCTGTGCATTAAACTCTCTCACCCAGGAATAAACTCAGCACAGATGCATTATTCATAATGCAAGAGCCACAAATATTTCGAATTCTGCACTGGTCATAACTCCTGCTGCTGAAGCACTGGCATAAGATAGCAGCAGAATTAGGCCATTCGGTCCATCGAGCTTACGCCATCCAATCATGACTGATCTATCTCTCCCTCCTAACCCCATTCTCCTGCCTCCTCCCCATAACCCCTGACACCCCTGATCAAGAATCTGTCAATCTCTGCCTTAACAATATCCATTGACTTGGCTTCCACAGTCGACTGTGGCAATCCACAGATTCACCACCCTCTGACTACGGCAGCATGGTGGGGCAGCGGTAGAGTAGCGCCGGAGACCCAGGTTCCATCCCGACTACAGGTGCTGCCTGTACGGAGTTTGTACTTTCTCCCCGTGACCTGCGTGGGTTTTCTACGGGTGCTCTGGTTTCCTCCCACTCTCCAAAGACGTACAGATTTGTAGGTTAATTGGCTTGGTATAATTTGTAGATTGTTCCCAGTGTGTGTAGGATAGTGTAAATGTGCGGGGATCGCTGGTCGGTGCGGACTCGATGGGCCGAAGGGCCTGCTTATGCTCTGTATCTGTAAACTAAACTAAACTAAAGAAATTCCTCCTCAACTCCTTTCTAAAGGAACGTCCTTTAATTCTGAGGCTGTGCCCTCTGGTCCTAGACTCTCCCACTAGTGGAAACATCCTCTCCACATCCATTCTATCCAGGCCTTTATTGGGTAAGCTTCAATAAGGTCCCTCATCATCCTCCCGACACGGAATGCTGGCATCTCCTTCCCGGGAAAGGAGGAGTCAGGCACTAGGCCAATGCAACCGGGTCTGGAGAGGGGCATGTGTGGGTGCCCAGTGCGCGCGTGTGTGTGACTACCGGACACTCCTGCTCACTACTGGACACACCAGCTCACTATTCTCCACATTCAAAAGGGCGTGAGTGGGAAAAGGAAAGAACAGATTAAATTGTGTCGAGACCTTTACTGAATATCTAGCAGGTTCACAATGGATATTAGAAGTTATCTTGCAGCCTGCTGAGGGAAGTAATATAGCGATAATTGATTTTTCCCTAATAGATAAATAAGTGGTTTGCAGCAATGTGTGAGGAAGAACATCACAACAGCGCGTGAACCTGAATCACTGGCCCACTCCATCCACCCGCCTAGCTAATGGGAGCACATTGACACTCGACATTGCATTCCACACTCCGTATTGTGGGCTGAGGAGGTAAGAGAGAGGATATATAACAGCCAGTGTTAAATCTAAAGATAGACACAAAAAGCTGGATCTAATGGGCCTGTCCCACTTGGGCGATTTTTTAGGGGACTAGATAGTCACCACATGTTCGCCGGGAGTAGTCTCCTCAGTCGCGCAAAATGTCGTAGCGTCTTTCTGGTCGCCACTAAATTTTCAACATGTTGAAAATATTTTCGGCAACAGTGGGTTTGACGCCAATGAGCGTAGCTTGGCTTCTCCTGACGTAGATGCTGGTGTAGGTTGTCGCCAGGATGATGTAGGTTATCGCCGTTTTTTTAGTGACCTGCTATGACTATGACAGTCGCCGGCAGTTGCCTAAACATTCACCAAGTGGGACAGGCCCATAAAGCCCTTGTGCTGGGTTAAAGAACCATCTGTATGATGTCTGATCGGAATAAATAATGAGATCTGATAAATAATGAGATGGTTACCAAGGATCAATGGGGTTAGGAGGGAGAGATAGATCAGCCGTGATTGCATGGCAGAGTAGACCTGATGGGCCAAATGGCTTAATTCTACTCCTATCACGTGATCTTATGATCAGTTGCAAGTGACACTGTTAGCGATGATTGGCCGGGAAGATCTCTGAAGGAGAATCAAGAGACTGTAGAATCTGGAACATTAAGCAAAGCGGTTTCTGTGGAGAAGGAACTGCAGACACTGGTTTACACCGAAGACAGACACAAAATGCTGGAGTAAATCACGGGGCAGGCAGCATCTCTGGAGAGAAGGAATGGGTGATGTTTCAGGTCGAGACCCTTCTTCAGACAGAGAGTCAGTGGAAAGGGAAACAAGAGATATAGACGGTGATGTAGAGAGATATAGAACAAATGAGTGAAAGATATGCAAAAAAGTAACATTGACCAAGGAGCCCACAATGGTTCATTGTTGGTGTGGGCTCGGTGATAACGAATTACACAGTGAAACTCAACAGAATGGACAGACGGCATTCTGGGCTCGGGACCCTTCAGATGTTGCCCGACCTGCTGAGTTCCTCCAGACCTTGTGCTTTGGTGAATCATTGACAACAACGGGTGTCCGAGCCAGAGATTCCCATCAACGTTACACACTCACACACTGTGGTGTCACACTCACACACTGCCCTCACTCTCACACACTGTGTCACACTCACACACTGGTGTCACACTCACACGCTTCCCTCACACTCACACACTGCCCTCACACTCACACTCACACACTGTGGTGTCACACTCACACACTGGCCTGTCATACTTACACTACTGTGGGTAACTGCCATGTGAGTCTCCATCACGGAGACACGATGCCCGGCTGTGTCCCATGGCTCACTCGGAGCAGAAACTTCCAGCAAATGTCCGGCTGAGATTTGTTCGTCAATGTCAGAGCCACCACGCCATACAGCACAGAAACAGGCCCTTCGGCCCATCTGGTCCATGCCAAACAAGTTGGCATTCTGGTCTGGTCCCATTTGCCTGCATTTGGCCCAGAGCTTTGTAAGTGTAATCAAGGACCAGTCTCACCCCAGTTACTCCCTCTTCTCCCCTCTCCCATCGGGCAAGAGGTACAGAAGTGTGAAAACGAACGCACACCTCCAGATTCAGGGACAGTTTCTTCCCGGCTGTTATCAGGCAACGGAACCATCCTCTCACCAACTAGAGAGCAGTGCTGAACTACTATCTACCTCATTGGTGACCCTCGGACTATCTTTGATTGGACGTTACTGGCTTTACCTTGCACTAAACGTTATTCCCTTATCATGTATCTGTACACTGTGAACGGCTCGATTGTAATCATGTATTGTCTTTCCACTGACCGGTTAGCACGCAACAAAAGCTTTTCACTGTACCTCAGTACACGTGACAATAAACTACACTGAACGATCCTGTGCTGGCTCTCCCGGCCCCCTCTCAGCGTTCCAGCCGTTCCCAATATTCCCAGTATTCTGAGCTGAACAGAAGTAGTTTTTCTCACCTTTTAATTGCAATTATTTTGAGCAGGTTTTTAAAACTGTATCTTTGCTGAGAGAGGCTGTAAACCTCAGAGGCATTCAATATTGACGGGCGCACATCTGCAGGCAGCTCGACAGGCAGCAGCTGGCGTGGACTACGGCACGGTGGAACTGCGCGGTGGACTGACGCGGTGGAACGGCGCGGTCCCGGCACACCACGTGTCCAGAGGCCGGTCGGTGCTCATCCCTGCCGGGAACATCCATGTCCCGGAACCCGGACACTTTCTGTGGGACACCCCACTGTTTTTCATTTAACCAAAAATGATTATTTCAATTATTTGCAATAATATGTACGGTACGAAATAAATCAAAACCCAGCGCCGTAAAACAAGTCAAACAAATATCCTTCAATACTAAATAAACTATTAGGCAAGTATATTCCCATTCTTGTCAAGGATCTACACCCCCCGCAGTGCCCAGCCGTCCCGGAAATCCCCCAGGGTGCCCGTGGACAGCGCGCAGTCCCTCTCTTTTTTTTTTGTTTTGTTTATTTTTGTTAGAAGTAAGTACAGTAGTGTGGTACTTAAGTACCTAATACATACATACATATTTCCATTCTTGTACAACTTCGTACTTTTGATTTAATAATAAAAGAACAGTGAGAGAAAAAATAAATAAAGAATGTCGGAATAGATAGACCGAGATAAGAAGCTAAAAAGATTGAAAGAAAAGGAGAAAGTAAAGGAACGAGAGATTAGATCTACCTATTTCGTATTTTTGCCCATCCGTCACCCGGTTCTAAACCATTTAATTTCTTATGTTGCACCATCTGCTTGTAAAAAGTTGATAAAAGGAGACCAAGTCTTTAAGAATAGATCTACTTTGCCTAGTAGGAGGAATCTCATTTCTTCAAGGTGTAGCATTTCAGACATGCTTGAGATCCACATTTTGAATGTTGGCGTGGTAGCGTTTTTCCAAAATTTGAGTATAAGTTTTTTTGCTGTTATTACACCGTAATTAAGAAAAGCTTCTTGGAATATAGTTAGTTTACTTCCCTCTTCCATTGATCCAAAGATAATCAGTTCTGTATTGGGGTTCAATTTTGTGTTAAATAGTTTTGTAAAAATTCCAAAAATTTCATTCCAAAATGTATACAGTTTTATACAAGAGACAAAGGAATATGCTATAGAGGCATTTTGAGCTAAACATTTGTCGCAGATGGGGGAAACATTTGAAAATATTTTATTCAGTCTAGTTTTCGAATAATATAGTCTAGGTAAAATTTTTAATTGAATTATGTTATGTCTTACATCAATTGAACATTTATTTACATATAATAATTTTTTTTCCCATCTATCATTTGGAATTTTTATCAATAACTCTTGTTCCCAGTCCCTTCTAATTGCCTCTGTCGTTGGTGTTTCTATATTTAGAATTATATTATATAAGTAAGATATTAAATTGCTTGATTCTGCCTTTCTATTCATTCCTTCCTCCAATATATCTGGAGTTAAAGTTTGATATCCTTGTATATATTTTTTCAAATAATCTTCAATTTGAAGATATTTAAAATATTGATTACTTTTCAAATTATATTTTAGTTGTAATTGTTGGAATGATAAAAGTTTTCCAATTTCATACATATCTCCCATCGTTTTAATTCCTATTGTTTCCCAATGGCTAAAAGTTTTATCAATAATGGATGGTTTGAATGAGGGATTATTAGCTATTGGAGAAAGAAGCGATAATTTTCTTCATTTTAAAGTTAAGTTTATTTGTTTCCAAATTTGTATTATACTGTGAATAATTGAATTCTTCTTGTATATTATATTGTTCAGTTTCATCGGGGAAAGAAGGATAGCTCCTATATTATAAGAGGCTCTATCACTAGTGCAAATAGTAGTGGCGATAGTGCGCACCCCTGCCTATTGCCCCTTGCTAATTGGAATTTCGGGGATAATATATTATTAGTCAGTATTCTAGTCGTCGGCTTATCATATAATTTTCTTTTTGTTTTGTAAAATATTTTTATTAGAAGTAAATACATATTAAGAAGGAATAACATAAAATAAAAAGAAAGAGACATATTATTCGTCACATACATTCTTAATATTTTTAAAGTTTACAATCATTCTTATTCATACTTCTATACTTTTTATTATTTTATAACAGAAAAAAGATAGTAAAGAGAAATAATAAAGAGAAATAAAATAAAAGTAAAAAATCAATAATATGAGTGGAGTATTAAGCAGGCTATTCTTCATTGGAGATATATCAGTGGTCTATTATATATAGGGCACACAAAAGGCTGGAGAAACTCTATTATATATAGTTCTTCATCTATTTCTTCATTCAGGTTTCAGTCAGGCCCTCGAACCGGACCACCTTGACCCTTTAAATATTCAATAAATGGAGACCATATTCCTCTGAATTGACCCAGCTTGTCCAAAAGGACAAGTCTTAATCTTTCCAGATGAAGTGTCTCTGACATTTCTGTAATCCACATTTTGATTGTGGGGGATGTAGGACCCTTCCAAAATCTTAATATTAATTTTTTGCCAATTATTAAACTATAATCGATAAAAATTATCTGCTGTGTTGTTAGTAGTTGATCCGTTTCTAATATTCCTAATATGATTAATTTTGAGTCTGGAGTCAGATTTGCATTAACTACATTCGAGATTATCTTAAAAATTTCTATCCAAAGGTTAGTCATTTTTATACATTTTGTGAATGAATGCTTTAGATTAGCTTCTAAATGCTGACATTTATCACATATAGCAGAAACATTTGAAAAAATTCTGTTTAATTTGGATTTGAAAAGCGTAATCTATGTAAAACTTTAAATTGTATCAAAGAGTGTCTGGCATTTAATGAGCAGTGGTGTATATGTTGTAAACTTTCATTCCATACTTCTACACTAATTGTTTGACCTAATTCGTTTTCCCATGCTTGCCTATATATTTCCGACATTGGTACGTCATTTTCCAATAAAATATTATAAATATATGATATTAATTTTTCTGTGTTTGGATATTTATTTAGACATTCATCTAAAATTTCTGTCTTTCTATTTCTAAAATCCTGTGTGTTTGATTTAACATAGTTTCTAATTTGCAACTATCTAAAGTACTCTTTTGAGTGTAATCCGTAATTTTGTTGTAATTCCTGAAATGAAAGAAAGAGACTTTCCCCGTAGAGATCACCCAACTTATTAATTCCATAGTTCTTCCATTGTAAAAAACCTTTATCCATCATTGAGGGTTTAAAAGTTATGTTGTTTACAATGGGAAGAGCCAGTGGTATACTTTCCAATTTTAATGTTTTCTTTAATTGTTTCCAGATACGTATCCCACTTTCTATTATTGGATTTCCTCTATAAATTTTCTTACTTATTTTAGTATTGGCAAATAAAATTGAGCTAATTTCGAAAGGTGAACAATCTTCCTTTTCCATTTTTAACCAGTTTGGCTGTTTATCTACTTCTTCCAACCAAAAATTCATATTTTTAATATTAACTGCCCAGTAGTAAAACATAAAATTAGGCAGTGCAAAACCTCCTTTTATTTTTGATTTACATAGATGTTTTTTATTTCTTCTATGGCTCTTATAATCCCAAATAAAATTGGTAACTATAGAGTCCACTTTATTAAAAAAAAAATTTAGGAAGATATATCGGGATCAGTTGAAACAGGTATAATAATTAAAGACAAATCATTTTTATCGCATTAATTCTACCTAGCATTGAAATAGGTAATGTTTTCCAATATAGGATATTCTTATATTAAAGTAGTTTATTCAGTAGGGGTGGGAAATTAGATTTAAATAAATAATCATATCTTTTTGTTACATAAATTCCAAGATATTTGATTTTTTCAATTGCTATCTTAAAAGGAAATTGTTGTAGTATATTTCCCATTATTGGCATATGTTCACTTTTATTCCAATTAATTCTATATCCGGAAAACAAGCCAAATTGAGTTATTAAATCTAATAAGTTAGGGATACTAGTTTCAGGCTTTGTATTATAAAGTAATACATCATCTGCGTATAAAGAGATTTTATTTTCAGTTTCTTTGGTTTCATACCCATATATATCACAATCTCACGGATTGCAGGGGGTATGGAGAGAAGGCAGGTACGGGATACTGAGTTGGATGATCAGCCATGATCATATTGAATGGCGGTGCAGGCTCGAAGGGCTGAATGGCCTACTCCTGCACCTAATTTCTATGTTTCTATGTTTCTATGTGCTAATGGTTCAACTGCCAGTGCGAACAGTAGTGGGGATAGAGGACAACCTTGTCTACAACCTCTGGATAAATTACATTTAGTTGATAACATTTGATTTGTTAATATTCTAGCTGTTGGATTAGTATATAGTAATTTAACCCATGTTATGAACTTCTCTCCCAACTGAAAAGTTTCCATAACCGAAAATAAATAAGACCATTCAACCTGATCAAAAGCTTTCTCTGCGTCTAATGAAGTAATTGCTAGATCTTTATTAATATTTCTTTTCGAGTATATAATATTGAATAATCGTCTCAGGTTATATGAGGAGTATCGTTTCAGTATAAATCCTGTTTGATCTGAATGAATTACTTTATTAATCACTGTATTTAGTCTTTGTGCTAGTATTTTGGTTAATATTTTTTGATCAGTATTTAAAAGAGCTATGGCTTATACGACCCTGGATCATCCAGATCTTTATCTAATTTAGGTATAAGCGTTATAATAGATTCATTTAATGTTTCTGGTAATTTCTGTTGTGCATAAATATATTCATAAAGTGTCTTCAGATCATAGAATATTTTATAAAATTCCGAACCAATACCATCCGGTCCTGGAGTTTTACCATTTTTTAATGACCTAATAGATTCTTCGATTTCTTTAGTAGTTATTTCAGCGTTTAGTGGTTCTCTATTTTCTAAATCCAGTCCTTTTAGATTACAATTTTTTTTAATGTTTCTATTCCTGTCCGATTTTCTGTCGTTTTGGTTGAATATAAATTTTTATAATATTGCAAAAATCTCTCATTTATATCTTTAGTTTGTACTAGTAATTCACCTTTGTCTGATTTAATCCTATGGATTAATTTTTCTCCCTCCAATTTTTGTAATTGACGAGCCAATAATTTTTGTGGTTTATCTCCGAATTCAAATTGTATTTGTTTAGTATATTGGTAGAGTTTTACAACTTAGTCTGACTGTATTTTATTTAATTTATATTTCAATGCAGAGATTTTATTATGTTTTATCATGGTTGGGTTAGCAGCGTTTTCTGTGTTTAATTTTCTGATCTCCTTTTCCAATGCCTGTTGTTCCCTCCGATTCTCTTTATTATAAAATGCTTGAGAGGATATCATAATTACCCGAACATACGCTTTAAAAGTTTCCCATAATAGGGACAAAGGTATTTCTGGCTTATCATTTATTTCAAAGAAAATCTTAGTCTGTTTTGTGATGTATTCTTGAGTTATTTTGTCTTTTAAAATTTATGGGTAAAATCTCCATTGTCCCTGTTTTTCCGTTTTACCAGTTATTTTAATCATAAAAGTTAAAGGTGCGTGATCTGAAATTATAATATTATGATATTTTGAATTATAAGTGAATGGGATAAGTTTTAAATCTACCAAAAAATAATCTATTCTTGAATAAGTTTTATGCACAGGTGAGTAAAATGAGTATTCCCGTCCAGATGGGTTTTGCATTCTCCAAACATCCTTAATATTACTGGTATCTGTATATGCATTTATTAGATCACTGAAATGCAATTTAATTTTCCGTTGTCTTGATGATCTGTCTAAATAAGGATCTAGTGTACAATTTAAATCTCCTCCAATTATTAGGTTGTGTTGTGGTAATTCTGGGATAGTATATTTTCTTAAAAAACAGTGGGCTGTCAAAATTTGGGCCGTATACATTAACAAAAATCATTTTTTGTATGTATAATTCTCCTATTACAATAATATATCTACCATCACTATCAGTTATAGTTGAAGTGTGTTTAAATGAAATGCCTTTACAAATTAATATTGCTACACCTCTAGATTTGTGTGTAAAAGAAGAATGATACGCTTTGTCAATCCATTTAGCCTTTAATCTGCATCTTTTTATAGATATCTTCTTGGATAAACGCCAGGTCTACTTAAAGTGCTTTTAAATGTATTAATACTTTACCTCTCTTGATTGGTTCGTTAATAAAGACTGAATTGGCCAAGATTGACTGGCAATTAATTCTAAAAGGGTTGACGGTGGATTACAATGGAAGACATTTAAAGACTGCATGGATGAACTACAAAAAATTGTTCATCCCAGTTTGGCAAAAGAATAAATCGGGGAAGGTAGTGCATCCGTGGATAACAAGGGAAATCAGGGATAGTATCAAAGCAAAGGATGATGCGTACAAAGTAGCCAGAAAAAGCAGCATACCAGAGGACTGGGAGAAATTCAGAGACCAGCAGAGGAGGACAAAGGGCTTAATTAGGAAAGGAAAAAATAGATTATGAAAGAAAACTGGCAGGGAACATAAAAACTGACTGCAAAAGTTTTTATAGATATGTGAAGAGAAAGAGGTTAGTTAAAACAAATGTAGGTCCCTTGCAGTCAGAAACAGGTGAGTTGATCATGGGGAACAAGGATATGGCGGACCAATTGAATAACTACTTTGGTTCCGTCTTCACTAAGGAAGACATAAATAATCTGCCTGAAATAGCAGGGGACTGTGGGTCAAAGGAGGAATTGAGTGAAATCCAGGTCAGTCGGGAAGTGGTGTTGGGTAAATTGAATAGATTAAAGGCCGATAAATCCCCAGGGCCAGATAGGCTGCATCCCAGAGTACTTAAGGAAGTAGCTCAGGAAATAGTGGATGCATTAGTGATAATCTTTCAAAACTCTTTAGATTCTGGAGTAGTTCCTGAGGATTGGCGGGTAGCAAATGTAACCCCTCTTTTTAAGAAGGGAGGGAGAGAGAAAACGGGGAATTACAGACCAGTTAGTCTAACATCGGTAGTGGGGAAACTGCTAGAGTCAGTTATTAAAGATGGGATAGCAGCACATTTGGAAAGTGGTGAAATCATTGGACAAAGTCAGCATGGATTCACAAAAGGTAAATCATGTCTGACGAATCTTGTGGAATTTTTCGAGGATGTAACTAGTAGCGTGGATAAGGGAGAACCAGTGGATGTGGTATATCTGGACTTCCAGAAGGCTTTCGACAAGGTCCCACATAAGAGATTAGTATACAAACTTAAAGCATACGGTATTAGGGGTTCAGTATTGATGTGGATAGAGAACTGGCTGGCAAACAGGAAGCAAAGAGTAGGAGTAAACGGGTCCTTTTCACAATGGCAGGCAGTAACTAGTGGGGTACCGCAGGGCTCAGTGCTGGGACCCCAGCTATTTACAATATATATTAATGATCTGGATGAGGGAATTGAAGGCAATATCTCCAAGTTTGCTGATGACACTAAGCTGGGGGGCAGTGTTCGCTGTGAGGAGGATGCTAGGAGACTGCAAGGTGACTTGGATAGGCTGGGTGAGTGGGCAAATGTTTGGCAGATGCAGTATAATGTGGATAAATGTGAGGTTATCCACTTTGGTGGCAAAAACAGGAAAGCAGACTATTATTTAAATGGTGGCCGATTAGGAAAAGGGGAGATGCAGCGAGACCTGGGTGTCATGGTACACCAGTCATTGAAAGTAGGCATGCAGGTACAACAGGCAGTGAAAAAAGCGAATGGTATGTTAGCTTTCATAGCAAAAGGATTTGAGTACAGGAGCAGGGAGGTTCTACTTCAGTTGTACAGGGTCTTGGTGAGACCACACCTGGAGTATTGCGTGCAGTTTTGGTCTCCAAATCTGAGGAAGGACATTATTGCCATAGAGGGAGTGCAGAGAAGGTTCACCAGACTGATTCCTGGGATGTCAGGACTGTCTTATGAAGAAAGACTGGATAGACTCGGTTTATACTCTCTGGAATTTAGGAGATTAAGAGGGGATCTTATAGAAACTTACAAAATTCTTAAGGGGTTGGACAGGCTAAATGCAGGAAGATTGTTCCCGATGTTGGGGAACTCCAGGACAAGGGGTCACAGCTTAAGGATAAGGGGGAAATCCTTTAAGACCGAGATGAGAAAGACTTTCTTCACACAGAGAGTGGTGAGTCTCTGGAACTCTCTGCCACAGAGGGTAGTTGAGGCCAGTTCATTGGCTATATTTAAGAGTGAGTTGGATGTGGCCCTTGTGGCTAAGGGGATCAGAGGGTATGGAGAGAAGGCAGGTACGGGATACTGAGTTGGATGATCAGCCATGATCATATTGAATGGCGGTGCAGGCTCGAAGGGCTGAATGGCCTACTCCTGCACCTAATTTCTATGTTTCTATGTTTCTATGTTAATACCTTTAACATTCCAGCTACAAAACGTTATTCCTCCATTCCCCGTATTCGTTTTTAAGTCTTGCATCTTTTATCTAAGGAGGTATATAATAGAGCAAATGGTTCAGCTCGACATACCCGACCTTACACCCGAACTCCGAATAGATGAATTTCAAGACCCTTGGGTATCTCTCACGTATATATCTCCTTTGTATTAATTTATAACTCCATTCAAATATAAAACAATAATAACAAAGAATAATATTAAAAAAAGGATAGATTAAGAGATTAATAGGGTGCACAAAGAGAGAAAAAAACTACATCTAATATTAGTGTAGTTAGTGTTAGCCATACTACCATGGCTAGCAATCTACCGACTTCCGTAGTCGATGTTACAAATTTATCCATCGCCATGGTTCCTTAAAATTGTTATTCCATAAACATTTTTAACCAGGAATATTAAACTCTGATGTGTACAGGCTCCATCGGTCAAGTATATGATAATATCTATACTTAATACATATTAAAAGATATAATTTTAAAAAAAATTTAAAAAGGGAGGAAAATAAAAAAAATAAAAATAAAAAAAAGTGCCAGGGGGGATAAATGAAGTCAAACCTTATATTCTGTGTGTTTACCTAATTCTAAGTAAATCAGCTATAATTAGTTGTTAATCATTAATTGGTAGTTATCAGCTTTAATTAATAATAATACCGCTGTATGAATTTTAGTATTTGTTAGTTATTAATATTAGTAGTGTTATTATTCTAATTGTTGGTATCCATAGGAGAGTCTCCAATCCGTATCTCCAATCCGAGTCTCCAATCAGCATCCTTCTCCATCTTCCTTAGGTGCCACAAGTCCATAGTCTACTCCAATCCTAAAAATACAATTTATTTGTTGATATAGTTCATCTTTGAAGATTTAATTCAGTCTTCCTCTCGTTCCTTAATCCCCTGGGCAAAGTTCATTGCATCCGCTGGGTTTTTGAAATAATGTTCTTCCTGGTTGTAGGTGACTCTCAGGGTGGCTGGGTACCTCAGACTGTACTTCCAATTCTTCACTTCCTTCAAAATTCTTTTGGTCTCCTTGAACGCATTTCGTTTCTTGGAGACCTCTGATGGGTAGTCTCGATAAATGCTGATCGAATCTTCTTCGTATGCAAGATTTCTACTTTTTACAATTTTGTTCATCATCTCCTCCAGGACATGATCATACTGGACTTTTACTATCATTTGTCTTGGAAGGGCGTCTTGCTTTGTATAACGTCTCATTACTCTGTGTGTTCGGGCTAATAAAGGCTTTTGTTCCAGAGATAAAACCTTTTGCAATAAGTTTGCAGTAAACTCTCGGGTATCTTGATTCTTTTCTCTCCCTTCTCAAATACCCACGATCCTTAGGTTCTGTCTTCTCTGGCGTCCTTCCAACTCGGCTCATTTATCAGTTATTTTGCCCAGTAAATCAGATAGACGTTGATTTTCTTTAAGGAATGTTTTCATAGTCTGAGCATTTGTTTCGGCAAGATCGTCAAGGTTCTTTATGGCTGTCGACTGCTCCTTGAGTTCTTCCTCCACATGTTCCAGCTCGGTTTCCATCTTATTTTGGATTTTATCATACATCTCTTCTACTATATTTGCAGCTTGATCCGTTAATATTTCTGTAATTTCCTTTCGCTATGTGTCAGATAATTCCGTGGCGGAGATATTGATTTCAGACTTTAACTCTTTCATCTCCTTGATTTTTTCTATTTCTTCCTTAAAATTCATTTTTGCCAGTTCAGTTTTTAATTCCAACTTTATTTCTTTCTTTAACTCTGCCATTTCTTGTACAAAAAAAACTTTAAGTTCTTCAATTTCCGATTTTTTCTTTGATTGTTTCGACACATCTTCTAGTGTCCTACCTGAGCCCGAGGCTCTAGTCGAACCTTGTTCTTGTTCTGCCGTTTTTAGCCTTGTATACCGGAGTTTTGATTTATCCATGGGTGGGCTGTGCTGTGTTGACATTATGAGTCGCACGCCTGATGACGTCACTCATGGCAGCCGGTGCAGAAACAGCAGGCAGCAGGTAGGTCTTTTCTCCCCAGTTTTTTCCTCGTTTTTTCCACGGAGCTGGCTGGCGTTACTTTCTAGCCCTCCATGGCGCCACCGGAAGTCTGATCATATAATAATTTTACCCATGAGATAAAGTTATTTCCCATGTTAAATTTTTGCAATACTTTGAATAAATATTGCCATTCTACTTGATCGAAAGCTTTTTCTGCATCCAATGAAATAATTGCTAGTTCTTCTTCAGTATTATGTGAGTACATTATATTAGACAGCTGTCTCAAATTGTTAAAAGAGTATCTCTTTGGTATAATCCCTGTTTGGTCCGGGTTTATTAGTTTGCTAACATATTTACTCAATCTTCTCGCTAGGGTCTTTGCTAATATTTTTTTATCTGTATTTAGGAGTGCAATAGCTCTATATGAGCCTGGGTCTTCTAGATCTTTATCCTTTTTTGGTATAAGTATAATCGTTGACAGTTAATGTTTCTGGTAGTTTATTTTCTTTAAAAGCGTATATATATAAATCTTGCAGGCGTGGAGAAATTATCTCATAGAATCTTTTATAGAATTCATTACTAAAGCCAACTGGTCCTGGCGTTTTGCAATTCTTCAATAAATTTATTGTTTCTTCTATTTCCTGTAGTGTAATCTGGGCTCCTAATCCCTCTTGTTCCACCATATTTAATTTTGGAAGATTACAATTGTCTAAGAAATTTGCAATTTGAGTATTATTTGCAGAGGTTTTCGATGTATATAAATTTTGATAAAATTGAGCAAATCTTTTATTAATATCTTTAGGTAGTGTTAGTAATTCCCCTTTGTCTGATTTAATTTTAGTAATTGTATTTTCTGTTTCCCGTTTTTTCAGTTGGCATGCTAAGAGTTTATGTGGTTTATCACCAAATTCAAAATTTTCTTGTTTTATAGTTTGAAATAATCTTATTATTCTGGCCGATAAAATTTTATTTAATTTATATTTTAGTATTGTTATCTTATTATGTTTATCTATAGTTGGTTCTTTAGCATTTTCTAAATCTAATTGTCTAATTTCTTGTTCTAACTGCAATTGTTCAGTGTTATTCTTTTTATTTTGGAAAGCTTGATATGAGATTATAGTTCCTCTAATAAATACCTTAAAAGTTTCCCATAATAAGGAGGGTGAAATATCTGGTGTATCATTTGTCTCAAAAGAATCCCATCTGCTCTTTTAAATATGTACATCCTTGTGAATTGTTTAAGATTTTGGGGTTAAACTTCCAAAACGATTTTTTATCAGGCATTCCATCTAATTTTAAAGAAAAAGTTAGCGGGGAATGATCAGAAATAATACTATTATGATATTCAGAATTATATGTATATGAAATTAGTTTCGTGTCCACTAAGACGTAATCAATACGTGAATATGTTTTATGTATCGTTGAATAAAATGAATATTCCCTACCTACTGGGTTAGCGATCCTCCATACATCTGTTATGTTGGTATTTTTCATGTATGTATTTAGGAGTTCACTAGTTTTAGATTTTATGTTAATCCTTTTTTGTTTTGCTGATTTATCCAGATATGGATCTAAAACACAATTCAAATATAACCATATAATAACCATATAACAATTACAGCACGGAGACAGGCCCTCTCGGCCCTTCCAGTCCGTGCCGACCATTTGTTTTCCCCTAGTCCCATCTACCTGCACTCAGACCATACCCCTCCATTCCCTTCACGTCCATATACCTATCCACTTTACTTTTAAATGTTAAAATCGATCCTGCCTCCACCACCTCTGCTGGAAGCTCATTCCACACAGCCACCACCCTCTGAGTAAAGAAGTTCCCCCTCATGTTACCCCTAAACTTCTGTCCCTTAATTCTCATGTCATGCCTTCTTGTTTGAATCTTCCCTACCCTCAATGGGAAAAGCTTATCCACATCAACTCTGTCTATCCCTTTCATCATTTTAAAGACCTCAATCAAGTCCCCCCTTAACCTTCTGCGCTCCAAAGAATAAAGACCTAACTTGTTCAACCTTTCTCTGTAACATAGTTGCTGGAACCCTGGCAACATTCTAGTAAATCTCCTCTGTACTCTCTCTATTTTGTTGACATCCTTCCTATAACTAGGCGACCAAAATTGTACACCATACTCCAGAATTGGTCTTACCAATGCCTTGTACAATTTTAACATTACTTCCCTGCTCCTATATTCAATGCTCTGATTTATAAAGGCCAGCACACCAAAGGCTTTCTTTACCACCCTATCTACATGCGATTCCACCTTCAGGGAACTATGCACAGTTATTCCTAGATCCCTCTGTTCCACAGCATTCCTCAATTCCCTACCATTTACCATGTACGTCCTATTTTGATTTGTCCTGCCAAGATGTAGCACTTCACACTTATTAGCATTAAACTCCATCTGCCATCTATCAGCCCACTTTTCCAAATGGCCCAAATCTCTCTGTAGACTTTGAGAATCTACTTCATTATCCACAACACCACCTATCTTAGTATCATCTGCATACTTACTTATCTAATTTTCCACCCCATCATCCAGATCATTGATGTACATGACAAACAACAGTGGACCCAACACAGATCCCTGAGGCACCCCACTGGTCACCGGCTTCCAACCTGACAAACAGCCATCCACCATTACTCTCTGACATCTCCCATTCAGCCACTGTTGAATCCATCTTGCTACTCCGCCATTAACACCCAAAGATTGAACCTTCTGAACCAACCTTCCATGGGGAACCTTGTCAAAGGCCTTACTGAAATCCATATAGACAACATCCACTGCTTTACCCTCATCAATTTCCCTAGTTACCGCTTCAAAAAATTCAAGAAGGTTTGTCAAAACATGACCTTCCAGGCACAAATCCATGTTGACTGTTCCTGATCAGACCCTGTTTATCCAGATGCTTATATATATTATCTCTAAGTATCCTTTCCATTAATTTGCCCACCACTGACGTCAAACTAATAGGTCTATAATTGCTAGGTTTATTCTTTGAACCCTTTTTAAACAATGGAACAACATGCGCAGTACGCCAATCCTCCGGCACTATTCCCGTTTCTAATGACATTTGAAATATTTCTGTCATAGCTCCTGCTATTTCTACACTAACTTCCCTCAATGTCCTAGGGAATATCCTGTCAGGACCTGGAGACTTATCCACCTTTATATTTTTCAAAAGTGTCAGTACTTCCTCCTCTTTGAATCTCATAGTTTCCATAGCTACTCTACTTTTTTCCCTTACCTCACAGAGTTCAATATCCTTCTCCTTGGTGAATACCGAAGAAAAGAAATTGTTCAATATCTCCCCCATCTCTTTTGGCTCTGCAGATAGCTGTCCATTCTGGTTCTCTAATGGTCCAATTTTATCCCTCGTTATCCTTTTGCTATTAATATAGCTGTAGAAACCCTTTGGATTTACTTTCACCTTTCTTGCCAAAGCAACCTCATATCTTCTTTTAGCCTTCCTAATTTCTTTCTTAAGATTCTTTTTACATTCTTTATACTCCTCTAGCACCTCATTTACTCCATGCCTCCTATAATTATTGTAGATATCTCTCTTTTTTCGAAACAAGTGTCTAATTTCCCTTGAAAACCATGGCTCTTTCCAATTTTTACTATTTCCTTTCAACCTAACAGGGACATAAAGATTCTGTACTCTTACAATTTCCCCTTTAAATGTCCTCCATTTCTCTTCTACATCCTTCCCCTGAAACAAAGTGTCCCAATTCACTCCTTTAAAATCCTCACGCATTCCCTCAAAGTTAGCCTTTCTCCAATCAAAAATCTCCACTCTAGGTCCTGTTCTGACTCGCTCCATAATTATATTGAAACTAATGGTATTGTGATCACTGGTCCCGAAGTGCTCACCAACGCATACCTCCGTCACCTGTCCTGCCTCATTTCCTAACAGGAGGTCCAGCACTGCCCCTTCTCTGGTCGGTACCTCTATGTACTGCTGCAAAAAACTATCCTGCACACATTTTACAAACTCCAAACCATCCAGCCCATTTACAGAATGTGTTTCCCAGTCTATTTTTGGGAAATTGAAATCTCCCACAATCACTACCTTGTGCTTACTACTAATATCTGCTATCTCCTTACATATTTGCTCTTCCAATTCTCGCTCCCCATTTGGCGGTCTATAGTACACCCCTAAAAGTGTTGCTACACCGTTCCCACTTCTCAGTTCCACCCAAATAGCCTCCCTAGACGAGCCCTCTAATCTATCCTGCCAAAGCACTGCTGTAATATCCTCTCTGACAAGCAATGCAACACCTCCACCTCTGGTCCCTCCAATTCTATCACCCCGGAAGCAACGAAATCCTGGAATATTTAGTTTCCAATCACAGCCCTCCTGCAACCATGTTTCACTGATTGCCACAACATCATATTTCCAGGTGTCAATCCAGGCTCTAAGTTCATCCACCTTACTTACAATGCTCCTAGCATTAAAATATGCACATTTTATAAACCCATAATATGATAAATAGTTGATAAATAGTTCTAGAGCCGGAAGGCTACGAGGGGGGGTCCAAGTGGAGGGGGTACGTGGGAGACAGGAAAAGGGATCATCAGTGGGGGGGCGAGGACTTCTTCCCGTGGAAGAACGCTGTGAGGCGGAGGTGACGGTAGAAGAGCTCCAAGTCGTGGTGGACGCGGAACTCATTGAGGTGGGGACGGAGGGGGACAAAGTTAAGACCTCTGCTGAGGACAGACCGTTCGGTGTTGGAGAGGGGGAGGTCCGGGGGGATGGTGAACACGCGGCAAGGATGGGGGTTGTGGCCCGAGGAAGGCAGGTGAGTGAACTGTGGACGGAGCGTTGTGTGGTGGGGGGGGTTGGAGGGTGGTCATGGGGTCGGGGGTTATGGGGGCTGTGGTGTGGGTGGGGAAGACCAGGGGTTACATGGTAGGGGGGGATGGGGAAGACCCAGTGGAATAGCCACTAAGGTTACTGGGGCTGGGGAGATGGGCACTAGGACCACCCGACTAGGTGGGGAGGAGTTAGCAACGTAGAGGCTTCAGGCCCGGTGCAGAGTCCAGTCTGCAGGTGAGGCGACGGCTGTGGGCTGCTGGAGGGCGGTGGAGAGTCGTGGGTCGGCGGACCCGAAGGTATGAGTCCGCGAGCAGTGGAGTCGGGGTCGGCGGGTGGTGTGTTGGAGGTCCCGGTGGGCGGGTGGTCGGTCCGACCGGTGAGGCGGCGAGATGAGTGGGGTGCGGTGCGGCGGCCATGTTCTACTGCAGTTGTACAGGGTCTTGGTGAGGCCACACCTGGAGTATTGCGTACAGTTTTGGTCTCCAAATCTGAGGAAAGACATTCTTGCCATAGAGGGAGTACAGAGAAGGTTCACCAGACTGATTCCTGGGATGGTACGACTTCCACATGAAGAAAGACTGGATAGACTCGGCTTGTACTCGCTGGAATTTAGAAGATTGAGGGGGGATCTCATAGAGACTTACAACATTCTTAAGGGGTTGGACAGGCTAGATGCAGGAAGATTGTTCCCGATGTTGGGGAAGTCCAGGACAAGGGGTCACAGTTTAAGGATAAGGGGGAAGTCTTTTAGGACCAAGATGAGAAAATCGTTTTTCACACAGAGAGTGGTGAATCTGTGGAATTCTCTGCCACAGAAGGTAGTTGAGGCCAGTTCGTTGGCTATATTTAAGACGGAGTTGGATGTAGCCCTTGTGGCTGAAGGGATCAGGGGGTATGGAGAGAAGGCAGGTACAGGATACTGAGTTGGATGATCAGCCATGATCATATTGAATGGCGGTGCAGGCTCGAAGGGCCGAATGGCCTGCTCCTGCACCTAATTTCTATGTTTTATGTTTCTAATAGACCTTGAAAAAGACCAGAAAGTGTAGAGTCGTGAAAAGATACTTAACAAACAAAAAGTGATATTATAATATCCAAAAATAAAGATATTATAATTAAAAACAGACCACCAACAGGTGGTAGAAAAATTCTTATTGACTTCCGTGGATGTTTTTATATGTTTTGCTCTGCTCCCTTGACCAGTTATTATTAATTGGAAGAGAGAGCGATACAAAGTTCAGAAATATATATATAAAATAAAACGCACTCCAATAGATTGATTAGTAATATATCTTCATAGAGAAAAAAGTAAATAAAAAAGAGTTTCCGAGTATATATTTAGATATAACAGTAATTATGTTAATTATATATCCATATCTATTAATATGCCTAGCTCTATTACAATTAAGTCTCAAACTTTTGTATCAGACACCAGCAGGTTCCAAGGGGTTAACCAGATTCAGACCCTTGGGTAACTTCCAAGCGTCTGAGTCTCCTCCCCCCTCTTTGCGCACAATTTAGACTAAATCTACTATATCCATAAAATTTGTTGGTATGTTATTAGCACTTATCAATCATATTTAACTTGTTATTCTTATATTTAGCAAGTAATTAACATCATGAAGTAAACATCAGCCATTATTAAGCTATGCCTTAATATTACACAATTTTATTAATTATATTTTATGTTAGTATGTAATTGTTTGTTTCTTAAATCATAAATTTAAGTTATTTTCCCCGCCACAATTTTTCTTCTTTGTCAATCCTTTGCTGAAGTGAAACATAAAATCTGACCTTGAGTTAACATTCCAATGATAAAATGTCTAGACAACGCCTCGAGGAAAGTTCTCCATCTTAACCAGAGCAGTATTTTTTGTATGTTAAAAAAAAAGAAACACAGTTCTTTCTTCGTCGTTTCTCATGATCAGTAGTCCTCCTTTGTGATACTTTGTGCATAATTAAATGCCTCTTCTGGATCCGTGAATGCACGTTCAACATGGTTATATGTAATTCTCAATTTCGCGGGATATACTATCCCATATCTTACTCCCGAGACCTCTTTCAGTAGCCTTCTCGTGTTTGTAAACTTGTCCCTCTTTTCCATGACTTCAGCTGGAAAATCACGGAATAATCTTAGTTTGTCTTCTTCAAACATCAAATTCACACCATATGGAATTTTTTTCATAATTCCTTCCAGGGTTGAAATGTCATAGAATTTCAGAATAATCTGTCTTGGGGGGGCAGTTGGGCTTGCTTGAACCTTACGTCGGACCTGGTGAGCCATATCTATTCTCGGGGCTTCAGGCAGCTTAAGCACTTGTTTGTGTAAGTTGGCAGCAAACTCCTGAAAGTTTTGCCCACTCTCCTTTCCTTCTTTTACTCCAACTATCCTCAGATTTTGTCTCCTTGATCTTGCTTCCAAGTCCGTACATTTATGCTTCATTTTAGCAAGCTCCCTCCCAGTGCTTTCTTGTTCCTTTTTTAGTCTCTTTATCTCCTTAGCCATCTCAGTTATCGTATTATCCATTCCTTCCATAGCCGCATCAGTAGACTTTAACATTGCGTCCAGCTTTTTATTACAGTCCTTGTCAACCCGCTTAATTTTTGGTTTAAATCCTCCTCAACCTCAATCACACGTTTGGTTAAGTCATCAATTTTCCCCATCAGCGTATCATTACCTTGTTTAATTTTTTCAGAGAGGCTTTTGTCCAGCGCGACATTCCCATCTTGTATCACTTTAGAAATAACTTCAGTGACCGAAGTTAATACTGACTTTTCCAATTGTTCCACATGCACTCTTTGTTCCTCCATTGAGGTCATTTCTGCAGAAAGATTTTGAAAGTCAGCTTCTTCTTCTGAGCTTCCAGCTGATGCTTGAGGGGATTGAGGAGTCTTTCCAAGTTTTTTCAAGTAGTCTCTTGTGGCAGGTCTTGAAGCAGGTTTTACAGGCTTCTGGCGAGGATTCCCTTTTTTCATTTAAAACTGCTGTTATTCTCTGTTATCAGCAGAGTTTTTGATAACACACAATTAAATAGCAGCTCCGGTAGTAGATTTTAGAACTCCCCCGTCTTCCAGCTCGTATTTTAGCACATTAAAACATTCTTTCAGGAGCAGAGCAAAACAGGAGCGTCTCTCACCCCACCATTGACGCCGCCGGAAGTCTCGCAGTCCCTCTCTAACATCACCCGGGCGCGGACATAACCCCGGAGAAGGGGCAGGCAGCCGGCTCGGGCAGAGCCCTCTTCCGCCTGGCACCGTGACTTCACACCGCACCGTAACTGGTCGCACCAACGCCGCAGCGTACACAACCAACACTGCACCATAACGGGCAGCACAACAGATACACCACGAAATCCCCATCTCCAGCACTGTCTGGAGTTTGCACGTTAGAACATTGAACAGTACAGCACAGGAACAGGCCCTTCAGCCCACAATGTCCGTGCCCAACACGATGCCAAGTTAAACTAATCCCCTCTGTGCCCGCACGTGATCCGTATTCCTCCATTCCCTACATATCCACGTGCCTGTCTAAAAGCCTCTTAAACACCACCATGGTTTCTGCCTCCACCACCGCCCCTGGCAGCACGTTCCAGGCACCCACCACCCTCTGTGTAAATATTCTCCCTGTGAGAGAGTGGGTCAGTCGATAAACGCACAGCAGACACATCAGTCACGTCAACTTGTGCTTGTTGTCAGAGGCTCACATGCAGTGAGGAACAGGTACAATGAAAACTCATCTTGCAGCAGAATCACAGACCCACAGGCCCACGGACCCAGACCCACAGGCCCACAGGCCCACCTACCCACTCACCCACACACCCACAGGTCCACAGGCCCAGACCACACAACTACAGACACACAGGCCCATGGACCCACGGACCTACAGACCCACAGGCCCACAAACCTACAGACCCACTGGCCCACAGACCCACAGGCCCACACACCCACAGATCCACAGGCCCAGACCCACACACCCACAGGCCCACACACCCACAGACCCACAGGCCCACAGACCCACACACCCACAGGCCCACACACCCACAGACCCACAGGCCCACAGACCCACACACCCACAGGCCCACACACCCACAGACCCACAGGCCCACAGACCCACAGACCCACAGGCCCACACACCCACAGACCCACAGGCCCACAGGCCCACACACCCACAGACCCACAGGCCCACACACCCACAGGCCCACACACCCACAGACCCACAGGCCCACAGACCCACAGACCCACAGGCCCACACACCCACAGACCCACACACCCACAGGCCCACACACCCACAGGCCCACAGGCCCATGGACCCACGGACCTACAGACCTACAGACCCACAGGCCCACAGACCCACAGACCCACAGGCCCACAGACACACACACCCACATGCCCAGACCACACACCCACAGGCCCACAGGCCCACAGGCCCACACCACCCACAGACCCACAGACCCACACACCCACAGATCCACAGGCCCAGACCCACACACCCACAGGCCCACAGGCCCACAGACCCACAGGCCCATGGACCCACACACCCACAGACCCACAGGCCCACAGACCCACAGGCCCATGGACCCACACACCCACAGATCCCACAGGCCCAGACCCACACACCCACAGACCCACACACCCACAGGCCCACAGGCCCACAGACCCCAACACATCCACAGACCCACACACCCACAGGCCCACAGGCCCACAGACCCACACACCCACAGGCCCACAGACCCACACACCCACAGGCCCACACACCCACAGATCCACAGGCCCATGGACCCACAGACCCACAGACCCACAGGCCCACAGACACACACACCCACATGCCCAGACCACACACCCACAGGCCCACAGACCCACACACCCACACACCCCACAGACCCATAGGCCCACAAGACCCATAGACCCATAGACCCACAGACCCATAGACCCACAGGCCCACAGACCCACACACCCACACACCCACAGGCCCACACACCACAGACCCATAGGCCCACACAGACCCATAGACCCACACACCCACCCATAGACCCACAGAACCACAGACCCAAGAGGCCCACAAGACCCATAGACCCATAGACCCACAGACCCACAGACCCACAGGCCCACAGACCCACAGGCCCACACACCCACAGACCCACACACCCACACACCCACAGGCCCACAGACCCACAGGCCCACAGACCCACACACCCACAGACCCACAGGCCCACACACCCACAGATCCAGAGGCTCACAGGCCCACAGACCCACAGACCCACAGACCCACAGACTCTCAGACCCACAGGCCCACAGACCCACAGATCCACAGGCTCACAGGCCCACAGACCCACAGATCCAGAGGCTCACAGACCCACAGACCCACAGACCCACAGACCCACACAAACCATCATGTACACATGAATTATGCATAAACCACGCAAACTACAAGACAGTGAAAATAAAATCATTGCGAAAAGCAAGACATTAGTGAGACACAACGAAAATGAATTCCATGGTAGAGCAAGAGGTGGTCCACAGTGTAGGAAGGAACTGCAGATGCTGGTTTAAACCAAAGATAGACACAGAGTGCTGGAGTAAGCGGGTCAGGCAGCATCTCTGGAGAAAATGAATGGGTTACATTTCGGGTCGAGACCCTTCTTCAGACCCGAAACCAGTCTCGACCCAAAACGTTATCCATTCCTTATCTCCAGAGATGCTGCCTGTCCCACTGAGTTACTCCAGCATTTTGTATCTATCTTCGGTGTAAACCAACGTCTGCAGTTCCTTCCTTCACATTTTGTTTTTCTTTCCCATCCCGTTTTCCAAGTGCCTCGCTCCGCCTCTGCTGAATCGGCAAACGTTCCCAATCCTCTGGGCTTGCAGCTTCAACAAAGTTCTGAGCCGTTCTCTTTGATCTGACTTGAAGGCCATATGCCTCGACTAACAGCCCTGGTGTAGAGACCACCACCTCCAGTCATCTTGTACATAATGTCATTCTGCTGCTTGTGGGTGGGTCCACACAGAACTACACACAGCGTTACAGTCAGGGTCAGGGTCAGGGTCAGGGTCAGGGTCAGGGTCAGGGTTAGAGTCACGGTCAGGGTTACCGCCAGGTTACGGTCAGGGTCAGGGTCAGGGTCAGGGTCAGGGTTAGGGTCATGGTTAGGGTCACGGTCAGGGTTACGGTCAGGGTTAGGGTCAGGGTCTGGTTAGAGTCACGGTCAGGGTTACCGCCAGGTTACGGTCAGGGTCAGGGTCAGGGTCAGGGTCAGGGTCAGGGTCAGGGTTAGGGTCATGGTTAGGGTCACGGTCAGGGTTACGGTCAGGGTTACGGTCAGGGTCAGGGTCAGGGTCAGGGTCAGGGTTAGGGTCACGGTCAGGGTTATGGTCAGGGTCAGGGTCAGGGTTACGGTCAGGGTCAGGGCTAGGGTCAGGGTCGGTGTTAGGATCAGGGTTAGGGTTAATGTTAGGGTCAGGGTTAGGGTTAGGGTTAATGTTAGGGTGAGGATCAGGGTGAGGATCAGGGTCAGGATCAGGGTCAGGGTTAGGGTTAGGGTCAGGGTGAGGGTCAGGGTGAGGGTCAGGGTGAGGGTCAGGGTGAGGGTCAGGGTTAGGGTTAGGGTGACCGTGTTCAGTACCATGCTTGATAAACCTGGTGAGAGTTTATGACGAGCCTACATTCAGCACACACGATGTTATTTATTGACTACTGGTTTCATTCAGCCTCTGCCTTCAATTGACAATAAGGAGCTTCTGTTGTAGACGTGATACTGTAAACCGGCACATCAACGTCACACTCCAGCAGTGAACCCCCCTGGTACAACGCTGCACCTCGACCTGGGAACATAGAAACGTAGACAATAGGTGCCGAAGTAGGCCATTCGGCCCTTCGAGCCTGCACCGCCATTCAATATGATCATGGCTGATCATCCAACTCAGTATCCCGTACCTGCCTTCTCTCCATACCCCCTGATCCCTTTAGCCACAAGGGCCACATCCAACTCCCTCTTAAATATGGCCAACGAACTGGCCTCAACTACCTTCTGTGGCAGAGAATTCCACAGATTCACCACTCTCTGTGTGAAAAATGTTTTTCTCATCTCGGTCCTACAAGACTTCCCCCTTATCCTTAAACTGTGACCCCTTGTTCTGGACTTCCCCAACCTCGGGAACAATCTTCCTGCATCTAGCCTGTCCAACCTCTTAAGAATTTTGTAAGTTTCTATAAGATCCCCCCTCAATCTTCTAAATTCTAGCGAGTACAAGCCGAGTCTATCCAGTCTTTCTTCATATGAAAGTCCTGACGTCCCAGGAATCAGTCTGGTGAACCTTCTCTGTACTCCCTCTCTCTCACACCCACATGCGAGCATGCACACATAACCGTATACACTGACACTTGAGAAGATGTTTTTCAGTGACTTCAGCTCAGTGTAGTTTATTGTCACATGTACTGAGGTACAGGGAAAAGCTTTTTTGTTGCGTGCTAACCAGTCAACACCTGATTACAATCGAGCAGTTCACAGTGTACAGATACATGATAAGGGAATAACGTTTAGTGCAAGGTAAAGTCAGCAACGTCCCATCAAGGATAGTCCGAGGGTCACCAATGAGGTAGATAGTAGTTCAGCACTGCTCTCTGGTTGTGGTGGGATGGTTCAGTTGCCTGATAACAGCCGGGAAGAAACTGCCCCTGAGTCTGTAGGTGTGCGTTTTCACACTTCTGTACCTCTTGCCCGATGGGAGAGGGGAGAAGAGGGAGTGGCCGGGGTGCGAGTCACACTAAAGATAAATAACCCTTTGGTCAGGAGCAGTTGGTGAGGAAGATGAGAGGTAAACAGTGAGGATGGTTGTCAAGATTTACAGTGGGACATAAATCAGCTACGGAAATGGGTGGAGAAATGGCAGATGGAGTTTAATCCAAACCAGTGAGAGGTGTTCCACTTAGGGGAGGTCAAATGTTAGCGGGGAGAAATATACAGTTAATTCTCCTTAACACCATGGATGGATGTTATGGTCCCATGTTGACAGCTCCACGAAGGTGGCAACATACAGTGGCTTGCAAAAGTATTCATACCCCTTGAACTTTTCCACATATTGTCACGTTACAACCACAAACGTAAATGTATTGTATTTGGATTTTATGTGATAGACCAACACAAAGTGGTGCATAATTTTGAAGTGAAAGGAAAATGATACATGGTTTCCAAATTTTATTACAAATAAAAAACTGAAAGGTGTGGCGTGCAAAAGTATTCAGCCCCCCTGAGTCAGTACTTTGTAGAACCACCTTTCGCTGCAATTACAGCTGCAAGTCTTTTGGGGTATGTCTCTAGCAGCTTTGCACATCTAGAGACTGAAATTTTTGCCCATTCTTCTTTGCAAAATAGCTCAAGCTCAGTCAGATTGGATGGAGAGCGTCTGTGAACAGCAATTTTCAAGTCTTGCCAGAGATTCTCAATTTGGATTGAGGTCTGGACTTTGACTGGGCCATTCTAACACATGAATATGCTTTGATCTAAAACCATTCCATTGTAGCTCTGGCTGTATGTTTAGGGTTGTTGTCCTGCTGGAAGGTGAACCACCGCCCCAGTCTTAGCATTTTGCAAAACCCTAACAGGTTTTCTTCAAGATTGCCCTGTATTTGGCTCCATCCATCTTCCATCAACTCTGACCAGCTTCCCTGTCCCTGCTGAAGAAAAGCATCCCCACAGCATGATGCTGCCACCACCATGTTTCACAGTGGGGATGGTGTGTTCAGGGTGATGTGCAGTGTTAGTTTTCCACCACACATAGCGTTTTGCATTTATGCCAAAAACTTCAATTTTGGTCTCATCAGACCAGAGCACCTTCCTCCACATGTTTGCTGTGTCCCCCACATGGCTTGTGGCAAACTGCAAACGGGACTTCTTATGGCTTTGTTTCAACAATGGCTTTCTTCTGCCACTCTTCCATAAAGGCAGTGCACGACTAATAGTTGCCCTGTGGACAGATTCTCCCACCTGAGCTGTGGATCTCTGCAGCTCCTCCAGAGTTACCATGGGCCTCTTGGCTGCTTCTCTGATCAATGCTCTCCTTGCCCGGCCTGTCAGTTTAGGTGGACGGGCATGTTTTGGTAGGTTTGCAGTTGTGCAATACTCTTTCCATTTTCGGATGATGGATTGAACAGTGCTCCGTGAGATGTTCAAAGCTTGGGATATCTTTTTATAACCTAACCCTGATTTAAACTTCTCCACAACTTTATCCCTGACCTGTCTGGTGTGTTCCTTGGGCTTCATGATGCCCAAGGAACATTGTTTGTTCACTAATGTTCTCTAACAAACCTCTGAGGCCTCACAGAACAGCTGTATTTATACTGAGATTAGATTACACACAAGTGGACTCTATTTACTAATTAGGTGACTTCTGAAGGCAATTGGGTGCACTGGATTTTATTTAGGGGTATCAGAGTAAAGGGGGCTGAATACTTTTGCACGCCACACTTTTCAGATTTTTATTTGTAACATAATTTGAAAACCATGTATCATTTTCCTTGGACTTCACAATTATGCGCCACTTTGTGTTGGTCTATCACATAAATCCTAATAAAATACATTTACGTTTGTGGTTGTAACGTGAGAAAATGTGGAAAAGTTCAAGGGGTATGAATACTTTTGCAAGCCACTGTAAGTAGATAATGTGCTGGCCTTCATTGGTCTATAAAAGCCATGATGCAGCTTTATAAAACATTGGTCAGGCCATGTTTGGAACATTGCGTGCAGTTCTGGCCAACCCATTACAGGTGGGTTGTGGGGGTTTGTACAGGGGTCAGAGGAGGCTGCCCAGAATGCTGGCTGGTTAGAAGATGTTAGCTATTGAGGTTCTCAACGTTGAGGGGAGACCTGGTAAAAAATATGTAAAATAATGAGGCGTAGATAGGGTCGACAGTCAGAACCTTTTCCCCAGGGTGGAAATGTCAAAGACTAGAGGGCACAGCTTTAAGGTGAGAAGGGCAAAGTTTAAAGGAGGTGTGTTTTACACAGAGGGTGGTGGGTGCCTGGAACGCGCTGCCAGGGGTGGTGGTGGAGGCAGATACCCTAGTGGTGTGAGTGCGTGTGTGAGTGTGCGTGTGTGAGTGTGTGTGTGAGTGTGCGTGTGTGAGTGTGTGTGTGAGTGTGTGTATCTGCCTCTCACTGTGATGACAATGTCAATGGATGTAAAAATATCTCTGGAGTGTGAAGAAGGGTAGACTGATGAATCAGGCAGCAGCTTTGGTGAGAGGCCAACACAGATCACAAAGAATGTTATTGCCTTTATTGGTCTTAAATGATTGAGTTACATTTCCCCTGAGGCCTTGGACAGGATAATGTTAGCAGCAAGTTGCTGGTGTGTCACTAAGTCGTGGTGGTGGCGACCCCTCGAGGTCGAGGATGGTGGGCTACGTCCTGTTGTCTTTATGGACTCTCAGGTGGCTTATGAGTCCAATCCTGGCTTTGGCATTCAGGACAGGTAATTACAGACGGCAGATCGGGCTTTGGTTGTTGCCGCCTCTCTTTCCATTTTCTTCTCTTTTATTCTAATTCTGCGCATCTCTTGGCTTCGAAGGTCGCTCTTCCTTCTTGGATGATGGTTCGCCAGTGTTTCCTGTCCTTGGCATTGGTTGCCCAATTATCGATATCGATTTCACATTTCTTCATGCTGGCTTTTAAGGCATCTTTGAATCGCTTCTTTTTGTCTGCCTCTTTTCCGTTTGCCTTCTTTAAGCTCGGAGTAGAAGGTTTGCTTTGATAGACACTCGTCTTCCATCCGAATAAGATGACCGACCCATCTTAGTTGGTTCTTGATGATGAAAGCTTCGATGCTGGATGTTTTTGCTTCATTCCGCACGCTGACATCGGTTCTTCTGTCTTCCCAACTGATAATTAAGCTGCTTCGAAGACATCGTTGATGGAACTTATAACCATATAACCATATAACAATTACAGCACGGAAACAGGCCCTCTCGGCCCTTCCAGTCCGTGCCGACCATTTGTTTTCCCCTAGTCCCATCTACCTGCACTCAGACCATACCCCTCCATTCCCTTCCCGTCCATATACCTATCCACTTTACTTTTCAAGTGTTTTCAGATGGCGTCGGTATGTTGTCCAGGTTTCTGATGCACACAGGAGCGTTGGAATCACCACTGCCTTGTACACTAACGTTTTGGTGTCTGTTCGGATGTCACAATTTTGAAAGACTCTCATTCGAAGACGTCCAAAGGCTGTTCCAGCACACTTAAGATGATGTTGGATTTCAAAGTCAAAGTCAAAGTCAAAAGAGTTTATTGTCATGTGTCCCTGACAGGACAATGAAATTCTTTCTTTGCATAGCACAACAGAACATAGTAGGCATTGACTACAATTATATACGTAAATACACACATGAATGAATAAATTAATATAGTGCAAATAACAGATGGAGGGGTATTAATGTTCAGAGTTTTGTCCGAGCCAAGTTTAAAAGCCTGATGGCTGTGGGGAAGTAGCTATTCCTGAACCGGGTCGTTGCAGTCTTCAGGCTCCTGTACCTTCTACCCGAAGGTAGCAGGGAGATGAGTGTGTGGCCAGGGTGGTGTGGGTCCTTGATGATGCTGCCAGCCTTTTTGAGGCAGCGACTGTGGTAGATCCCCTCGATGGAAGGAAGGTCAGAGCCGATGATGGACTGGGCAGTGTTTACTACTTTTTGTAGTCTTTTCCTCTCCAGGGCGTTCAAGTTGCCGAACCAAGCCACGATGCAACCGGTCAGCAAGCTCTCTACTGTGCACCTGTAGAAGTTAGAGAGAGTCCTCCTTGACAAACCAACTCTCCGTAATCTTCTCAGGAAGTAGAGGTGCTGATGTGCTTTCTTAATAATTGCATCTGTGTTTTCGGACAGGAAAGATCGTCACAGATGTGCTGCCAGGAATTTGAAGCTCTTGACCCTTTCAACCATCGTCCCGTTGATATAAACAGGACTGTGGGTCCCCATCCTATTCCTTCCAAAGTCCACAATCAGTTCCTTGGTTTTGCTGGTGTTGAGGGCCAGGTTATTGTGCTGGCACCATATGGACAGTTGCTCGATCTCACTTCTGTACTCCGACTCATCCCCATCAGTGATACGTCCCACAACAGTGGTGTCGTCAGCAAACTTGATGATGGAGTTCGCATTGTGACCGGCTACGCAGTCATGAGTATAGAGTGAGTACAGCAGGGGGCTAAGCACGCAGCCTTGAGGTGCTCCCGTGCTGATTGTTATCAAGTCTGACACATTTCCACCAATACGAACAGACTGTGGTCTGTGAATGAGGAAGTTGAGAATCCAATTGCAGAGGGATGCGCAGAGATCTGCGAGTTTGGTAACCAGCTTGGAGGGGATGATTGTGTTAAATGCCAAGCTGAATATCAGCCTGACATATGAGTCATATAACCAAATAACCATATAAACATATAACAATTACAGCACGGAAACAGGCCCTCTCGGCCCTTCCAGTCCGTGCCAACCATTTGTTTTCCCCTAGTCCCATCTACCTGCACTCAGGCCATACCCCTCCATTCCCTTCATGTCCATATACCTATCCACTTTACTCTTAAATGTTAAAATCGATCCTGCCTCCACCACTTCTGCTGGAAGCTCATTCCACACAGCCACCACCCTCTGAGTAAAGAAGTTCCCCCTCACGTTACCCCGAAACTTCTGTCCCTTAATTCTCATGTCATGCCCTCTTGTTTGAATCTTCCCTACCCTCAATGGGAAAAACGTATCCACGTTAAACTCTGTCTATCCCTTTTCATCATTTTAAAGACCTCAATCAAGTCCCCCCTTAACCTTCTGCGCTCCAAAGAATAAAGACCTAACTTGTTCAACCTTTCTCTGTAACAGAGTTGCTGGAACCCTGGCAACATTCTAGTAAATCTCCTCTGTACGATCTCTCTCTATTTTGTTGACATCCTTCCTATAACTAGGCGACCAAAAATTGTACACCATACTCCAGAATTGGTCTTACCAATGCCTTGTACAATTTTAACATTACTTCCCTGCTCCTATATTCAATGCTCTGATTTATAAAGGCCAGCACACCAAAGGCTTTTCTTTACCACCCGATCTACATGCGATTCCAACCTTCAGGGATTATGCAGTTAATCCTAGATCCCTCTGTTCCACAGCATTCCTCAATTCCCTACCATTTACCATGTTACATCCTATTTTGATTTGTCTGCCAAGATGTAGCACTTCAAACTTAACAGCATTAAACTCCATCTGCCATCTTTCAGCCCACTTTTCCAAATGGCCCAAATCTCTCGTAGACTTTGAAAATCTACTTCATTATCCACAAATTAACACCACATATATCTTAGTATCATCTGCATACTTACTTATCCAATTTTCCACCCCATCATCCAGATCATTGATATACATGACAAACAACAGTGGACCCTACACAGATCCCTGAGGCACCCACTGGTCACCGGCTTCCAACCTGGACAAACAGCCATCCACCATTACTCTCTGACATCTCCCATTCAGCCACTGTTGAATCCATCTTGCTACTCCGCCATTAACACCCAAAGATTGACCTTCTTAACCAACCTTCCATGGGGAAACCTTGTCAATTAGGCCTTACTGAAATCCATATAGACAACCATCCTGCTTTACCCTCATCAATTTCCCTAGTTACCGCTTCAAAAAAATTCAAGAAGGTTTGTCAAACATGACCTTCCAGGCACAAATCCATGTTGACTGTTCCTGATCAGACCCTGTTTATCCAGATGCTTATATATATTATCTCTAAGTATCCTTTCCATTAATTTGCCCACCACTGACGTCAAACGTAATAGGTCTATAATTGCTAGGTCTTATTCTTTGAACCCTTTTTTTTAAACAATGGAACAACATGCGCAGTACGCCAATCCTCCGGCACTATTTCCCGTTTCTAATGACATTTGAAATATTTTCTGTCATAGCTCCTGCTATTTCTACACTAACTTCCCTCAATGTCCCTAGGGAAAATATCCTGTCAGACCTGGGTGACTTTATCCACGTTTATATTTTTTTCAAAAGTGTCAGTACTTCCTCCTCATTTGTGATCTCATAGTTTCCACTAACTACTGACTTTTTCCCCTTAACTCACAGAGTTCAATATCCTTCTCCTTGGTGAATACCGAAGAAAAGAAAATTGTTCCTATCTCCCCCATCATCTTTTAGGCTCTGCAGATAGCTGTCCATTTTCTGTTCTCTAATGGTCCAATTTTTATCCCTCGTTATCCTTTTGATTTAATATAGCTGTAGAAACCCTTGGGTTTTAGTTTTTACTTTCACCTTTCTTGCCAAAGCAACCTCATATCTTCTTTTAAGCATTCCTAATTCTTTCTTAAGATTCATTTTTTACATTCTTTATACTCCTCCAGCACCTCATTTTTACTCATGCCTCCCTATAATTATTGTAGATATCTCTCTTTTTTCGAAACAATGTGTCCAATTTCCCTTGAAAACCATGGCTCTTTCCAATTTTTGCTATTTCCTTTCAACCTAACAGGGACATTAAAGATTTCTGTACTCTTACAATTTCCCCTTTAAATGTCCTCCATTTCTCTTCTATTCATCCTTCCCATGGAACAAAGTGTCCCAATTCACTCCTTTTAAAATCCCTTACGCATTCCCTCAAGTTAGCCTTTCTCCAATCAAAAATCTCCACCCTAGGTCCAGTTTCTGACTCTCTCCATAATTATATTGAAACAATTTGGGTATTGTGATCACTGGTCCCGAAGTGCTCACCAACGCATACCTCCGTCACCTGACCTTGCCTCATTTCCTTAACAGGAGGTCCAGCACTGCCCTTTTTTCTCTATGGTCGATACCTCTATGTACTGCTGCAAAAAACTAATCATGCACACATTTTTACAAAATCCAAACCATCCCAGCCCAGGTTTATAGAATGTGTTTTCCCATCTATTTTTGTGAAAATTGAAATCTCCCACAATCACTTCCTTGTGCTTACTACTAATAATCTGCTATCTCCTTACATATTTGCTCTTCCAATTCTCGCTCCCCATTTGGCAGTCTATAATACACCCCTAAAAGTGTTGCTACACCGTTCCCACTTCTCAGTTCCACCCAAATAGCCTCCCTAGACGAGCCCTCTAATCTATCCTGCCAAAGCACTGCTGTAATATCTTCTCTGACAAGCAATGCGACACCTCCCCCTCTGTCCCTCCAATTCTTATCACACCTTAAGCAACGAAATCCTGAATATTTAGTTTCCAATCACAGCCCTCCTGCAACCATGTTTCACTGATTGCCACAACATCATATTTCCAGGTGTTCAATCCAGGCTCTAAGTTCATCCACCTTACTTACAATGCTCATAGCATTAAAATATACACCTTTTAGAAACCCACCATCCCTTATTCTCTGTCTATTATCTTTTTCATATTTCTCGCCTACATTTACTGGATCCGTATTGCTTCCCTTCTCTGCCCTCTTATGTAAGCTTGAACAGCATACGATGCCTGACATCCGGAACCTTATTTCTTGCCGTTGCTCCCTCTCAGTGCTACACCTGAGCAAGTAGCTTATGTCCTTTTTTCTCAGCCACGGTACCATCTCTACTTGCCTGAACGCTCCCCTACCTCCCCCAGCGTGGTTCCTCCCTTCCCCAGTTCCCCCCAACCCCGCCCTTTCAATGCCCCCTCCCCCCTACCCTGTGCATCCCTTGCACCTATCTCCCTGCCAGGTTTCTATATTTAAAGTCTCCTCCCCTGCAAATCTCCTGGGTCCCCCATGGGCATGTGCAACCGTCCTTTGTGTACAGAATCATGCCTTCCCCAAAAGAGGTCCAGTGATCAAGGAACTTGAATCCCTGCCATGCACCAGTCCCTCAGCCACGCATTTAGCCTCCACCTCATTTCATTCCTACTCTCACTGTCACGCGGCACAGGCAGTAATCCTGAAATCGTTACCCCCTTTTGGTCCTTCTCCTTAACTTTCCTCCCCAACTCCCTAAATTCTCCCTTCAGGACCTCATCACTTTTTCTGCCTATGTCATTGGTACCTATGTGTACCACAACCATCAGGTTCCTCTCCCTCCCATTATCAGAATCTTTTGGACACGTTTCTGACACATGCGAACCCTGGCACCAGGGAGGCAAACTTACCATCCGGGTCTCCCGACTGCGTCCACAGAATGCCTATCCGACCCCCTAAACTATAGAGTCCCCTATTACAATTGCCTCCTCTTTTTGCTACCCTTCTGAACATCAGGGCCGGTCTCTGTGCCGGAGGCCCGGCCGCTGTTGCTGCCCCCAGCTAGGCTGTCCCCTCCAATCGTACTCAAACCCGAGTACCTATTTTCCAGGTGCACGGTCACAGGGGTACTCTCTAGCCCCTGCCTCTGCCCCTTGCCCTTCCTAACTGTGACCCACTTGTCTGCCTCCTGTGGTTTGGGAGTGACTACCTCCCTGTAGCTCCTCAATGAATAACAGCCTGACATATGAGTTTTTGTTGTCCAAGTTGTCCAGAGCGGAGTGAAGAGCCAGCGAGATCGCATCCACCGTTGATCTGTTGTGGCGGTAAGCGAACTGCAGTGGGTCCAGGTTTCTGTTGAGGTAACCATATAACCATATAACAATTACAGCACGGAGACAGGCCCTCTCGGCCCTTCCAGTCCGTGCCGACCATTTGTTTTCCCCTAGTCCCATCTACCTGCACTCAGACCATACCCCTCCATTCCCTTCACGTCCATATACCTATCCAAAGTAGGTAGGAGGTAGGAGTTAATTTGCGCCATGATCAACCTCTCGAAGCACTTCATCACCACAGGCGTTAGTGCCACTGGTCGATAGTCATTGAGGCACGTCACCTTACTCTTCTTGGGCACCGGTATTATTGATGCTCTTTTAGAGCAGGTGGGAACCTCAGACCTCAGAAGTGACAGGTTGAAATTGTTCGTAAATTCCAGCCAGTTGGTCCGCACAGGTTTTTAGAACACGACCAGGTATGCCATCAGGTCCAGACGCTTTTCGAGGGTTCACCTTCGTGACGACGGCCTCTGTGACTGAGACTGAAATACCATCACAGCGAATGGGGGCTCGGGAAGGCACATCGGTGTTCTCCCTATCAAAGCGTGCGTAAAACGCATTGAGCTCATCAGGGAGTGATGTATCGCCGACATTCTAGCTGCCTCCTGGTTTCGCCTTGTAGTAGGTGATTGCATTCAGTCCCCGCCACTGCTGCTAATACATCTGTCTCACATCGTCCAGTTTGGAGCAGAACTCCATTTGGCCTTTTTGATGGCCTTACCAAGGTCGTATCTGGACTTTGTGTAGACCACTGCATCCTCAGACATGAATGCCCGGTGTCTGGTCTTCAGAAGAGTGCGGATCTCACATTTCATCCAAGGTTTCTGATTAGGAAACACTCGGAAGGTTTTTGTAGGGATGCAGTCCTCCACACATTTCTTAATGAAGTCTTAACGACTGTGGCGTATTCATTCAAGTCCGTTGCCGAGTCCTTGAACATTGCCCAGTCTACAGACTCCAAACAGTCCTGGAGTTGTTCCCCTGCCCCCCCCCCCCCCCCGACCAGCTCTGTGCTGTCCTCACCTCTGGGGGTGCGCTCTTTAATTGCTGCCTGTAGGAGGTCATCCCGGGGGTTCCAGGTGCCGTGCCTGGGATCCCAGTCGGGTCTGGGAGTTTCACAGCCAGCGTGGGAAGATTTAAAGTCCAGGGCTCCCGCAGCTGTGGGAGATCACGAAATTGCCAACACTTTCAGCTGCCCAAGCAGCCTGTCTGAAACGGCACCGATTACTGCCGTTTCCCTGATGCAGGTGAGTTGCTGAGTTGTAGATGAGCCTTTTATGTTCCGGACCTCCGCAAAAGTCGCCGCAGGCAGGCGCCATCTTGAGCAAGGTCGACATTGGAGGAGAGGAGACTTCCAAGGTACGGAAAGTGATCCACATTTTCCAGTTGTTTCACCATAGAACTGATGGTTCTCTCCAATTTGTCTCAGTTGGTGACGATTGGTGGATAACCCGAGTCTTCTCAGTATTCAGCGTTTATGTCCTGTCATCATTAATGCTGATCATTACACACACTCACACACACACACACACACACACACACACACACACACACACACACACACACACACACACACACACACACACACACACACTCACACTCACACACACACTCACACAACACACGCTCACACACACTCTCACACACACACGCTCACACACACACACACACACACACACACACTCACACACACACTACACACACACACACACACTACCTCTCACACACACACGTACACACACACACACAAACTCACACACACACACACTCCACACACGCTCACACACACACACCACGCTTCACACACACACACACACACTCACACACGCTCACACACACACACACACACACACCAACTCACACACACGCTCACACACACACACACACACACACACACACACTCACACACACGCTCACACATCACACACACGTCACACACAGCCACAACACACACTCACACACACACACTCACACACAAAACTCTCACACAATCACACACACACACACACACACACACACACACTCACACACACACACACACACACACACACACACACTCACACACACACACACACACACACACACACACGCTCACACACTCACACACACACACACGCGTGTAGCACGAGGGCCGTCACTGTCCGGGCCCAGGGTGTGTAGTGATTGTCACTCCTGTCCCCACCACCCCGATACATATGGTCAACAGTTGCAGCGGTGCTGCTGTATCAATTAGCAGCCGTCATAAATAAACTCATCTGGGGAATTTATTCAGAGTTACAGCGCTGTGCAGCATCTGAATAAATTGGTTATATTTTTATCACAACCAACATTACATTTGCTAAATATATCGCCGTCTGATTGTTCATCAACATGCCTCAATGCCGGTGACCTTGTGGGGGGACAAATCTAGATTCATCACCCTCCATCTGGCCTTTCATTCACCACCACACTCCTCACCCACCACTCCCCACCACACCCATCCCCCACCACACATTCCCCACCCTCCCCCCACCCCACTCCACCCATCCCCCACCCATTCCTCCCACCAATCATTCATGGAGGCCAGGTTCATAAGTTTATAGGTGATAGGAGCAGAATTAGACCATTCAGCCCATCGAGTCCATTCCGCCATTCAATCATGGCTGATCTATCTGTCCCTCCTAACCCCGTTCTCCTGCCTACTCCCCATATCCACTGATCAAGTTACAGGTAAGCCTGGAATTCCCACCGACCCCCTTCCCTTAGTGCACACGCGCATCCCCCGCAGTGCATGCATGACTGCACCAATGCAGGGCTGGTGCTGCGGTTGCAAGCTGGAGCTTACAGTTCAGTTTAGTTTATTGTCACGTATAACGAGATTTGTGAAAAGCTTTTGTTGCGCGCTGGCCAGTCAGCGGAAAGACAATACATGATTTCAGTGGATATTTTTAAGGCAGAGATAGATAGATTGTTGATTAGTGCGGGTGTCAGGGTTTATGGGGAGAAGGCAGAAGAATGGGGTTAGGAGGGAGAGATAGATACATTTCCACGGACCCCCCAACGGCACAGTGAAGCCCCCCCATCCTCTCCCCACTCCTGTTTCTCTCCCCCCCTCTCTCCCCGCCCCCATTTCTTTAATAGGAATCTGAGGGGTCACTTCTTCACACAGAGGGTGGTGGGTGTATGGAACGAGCTGCCAGAGGTGGTGGTTGAGGCTGGGACTATCACAACATTTAGGAAGTTAGACCGGTACATGGACAGGTTTGGAGGGATATGGACCAAGCGCAGGCAGGTGGGACTAGTGTAGCTGGGACATGTTGGCGGCTGGGGGCAAGTTGGGCCGAATGGCCTGTTTCCACACTGTATCACTCTGTGACTCTATAACTGAGATTGTAACGGGTTAAAGTGGGCAAGTCCCCGCTGTCAGAGTTGCTGTTGACCCACAAACCCCGTCACTGACGAACCGACCGGAGGCTGAGGCAAAGACTCACAGACACGTCCCACACTGCCCATCACGTGCATTCCACAAACAGTACAGGCGCTCAGACGGTGAGGGCAGCTCTGCTTCATCTTGGCTCTCACATGCACTGAGCCAGCCGTTCATTGTTATAATGGATGAACTGTGGTAAATGCAAGAGCATCTTGATGAGGATGAGTTGTAACGAGCAGCTGTTTGGGTTGATGTTCCCCTGATGCAGGTTGCAGTGTAGTGCATCGTGCAGCGATGGACACTCCATGCGGTCAATGATCAAGTGGCAGAGAGATGAATCGTGAAGCCTCTCGGTGAACGGCAAGGTCAACAATGTCAGCCCAGCCTCAAGGAACAGCAGCCAGAGCCAAAGTAGGTCAGAAATCTGCAGAGCAGATCGTGTCCCAGTGATCACGAGTACGCAGCCCACACTAGCGTGCAGTGATGCTGCTATACACCACTATATACACTACACCCATTCACACACCGCCACTTACCATTACACACCATAACACTACCAAATGCCACACGGCGATTGTGGACAGTTCTGTGCGGTTGCAATGATGGCACCGACCGGTGGATGAGGACGGACACGTGGAAGTGAGGACGCCGCTGCCGGGGGAAGGAATAAAGGAGGGGTCGGTGTGGGGGGGCCGCTGTGAGGCGGGGGGACAGTGGACAATGGGGGCCCAGCGTGGGGGGGGGGGCTTCAGTGTTGGTGGGGGGAGAGGGGTGGAGAACAAAGGGGGACCCGGCACGAGGGCACTTTATAGCTTTGTCGGTGCCCCTTACATGGCGGCTATTGGCATACCTTGGTACGCCGGGGAATAATTGCACTGTGGCTATCACATCTGACAATGAAGTGTCCAATTAGTGAATGAATGCACTGATTGATTAATGAATTAATTCAGGAGCGATGGATGGGAAAAACAGGGAAGGGGAGGGAGGTTGAGAGACACCCAGTGGGAGACGTGGGAAGAGGGAAGTAAGAAGTGGAAAGAGAGGATGAAAGGAAGAAATGGAGAGAGGTTTGTTGCTGAAAGTGGAATACGGAGCAGAGAGCGGGGACGGGGAGATGTGAGGCAGCAGTCGGTGTGAGAGAGCGCGCAGTCACACAGAAAAAGCTGAGAACGTGAGCGAGAGCGAGGGGATAATTTTGGAAGCAAGTAATTAAATATAAAACTGACAAGCACTGCTGGAAATTTTGACACAAGTTTTATGTCAATGTCATTTTCAGCAGCTAAAATATTCACAGATGAGTCTGTGTGAATCGACCTAAATACTTGATTAGGTTTAAAACGCAAATAGTGTGACTCTTAATAAAGGTAAATGTGTAAACGGCAGGGTTAGTAATTAAAGTGTGAACTGGACGTCACTAACAGTCGCTTGTGTTTGTAGGAATGTCCATCCTGTGTGTGAGTGTGAGTGTGTGTGTGAGTGTGAGAGTGAGTGTGAGTATTTCTGAATGTGTGTGAGCATGTGCCTGAGTGTGAGTGTGAGTATGAGCGATTGATTGTGAGTGAGTGTGTGTGTGGGTGTGCGAGTGTGTGTGTAAGTGTGTGTGTGTGAGTGTGTATGAGTATGTGTGTGTGAGTGTGAGTGTGAGTTGTGTGTGTGTGCGTGTATGTGTGTTGGGTGTATGTGTGTATGTGTGTGAGTGTGTGTGAGTGTGAGTGTAAGTGTGAGTGTGTGTGAGAGTGTGTGTGTAAGTGGGTGTGAGTGTGTGTGTAAGTGTGTGTGTGTGTATGTGTGTGAGTGTGTGTGTGCATGTGTGTGAGTGTGTGAGTGTGTGTGTAAGTGTGTGTGAGTGTGTGTGTGTGTTAGTGTGTATGTGTGTGTGTGTGGGTGTGTGTGAGTGTGTGTGTGTGTGTGAGTGTCTGTGAGTGTAGCTGACAGCAGCTTGTATCTGAAAGAATGTCCATCGTGTTGCTGTTGCTCCTGTCTCTCTGTTTCCCAGACGTCTCGTGGTCTCAGCAGACGGATATTGTCCACGTTGTCAACAAACCTACATTCCTCTCCTCAAACAATCCATCCACACGGAAGTAAACAGAACTACAGACACAAGCAGGCCATTCGGCCCCCGTGCCCCCTGCTAGCTCCCACGCCCCATGCCTCAACTCTCCACACCATTCCCAACCATAGACACAGAGTGATGGAGTAACTCAGCGGGTCAGGCAGCATCTGTGGAGAGAAGGAATGGATGACGTTTCGGGTCGAGACCAGTTTCACTGTCCTTCTGATTAATTTTACTGAATGTACACCTTCTCCTCCACTAACAATGAACCATTCTACATTTCCTTATCGTCTGCTTTGATCTGTCATTTTCACACCTTACCCCTGCATATCTCTACTCTCCCTCTCCCCTGACTCTCAGTCTGAAGAAGGGTCTCGCCCCAAAACGTCGCCCATTCCTTCTCCCCAGAGATGCTGCCGGTCCTACTCCAGCATTTTGTGTCTGTCTTTGGTGTAAACCAGCATCTGCAGTTCCTTCCTGCACATTCCCATCTAGTCTAGTTTAGTCTACCATGAAAGGTAAATTAAAAATACTTTTCTTGCGTGCTGACCAGTGATTGTAAAGATAATACAGAATTACAATCGAGCCTTGTACAGAATTAAATGGCACTCTTTTAGAAAGGAGGTGAGGAGGAACTTCTTTAGTCAGTGGGCGGTGAATCTGTGGAACTCATTGCCACAGACAGCTGTGGAGGCCAAGTCAGTGGATATTTTTAAGGCAGAGTTAGACAGATTCATGATGCAGGAGTAGACATTTAAGAGACGGAGCAATTCTAATATGTGATTGTAGATGTGCTTTTGTGGCCAGCACACACATAGTGGTCTGGGTTGGACACCACCTTGGATCCCAGCCTTCTCCTTCTAAAGGTCATAAATGATAGGAGTAGAATTAGGCCATTTGGCCCATCAAATCTACTACGCCATCCAATCATGGCTGATCTATCTCTCCCTCCTAACCCCATTCTCCTGCCTTCTCCCCATAGCCCCTGACACCCGTACTAATCAAGAATATATCTATGTGTAATATAGAACTGCAGATGCTGGTTTAAATCAAAGGTAGACACAAAATGCTGGAATAACCCAGCGGGACAGGCAGCATCTCTGGAGAGAAGGAATGGGTGACGTTTCAGGTCGAGACCCTTCTTCCTATCTTGGTTCTTGGTTCTTGGTTTCCTGGTCCTCCAAATATATTCCAAATGGAATTTAAACTGAAGGTTATCTGTCTATCTATATATCTCTGCTTTACTATCTCTGCTTTAAAAATATCCACTGACTTGTGGCCTCCACAGCCGTCTGTGGCAAATAATTCCACAGATTCTGACTAAAGAAATTCTTCCTCATCTCCTTCCTAAAGGAACGTCCTTGAATTCTGAGGCTGTGACCTCTGGTCCTAGACTCTCCCACTAGTGGAAACATCCTCTCCACATCCACTCTGAGAAAACCGAAGATCCCAGATAAAACCCCCAGGGATACGAACAACTGTGTCACACACGCACACACACACCCTCACACACACATGTGCATGCACCTACACACATATGTGCACACACTCACACATACATGTGCACACACATGCACATGCACCTGCACAAAGCTCATGCACACACATACACACACATATACATGTGAACACACATATGGTCACACACATAGACATGCACCCACACACACACATATACACATGCATACCCACACACGTACACACACACACGGATGTGCACAGTTACCCTCCTCCCCCAGTCTCTGTCCAGGCAGCGGGACAGGGCAGCATCTCTGGAGAGAAGGAATGGGTGATTCAGTCTGAGGAAGGGTCTCGACCTTGAAACATCACCCATTCCTTCTCTCCAGAGATGCTGCCTGCCCCGCGAGTTACTCCAGCATTTTGTGCACACCTTTGATTTAAACCAACGTCTGCAGTTCTCTCCCGCAGCCTCTGTCCAGCCCGCCTCGTTCTCAATGTCCGTGGGTTGCACTTTTTTGAGACATAAATATTTGAAACCATATTGGAATTTAAAGTGATTAAAAAAATCTAAAATGTGGATTTGTGACATTTCAGTTTCTAATTCAATTCGTGGATTTGCTCCAGTTTTCATTTATTACTTTATAAATTGTTTAGAAATGTAATTATGAATAGTTAGCGTTTGCTGCCGTTTTGCAGACTGTGAATGTTTCCGTATTTGGTTGTTCATTAGTTTAGTTTTAGTTTAGAGATACAGCGCGGAAACAGGCCCTTCAGCCCACCGAGTCCGTGCCGACCAGCGATCCCCGCACATTAACACTATCCTACACACACAAGCGACAATTTACAATTTTTTTTAAAGAAGCCAATTAACTTACAAACCCACAAGTCTTTGGAGTGTGGGAGGAAACCGGAGCACCCGGAAAAAACCCACGTGAATCACGGAGAGATCGTGCAAACGAACAAACATACAAACTCTGTACACAACACGTCCTTCTATTCTGGGTCATGGGGAGGGTGAGGGGTCACAGGGAGCATACGTCAGGGTCACAGGGGGGTGAGGGGTCACAGGGAGCATACGTTGGGGTCACAGGGGTTGAGGGGTCACAAGGGGTAAGGGGTCAGAGGGGGGTGAGGGGTCACAGGGACGTTTCTCCCTCTGGATGTGAACATAAAAGCAAAAGAGAAGGCAGATTAACAAAGATTAGTGGGAAGCCAGAGGATCGGGATGTTTTTAAAGAACAACAAAAGTTAACTAACAGGACAATACGGAGAGAAAAGACGAAGTGCAAATGTCAGCTAGCCAATAATATAAACAAGGATAGCTAGAGTTTCTATGGATCTATAAAGAGTAAAATAGAGGCAAGAGTGGACGTTGGGCTGCTGGCGAATGATGAAGGAGAAGTGATGATGTGAAATAAAGAAATGGCAGAGGAGTTTTTGCACCAGTCTTCACAGTGGAAGACACCAGCAGTGAGCCTGCAATCCTAGAGAATCAGGGAGTGGAAGTTAGTGGAGTGACGATTACTAAGGAGAAGGCGCTGGGAAGACGGAAAGGTGTGAGGGTGGATGTCACCTGGACCGGATGGACTGCACCCCAGGGTTGTGAAGGAGGTGGCCGCAGACAATGTGCAGGCATTAGCTGTGATTTCAAGAATCATTAGCGTTAGGAGTGGTTCCTGAAGATTGGAGAATTCTGAATATCACCCCACTGTACAAGAAGGGAGCAAAGCAGAAGAGCGGAAACTATCGGCCGGTTAACCTGAACTCGGTAAGATTCTAGAGTCAATTATAAAGGATGAGGTAACGCAGTACTCGGAAGTTGACGATAAAATAGGATGACGTCAGCATGGTTTCGTGAAGATCTTGCCTGACGAATCTGCTGGAATTCTTTGAGCAAGTTAATAGCCGGACAGACAGAGGGGAGGCTGTAGATGGCGTTTACCTAGATTTTCAGAAGGCCTTCAATAAGGTGCCGCACGTCAGGCTGCTAAGGAAGATGAGAGCCCACGGCATTAAAGGGACGATACTAACATGGGGAGCGGGGTTGGCTGGATGGCAGAAGGCAAAGGTTGGCTGCCAGTGACTAGTGGAGTTCCGCAAGGCTCGGTGCTGGGGCCACTTCACATTGTATATTAATGATTTGGATGATGGGGAGTGAAGGCTTTGTGGCCAAGATGCTAAGATAGGTGGAGGGGGCGGCAGTGTAGAGGGAGCAAGGACTCTGCAAAAACACTTGGACAGGTTAGGAGAGTGGGCAGAGAAGTGACAGATGGAATCCAGTGTAGCAACGTGCGGAGTCATGCAATTTGGTAATAAGAATAAAGGCATAGATTATTTTCTAAATAGAGAGCGAATCCAGAAATCGGAGGTGCAAAGGGACTTGGGAGCTGGTGCAGGTCGAATCGGTAGTAAGGACGGTAAACTCAATGCTAGCATTTATTTCAATAGGGCTTGTATACAAAAACAGGGATGTAATGCTGAGGCTTTAGAAGGTGCTGGTCAGGCCGCATTTGGAATATTGTGAGCAATTATGTGCCCCGTATCTGAGGAAGGATGTGCTGGCTCTGGAGAGGGTCCAGAGGAGGTTTACAAGAATGATCCCAGGAATGAGTGGGTTAACCTATGATAATAATAATAATACTAATAATATATTTTATTGCCATTACACATAAGTGCAACAAGATTTGGTTTGCAACTTCCATCCGATGTCATAACTTAATCGACAAATAAAATGTAGGTTTAGATACCCCGAGTACAAGGTTTGTAAAACGAACATTAGACCAGTAAAATCAACACAGACTAAAGTGCAGATGTGACTGTGCGACGTGACCATCCGAGGGAGACAGTCCATGGGGGTGGGGGGCACTCAGCAGGGCCGGTTCAGAGCCGCTATAGCTCTGGGAATGAAGCCGTTCCTGAGTCTGGTGGTGCGGGCGTAGAAGGCCTTGTAACGTCTGCCGGAAGGGAGTAGTTCGAACAGTCCATTACAAGGGTGTGAGGAGTCTTTATGGATGCTGACGGCCTTCCTGAGGCACCGTGTGTGGTAGATGCCCTCCAAGGCTGGTAGCGGTGTCCCAATAATCTTCTGCGCTCTGTGGACAACGCGCTGAAGAGCTCTCCTCTCCGCCTCCGTGCAGCTGAGATACCACACAGAGATGCCATACGTTAGTATGCTCTCTGTGGTACAGCGGTAGAAGGTCGTCAGCAGCTGTTGGGGCAGACCAGTCCGTTTCAATGATCTTAGGAAGAACAGTCGTTGCTGTGCCTTTTTGACCAGCGCAGCGGTGTTGGTGGACCATGTGAGGTCCTCTGAGATGTGAGTGCCCAGAAACTTGAAGCTGGACACTCTCTCCACACTGTCTCCGTAGATGGAGATTGGGGCGTATTCCCCATTCTGTGACCTCCTGAAGTCGATAATCAGCTCCTTGGTCTTGGAGGTATTTAGTGACAAGTTGTTCCGTGAGCACCAGTCCACCAGGTTCTGCACCTCCGCTCAAGGTTTGTTTCATCACCGTTGGTGATCAGCCCGATCACTGTTGTATTGTCTGCAAACTTGACAATGGTGTTGTTGTCGAATGCAGGGACACAGTCGTGGGTGAAGAGGGAGTAGAGCATGGGGCTCAGTACACATGATGAGCGTTTGACATCACTGGGCCTGTACTCGCTGGAGTTTAGAAGAATGAGGGGGAGCCTCATTGAAACGAATAGAATAGTGAAAGGCCTGGATAGAGTGGATGTGGAGAGGATGTTTCCACTGGTGGGAGAGTCTAGGACCAGAGGTCACAGCCTCAGAATTAAAGGGCGCTCTTTTAGAAAGGAGGTGAGGAGGAACTTCTTTAGTCAGAGGGTGGTGAATCTGTGGAACTCATTGCCACAGAGGGCTGTGGAGGCCAAGTCAGTGGATATTTTTAAGGCAGAGATAGACAAATTCTTGATTGGAACGGGCGTCAACTGCTATAGGGGGAGAAGACAGGAGAATGGGATTCAGAGGCAGAAATCATCCACGATTGAATGGCGGAGTGGACTAGATGGGCCAAATGGCCTAATACTACTCCTACAAAGCGACCTGTGAACTGTGATGTGGCACGGCTTTGAAGGCTGCTCCCTGGAAGGTATCCGCTCTCCGCCAAACAGCTTCTCTCCGCACTCCCCCACTTTAATTAAATCTCTGTGCAAATATCAGCATCTTGGCTGCAGCTCAAATCTTTAATATTTCCAATTAGTTACCATTATCAAAATGAATACATTTATTAGCAATTGCTTTGTGAATATTTAGGCAATGATATTAAATACTTAATCCATGACTTTGCAAAATGATGATAAAATGTCAAAGGACACGGTGACTGGAAATATTGTAGCTCCCGTCAGATGTTGCTGCCTGCTGTATGCGGTATAGACCCCCCCCCCCAGGCAAGCCCCCCGGGGTATAGACCCCTACCCCGGCAACGCCCCCCCGGGGTATAGACCCCCCCCCCAGGCAAGCCCCCCGGGATATAGACCCCCTCCCCCCAACGCTGCCCCTTGTATCCAGTATAGACCCCCCTCCCCCCAACGCTGCCCCTTGTATCCAGTATAGACCCCCCCCCCCCCCCGGCAAGCCCCCCGGGATATAGACCCCCTCCCCCAACACACTGCCAAGCCCCCCCCCCCACCCGGCAAGATATAGACCCCCTCCCCCCAAACGCTGCCCCTTGTATCCAGTATAGACCCCCCTCCCCAGGCAAGCCCCCGGGTATAGACCCCCTCCCCCAACGCTGCCCTTGTATCCAGTATAGACCCCCTCCCCAGGCAAGCCCCCCGGGTATAGACCCCCTCCCCCCAACGCTGCCCCTTGTATCCAGTATAGACCCCCTGCCCAGGCAAGCCCCCCCCCGGGGTATAGACCCCCTCCCCCCAACGCTACCCCTTGTATCCGGTATAGACCCCCTGCCCAGGCAAGCCCCCCGGGGTATAGACCCCCTCCCCCAACGCTACCCCTTGTATCCGGTATAGACCCCTCTCCCCAGGCAAGCCCACACACATTGACACAGGTGGGTGAACAAGGTGCGTGTGGTCTCATGGCCAGACTCCATCCCCAACACCTGGCCTACTCTTGGTATAGGTGACGTATAGGAGATGTATAGGAGGCGTACGGGAGATGCATATGTGACGTGTAGCTGGCATATATGTGACATATACGTGATGTGTAGGTGACGTATAGGTGACGTATAGATGGCATACAGATGACATATGTGATGTTCAGGTGGCGTATGGCTTACATATGGGTGATGTATGGATGATGTATAGGTGCGGTATAGGTGACGTATATGTGACATGGGTGATGTATAGGTGGCATATGGGTGACGTTTAGGGTTGGGTCCGTACACTGCTTGGCTTGGAGATATATCACCGTTCCTTCAGCATTGCTCGCGCAGTCCTGGAACCCTCGCCCCACCTCCACTGCGGCAGCTCATCGGCCGCTTCTCAAGGACAATTACGCTGAACAATAACGCTGGCCCCACCAACACCCACAGCCCATTGAAGGTTAATAACACGATTAAGTGCTCCATAAATGCAAATCTGCTGTTGATGGCAATGCAAGCCGTCCTTCATTTGTTGATTAGCAATCCAGAATAATGGCTTTGATCTCAAGAACAATGTGCTTGCAGCAGTGGGGTGTTCAGGCCAGCGTCTGAATAAGGGAGGGCTGATGATAGACTCTGATCTGTGCAGAGAGAGATACCTGGAACATCAGTGGACCGTTCCACACGGCAGCTCAAGTGGTTGATGAGGAGGGAACTATTGATGCCATTAGGAGCCTTAAGAACAACAAGGCCACCGGTCCAGATGGGATCCCAGCTTCCACATGACGGCATGTCAGTCACAGTGCCCAACAACTGTGGCTCTGAGTCCGACCCTTCACAGTGGAAACAGGGGTCAAACAGGGATGCATCATCGCACCCACCCTGTTTGTCATCTTCATTGCTGCCATACTTCACCTCATTGGTGAAGAGCTGCCACCGGGCATCCCAATCCTCTACAGAACTGACGGTGGGCTCTCCAACCCTAACAGGTTGAAGGCCAAGAGCAAAGTCAGTAACACCGCCATCATGGAGTTTCAATACGTGGACGACTGCGCCATTGCAGTCACTCTGCAGAAGACCTCCAGGACATCCTGAATGACTTTGCCTAGGCATACAGAGCCAAGGGCTTAGCCTTAAATATCAAGAAGACCCAGGTCCTACATCAACCTCCACCCAAGCAGCCGTCTACCCAGCCCACTATAAAAGTGGACGACACCTCTCTTGGAAATGTTGACCACTTCCCCTACCTTGGAGGCATTCTTTCATCAAACGCTGACATCGACTCTGAGGTCAACCATCGCCTGGGTTGTGGCAGCAGAGCCTACGCCAGACTCAGGAAAAGAGTCTTTGAAGACCGAGACCTAAAGGCTCACACAAAACTTCTGGTCTACAGAGCCGTTGTCCTCTCCACCCCATTGTATGGAGCCGAGTCATGGACCACCCACAGCAGGCACCTGAGAGCCCTGGAACAATCCCATCAAAGATCCTTACGAAAGATTCTGAGGATCAGCTGGGAGGACAAACGCACCAACATCAGGTTTTGGAGGAAGCCAACATGACCAGCATCACCACCACACTAATGCAGCAGCAACTTGGATGGACCGGCCATGTCACCCGCACGTCCAACACACGTCTCCCTAGACAGATCCTGTACTCTCAACTGAAGGAAGGTCGGCGAGCCCCCGCCGGGCCAAAGAAACGCTTCAAGGACAACATCAAGAACAGTCTGAAGAGATTCCACATCACATCGAGCAACTGGGAGCACGTTACACTGGACAGGCGCTCCTGGAGGAAATCCGTGAAGGAAGGAGCTGCACGTGACGAAAAGGGACCACGCCGTGTCGCAGAGACAAAACGACAGCACCGTAAGGAGAGAGAGAGAAGGGGGCTCGACGACTACCGACCACCGCCAGTCTCCACTGCCCACGTTGCACCGAGGTGTGTGGATCACGGATCGGCCTCTACAGACATCTGCAGACCCACAAGTAGACCACCCTATGGAGAGGAGGAGGACAGTCATACTTGTTTCCAGTGACCGCCCATGGATTCCTTCAACAGGGGGAGAAGAACTACAGACGCTGGTTTATACTGAGGAGAGACACAAAATACTGGAGTAACGCAGCGGGACAGGCAGTATCTGAAGAAGCCAGAAGAAGGGTCTCGGCCGAAACGTCACCCATTCCTTCTCTCCAGAGATGCTGCCTGTCCGCTGAGTTACTCCAGCATTCTGTCTCTATCTTCAGTGTTACTTCAACATTTCAATTACCAACCTTGACCGGTGTCTGTGAAGGCTTGAAAATATTGCCAGGTGAAACGATCTTTTAAATTTCTAGATTGAAGGTAATTGGAAACAAATGAAGGGGAGGTATGAGGAGCAAAACCTTCATTGGTTGTTGATTTTGGGCTGTACTGAAGGAAGCAGCAAAGAAAACATGTTCTATGAGAAGTTCCAGAGAGGACTAAGCCTGACTCCCGTGGGATTCATGTGAGAAAAGCTGGCATACAACACTCTGTGTAAACTGGGGTACAGCACTCTGTGTAAGCTGGGGTACAGCACTCTGTGTAAGCTGGGGTACAGCACTCTGTGTAAGCTGGGGTACAGCACTCTGTGTAAACTGGGGTACAGCACTCTGTGTAAGCTCTGTGTAAGCTGGGGTACAGCACTCTGTAAACTGGGGTACAGCACTCTGTAAACTGGGGTACAGCACTCTCCATAAACTAGGGTACTGTCCCATTCACCTCTACCCCATTGCAGACATCGGACTTTGTCTGTGGAACTGATGCACTACAATGCTGAGAACTAGATCCTGCACTCTGTATCTTCCCCTTTGCTCCACCTGTTGGACTGGAGTTTGACCTGATTGTATTTATGTGTAGTATTATCTGATTGGATAGCATGAAAACAAAGTTTTTCACTGTATCTCGGTCCAGGTGACAATAATAGACCTAAACGTGAACTATTTGAATGAAGACAGATCATGGACCAAGGGGAAAGAATTGGATTAACTGGATAATCCGTGGAAGGTCAAGTCCAGGCGAGCTTCTCTGTGACTTCATGGTCCTGTTTCGGGTCGAATTCTATGGTCAGGGATGTGCATTGCTGGCAGGGTGGGCTCTGGGGCAGGTTGTCACACTGGGGTCTGAAGAAGGGTCTCGACCTGAAACCTCGCATATTTCCTTCGCTCCATAGATGCTGCCTGTCCCGCTGCGTTTCTCCAGCACTTTTGTCTACCTGGGATCACTTTAGTTACTTTAGTTTTTGCCAGTTCAGTTCAGTTTCGTTTATTGTCATGTGTACCGAGCTACAGTGAAAAGCTTTTGTTGCGCGCTAACCAGTCAGCGGGAAGACTATACTTGATTACAATCGATCCGTCCACAGTGTACAGATACATCAGGTCAAGTCAAGTCAAGAGAGTTTATTGTCACGTACGTGTCCCAGATAGGACAATGAAATTCTTGCTTGCTGCAGCACAACAGAGTATTGTCAGCATAATACAGACGATAAGGGGATAACGTTTAGTGCGAGGTAAAGCCAGCAAAGTCCGATCACGGATAGTCTGAGGGTCACCACTGAGGTAGACAGTAAAGGGTTTTCTAGAAAATTCATTTCCCATGATAAAATAATGTATATAATGTCACCTCACCATTTCACCGTGCACATTTTTTGGTGTGGACTGTCGCTGTGAGGATGCGTGCTTCCTGGAGTTTAGTTTAGTTCTAGTTTATTATCACGTGTACTGAGCTACAGTGAAAAGCTTTTGTTGCGTGCTAACCAGTCAGCGGAAAGACAACATATGATTACAATGCACTAAAGGGACTGCTACATCAGCCTTGGACATTAAACCTGCGGAATTCATTACCACAGATGGCCGTGGAGATCATGTCATTGAGTATGTTTAAAGTGGAGTTTGACAAGTTCTTGATTGGTACAGGTGTCATGGGTTACGGGGAGAAGGCAGGAGAATGGGGTTCAGAGGGAGAGATAGATCAGCCAGGATCGAATGGTGGAGTAGACTTGATGGGCCGAATGGCCTAATTCCGTGACTTATTATCTTGAAGTGTTGTTTTCATCGGAGGGAGGGGTCGTGAACTCTTAGCTCACTGAACTCTTAGCTCACTGAACTCTTAGCTCAAAAAATGGTGCAAGGGGGAGGGATTCAAATTTCTCGGGCATTGGAACCAGTTCTGGGGGAGGTGGGACCAATACAAACAGGACGGTCTGCATCTGGGCTGGAATGGAACCAATGTCCTTGGGGGAGTGCTGTCATGGAGGATTTAAACTAATGTGGCAGGGGGATGGGAGCATGAACAGAGAGACAGAGGGTGTAAAATGAGGGTGGAAGCAATAGGTAGCAAGGTGAAAAGTACAAGTGGCAGGCAGAAAAATCCAGGGCAAAAATCAAAAAGGGCCACTTTTCAACATAATTTTATAAGGGGCAAGAATGTTGTAAAAACAAGCCTGAAGGCTTTGTGTCACAATGCAAGGAGCATTCGTAATAAGGTGGATGAGTTGAATGTGTAGATAGTTATTAATGAATATGCTATAGTTGGGATCACGGTGACATGGCTCCAGGGTGACCAAGGCTGGGAGCTGAACATCCAGGGATATTCAATATTCAGGAGGGATAGACAGAAAGGAAAAGGTGGTGGAGTAGCGTTGCTGGTTAGAGAGGAGATTAAGGCAATAGAAAGGAAGGACATTAGCTTGGAGGATGTGGAATCAATATGGGTAGAGCTGCGAAACATTAAGGGGCAGAAATCGCTAGTGGGAGTTGTGTACAGGCCACCTAACAGTAGTAGTGGAGTTGGGGATGGCATCAAACAGGAAATTAGAAATGCGTGCAACAAAGGTAAAACAGTTATAATGGGTGACTTCAATCTACATATAGATTGGGTGAATCAAATTGGCAGGGGTGCTGAGGAAGCGGATTTCTTGGAATGTTTTTTATTTATTTTTTAATTTTCTTTATTAGAAGTAATGTACATTACAATGATATAAGCCAAAAATAACATAATACATTTCCTGTACCACTTCGTATTTTAAAGTTTAAGAAGGATAGAGAAAGTTAGATAAGATAGTAAGTGCGTGGGAGAGTGATCAGGAAGAACCCGTAGAAACGTAAAACACAAGAAAGAATAAAGAAGAAAGGCAAAGGAAAAGAAAGAAAAATAGAAGACAGAAAATATAAAAAAGTAAAATAAGATAAAAGGGTTGTACCTCCTTCGTATCTTTACACACCCCTCACCAGGTCCTGATACCATTTATTTTCAGAGTTGTGTTGCACCCTATGCTTGTAATAAGTCGATAAATGGAGACTGGTCTGATTTGCCTGCTAGGAGGAATCTCATATCTTCGAGGTGTAACATTTCGGACTTATTTGAAATCCACATTTTTATCGTTGGTGTGGGAGCATTTTTCCAGAATTTAAGTATAGGTTTTTTTGCCACGATTAATCCATAATTAAGGAAGCTCGTTTGGAACGAAGTCAGCTCAAAGCTGGCTTCGATTGTTCCAAAAATAATCAATTCTGCATTCGGTTTCAGTTTTATTTTGAAAAATGTTGTAAAAATTTCAAAGATTTAATTCCAGAATTTTTGGATTTTTATGCAAAAAACAAAGGAATGCACTATGGTTGTTTCTTGGGATAGACATTTATCACAAATTGGGGAGACATTTGGAAAAAAATTACTTATTTTAGTTTTTGAATAAAATAGTCTGTGTAAGGTTTTAAATTGGATTAGAATATGTCTTACATTGATCGAGCATTTGTTCACATATAGCGAGTGTTTATCCCAACTCTCTTTCGAGATTTTTATAGCTAGTTCTTGTTCCCAATCTCTTCTAATTCTATCGGATGATGGTATTTCTATATTTAGAATAATATTATACAAGTATGATATTAAATTAGTTGAATCCGCCTTTATATTCATTGCCTCGTCTAATAAGTCTAGAGACAAATTTTGATATTCTTGTCTATATTTTTTCAAATAATCATGAATTTGAAAATATTTAAAATATTGATTACTTCTCAGATTGTATTTAAGTTGTAGTTGTTGGAATGATAAGAAATTTCCATTTTCATACAAGTCTCCAAACGTTTTAATTCCTATTCTTTCCCAATATGTAAATGATTTATCAATACTGGAGGGTTTAAACGACAGATTATTAACTATAGGGGGTGAGAAGTGATAAAATTCATATTTTAAGGGTTAATTTTATTTGTTTCCAAATTCTAATGGTACTATGAATAATTTGATTTTTATTGTATTATTGATTTTATTGTATTATTCAGTTTTATTGGTGAGAGAAGGATCACTCCTATATTAAAAGGGGAACAATCCTCTCTCTCCATTACTATCCAATCCACCCGCTGGGTAGAGTTGTCCAACAGGTGAATCACATTTTTGACGTTTGCTGCCCAATAACATACAAAAAAATTAGGGACTGTTAATCCACCAAATTCTTTAGGTTTGCACAAATGTCTTCTTTGAATTCTATGAGATTTATAGTCCTATATAAAATTTGTGATATCAGAATCCAGTTTTTAAAAAATCTTTTTAGGTAAGTATATTAGTATTGATTGGAATAGACATAACATTTGTGGTAGGAAGATCATTTTTATAACATTTATTCGTCCTATTAAAGACATCGGAAGAGTTTTCCAAAACTTAATCAGGGCATTTAATTTGTTAAGTAGGGGCATATAGTTTGTATCAAATAAAGATTTATCTTTTCTGGTAATGTCGATTCCCAAATACTTAAATTTTTCTGTAGCAATTTTAAAAGGGAATTTTAGCAGATGTGTTGTCTTGAGGTTTTATCGTCATAATGTCACTTTTATTCCAATTTATTCTATATCATGAAAAGGATCCAAATTCCTCTATTAGATTTCATATATTTGGTATACTGATTTGTGATTTTGTAATATACAGTAGTACATCATCTGCGTATAATGATATTTTGTTATTTGAGCATTTTGTATTATAACCATGGATGTTCGGATGTGTTCTAATGATTTCAGCTAGAGGTTCTATTACAAGAGCAAATAGCAGAGGTGATAGTGACCATCCCTGTCTATTGCCCCTGAATAATTGAAATTTCGGAGACAACGTTATTAGTTAGTATTGTAGCAGTGGGCCTGTCATATAATAGTTTTAAAATCGTATGATCTTTTTCCCCGTTTTTTTCAGTTCACGTGCCAAAAGTTTATGTGGTTTATCACCGAATTCAAAGTTTTCCTGCTTTGTAATTTGATATAATCTTATAACTTTTGCTGATAATATTTTATTTTATTTAAATTCCAATATTGTTATTTTATTATGTTTATCTATAGTTGGCTCTTTAGCATTATCTAGATCCAATTGTCTAATTCGGTCTTCTAACTGCATTTGTTCATTCTTATTCTTTTTATTTTGAAAAGCTTGATATGAAATTATAGATCCTTAGATAAATGCTTTAAAAGATTCCTATAGTAAAGCAGGTGAAATATCTGGGGTGTCATTGGATTAAACCTCCAAATGATTTTTTATTAGGCATTTCTTCTAGTTTAAAAAAAAAGTTAACGGGAAGTATCAGAAATGATGCTGCTATGATATTTTGGGTTCATTGTGTAGGGAATTAATTTTGTGTCCACTAAAAAATAGTCAATACGTGAATAAGTTTTGTGTACCGTTGAATAGAACGAGTATTCCCTTCCAGCTGGGTTAGTGATCTTCCAAACATCTGTTATATTTGTGTTTTTTATGTATGTATTTAGTTCACTAGTTCTAGATTTTGTATTATATCTCTTTTGTTGTGTGGATTTATCCAGGTATGGATCTAAAATGCAATTAAAATCTCCCCCAATTATCACATTTTGATAATTAAACTCCGAAATTATACTCAGGATTTTATTAAAAAATTGGGGGATATCAAAATTAGGCGTGTAAATATTTACCATGGTAATTGGGGTAGCATGAATCTCTCCGGTAACTATAAGATATCTCCCTTCCTTGTCTGTTATGATAGTCTTTGATTTAAATGGTACACCTTTACGAATAACAATTGCCATGCCTCTGGATTTAGAGATATATGAAGACTGATATGTTTGACCGATCCAGTTTGCCTTCAATCTAGTCCCAGCTTGCAATTTCAGATGTGTTTCTTGCAAGAAGATTATGTCTGAATTGAGCGATTTCAATTGTGCGAAAATCTTACCCCTTTTAATTGGTTCGTTAACATCCCTTATATTCCAATGACAAAATGTGATTCCTCCAAGTTTCTTTTGTATATCGCCTTGCATTTTGAATTATTTTGATACCATTGAGTCATATGGTGCAACAAATACTTCAGGTCTCTGGATGTTGGGGGAGCATTTGCCACTATTAAATTCTGTTGGTACATCCCTTTTAAAATTGTCCTTAAGCGAAAAGACAAAAAAGTGTGAATTATTGTGACAATTTTTTTTTTAAGTGATCATTGGATGATCAGCCATAATCATATTGAATGGCGGTGCAGGCTCAAAGGGCCGAATGGCCTGCTCCTGCACCTAATTTCTATGTTTCTATGATATTACAGTGTCTAAAAATAACGTCACTGTAACAAATTAGCCACCTAATGGTGGTAGTTACAAATTTGTTGACTTCCGTTGTTGTTAATACACATTTAGCTCCGCTCCCTTTAGAAAACTTGCAAAAGGGAGATCGGGCCAATTCAAATCCGAATTATATATACCACAATTACAATATATAGATATCTAATTAAGTCTTATCTAATTAAGTCTTCGGATTATCTACCATTTACTTATGCTAACAGTTTTTACATTTGCTTCATATTCAGTAATAATAAACTGCTGGTTGGAAGGGGTTAACCAGAGAGACTCCTGGCTGTTTGCCAAGGATCTGAATCTTCTCACCTATCCCAAGCATAATTATAACTTAAAGTATATTATATGAGGTTTTTTTTTAGTCTGTTAATAATCTATTTCCTTATATTTAGCCCCCCCTTCCCCTCCCCGGCGGGGTCAATCATTATGATACATTATTACATTCTACCATTTTAACAGTTCCCATTAGATTCAATTGCTATTACTATGTTAATTCATTAGTTTCCGTGTTAGTGCAGAGTTAAAATTTTAAAAGGCTTTAATTCAAAAGGTTTGTTTTCAAGTCTGTTTGTATTAAGTTCTCCATTCAGCCGCACCCGTGTTGTTCCGTATTTCATTCGAGATGAAACAAAGAATGTCCTTGAGTTCACATTCCAAAGAAGATAAGATGTCTAGACACCAGCACTTGGAGGAGCTGTGCCATCTTAGTCTTTTAAAAAGTCATTTACTTCTCAGCTATCTCTTTTACGATATCTTGAGCATGTTTGTATGCTTCCTCTGGGTCAGTAAACGCATATTCGGTACCGTTATAGATAATCCTCATTTTAGCCGGGTACATTATCCCATATCTTACATTTTGATTTCCTTTCAGGATCTGTCATGTCTTTGAAAACAGTTCTCGTTTTTTGACGATTTCAATAGGATAATCTCTGAATAGCTTAATGGACTAATTCCCAAACATCATATTCTTTCCGTACTGGATTTTTTCTCATAATATCTTCCAAAGCTGAAATGTCACGAAATTTCACTATGATCTGCCGTGGGGGGGGGGGGGGGGGGGGGGGGGTTCCTGGCCTTGATTGTGCTCTTCGCACCCGATGTGCCACTTCTATTTTCGTTTCGGCAGGCAGATTGAATACTTGTTTAAGTAAGTTGGCAGCGAACTCACGACGATCACTCCCCTCCTTTCCCTCTGTCCAACTATTCTTAAATTCTGCCGTTTTGAGCGTGCTTCCAAATCTAGGCATTTATCAGACATTTTAGCCAATTGCCCCACGACACACTCTTGATCTTTCTTCATTCTCTTCATATCTTCAGACATTTGTTACATAGATTCTTCCATATTATTCATAGCAGTCTTATATGATGTAATAGAAACATAGAAACATAGAAATTAGGTGCAGGAGTAGGCCATTCGGCCCTTCTAGCCTGCACCGCCATTCAATATGATCAAGACTGATCATCCAACGCAGTATCCCGTACCTGCCTTCTCTCCATACCCCCTGATCCCCTTAGCCACAAGGGCCACATCTAACTCCCTCTTAAATATAGCCAATGAACTGGCCTTAACTACCCTCTGTGGCAGAGAATTCCAGAGACCCACCACATACTTTTATAATTTGGTGAACAGAGTCAAACTTCTCCATGCAATCTTATTCCACCTGGTCAATTTTCACAGTTAGTCCAGCTTCCACATCATCAATTCGTTTATTTAAATTGTTGATTAAGTCAATAATTTTCTGATTCCCATGGTTCACGTTCTCCATCATACTTTTCATGTTCTCCATCATACTTTTATTCCCAGAAGCAATCTCACAACTGAAATCTCTTACCGACTGCTTTATTTCTTCCAGCTCTTTATCCTTTTAGCCATTTCAGTCATTGCCCTTGTAGCCATTTCAGAGGCTAATTCAGCCGTTAAGTCTTCAGATGTTTGTTGATTTTTCAAAAGATGTTTTGAAACAGATCTTTAAGGCTTTGGACAAGAATCACTTTTTTCATTTAAAAATGCCTTAAAACACCGTTCATTTCACGGCGATTTCTGATGATGTCATCAGCGCGAAGCCAAACAGCTCCGGTAAGTATTTTAAAATCGGTCCCGTTCTCCAAACCAGCTTTTTACACGAAATATCGCAAATTTCGGGAGCGGAGCTAAATGCTGGGCCTGTTCAGTGCATCACGGCACCAGCGGAAGTCCATTTCTTGGAATGTATGTGGGATAGTTTTCTAAACTAATATGTAGAGGAACCAACGACATAGCAGGCTATTCTAGACTGGGTATTGAGTAATGAGGAAGGGTTAGTTAGCAGTCTTGTCGTGCATGGCCCCTTGGGCAAGAGTGACCATAATATGGTTGAGTTCTTCATTAGGATGGCGAGTGACATAATTAATTCAGAAACCAGGGTTCTGAACTTAAAGAAAGGTAACTTTGAGGGTATGAGACTTGAATTGGCCGAGATAAACTGGAAAGTGATTCTTAAAGGGTTGATGGTGGATATGAAATTGAATGCATTTAAAGACTGCATGGATGAACTACAACAATTGTTCATCCCAGTTTGGCAAAAGAATAAATCAGGGAAGGTAGTGCATCCGTGGATAACAAGGGAAATCAGGGATAGTATCAAAACAAAAGATGAAGCATACAAATTAGCCAGAAAAAGCAGCCTACCAGAGGACTGGGAGAAATTCAGAGTCCAGCAGAGGAGGACAAAGAGCTTAATTAGGAAAGGAAAAATAGATTGTGGAAGAAAACTGGCACGGAATATAAAAACTGACTGCAAATGTTTTTATAGATATGTGAAGAGAAAAAGGTTAGTTAAAACAAATGTAGGTCCCTTGCAGTCAGAAACTGGTGAATTGATCATGGGGAACAAGGACATGGCAGACCAATTGAATAACTACTTTGGTTCTGTCTTCACAAAGGAAGACATAAATAATCTGCCGGAAATAGCAGGGGACCGGAGGTCAAATGAGATGGAGGAACTGAGTGAAATCCAGGTTAGCCGGGAAGTGGTGTTGGGTAAATAAAAAGGATTAAAGGCCGATAAATCCCCAGGGCCAGATAGTCTGCATCCCAGAGTACTCAAGGAAGTAGCCACAGAAATAGTGGATGCATTAGTGATAATTTTTCAAAACTCCTTACATTCTGGAGTAGTTCCTGAGGATTGGAGGGTAGCTAATGTAACCCCACTTTTTAAAAAGGGAGGGAGAGAGAAAATGGGGAATTACAGACCAGTTAGTCTAACATCGGTAGTGGGGAAAATGCTTGTCAATTATTAAAGATGGGATAGCAGCACGTTTGGAAAGTGGTGAAATCATTGGACAAAGTCAGCATGGATTTACGAAAGGTAAATCATGTCTGACGAATCTTATAGAATTTTTCGAGGATGTAACTAGTTGAGTGGATAAGGGAGAACCAGTGGATGTGTTATATCTGGACTTTTAGAAGGCTTTCGACAAGGTCCCACATAAGAGATTAGTATACAAACTTAAAGCACACGGTGTTGGGGTTCAGTATTGATGTGGATAGAGAACTGGCTGGCAGAGAGGAAGCAAAGAGTAGGAGTAAACGGGTCCTTTTCAGAATGGCAGGCAGTGACTAGTGGGGTATCGCAAGGCTCAGTGCTGGGACCCCAGCTGTTTACAATATATATTAATGATTTGCATGAGGGAATTGAATGCAACATCTCCAATTTGTGGATGACACGAAGCTGGGGGGCAGTGTTAGCTGTGAGGAGGATGCTAGGAGGCTTAAAGGTGACTTGGATAGGTTGGGTGAGTGGGCAAATGCATGGCAGATGCAGTACAATGTGGATAGATGTGAGGTTATCCACTTTGGTGGCAAAAACAGGAAAGGACTATTTTCTGAATGGTGGCCGATTAGGAAAAGGGGAGATGCAACGAGACCTGGGTGTCATGGTACACCAGTCATTGAAAGTAGGCATGCAGGTGCAGCAGACAGTGAAGAAAGCGAATGGTATGTTAGCATTCATAGCAAAAGGATTTGAGTAAAGGAGCAGGGAGGTTTAACTGCAGTTGTACAGGGTCTTGGTGAGGCCACACCTGGAGTATTGTGTACAGTTTTGGTCTCCTAATCTGAGGAAAGACATTCTTGCCATAGAGGGGGTACAGAGAAGGTTCACCAGACTGATTCCTGGGATGCCACGACTTCCATATGAAGAAAGACTGGATAGACTCGGCTTGTACTCGCTAGAATTTAGAAGATTGAGGGGTGATCTCATAGAGACTTACAAAATTCTTAAGGGGTTGGACAGGCTAGATGCAGGAAGATTGTTACCGATGTTGGGGAAGTCCAGAACAAGGGGTCACAGTTTAAGGATAAGGGGGAAGTCTTTTAGGATCGAGATGAGAAAATCATTTTTCACACAGAGAGTGGTGAATCTGTGGAATTCTCTGTCACAGAAGGTAGTTGAGGCCAGTTCATTGGCTATATTTAAGAGAGAGTTGGATGTGGCCCTTGTGGCTAAAGGGAGCAGGGGGTATGGAGAGAAGGCAGGTACAGGATACTGAGTTGGATGATCAGCCATGATCATATTGAATGACGGTGCAGGCTCGAAGGGCCGAATGGCCTACTCCTGCACCTATTTTCTATGTTTCTATGTTTCTAATTCCACAGACTCACAACCATCTGGGTGAAAAGGTTTTTCCTCATCTCAGTCCTAAATGGCCTACCACTTATTCTTAAATTGTGACCCCTGGTTCTGGACTTCCTCAACATGGGGAACATTTTGCCTGCATCTAGTCTGTCCAATCCCTTAAGAATGTTACATGTTTCTATAAGATCCCCTCTCATCCTTCTAAATTCCAGTGATGCTGCCTGACCCGCAGAGTTTGTCCGGCAGTGTTTGTTTTGCTCAGAACTCCAGCATCTGTGGCCAACCAGTCTGAAGAAGGGTCTCGACCCGAAACGTCACCCATTCCTTCTCTCCAGAGATGCTCCCTGTCCCGCTGAGTTACTCCAGCATTTTATGTCTATCTTCGGTTTAAACCAGCATCTGCAGTTCCTTCCTACACAGAGGTCCGGAGTGTTAGTCTCTGAACGGCCTTGTATGGAGCAGTTCCTCACACTGTGAGAACTTCACTAAGTGAAGGCGCTAAATTATTGATTTTTGATAAGTGGGAACCTTGATGTTAATCAATGTTGCCTCGAAATTGGTTCTCTTGTAGAAAAATGAATCTGTGCTCCAAACAGCGAAAAGAAAATGGAATATTTAGTTAACTGGGACCTTGAGACTCCCGCTATATATTGTCCCCTGTTGTTGGTTTATTGCCTGACTGACATGTGCTTTATCCTTACATGACATCATACTTCTTTATGTTTTAACATGGAAAATGTAAGCATTTCTTTCTTTAAAAATTTTAAATTGCTTGCTTGATGAATGTCTCAGCGAAACCAAAAAATACAACTCAAATAAAATTCATAGAGGCATACAGCGCAGAAACAGGCCCTTCAGCCCATCGGGTCCACACTGACCATCAGACACCCATGTACATGATGAACCCTACATCATTCCCACTTCATTCTCCACATGTTTTATAGATGAGAAACCTTCAGGTCTGCCGTGACAAGGTACTGTTCACCACTGTGAAGGAAGGAACTGCAGATGCTGGTTTACAGCGAAGATAGACACAAAATACTGGAGTAACTCAGCGGGACAGGCAGCATCTCTAGAGAGAAGAAATGGGTGATGTTTCGGGGCTGGGTTCCCTTGGCTGGTCTGCCACTGGGGCTTGTAAACGTCTGGTATTCCCTGTGTAAGTGGTGGAAGGAGTGCACTCCCTCACAAACAAGTCAGACCTTTTCACTGACCACCAGCCTCCTGAACCACCCTGCATACCCCAACCTTCAATCCAACCCTAACCACAACACAACCCAACCCAACTCAACCGCAAACCAACACAACCCAACTCAACCCAACGCTACCTAACCCAACCAAACCCAACCCAACTCAACCCAACCCAACTCAACCGCAACCCAACACAACCCAACTCAACCCAACCCTACCTAACCCAACCCAACCCAACCCAACCCAACTCAACCCAATCCAACTAAACTGCAACACAACCCAACCCAACCCAACCCAACCCAACTCAACCCAATCCAACTAAACTGCAACCCAACCCAACCCAACCCAACCCAACCCAACTCAACCCAACCCAACTCCACTCAACTCCACTCAACTCAACCCAACCCAACTCTACTGCCAACTTGGTTTTGGTTGCAGTGTAGACTTCAGTATACACTGTTATTGTCTGATTACCCAGAAGTTCTGCTAATCATGTTATTGATTATTATTATTATGGGGTGCACGGTGTTGCAGCGGTAGAGTTGCTGATTCACAGCGCCAGAGACCCCGGTTTGACCCCGACTACGGGTGCTGTCTGTACGGAGTTTGTACGTTCTCCCCATAACCTGCGTGGGTTTTCTCCAGCTTCACATTCCAAAGATGTACAGGTTTGTAGGTTAATTGGCTTGATAAAATTGTAAATTGTCCTTAGTGTGTGTAGGATAGTGCTGGTTTGCGGGGATCTCTGGTCGGCGCGGACTTAGTAGGGTGAAGGGCTGGTTTCTGCGCTGTATCACTAAACTAAAGTAAATTATAGATTCACTTGTTGTGTTCATGCATTAAACAGCCTTTAAAGCTGCAATAAATAAAAATGTATTTGATCATTCCCAATGCTGGTAACAAACACTCTTAACTTTCTGGACACTTGATGATGGGGCATTGGTCGGGGTTGGCAGGATGGGCCGAAGGGCCTGTTTCCACGCTCTATGACTCTATGACTCTCACTCTATCTGTCTCTCACTCATCTGCTGAAGAGTCACGGGTACCTCATTGACCCCAACAAACATCTCACTGTCCACGGGACTGGATTGGATGGAGATCGCTCTTAATCCCAAGGAGCTGTCGATGAAGACTGAATTATTTAGACTTTAGAATTTAGAGATACAGCAAAGAAACAGGCCCTTCGGCTCAACGAGTCCGCACTGACCAGCAGTCCCTGCACACTAGCACTATCCTACACACACACTAGGGACAATTTACCAATTTTACTGAGGCCAATTAACCTACAAACCCGCATGACTTTGGATTGTGGGCGAAAACTGGAGCACCCGGAAAAGACCCCACGTGGTCACAAGGGAAACCTGCAAACTCCGTACAAACAGCACTTGTAGTCTCTGGCGCTGTGAGGCAGCAACTCTACCGCTGTGCCGCTGTGCTGATGCACTATCGCTTATTAACTAATAGCCAACTAATCATCGTCTAACATTATTGTGCTATCGGTTCCTATGTGAAAGGAGGCGATCTTCGTAGAGAGGCCAGGATAATCAAACTGTTTGATCGTGGGGTACAGTAACTGCAACCAGTTTAACTCTTGCCAATGGTCACCAGAAACACAGCAAACAATAGGTGATACCGTCACCAGAACTCTCCCTGAGCCCAACCCTCACAAACCCTGAGTTCACACCCAGCACCATCTGATGGGCACGACTGAACCACACATTCCAGCTCCACGCTGCTCACTATTAGGTTTTATGAACAAATTGCTTTCATTTTCGAAGTAAATGCAACAGAGGTTGGTTGAAAGGTGACCATCAGACAACAAACTGAAGAACAAGTGACATAACATGAAGGGGTCGTTGATCATGGTTATGACCAAAACCTGCTGCCTGCACCAGGAGACATCATCTACAGATAGAGGTGGCAGACTTGGATTGTTTTCTCTGCAACACCGGAGGTTGAAAGGAGATGTGATAGAAGTTTATAAAATGATGAGAGGCAGAGACAGGTTAGAACTATTTTTCAGGCTGGAAACATCAAATACTAGACAACTCAACTTTAAGGTGCGAGGGGCGGGGTGGGAGATTGCAACCTTCACTGTTTCGACGAATGCAATCAACCTGCCGTGCACAATCAAATAGGATCAAATACAACAAGTTGTCTGACAACTTTAGGCTGTGCATGCCATACGCAAGAAGAAGAGGGAGGTGAGAGGGGCAGAGTTTAAAGGAGATGTGCGGGGCAAGTGTTTTTTACATGGAGGGTGCTGGGTGCCTGGAACGCGCTGCCTGGGGTGGTGGTCGGGGCAGATACGATAGCTGCATTTTGAAGAGGCTTTTGGACAGGCGCATGGATATGTAGGGAATGGAAAGATACACAGTAGATTGGTCTTGGCATCCTGTTCAGCACAGACATTGTGGGCTGAAGGGCCGGTTCCTGTGCTGTGCTGTTCTATGTTCCACTTCACTTTAACAAAACTGGGATCAAAATCAGAACAGAGGATGATGGTCACCTTTGTGTTGGTGACCTTACACAAACATACATTTATTTAGCATCTTAAATTAGAAAATAAATTGCGCAGTAGTTGGATAAAATGACAACTAAATAAATGCCAATTAAATATTACCAATGCTGAAATAAAAAACAGGCAATGATGGAAACACTGAGCTGGTCAGTCAGTGTCTGTGAAGAGAGAAGCAGAGTTAATGTTTCAGACCAATGACCTAAAAGGAGAAGAAGGGAGAACATCAGAGTCATTGCTCAGAACCTTCATTATTCACCAGAGAATTGTTCTTATTCATTGAAAGATAGATACTGCATGTTTAAAAAAAATTAGCAAAATCAATTATTTAGTTCACTATTTCAGTCCATTATCACTTGAAGGTGATGCAGTTGCCATGGTGAAGTCTTGTAGAGTCTTGTATTCTCTTGGAGCAGAATGCAACAAGTGATATTCACATTCTGTACGGTATCAGGCTATTCCTGTGTCCAATATATAAAGTGTTGAGCTCAGTAACATTTCAGGTTGAAGAGCAGCACTGTGGCGCAGTGGTAGAGTTGTTGCCTAACAGCACTAGAGACCCGGTTTCGATACTGACCTCGAGAGCTGTCTGTACGGAGTTTGCACGTTCTCCCTGTGACTGCGTGGGTTTTCCCCGGGTGCTCCGGTTTCCTCCAACACTCCAAAGACGTGCAAGTTTGTAGGTTAATCGGCCTCTGCAAATTGTCCCCACTGTGTAGGACATAGAACTAGTGTACGGGGTGATGGATGGTTGGCACAGACCCGGTGGGCTGAAGGGCCTGTTTTTGCGCTGTATCTGTAAAACAAAACAGTTTAGAATAATGGTATCAAACATTCTCCTCATTTTATTTTAGTTTATTGTTCATTAACTCTTTAATTTAACTCTTTATTAACACTTTGTACAACTGACATTGTCAAAAACTATTGGTGTGGTTATGACTAATGTGTTAAACAGATTAATTAAGTGACAGGAAGGTGATGGCATGACAGGGCGGTGTTTGGTCACGTGTGTAAATGAAGCAACCGCTGGAGGAGAGAGAGCCACCTTTATACTGAATAACGAGCGATGTCACGCCTGTAAATGGAGACAGTACAGGGAGTGGTGAGTCGCTGGAATTCTCTGCCACAGAAGGTAGTTGAGGCCAGTTCATTGGCTATATTTAAGAGGGAGTTAGATGTGGCCCTTGTGGCTGAAGGGGTCAGGGGGTATGGAGAGAAGGCAGGTACAGGATACTGAGTTGGATGATCTGCCATGATCATATTGAATGGCGGTGCAGGCTCGAAGGGCCGAATGGCCTACTCCTGCACCTATTTTCTATGTTTCTATGTATTTATGTATGTAGGTATGTATGTATGTATGTATGTATGTATGTATGTATGTATGTACGTACTGTCTGTATGTATGTATGTATGTATGTACGTACTGTCTGTATGTATGTGTGTGTGTGTGTATGTATGCACTATGTACTGTATGTATATATGTATGGAGATTGACAAACAGCTGGAGTAACTCAGCGGGTGAGGCAGCATCTCTGGAGAGAAGGAATGGGTGACGTTTCGGGGCGAGATCCTTCTTCAGTCTGAGGGAGGTTCTCGACCTGAAACGTCACCCATTCCTTCTCTCCAGAGATGCTGTCCGTCCCGCTGAGTTACTCCAGCATTTTGTAGCTATCTTTGATAAACCAGCATCTGCAGTTCCTTCCTACACATATTGCACTTGTCCTCATTGGAGGTTCACCAGTAACAGGGCGATGTGAGATCTGATTTCTCCTTGTTCTCATACAATCTGTTTTGGATCAGGATCATGCTGCGTTTCAGCAGTGTTTTACCATAGCTGAAAGACACAAAGTGCAGAAGTAACTCAGTGGGTCAGGCAGCATCATTTACCTCACCTCTTCAGATCAATCAGAGCGAGCAATGTCTGAATCAGTGGGCTTCCATCTTCAGGCTTCCCTACACAGTCTGTGACTCTGGAGCCAAGAGATGTGAGCTCGGGGCAAGTGCTGCACATTGGGGGAACAAGGGGAGAGCAAGCTTCATGAATCGTCACAGGAATAGATTGGGTAGACGCACAGAGTCTCTTGCCCAGAGTAGGGGAATCGAGGACCAGAGGACGTGGGTTCAAGGTGAGGGGGAGAAGATTTAATAGGAATCTGAGAGGCATCATTTTCACACAGAGGGTGGTGTGTGTAAGGTACGAGCTGTCGGAGGAGGTAGTTGAGGCTGGGACTATCCCAACGTTTAAGAAACAGTTAGACAGGTAAATGGATAGGACAGGTTTGGAGGGATATGGGCCAAACGCAGGCAGGTGGAACTAGTGTAGCTGGGACATGTTGGCCGGTGTTGTATTGTAATTCATTTATTAGCCAAGTATGTAAAAACATACAAGGAATTTGATTTGCCATACAGTCACACCGACAAAGCCACAAGACGCATAACTACATAAAAATTAACATAAACGTCCACACAGCGCACTGTGATGGAAGGCAATCGTGGCGATCTCTGCCTCCTCATTCCGTTTTCCTGCCTTCTCCCCGTAACCCTAGTCACTCGTTCTAATCAAAAATTTGTCTATCTCTGCCTTAAAAATATCCACTGACTTGGCCTCCACAGCCCTCTGCGGCAATGAGTTCCACAGATTCACCACCCTCTGACTAAAGAAGTTCCTCCTCACCTCCTTTCTAAAAGAGCGCTCTTTAATTCTGAGACTGCGACCTCTAGTCCTAGACTCTCCCACTGGTAGAAACATCCTCTCCACATCCACTCTATCCAGGCCTTTCACTATTCTGTAAGTTTCAATGAGGTCCCCCCTCATTCTTCTAAACTCCAGCGAGTACAGGCCCAGTGCCGACAAACGCTCATCTTGTTAACCCACTCATTCCTGGGATCATTCTGGTAAAACTTGGAGAACCTGAGGTGGAAAATGTCCATGTTCTTATCGACACTCGTCACATCACCTCAGTCTGAAGAATCCTGACCCAAAACGTCATTTGTACATTCCTTTTTTTAAAAAATATTTTTATTAGAAGCAATGTACATACGCTATAATCATATGTTATATATGGTATATAACATAACACATTTCATGTACAACTTTTATTTTTGGATAGAACAGAAAGAAAGAAAAAAGAAAAGCTTGAGGATAGTAGTGATGTGTAGGGCGCAATAATTAACGGTTAATGATTGATAATTGGATAAATAGACTGTGTCCTAAAAAAAGGCCCCGAAAATAAAAGGGCCTTAAGAAAAGAAAGGAAATAAGAAGAAAATGCAAAAAAGATAGAACTAAACAGAAAAGAAAGGGAATGTGCCTAATTCGTAACGTTACACACCTCTCACCTAGTTCTAAAACGGTTACTTTCCAGGGTTATGTTGCACCATATTACACTTGTAATGAATCAATGAAAGACAACCATATCTTAAAGAATTGTTCTGGTTTTCCTGCTAGACAAGTCTCATTTCCTCGAGATGTAATATTTCCGACATATTTGTAATCCACATTTTGAACGTTGGGATAGGTGCGTTTTTCCAGAATTTAAATGTATGTTTTTTTCCCGGTATCAAACCATAGCTGAGGAAACATCTTTGAAATGACGTTAGCTCAGAACTGGCATCCATTGCTCCGAAAATAATCAATTCTGTGTTTGTATCCAGTCTTGTTTTAAATGGCTTTGAAAAGGTTTCAAAAATATTCTTCCAAAATATCTGAAGTTTTACACAGGAGACAAATTAATGTTCTATTGTTGCTTAGTTTAGTTTTCGAGTAATATAATCTATGTACAATTTTAAATTGAATCAGGGTGTGTCTGACATTAATCGAACATTTGTGTACATATAACAAATAATCTTCCCATCTGTCCTTGGGGATTTCTATAGACAGTTCTTGTTCCCACTCTTTTCTTATACCATCCGTGGAAGGTATATCTGTATTTAAAATAGTATTATAGAAATATGATGTTAAGTGATCCAATTCTACCTGTATATTCATGCCTTGCTCTAGTGGATTTGCACATCCCCTCCACAGACGCTGCCTGACCCACTGAGTTCCTCCTGCAGTGCGCCTGAAGCCTCCACGTGTCTAACTCCTCCCACCACTCTGTCTTTAACGGCACTGGGTCCTAGTGCCCGTCTCCCAGCCCCAGTAACCTTGGTGGCTATTCCACTGGGTCTTCCCCATCCCCCCCTACCATGTAACCACTGCTCTTCCCCACCCACACCACAGCCCCTGACCACCCCCTGACCACCCTCCACCCCCCCCCCCCCACACAACGCTCCGTCCACAGTTCACTCACCTGACTTCCTCCGGCCACCCATCCTTGCCGCGTGTTCACCATCCCCCCCGGACCTCCCCCTCTCCGACACCGAACGGTCTGTCCTCAGCAGAGGTCTTACCTTTGTCCCCCTCCGTCCCCACCTCAATGAGTTCCGCGCCCACCACGACTTGGAGCTCTTCTACCGTCACCTCCGCCTCACCAGACCCTATTCCACTGGGTCTTCCCGTGGAAGCGTTCTTCCACGGGAAGAAGTCCTCGCCCCCCACTGATGATCCCTTTTCCTGTCTCTAACGCACCCCCTCCACTTGGACCCCCCCTCGTAGCCTTCCGGCTCTAGAACTATTTATCCAGAACTGCCGTCGGGACATCAACCGCCTCGACTTCTCCACTCCCCTGTCTCACTCCAATCTCTCCAGCCCCGAACATACTGCCATCGACTCACTCCGTAACAACCCAGACTGGGTTATCAAACCCGCCGACAAGGGAGGTGCCGTGGTAGTCTGGCGCGTCGATCTCTACAAAGCGGAGGCTGCACACCAACTCTCGGACACCTCCTCCTACTTACCCCTGGACCATGACCCCACTGATGAACACCAGGCCACCATCTCGATCACCATAATCGACTTCATCAGCTCCGGCTCCCTACCCCCCCGAGCCTCCAACCTCATCGTTTCCCAGCCCCGACTGCCCTGGCAGACCCATTGTCTCTGCCTGTTCGTGCCCCACCGAACACATTTTCACATACCTTGACGCAATCCTATCCCCCTTTGTTAACTCCCTCCCCACCTATGTTCAAGACACCTCAGACACTCTCCGTCGGCTCCGTGCATTCCATTCTCCAGGCCCCCATCCTCTCATCTTTACCATGGACGTCCAGTCACTCTACACCTCCATCCCCCACCAGGACGGTCTCAAAGCCCTCCGGTTCTTCCTCGACCAGAGGAGCAACCCATACCCGTCCACTGACACCCTCCTCCGCCTAGCGGAGTTGGTCCTTACCCTCAATAACTTCTCTTTTGATTCCTCCCATTTCCTCCAAACACAAGGCGTAGCTATGGGCACACGCATGGGCCCCAGCTACGCTTGCCTCTTTGTCGGGTACATCGAACAATCCTTGTTCTCGGCGTACCAGGGCCCCATCCCCGACCTCTATCTCCGTTACATCGACGACTGCTTTAGTGTCACCTCCTGCATCCACACACAACTGACTGACTTCATTCATTTCACCACCAACTTCCATCCGGCACTCAAATACACTTGGACCATTTCCGACATTTCCCTACCATTCCTTGACCTCACCATCTCTATTGCAGGTGATACACTCCTGACCGACATCCACTACAAACCAACTGACTCCCACAGCTACCTGGACTACTCTTCCTCCCACCCTGCTTCCTGTAAGGACTCCATCCCCTATTCCCAATTCCTCCGTCTACGCCGCATCTGCTCCCAGGATGAGGTGTTCCACACCAGGGCATCACAAATGGCCTCATTCTTCAGAGAACGGGGATTCCCCTCCCCCACTATTGATGAGGCTCGCACCAGGGTCTCCTCCATACCCTGCAACACTGCCCTCTCCCCCCATTCCCCCACTCGCAAACAGGGCAGAGTCCCCCTGGTCCTCACCTTTCACCCCCCAGCCGGCAAATACAACACATAGTCCTCCGCCAGTTTCGCCACCTCCAACGTGACCCCTCCACCCGCCACATCTTCCCATCTCCCCCCCTGTCTGCCTTCCGCAAAGACCGCTCCCTCCGCAACTCCCTTGTCAATTCTTCCCTTCAACTCCCGCTCTACCCTTGCAACCGCAAGAAATGCAACACTTATCCCTTCACCTCCCCCCTCCACTCCTTTCAGGGACCCAAGCAGTCCTTCCAGGTCCGACAGAGGTTCACCTGCACCTCCTCCAACCTCATCTACTGCATCCGCTGCTCCAGATGCCAGATGATCTATATCGGTGAGACCAAGCGGAGGCTTGGCGATCGTTTCGCCGAACACCTCCGCTCGGTCCGCATTAACCAACCCGACCTCCCGGTCGCTCAGCACTTCAACTCCCCCTCCCATTCCGTATCCGACCTCTCGGTCCTGGGCCTCCTCCATGACCAGAGTGAGCAACACCGCAAGTTGGAGGAACAGCACCTCATATTCCGCTTGGGGAGTCTGCATCCTCTGGGCTTGAACATTGAATTTTCTCAATTCTGTTAACCCTTGCTGTCTCCTCCCCTTCCCACCTCTCCCTCAGCCCTCGGGCCCTGGCATTCCCTCTGTCTCTATCTCCCTCCCCCACCCTAGTTGCACTAGCTTCTCATTTTCACACCACAAACAGCTTACAATGGCCTGTTCCCTTTATCATCGATACTTTTTTGCATATCTTTCATTCATTGTTCTTCATCTCTCCACATCACCGTCTATATCTCTCGTTTCCCTGAACCCTGACCAGTCTGAAGAAGGGTCTCGACCCGAAACGTCGCCTATCTCCTTCGCTCCTTAGATGCTGCTGCACCCGCTGAGTTTCTCCAGCTTTTTGTGTAATCCTCCAGCACTTTGTGTTTTGTTTAAGATTCCAGCATCTGCAGTTCCTTATGTCTCCACCACATTGCCTCGTGCCTGTGTGCCGGCGTTACTCCTAATGGCCACACGTCTGGCAATGTAAACACGAGGAATATTTCCAGTGACCAAATTGATCAAATTGTGGATGATCAGCCATGATCACAGTGAATGGCGGTGCTGGCTCGAAGGCCTACTCCTGCACCTATTGTCTATTGTCTATTGTCTAATCCTGCACATTAACACTCTGAATGTTAACCAGTAACTGTGAAAGGCTGCTGTTATTTCAAGGACAATCTGCTATCTCCTCTCCAAGGTAAAGCTTGTGTGATCTAAGTGTGGACTGACCCTATACATTCCAGCTTGCTTTGTTTATTGGGAAGCTCTTCTGAGGCTGGATAGCCGTGTGTTTACTAAATAAGCTCGAATACTTGATTGAATGTTTGATTTCCCAACTGTGTTATGAGTAGTATTAACAATGTCAACGTATTGAGAGTGTCAGTGTACAGTTACAGTTTAGTTCACTTTAGTTTATTGTCACTTGTAGGAGTGGAAAATACCGCAATAAGTTGTGACCACTGCCCAGTCCATCACCGGCTCTGACCTCCCCACCATTGAAGGGATCTATCGAAGTCGCTGCCTCAAGAAGGCTGCCACCATCATCAAAGATCCACACCATCCTGGCCTCACGCTCATTTCACCACTGCCATCAGGAAGAAGGTACAGGAGCCTGAAAACTGTAACGTCCAGGTTCAGGAACAGCTTCTTCCCCACAGCCATCAGACTATTATTGCACTATATTTGTTTATGTATTGAGTACAAGACTAAGTGGGACCCGTTGTGTCTCATGTTCACACTGGAGGGCTGGTCCCCCAACGCAATATTCCATCTCTCAACCAATTCCAATATTGGTGGCGTGTGAGTGGGGGGGGGGGGCTTTCTGGGGTGCTAGTACGGGTGTTGTGGGCCGAATGGATTATTGGGCTGGTAGCTCAGTCACTCAGGCCTAGTGTGCTGGCAGCTCAGTCACTCAGGCCTGGTCGGCTGGCAGCTCAGTCACTCAGACCTTGTGGGCTGGCAGCTCAGTCACCCAGGCCTGGTGCACTGGCAGCTCAGTCACTCAGGGCTGGTGGGCTGGCAGCTCAGTCACTCATGGCTGGCATTTCACTCACGGCTATATCTTGAAATTCCATTTCAATTTCAAGGAGGCACAGACCACCAAATTCATTTCATACCATTTCAAGCAGAGTGCAGACCACCAAATTCATTTCATACCATTTCAAGCATAGTGCAGGCCACCAAATTCAAATACAATTTCATACCATTTCGAGCAGAGTGCAGGCCACCAAATTCAAATGCAATTTCATACCATTTCGAGCAGAGTGCAGGCCACCACATTCAAATGCTATCTCATGCCATTTGGGCTTTATACTCCTGGACCCCCGGAAGAGGCGTTAACTTCATCATGGTAATTGACAGGTGAGAGTACCAATCGGCTGATCTCAAGATTTTTTAAACATTCATAACTTTTTTATTTTTCATCGATCGGAACAAACCTTGGGGCTGCCTCAGCAGAGGGCTGTGAGTAAGATGGCCAAAATCATAGCGATATATGGTAGCATCTTTTCTAAAAGCAATATACAACACAGACAGGAAGTGGTCAAGATGAGACTTTTTGTTATATAGATGTGTGCATGTGTATATATGCACACTGAACTTTTATCTCCCATTTTGTACTATGTTTACATATTCTGTTGTGCTGCAGCAAGTAAGAATTTCATGGTCCTATCTGGGACACATGACAATAAAACTCTTTTGACTCTTGACTCTTGATGTGTACCGAGATACAGTGAAAAGCTTTTGTTGCGTGGCCTGATGTGATGTTATTGTGTGGAGTTGTGTACAGACCACCAAACAGCAGTAGGGAGGTTAGGGATAACATCAAACAGGAAATTAGGGATGTGTGTAGCAAAGGTACAGCAGTTATTATAGGTGACTTTAATCTACATATAGATTGGGCCAATCAAATTGGTAACAGCGCTGAGGAGGATTTCCTGGAATGTATACGGGATGGTTTTTTAGACCAATATGTAGAGGAACCGACTAGAGGGCAGGTCATCCTAGACTGGGTATTGTGTAATGAGGAAGGATCAGTTAGTGATCTTGTTGTGTAAGGCCCCTTGGGCAACAGTGACCATAATATGGTGGAATTCTGCATTAGGATGGAGAGTGACACGGTTAATACAGAGACTAGGGTCCTGAATTTGAATAAAGGAGACTTTGAAGGTATGAGACGGGAATCGGCTAGGATAGACTGGCAAATTACACTTAAAGGGTTGACGGTGGAGATGCAATGGCAAAGATTTAAAGACTGCATGAATGAACTCCAAAAATTATTCATCCCGTCCGGCAAAAAAATAAAACGGGGAAGGCGGCTCAACTGTGGCTAACGAGGGAAATCAATGATCGTGTTAAATCGTGTTAAATCCAAGGAAGAGGCAGATAAACTCAAATCCTCTCGCAATGAAGGCCAACATGCCATTAGCTTTCTTCACTGCCTGCTGTACCTGCATGCTTACTTTCAGTGACTGATGTACAAAGACACCCAGGTCTCGTTGCACCTCCCCTTTTCCTAATCTGTCACTATTCAGATAATAATCTGCCTACCTGTTCTTGCCACAAAAGTGGCTAACTTCACATTTATCCACATTATACTGCATCTGCCATGCATCTGCCCACTCACCCAACCTGTCCAAGTTACCCTGCAGCCTCACAGCATCCACCTCGCAGCTCACACTGCCACCCAGCTTTGTGTCATCCACAAACTTGGAGATGTCACATTTAATTCCCTCGTCTAAATCGTTAATATATATTGTAAATAACTGGGGTCACAGCACCGAGCCTTGCGGCACCCCACTAGTCACTGCCTGCCATTCTGAAAAGGACCCGTTAATTCCTACTCTTTACTTCCTGTCTGCAAACCAGTTCTCTATCCATGTGAATTTAACTTGTTACATCCTAAAAAAATTCATGACTTCCCCTTCATAAATCCATGTTGACTTTCACTGATCCTGTCACTGCTTTCCAAATGCACTGCTATTACATCTTTAATAATCGACTCAAGCATCTTCCCCCACTACCGATGTAAGGCTAACTGGTCTATAATTCCCTGTTTTCTCTCTCCCTCCTTTCTTAACAAGTGGAGTCACATTGGCTACCATCCAGTCCACAGGAACTGATCCAGAGTCGAGAGAACATTGGAAAATGATCCACAATTTCTAGGGCCACCTCCTTGAGTACTCTGGGATGCAGACCATCAGGCCCTGGGGATTAATCTGCCTTCAGTCCCAACAGTTAACCGAACACCATTTCCCTCTTCTTCTGGGAGATTTGTATCTTCCTTAGTGAAGACAGAACTTAACTTTGCCATCCTTGTTTCCCATCTGAGTTCTTTCGTGCTTCAAATGTCTCCCAGTCCGGTTTGTTGCTTTCTCTGGCCAATTTATCTGCCTCTTCCTTGGATTTAACACTATCCTTGATTTCCTTCGTTAGCCACAGTTGAGCTGCCTTCCCCATTTTATTTTTTCGCCGGACAGGGATGAACAATTATTGGAGTTCATCCATGCAGTCTTTAAATCTTTGCCATTGCATCTCCGTCGTCAACCCTTTAAGTATAATTTGCCAGTCTTTCCTAGCCAATTCCCGTCTCATACTTTCAAAGGCTCCTTTCTATAAGTTCAGGATCCTAGTCTGAATTAACCGTGTCACTCTCCATCCTCCTCCCTAGCCCTCACCCTCATCTGCCCCCTTGCTCCGCCCCACCACTCCCTTACCCCCCTCCCTCTCCCTCACCTCCCCCCCTCACTCGGCCTGCTCCCGCAGCCTGGACCCCACCCATCCTGGTGCCGTGATCTTTGGAGCATTCTGAGGTGCTGACATATCTGCATCACTGCAACTCTCTGAAGAAGGGTCTTAACCGGAAACATCACCTATCCATGTTCTCCACAGATGCTGCCTGACCCGCTGAGTTACTCCAGCACTCTGTGAAACGTCACCTATCCATGTTCTCCACAGATGCTGCCTGACCCGCTGAGTTACTCCAGCATTTTGTGTCTTTCTGTTCTTCCCCAGAAGCTGTATCTCCATCGCTGAGGTGTTGTGCAGCTGAGGTTCCGTGGCAAACTCTCCTGCATTCACACTGCAAGGGATGCCAGGTCATTACACGCCTCCTCTCATGGGGTTGGGAAGCACTTCTTCCCCTTAGATAGGAAGCCAGGGAAGGAGTTGCCCTTAAGATGAAGGAGGGAAAGATTTAATAGGAATCTGAGGGGTAACCTTTCCACACAAAGGGTGGTGGGTGTATGAAACAAGCTGCCAGAGGAGGAAGTTGAGGCTGGGACATGGATAGGACAGGTTTCGAGGGACCAAGCATTGCAGGTGGGATTAGGGTTCGGAAAAGATTCATGAGGATGTTGCCAGGACTAGGGGTTGTGAGCTACAGGGAGAGGTTGAGTAGGCTGGGTCTCTATTCCATGGAGCACAGGAGGATGAGAGGAGATCTCAAATTCATAAGAGGAATAGATCGGGTAGATGCACAGAGTCTCATGCCTAGAGTAGGGGAATCGAGGACCAGAGGACATAGGTTTAAGGTGAAGGGGAAAAGATTTAATAAGATTCTGAGGGATAACTTTTTCACACAAAGAGTGGTGGGTGTATGGAACACGCTGCCAGAGGAGGTAATTGAGGCAGGGATTATCCCAACATTTAAGAAACAGGTACATGGATAGGACAGGTTTGGAGGGATATGGACAAATGCGGGCAGGTGGGACTAGTATAGCTGGGACATGTTGGCTGGTGTGGGCAAGTTGGGCCGAAGGGCCTGTTTCCACGCTGTATTACTCTATGACTTTTTTTAAAATAAATGTAATCAATCATTACAAGAATAATATGTACAATACAAATCAATACCAAGAAGCCCAAGTGAAACAAATAACACATGTACTTCGTATTAAACAGCGATGTTACCATCCTTGTCCAGGATACATTCCACCCCCCGCAGTGCCCAGCGGTCCCGGAAATCCCCCAGGGTGCCCATGGACAGCGCGTAGTCCCTCTCTAACCCCACCCGGGCGCAGATGTAACCCCGGAAAAGAGGCAGGCAGCCGGCTCGGGCAGAGCCCTCTCCCGCCTGGCGCCGTGACTCGCGGATGGCCAGCTTGGCCAGGCCCAGGAGCAAACCCAACCAGGACATCCTCCCCTACGCACAGGGTGTCTGAAGATGAGGGTGGCGGGTGTGAAGTGCAGCCAGGAGGCAAGGAGCAGCCCCTATAGATATTGGAACAGGGGCTGCAGCCTCACGCACTCCATGTACACGTGGTACACAGGCTCTTCCAGCCCGCAACAGTGGCAGGCGGCTGGCGAGTCTGTGAGCCGCGAGAGAAACAGGCTGCAGGGAACACCTCGGTGTAGTAGCCTCCATCCCAGGTCCCCGATGTAGAGGGGGAGAATCCCTGCGGGCCTGGGCCCTCTCGCGACCGGAAGGCAACACCGTCTGCCACATAGTGAGCTCTGTGACTCTTTCTGTCTCTCCACTCTCCGCTGTTCTCTGAGCTGTGTGACGGGCCTCCTGTGGAACGGAGCTCAGTTGTTGCAGAGTTTGGACAGTTATAGCGTTACATTCACTCCAGCTTCCACCACAAGCAATCAATGATGCGGCTGGCTGTACCAATAAAGTGCATCGCTTTTACTGTATATGGAATCTAATACATAAGTGTGGTATTAATTTACTGGTGATGGTGATAAAATATATCCTGCTGAGAGCTTGGATATTCCCATCAATATTTCGAGTTACTTAGTTGATCGATGTTCTGCTGGCATGTGTTACATGTTGTGAATAGCCAGCATTGCCCGTAAAGTCCACTGGTTTTAGTTTACTTTAGAGATGCAGCGTGGAAACCAGCCCTATGGCCCACCGAGTCTGCACCGACCAGCGACCCCCACACACTAACAGTATCCTACACACACTAAGGACAATTTACACTTATACCCAAACCTACAAACCTGTACGTCTTTGGAAAGTGAGAGAAAACCAAAGATCTCAGAAGTCATGGGGAGAACATACAAACTCCATACAGACAGCACCCGAGGTCCGGGACTCTGGCGCTGTGAGGCAGCAACTCTACCGTTACCCCACTGTTAAACTGAGTTCTTTTGTCAATCTAAAGTCAACTTGACTCAAACACTTGTAGCTGTTGAAATCGATTCTTTATTCAGCTGAGACTAGTCTCTGAACCTTCCAACACAGAGCTGATGCTCTGGGGCGGGTCCAGAGAGGAGTAACTTTGATACAAACTCATGGCATTTATATAGGTATTAGACATTTCAGATACAGTGAGTATGGCAAGCTAGTAACCAATCATCTGAGTCCTTTGGGTGATTTACATGATTTACATTACATTTACATGATCCGCCTTCCCTTGCCTCACAACCTTCGTTTGCCTGTGGTATAATTTTGCTTATTTTATTTCAACACAGCAAAACCCCAGTAGGCTCAATTATCAAAGACCACTCCTCAAAATATAAGATACTTATGTAATACAATGATCACACAAGTCATACACACTTCCCATACCAAGAAGAAAGATATTTATATAAATCTAAACAATTTCTATAAGTTTACATTCCTACTGAGACAATACATTTCATAATTTGTTTCACTACAATTTTACTATTATATATGTATTTAAAGCATTAATTATATGAGTTTGCTGAATTACAGTTTCCAAGTTCAAAACACCCAATCTCCCAACCAAGCATACATCCGTCGTAAATCTGTCAACTTAATTAATAAGTGTTTGGTGCCAGGATACAACTTCAAACCATTACATCAGAGTTACATCTGCTTCTTCAACTTTCTATAAACATATCCATCAATCTAATTATCTTCTTCTCCAAGCAACTACTCCCCTTCACATACATCTTATCCCTTATCACAACCTCATTATAATTTAACATAGCCAAGGTTAACTACAGGGTCTATTATGTCTCAGCCTTGAATTCTATCTCAAACTCAAGCATAAATCTCACAGCTTAAGAATGTTCCATAGAGGCCCCTATTCAGCTATCCATTCTCCAACACAATCATACCGAATACAATTTCCACCAGCGATACAATTGCCTCAAAGCAATAAACTAAGCCAAGCAGGTTCAGGTTTAGGCCTCCATGCTTTGATTCATCCGTTCACTGTATGTGTCTCTTTGTACTTTATTTTGTTAGGAAAACCGTCAGCTTTTCTTTTGCAAATTACCTAGCTTCTATAAAAGTCACTATCCGAGCGGTTCTATTATATAATACTTCCTCACAGCCATGCATTGAGAAGAACAGTGTGTTTGTCAGTGCCTGTGTGTTTGTCACTACATATGCAGGTTCCCATCCACTAGAGTCAGTCACAGGTGTGAGGCTACCTCCACTATGGAGTCTATTGAGTTTATTGTTACGTGTACCAAGGTACAGTGAGAAGCTTTTGTTGCGTGCTGACCAGTCAGAGGCTACATGATTACCTAGAGGTCACAAACAGAAGCGTTGATTCAGTGGCTGCATTGAGACTGGACCAGCAGCAACAATGGCCTATGGTCCTTCATCTCGATCTATGAACCAAGAGCGTTGCACCTATTCCAGTCTCCACCCTACCCTGTTGGTCCCTGACTCTCTGTGTGTCTTGTTCCATCGACACCACTCACTCACACATCCTTGTACAATATCACCAACACCAACCATCATGTAAACACACTCCTCCCCTCCCGCACGCCTCTTCTCTCCTTCCTTCCAGGGGAACATAGAACAGTACAGCACAGGAATCTTCTGCAGATAGACACAAAAAGCTGGAGTAACTCACGGGACAGTCAGCATCTCTGGAGAGAAGGAATGGGTGATGTTTCAGGTCAAGACCCTTCTTCAGTCTAATGATCAGTCTGAAGTAGTGTCTCAACCCAAAACGTCACCCATCCCTTCTCTGCAGAGATGCTGTCTGACCTGCTGAGTTACTCCAACATTTTGTGTCTATTTTTGGTTTATACCAGCATCTGAAATCCTTCCTACACAGGAATCAGCCCTTCGGCCCACAATGTCTGTACTGACCATAATGCCAAGTTGCCATGGACCTGGATGCCAACATCCATCCACACATTGATGATTGAAGTCTTGCCATCAACCACATACCGTCCCCTTACATCTGACCTCCAAAAACTGCAACATCTCACACTTGCTCGGGTTAAACTCCATCTGCCATTCCTCTGCCCGTTTCCATAGTCGATCTGGAACACGCTGTATATGTTGACAGTCTTCCTCACAGTCTGTCACCCAGAGAAGGGCAGCAATAGGGGAGAGGGCCACATCATGGACGGCACGGCGTTGCACACTAACACTAGCCTACACTCACTGGGGACAAGATTTACATTTACACCAACCCAATTAACCTGCAAACCTGTACGTCTTTGGAGTACGGGAGGAAACCGATGATCTCAGGGAAAACCCACGCATGTCACAGGGAGAACGTACAAAGTCCGTACAGACAGCACCCATAGTCGGGATCGAACCGGGTCTCTGACGCTAATAACCACAAACAGCATGGAACGAGGAGACTTTCCTGTCCAGCCTCACAGTGGAGATGTGGCATGCCTGTAGCGTCCACACTGCCTCAACAGCATTCACTGCTGCTTTGTCCCTGCCCGTGCATCTTGCAAATTGGCCCATGCACCTCCGGTATCCAATGAGGCTTTACTTCCAGAATAAGGAATTTCTAGTAAATTACTTATTGTGGCTCGGGTAACTAAAGTTGCACAAAACTATCTTAGAAACATAGAGAAACATAGAAATTAGGTGCAGGAGTAGGCCATTCAGCCCTTCGAGCCTGCACCGCCATTCAATATGATCATGGCTGATCATCCAACTCAGTATCCCGTACCTGCCTTCTCTCCATTTGATCCCCTTATTCACTCTTAAATATAGCCAATGAACTGGCCTCAACTTCTGTGGCAGAGAGTTCCAGAGACTCACCACTCTCTGTGTGAAGAAAGTCTTTCTCATCTCGGTCTTAAAGGATTTCCCCCTTATCCTTAAGCTGTGACCCCTTGTCCTGGACTTCCCCAACATCGGGAACAATCTTCTGCATCTAGCCTGTCCAACCCCTTAAGAATTTTGTAAGTTTCTATAAGATCCCCTCTTAATCTCCTAATTCCAGAGAGTATTCTATCCAGTCTTTCTCATAAGACAGTCCTGACATCCCAGGAATCAGTCTGGTGAACCTTCTCTGCACTCCCTCTATGGCAATAATGTCCTTCCTCACTGCACGCAATACTCCAGGTGTGGTCTCACCAAGACCCTGTACAACTGAAGTAGAACACTCAAATCCTTATGTTTTATTTTAGGTTTTATTTTAGATTAATTTATTGTTATTTATTAAAATAATTGCAGTGTCACAGGGTGATATTGGCCCTTCAGCCCAATAAGTTTAGGCTGAACATCAAGCACTCATTTCCACTAATCTAATACTAACACTGGGACACGAGGTATTACAGATGCTGCCTTACAAAACAAGACACAAAGTGCTGGAGTGGCTCAGCGGGTCAGGCAGCCGGGGCGGGGGGGGGGGGGGGGGGGGACATACAGGTGATGTTTCGAGTTGCCACTGTTCTTCACAAAGTGTATTCTCCCCACATTCCAATCAACCTTCATATCTATCACTACCATCTGCAATAGATGAAAATTACAACTGCCAACCCACGATTATTTGGGATATGGATGGAAGTCTAGGGAGAATCTAGGGAGAACCTAGACTGAGAAAATGTGCAAACTCCACACAAGCAGCCCCAGAGGTCAGGGTTGAACCTGGTCTCCTGAACTGCGAGGCAGCAGCTCTACTGGATGAGTGTGCGCACTTTGGGGGGACTTTGATCAACTGGGAAATCCATACATCACGGAAACAGGCCCTTCGGCCCACCTTGCCCATGCCAACCAAGATTCCCCATCGACGCTAGTCCCACCTGCCTGCGTTTGGCCCACATCCCTCGAAACAGGCAGTGACTAGTGGGGTACCGCAGGGCTCAGTGCTGGGACCCCAGCTATTTACAATATATATTAATGATCTGGATGAGGGAATTGAAGGCAATATCTCCAAGTTTGCGGATGACACTAAGCTGGGGGGCAGTGTTAGCTGTGAGGAGGATGCTAGGAGACTGCAAGGTGACTTGGATAGGCTGGGTGAGTGGGCAAATGTTTGGCAGATGCAGTATAATGTGGATAAATGTGAGGTTATCCACTTTGGTGGCAAAAACAGGAAAGCAGACTATTATTTAAATGGTGGCCGATTAGGAAAAGGGGAGATGCAGCGAGACCTGGGTGTCATGGTACACCAGTCATTGAAAGTAGGCATGCAGGTGCAGCAGGCAGTGAAAAAAGCGAATGGTATGTTAGCTTTCATAGCAAAAGGATTTGAGTACAGGAGCAGGGAGGTTCTACTTCAGTTGTACAGGGTCTTGGTGAGACCACACCTGGAGTATTGCGTACAGTTTTGGTCTCCAAATCTGAGGAAGGACATTATTGCCATAGAGGGAGTGCAGAGAAGGTTCACCAGACTGATTCCTGGGATGTCAGGACTGTCTTATGAAGAAAGACTGGATAGACTCGGTTTATACTCTCTGGAATTTAGGAGATTGAGAGGGGATCTTATAGAAACTTACAAAATTCTTAAGGGGTTGGACAGGCTAGATGCAGGAAGATTGTTCCCGATGTTGGGGAAGTCCAGGACAAGGGGTCACAGCTTAAGGATAAGGGGGAAATCCTTTAAGACCGAGATGAGAAAGACTTTTTTCACACAGAGAGTGGTGAGTCTCTGGAACTCTCTGCCACAGAGGGTAGTTGAGGCCAGTTCATTGGCTATATTTAAGAGTGAGTTGGATGTGGCCCTTGTGGCTAAGGGGATCAGAGGGTATGGAGAGAAGGCAGGTACGGGATACTGAGTTGGATGATCAGCCATGATCATATTGAATGGCGGTGCAGGCTCGAAGGGCTGAATGGCCTACTCCTGCACCTAATTTCTATGTTTCTATGTTTCTATGAAACCCTAACCTCTCTTATAGGTAGCGGAGTCAGGGGATATGGGGTGAAGGCAGGAATGGGGTACTGATTGGGGATGATCAGCCATGATCACATTGAATTGGCTCGAAGGGCCGAATGGCCTACTTCTGCACCTATTGTCTATTGTCTATTGGAACCTTTCCTATCCATGTACCTGTTCAAATGTCTTCAAATGTTATATTAGCCGCCTCAACTACCTTGTCTGGCAGCCCGTTCCATATACATACCACCCTCTGAGTGAATAATGCCCAGGAGATGGTTTTCTAGTTTAGCATGTTGAACTATTTTAGACTGAGAACAGTTTAATGAGAAAGCTGTAATTGATGATCTGTTAATGGATTGTCAGGGAACAGCAATCCAAGTAGAATTTTGCTTAAAAATCTGAAACCAGGGTCCTTAATTTAAACAAAGGAGACTGAGGCGTAAGGCAGGAGCTCTCTGCGATAGACTGAAGTACTGTTTTCAACAACCATGGCAACACATTCCGTGTAAGGTACAACGGGCAAATTGGCCACGCAATGGCTGTCAAGGAAAGTTAAAGGCAGCCGATTGTGTTGCAAATAAAAGCAGTCAGCTTAAAATTGAGGAAGATTTGTGAATTCTGTAGAGGAAGGTCAGACATTGATAAGAAAATAGAATGCAAGGAAGTTCAATGAGAAACATTAAAAACAGCATAAAATATCTGCTACACATACATTGTGTCTGAGAATAATGAAAATAAACCTTCCAGAGACAGCAGAGCACTCTGTGCTGGACAAAGAATGTAAAGGAAATATCATTAAACGTTGGTCCTGAAGAAAGCAAAGGAGTGGAATGTCACTCGGTAACCGAGGGGTGAGAGGTCACTCGGTAACCGAGGGGTGAGAGGTCACTCGGTAACCGAGGGGTGAGAGGTCACTCGGTAACCGAGGGGTGAGAGGTCACTCGGTGGCTGAAGCGTGAGAGGTCACTCGGTAAGTGAGGGGTGAGAGGTCACTCGGTAGCTGAAGGGTGAGAGGTCACTCGGTGAGGGGTGAGAGGTCACTTGGTAACCGAGGGGTGAGAGGTCACTCGGTAAGTGAGGGGTGAGAGGTCACTCGGTAACCGAGGGGTGAAGGTCACTCGGTAACTGAGGGGTGAGAGGTCACTCGGTAATTGAGGGGTGAGAGGTCACTCAGTAAGTGAGGTGTGAGAGGTCACTGAGGGGTGAGGGGTCACTCGGTAACTGAGGGGTGAGAGGTCACTGAGGGGTGAGGGGTCACTAGGAAACTGAGGGGTGAGAGGCCACTGAGGGGTGAGAGGTCACTTGGTAACTGAGGGGTGAGAGGTCACTCAGTAAGTGAGGTGTGGGAGGTCACTGAGGGGTGAGGGGTCACTCGGTAACTGAGGGGTGAGGAGAAGGTGGTGATGGAAACAGTGATGTTTCCTGTAGTCATCTTCCAGAGGCTGCAGCAAATACCAAACTTGACTGACTGTTTCACACAGGAGACAGAGAACCTTTGACCAAGTAGCCAAACGCTGGCAGAAGGACAAATGCTGAAACCTATTCGGGAGCTGGTCAGCAAGATGCATCGATCAGACATCAATCTCCACTTCCCCACAAATCCTACCCTGACCTGTTTTATCCTCCCCACATTCTCATTCATCCCCCCTCCCGTCAGATACCAGCCCTCACGCACACACCAGCGACTAACTAACTTACCCGCCAGCCCACAGGTGTTGGGATGTGGGAGGAAACCGGAGCACAGGACCAGTCCTGAGCCGGGACCTCATCTCATTCTCTGGCAGATGTTGTGTTTTGGATACCGTTTTGGGCAACAGATGTTGAGGGGCGTGCTACCAGAGCCAAGGGTTTGGCTTCATGACAATAGAGTGAGCAAGGACATGAGAGCTTTGGAGAGGGGCAGGCTTGGAGCGCAAGAGGATGAGGGGGAAATCTTATAGAGGTGTATAAAATCATGAGAGGAATAGTTTGGGTATATGCACAGCGTCTAGACCCAGGGTTACTGAACGTCACAGAACCCTTCAGACAAGTTTTGTTTAGTTTAGAGATACAGCATGGAAACAGGCCCTTCAGCCCTTTGTGTCAGGGATGGGGATGACAGCTGATGCTGGATGAGGACGTACGTGACTGATCAGTGAAATGGAAGTGATGCGAGTAAGATCGACACTAAGTGCTGGAGTAACTCAACGAGTCAGACAATAAATAGGTGGCGTTTCAGGTCAAGACCCTTCTTCAGACCCACGCTGACCAACATGCCCCTTCTACACTAGTGCCCCAGGGTCTGAAGAAGGGTCTCAACCAGAAACGTCAACTATTCCTTTTCTGAAGAGATGCTGCCTGACCCGCTGAGTGACTGCAGCTGTTCATGTCTATTAGTGGTTTAAACCAGCTTCTGCAGCTCCTTCCTACGTGATGTAAGTAAAGTTGTTTCACACTGCAGGTATGTGGATGCACTGAGAGAGGTAAATAGGAACACTGACTGTCAGACACACAGCAGCTCAGTCTGCTCTGATAACAGGGACTTGGCTCATAAAGGCAGAGGCCTGGCCATTCGATGCTCCTGGTTCTGGTTCAACAGGAAGTAGGAGTGGCAGTGGAGTTGAATATTAGAGATATTAGAGAATATTAGAGGCGATGACACAGAGGGCCAGAGATGGAGTCTGCGTAGGAAGGAACTGCTGATGCTGGTTTACACCAAAGATAGACGTAAAATGCTGGAGTAACTCAGCGGGACCGGCAACATCTCTGGAGAGGAGGAATGGGTCGAGATCCTTCTTCAGACTGAGCGTCGGGGAAGAGGGAGTTGCATAGATAAGGAGATGAAAAGAGATGGAGTCTGTCTGCTTGGAACTAGCTCACTTCAGTGTAGTTTATTGTCACGTGTACCGAGGTACAGTGAAAGCTTTTGTTGTGTGCTGACCAGTCAGCGGAAAGACAATACATGTTTACAATCGAGCCATTTACAGTGTACAGATACAGGATAAGGGAATAAATGTTGCTGCAGGAATAAAGAGTGCAGAGTGATTTTAATACGCGATTGCGGATCTGTCTCTTGGCTCGCACGCAGATAGTGGCCTGGGTTGGGCACCATCTTGGAAGCTAAGAAGCGGGAGGAGCGTCACACCGCTGGCCGTGTTCTATAGGTCAGCAACGAGTAGGAGAGGGAGGGGGTATCAGGGGAGAATGCAGAGAAGTGCAATAAATAGGATAGATACAACGAGAGAATAGATATCCCAATGCATTTGAACGATTTTTGGATAGGCACACGGATATACAGGGAATGGAGGGATATGGGTCATGTACAGACAGGTAATAGCTGGTGTTGGCATCATGTTCGACATTGTGGGCCAAAGGGCCTGTTCCTGTGTTGTACTGTTCTATGTAGGAAGGAACTAATTCACGAGGATGTTGCCAGGACTAGAGGGTGTGAGCTACAGGGAGAGGTTGAGTAGGCTGGGTCTCTATTCCATGGAGCATAGAAGGATGAGGGGAGATCTTATAGAGGTGTGTGTACAAAATCATGATAGGAATAGATCGGGTAGATGCACAGAGTATTTTACCCAGAGTAGGGGAATCAAGGACCAGAGGACATTGATTCAAGGTGAAGGAGAAAAGATCTAATAGGAATCCGAGAGGTAACTTTTTCACACAGAAGGTGCTGGGTGTATGGAACGAGCTGCCAGAGGAGGTAGTTGAGGCTGGGTCTATCCCATCGTTTAAGAAACAGTTGGACAGGTACATGGATAGGACAGGTTTGGAGGGTTATCGACCAAGCGCAGGCAAGTGGGATTAGAGTGGCTGGGACATTGTTGGCTGGTGTGGGCGTTGGGCCGAAGCGCTTGTTTCCACACTACATTATGACTCAATAACTGCAGATGTTGGTTTAAACCGAGGATAGACACAAAAAGCTGAAGTAACTCAGCGGGACAGGCAGCATCTCCGGAGAGAAGGAACGGGGGTCTCGACCCCGAAAACGTCACCCATTCCTTCTCTCCAGAGATGCTGCCTGTCCCGCTGAGTTACTCCAGCATTTGGTACTGTGCTATGTTCTATGTCCTAAATGCAGGCAAATGGGATGAGCATGGCTTGGCAGTTTGGCCATCATGGTTGAGTTGCTGCGCTGTATCACTCGATCACCCCAGTTAAACAGGAACACAACTAAATGCACACCAACTGGAGCTGATTCAAAGCAACCCCCCACTGGAAGTGGACTGCATTGGGAATATAATTGTCCTCCTCTCTGTATTCCACAGGCACTGCTAGTGTTCTTGTGTCGATCAAACTTGAGTAAGTAAACAAAATAAAGGATCAGAAACTCTCGTTCCACTTTGAATAAAAGTATTGAAAACAAAACTCCCGAGCAAATTATCTTCCAATATTACTCTCGACTGTTTAAATAAATTACCCAGGCCTCTCCCCATGGCAACTGTGTTCTTCAGCAGCAACTTGTTTGTATGTGTGGGACGTGAAGGTTTGTTTTATGAATGATTCTGTAATGCTGCGGTGATTGGTCATTCAGCTCCATAATTATCACAGTTTAGAACTTTAATACAGCTCTTAATCCCCTGAAGAAAGCTGTGTATCAGTGACTGATCCACAGCCAGTCACAGTTCAGCCAAGCAACTGCATATTTAATTCCATCCATTTGTTCAAGTGGAAAAATGGCCAAAATATCCACCGTGTGCAATTCAAATCATTAATTCCACACACCCACCCTTCCATCACAGGGCCTGTGAACTGCTACCCATTTCCTGTCTCTCGCATTCAAACACTGGCCATGAATTAAATGAGCAGCAAACAGCTCAACTTCCAGGCACCATCCTTAGAAGGTAGACAAAAATGCTGGAGAAACTCAGCATTAGGTGACGTTTCGGGTCAGTCACTGATACAGTCGGGACCCGAAACATCACCTATTCCTTTGCTCCATAGATGCTGCCGCACCCACTGAGTTTCTCCAGCATTTTTGTCCACCTTTGATTTTTCCGGCATCTGCAGCTCTTTCTTAAACAATCCTTAGATGGTGGTTATTCAATTATTTTTGCAACGATTTATATTAAAAAACAAATTTAAAAAAAATGCTAAAGAAGGTTATCAAAAATAACAGCAGGATCTTGATCAGATGAGTAATTGAGCTGAGGGATGGCTAATGGAGTTTAATGCTGATAAGTGCAACATTTTGGCCAGAACCTTCACAGTAAATGGCAGGGCTCTGGTGAGTGTTGTAGACCAGAGGGATCTGGTGCATAGTTCCCTGAAAATGGTGTCACAGCTAGAAAGGTGGTCAAAATGCTTCAGGTACATTGGCCTACTGAGTATAGAAGTTGGGACATTACGTTCCGGTGTACAAGATGTGGCCGCAATTGGAGTATTGTGTTTAGCTTTGGTCATCCTGCAGAAGGAAGGAGGTCGTTAAGTAGGAAAGAGTGCAGAGATAGAGTCAAAGAGTCATGGAGAAATACAGTGTCCTTCAGCCCAACTCGCCCACACCGGCCAACATGTCCCATCTACCCTAGTCCCACTTGCCTGCGCTTGGTCCATAATTCGCCAAACCTGTCCTATCCATGTACCTGTCCAACTGTTTCTCAAACGATGGGATAGTCCCTGCCGCAACTACCTCCTCTGGCAGCCTGTTCCATACACCCGCCACCCTCTGTGTGAAACAGTTATACAAGGATGTTGTCAGGATTTGAGGGCCGGAACTATAAGGAGAGGTTGGGCAGGTTTTGACTTTAGTCCTTGGAGCAGAGGAGGATGAGGAGTGATCTTATAGAGGTGTATAAAATCATGAGGGTGAAAGCACCTAGAATTATGGAATCAAGAGGTTTTGGTTTATGGTGAGAAGGGAAAGATTTAATAAGATGCTGAGAGGCAACATCTTCACACAGTGGGTGGTGGGTATATGGAATGAGCTGCCAAAGGAGGTAATTGAGGCAGGTACCACAACAACTTTTTAAATACATTTGGACATGGATAGGAAAGGTTTGGAGGGATGTGGGCCAAACATGGGCAGGTGGGACTAGTGTAGATGAGGCATGAAGGAGGTATGGCTGTGTGGTCATGCATGGTAGCAGCGTGGGGCAACGTCTCCAGTTGTGGCCCAGATGGTGCAACAAGTGCACTGATGTTGGGCCGAGCATTCGAAGTTCCCTGAGTGTGGTGAAGTGTGTGGTCGCACTGTGCACAGCTAATCTGTTGCTGAGTGACGACACCCCTGATGTCCCCTTCCTCACAATATGGGCATGGGATCTCTCTCATCAACGGGGAATGGAGACAAGGCCTAGACCTGGCTGGCAATGTAAACCTAATGGGACCTGTTGTTGCGAGAGTCTTGAGTTTTATTCTATTTACTTTAGTTTGGAGATACAGTACAGAAACAGGCCCTTCGGCCTACCGAATCTGCACCGACCAGCGATCCCCACACAATAACACTATCCTACACACACAATGTACACCAAGCCAATTAACCTACAACCCTGTACGTCTTTGGAGTGTGGGAGGAAACCGAAGATCTCGAAGAAAACTAACGCGGTCACAGGGAGAACGTACAAACTCTGTACGGACAGCGCCCGTAGTTGGGATCGAACCCGAGCCTCCAGCGCTGCAAGCGCTGTAAGCCAGCAACTCTACCGCTGAGCCAATGTTTAACCATTATTCAGAATGTGGGCCAAGGTTGGTAAGGCCAGTTTAACTCCCAAACCTCATGGTCCTTGAGAAGGTGGTGAGAGGGCACCTTCTTGACTTCCTGCTGTCCTGCTGGGCTTGGACTATAACAGTCATGTGGCAGCTTTAGAGGGGACACAAAATGCTGGAGTAACTCAGCGGGACAAGCAGCGTCTCTGGAGAGAAGGAATGGGTGATGTGAGGTTATCCATTTTGGTGGCAAAAACAGGAAGGCAGATTATTGGGAAAAGGGAAAGTACAACGGGATCTGGAGGTCCTTGTTCATCGGTCAATGAAAGTAAGCATGCAGGTGCAGCAGGCAGTGAAGAAAGCGAATAGCATGTTGGGTTTCATAACAAGAGGAGTTGAGTTTAGGAGCAAAGAGGTCCTTCTGCAGTTGTACAGGGTCTGAGTGAGAAAACACCTGGAGTATTGGGTCTCCAAATTTGAGGAAGGACATCCTTGCTATTGAGGAGTGCAGCGTAGGTTCACAAGGTTAATTCCTGGGATGCCAGAACTGTCATATGCTGATAGAATGAGCGGCTGGGCTTGTGTACTCTGGAAGGCCGAGAGGGGATCTTATTGAAACATATAAGATTATTAAGGGTTTGGACACGCTAGAGGCAGGAAACATGTTCCCGATGTTGGAGGAGTCCAGAACCAGAGGCTACAGTTTAAAAATAAGGGGCAAGCCATTTAGGAGATGAGGAGAAACTTTTTCACACAGATGTGAATCTGTGGAATTCCCTGCCAAAGAAGGCAGTGGAGGCCAATTCTCTGGATGCTTTCAAGAGAGAGTTAGATAGAACTCTTAAAGATAATGGAGTCAGGGGATATGGCGAGAAGGCAGGAACGGGGTACTGATTGTGGATGATCAGCCATGATCACATTGAATGGCGGTGCTGGCTCGAAGGGCTGAACGGCCTTCTCCTGCATCTATTGTTTATTGTCTATTGTCTACTGAACTCATGCAAATAAATGAGTTCAGGACATCTAACTACTAATTTGGAACAAATTCAGATTTTTATTGCAAAGTAAAACACCAGCACATGTGGGAAATGTCTCTCTGGGAATTCTGATGTTGGGACGTTGCAGAGTGGAGAGCTTTCACAGAACCAGTTACCAGGTGCAAGGCTCTCAGTATTCATCAGAGCACAGGGTGGAGAACCATGCAAGCAAGTGTATAATATCCTTGTGTTTAACTTGCCCTCCAAACGTGGACACATTTACATTTCTACACACTCCCCAGCCAGAGAGAGCTTTGTTCTGCATTTGGACCTGACATGAAAATTTTCAGCGTATTACAGAGGAGCATATTTTTCAATCTTGATTTCAACTTTGCAACATTAAATATTACACTTATTTTGTATCAAACCTATTCTGCGTTGGGAGCTCTTACTGTAACTGATGAAAGAGGTTTATTCGATGTCTAAACCATGACACTGGAAATATTTGATGGGGTAGTGAAGAGAGTCTTACTCTGCACTCAAGCTCCACTAATGCAAAAACACTGACACTTTTGTTTATGAAAGGATAATCCAGGAAATTATAGGTAGGAAAGCTGCTGGAGAGGATTCTTAGGGATAGAATTTACTCACATTTGTACAGAGGGACCTCGGTGTCCATGTCCACAACTCTCTGAAAGTAGCAAGGCAAGTAGATAGAGTGGTAAAGGAGGCATCTGGTATGCTTGCCTTCGTTCATCAGGGCATTGGATAGAAGAGCCAGGAAGTCATGTTGCAAATCTGTAAAGCTTTGGTTAGGCTGCGTTTGGAGTATTGCGTAGTTCTGGTCACCCCATTACAGGATTAATGTGGAAGCTATGGAGAGGGTGCAGAAGAGGTTTGTCAGAATGCTCCCTGGATAAGAAACTGGAGCATCAGAGGCTGCCTGATAGACGTTTAGAACATTATGTTAGGCATAAATTGGGTAGAATGTGGGGCGGGAGATTGCAACCATCACGTAGTCCACCCTGTTTTGACGAATGCAATCAACCCGACATGCACAATAAATTAAGATCAAATAGAACAAGTTGTCCCACAACTTTAGGCTGTGCACGCCTTACGCAAGAAGAAGTAGGTGGAATGTTAAAACTGTGGAAATGTCAAAGACTCAAGATTCATATCTTTAATGTGAGAGGGATAAAGTTTAAAGATGTGTGGGGTGAGTTTTGGGGGGTAGTGGGTGCCTGGAACATACTGCCAGGGGTGCTGGTGGAGGCAGATACGATAGTGGCGTTTAAGAGTCTGTTAGATAGGCACACGGATGAGCAGGGAATGGAGGCATATGGATCACAGGGATTTGGATGTCAGCTGAAAAGATGAGTTTAATTGGTACAAATATCCAGCGCCGACATCGTGGGTCAAAGAGCCTGCTCCCACGTGTCACTGTTTGTTCTATATTCATAATTTCAAAAAATATACCAACATGATGTGAGGTTATAAGGTTTACTGTGGGATGCAAATGTACTGTTCTTACAGTAATTATTCTCCTCACATTTGCTTCATGTTATGGTTCGCAATGTTCCAGCACCAGGTCACCATTACGAGATCACAAGTATTCAACATCAAAACAATAGGATGTCACAACTGAATCACACTCTTAGATGTTTTTGTCATTGTAATTTAAGTGCATGTCATTGCATTCAAAAATTGAACACTCAGAGAATCAAACATAACCACTTTACATTTTTTTTAATTTAGATTCAGATCAGCACGGTGGCAGAGAGGTATAGTTGCTGCCTCACAGCGCCAGAGACCCTGGTTCGATCCTGACTACGGATGCTGTCTGTACGGAGTTTTTACGTTCACCCTGTGACCCACGTGGGTTTTCTCCGGGTGCTCCGGTTTCCTCCCACACTCCAAAGACATACAGGTTTGCAGGTTAATTGGCTTTGTGTAAAGGTAAATTGTCCCTAGTGTATGTGGAATAGTGATAGTGGGCGGGGATCGCTGGTGGACTCGGTGGGCTGAAGGGCCTGTTTCTTGGTGCTGTATCTCTAAACAAACAAAACTAAAAGATCTGTTGAATCCTGACACAGCTAATGATCAGCACACAGGCGTATATCTGATGGAGATGGAATGGTGTGCACAAGTGTATGTTCGCACAAGTGTGTGTTCGCACAAGTGTGTGTTTGCACACGTGTGTGTTTGCAATAGGAAGGGTCGATAAAGGTTGGTCATAGATACACATCTCCTGGTAAAAAAACACTTTAAGTGCATGTGCACCTATTTATAATTTACCCCAAGAGTCACATCATTGAATGACAGAGTCCCGTGTTTATTGACTAGTTAAACAAATACTTAACTGTCATAATCCCAACAAAATGTTTGTGAGTTTCTCTGGGAAATGAAAGCTGCATCACTTTTCTGTTTCATCTACTGAGCACAGACTTGCAAATCCTGTGTTTCTCCATTATTGAATGCAACTCCGTACAAGTCAAGTTGAGTTTATTGTTTGAAGATCGGTCTCGACCCGAAACATCACCCATTCCTTCTCTCCAGAGATGCTGCCTGTTCCGCTGAGTTACTCCAGCATCTTGTGTCTACTTTTGATTAAACCAGCATCTGCAGTTTCTTTCTACACATGAGTTTATTGTCATCTAGTCAGGTACAGGTGCAAAGAAAATCTTGCTTGCAGCAGCATCGCACGCACCTAGACAACACATAAAAACATAAATTAGATCTAAATTACATATACATTCTGCAAGACAATAATAACAACTGTGCAAAAATACAAGACATTAATGCAAGACACAACTATTAAAAACAAATTCTATGTGATAGAAGAAGAAAAAGACCTCAATGGCAGTGAGAAGGCACATTCTTCCCTCTTCCTCTTGTCCGTTCACAATAACTTTGGTTTCAACATTGAAACATAGAAAATATGTGCAGGAGTAGGCCATTCGGCCCTTCGAGTCAGCACACCCATTCAATATGATCATGGCTGATCATCCAAAATCAGTACCTCGTTTCTGCTTTCTCCCCATATCTCTTGATTCCGTTAGCCCCAAGAGCTAAATCTAACTCTCTCTTGAAAACATCCAGGGAATTGGCCTCCACTGCCTTCTGTGGCAGAGAATTCCACAGATTCACAACTCTCTGGGTGAAAATGTTTTTCCTCATCTCAGTCCTAAATGGCCTACCCCTTATTCTTAAACTGTGGCCCCTGGTTCTGAACTCCCCCAACATCGGGAACATTTTTTCTGCATCTCACCTGTCCAATCCCTTAAGAATTTTATATGTTTCTATAAGATCCTCTCTCTTCCTTCTTAATTCAAGTGAATACAAGCCCAGTCGACCCATTCTTTAATCATATGTCAGTCCCGCCATCCCAGGAATTAACCTGGTTCATTATTCTCAAAACAGCAACATATCTCTGCTTTGTTTTCATATGGCTACAATTATACTAAGGGCGATTACTAATTACAATTTTGCACCAATCCACACCAATCTCCAACTTTGTAAAGAGAAAGTAGTCACAGATGTCTCCCTCTTTGAGCAGCTTTCCTCATCACTTTTGTAATAGTGTTTTTCTCCGTGTTCCAACAGATGATTTCTATCAGGAGAGGTAGTCATCTCTCCACTGGTCACTAAAATGTCTTTGAATTAAACTAAAGTGACCATTAATTGAAGATGTTTCTTACTTCAATGGTTCAACACTCTTCACTAACAGTCAAAATCAATGCTATAGCTTCAATAACACAGACCTTGGCACAGTCATAGAGTGATACAGTGTGATACAGGCCCTTCGGCCCAACTACCCCACACTGGCCAACGTCCCATCTACACTCGTCCCACCTGCCCACATTTGGTCCATATCTCTCCAATCCTGTCCTATCCATGTACCTGTCTAACCGTTTCTTAAACGTTGGGATAGTCCCAGCCTCAACGACCTCCTCTGGCAGCTTGTTCCATACACCCACCACCCTTTGTGTGAAAAAGTTACCCCTTAGATTCCTATTAAATCTCCTTCACCTTGAACCTTTGTCCTCTGGTCCTCCATTCACCTACTCTGGGCAAGAGACCCGATCTATTCCTCTCAAGATCTTATACACCTCTATAAAATAACCCATCCTCCTGCGCTCCAAGGAATAGAGTCCCAGCCTACTCAACCTCTCCCTTTAGCTCAGACCCAGGCAAATATCCTTGTAAATATTGTTTATCCTCTCTTTATCAGCTAAATAAATGGAATAAGTTCCATTGTGGGCATATGCACTGTCAAGATTCAACAAAGGGTCTGCATTGCGACATCTCTTAAAGAAAGGCAGGAATGGGGTACTGATTATGGATGATCAGCCATGATCACATTGAATGGCGTTGCTGGCTCAAAGTTTAAATGGCCTACTCATGCACATATTGACTTTGTCTATAATTAGTGCTCATTTGACCAACCTTAGTCTGTTGCTGGTGGACAAAAATGCTGGGGAAACTCAGTGGGTGAGGCGGGAGCGAAGGAATTTGTGACGTTTTGGGTCGAGACTCTTCTGCTAAGTGCTAAAGCAGTTGGAATAATAGAGATCCAGAAATGTAAATACCTAGCCACTCGAAGCTGCTCATACCAGCCGATAGTGCTAGATTATTACATGTAATGCAAGAGGTACTGATGTATTTATACGAGTCATTGTGTGGATTACCCGGTATAGTACAGCTCTCCTCATTACACAATGAACAGTGAAGCCCCTGAGAATATGAAAATGTTCGCACTTACACAGAACTAGGCATAAGCTTTTATAGGATAAACAGGGATGTGATTTGGCTGGAAGTTCAACATCAAAGCATTACAATTTAAAATCATTACTGAGATGGTGAAGGGAAGATAGTTAAAAGGGTTCCATTCACATGGCGATGTATAACTGCAGAGTGCGGTGCCAGGGGCAATGGTTTAATGAGAGATCATATCACCGCTGGAAAGGGACAAGTGGATAAAAGTTTGAAGCAAGAGGTAGAGCAGCTAAATGGTATTGTACCGTTCTGAAAACCCAAAGCTGGTGAGTGTAAATGTCACCGCGACAGGCAGTGAAATTGAATTCAACGCCGCCAGCTAATTTACAGGCTCCTGCCCAGGGCCAAGTGCCCATAAAGACAGCTGCTTTAAACGAGTTGTGAGCTCGGGGCAAGTTCCGCACAATGGGGGAACGAGGGAAGAGCAAGCTTCATGAATCTTCACAGGAATAGATCAGGTAGATGCATAGTCTCTTGCCCAGATTGTGGGAATCGAGGACCAGAGGACATAGGTTTAAATGAAAGGGGAAATTAAAAGTGAAGGGGAAAAAATGTAATGTGAATCCGAGGGGTAACTTTTTCCACACAGTGGGTGCTGGGTATATGGAACAAGCTGCCAGAGGAGGTAGTTGAGGCTGGGACTATCCCAACGTTTAAGAAATAGTTAGACAGGTACATGGATAGGACATGTTTGGAGGGATATGGACCAAACGCAGGCAGGTGGGACTAGTGTAGCTGGGACATGATGGTCAGTGTACATGTTCCCACGCTGTATCACTCTATGACTAAAGTGCAAGATAAGGTTTATTATAGAAGGCTGAGAGGTGACCATATAAGATTATGAGTGGCAAAAATAGCCAGTCTTTTATCTAGAATGGGGGAGTCTGAAACTAGGGGTCATAGTTTACAGTGAACAGGGAGACATTTGAAGGAGATCTGAGGATAGGTTTTTCATCAGAGGATGGTGGTTCTTTGGATATTTGAGTTTGATGATGCTTTGGTAGAAAGTCGACATAAAAGCACTGGAATGAAGAGGTTTCACTTGTAAACATTTATTCTAAACTGCTCTGTGCAGTTTAGATAAAAGAACAACCCTGTCTCGCTTGCACTCTGTGCAAAATTCTCCTGCAAGTGGTGTTACCCATAGTTGCCATTTAGTATTCAGGCCACTCCTTCCACTTGTCGAAATTGTTCTCTCACATTGTTCGGCTGATCATTGCGCAAACACAGGGCTTTGCCACAGAACGCTGTGGGGGGCAAGTCAATTGATGTCTTTAAGGCAGAGACAAATAGATTCCTGATTAGTGCGGGTGTCAGGGGTTATGGGGAGAAGGCGGGAAAATGGGGTTAAGAGATAGAGACAGATCAGCCGTGATTGAATGGCGACAGACTTGATGGGCTGAATGGCCTAAATCTGCTCCTATCACTTATGACCAAACCGATGTTGTGGAAAAGTCTTGGTGTAACACAGAGAGGTGGTCAACGCAACAATAATGTTAGTTTCCCTTGCATGGCCTCCTCTTGAGGATATGAAATGCAGGTGTGAACTCATAACCAAGCTTGAGAAATTAAGCAGGGGCGCTCTCTGATCTACAGGTTTGATTCATCATGTGGTCCTTTCCAACAGTCTGGGCTGGCAGCTGTACCAGGTAGTTGGCTGTGAGATGGGGTTAAGAACACATATCAGGAGTTACACAGTTTAGGGACATGACCTTGTAGACCACAGAAATGGGCCCTTCAGCCCAATTCACCCATGCATGTGCTGGCTCAAACAATATGGATGCTGTGTTGGCTCGAAGGGCCGAATGGCCAACTCATGCTCCTATTTTTCTAATATCGACATAGGCAAAAAAAATCTACATCACAGTCAATACAGATACAGTGGCATTATAGTCATGCACCTGCCACCACTCCAGGGACCTGGGTTTGATCCTCTGCTTGGGTTTATTTGTGGAATTTCCATTCTCTGTGTGACTCTGGCTTTCCCCTGTGTCCTCCATTTCCTTCCAATGTCCCAAAGGTGAGCTGTAGGTAAAGTGGTTATTATAAATTGTCTCGTGGTGTAGGTAAGTAGCAAAAACAATCAAAGAGGACTTGATGGAAATGTGAGCCAATGAGTAGTGGGACTACTTTTGAATTGGACCACTTTCCGTTGGAAGCCAGCACGGTACTGGTGGGCTGAATGGGTCCCTTCTGTGTTGTATGGAGTCATTTAGCTGGTTCTGACCAAAGCGGATCGAGGTGCAACACACAGACGTCTGTGTGCACTCAGTGCAGAGTTCAGTAATGCCAGGGTTTGCAGTTCACATTTCCAGAAATGTTTTCCTCCTCGTAATTTCATATATTTATGCATCACCTCAACAAGTGTGAATTTTTGGGAAGTTAAACCAGGACAGGACCTGCACAACGAATGGCAGGGCGCTGGGGAGTATGGAAGAACAGAGATTCTTATGGGTGAAGGTACGTCGATCCCTGAAGGTGGCCTCACCTGTAGTCAGGGTGGTGAAGAAAGCGTCTGGCACACATTGGTCGCGGCCATGAGTGCAAGAAGTGTACATCATGTTACAACTGTACAAGACACTGGTGACACCACATTTGTAGCACTGTGTGCAGTTCTAGTCGGCCAGCAACAGAAACAAGGCCATTAAGCTGGAAAGGGTACAGAAAAGATTCATAAGGATGTTACCGGGTCTGGAGGGCTCAAGTATAAGAAGAGGCTGGGATATTGTTCCCTGGAGCGTAGGAGATTGAGGTGTGTCCTTGTAGACTTATGTACATTGTGAGAGGCTGAGATAAGGTGAATGGTAACAGTCAGGTATGGGGGTCTAAAACTGTAGTGCACAGATTAAAGGTGAAAGGGAAAAATGTAAAGGGGATGTGAAAAGGAATTCACACAGAGGATGGTGGTGATATGGAATTCGCTGCCAGAGAATATGATGATGGCAGGTACAATTACAATGTACAAAAGATCTTTGAGAAGGTGCATGGATAGGAAAGGGTGGGGCCAGGCATGGGCAAATGGGATGAGCTCAGGTCGTCTACTTGGTCAGCATGGATCAGTTGGACCAAAAAGCCTGTTTCTGTGCTATTTTCCAGAAACAGGCTTTTTAGCCCAACTTGCCCATGTCAAGCAAGATGCCACATCTATGCTAGTTTCACCTGCCCATTTGTGTTTGGCCCATTTCCCTCTAAACCATTCCTATCTATGTACCTGTCCACGTGGTTTTTAAATGTCGTTATAGTACTTGCCCCAACTACCTCCTCTGGCAGCTCATTCCATATGTCCACCACCCTCTGCATGAAAAAGTTGCCTGTCATGTTCCTGTTTAATCTTTCCCCGCTCGCTTTAAATCCATGTCCCCCTGGTTCGTGATTTCCCTACTCTGGGTAAAGAACCTGTGCATTCACCCTATCAATTCTCCTCATGATTTTATATGCCTCTTTTATGCCGAGACCAGTTTCCCTTCTATAGGTAGAAAATTGGAAGCAAACTCTGCCCCCTCATGATGCGGTACATTGGATTATCGGTGTGAAACGTCTGTATTTTCGTGCTTTGAGATTGTTTTCCCTCCTTTTTAATATGTTCCCTGATGTGAGCAATGGTGAGAGAGCGCCAATTACTGTTCATCCCAAGTTGCCATCAACAGGTGGAGGCGGCAAGACCTTTGCAGCGGGTGGTCTGTGGTGATGCCACAATGGTGCGCTGTGACCTTTTGATTCTTCCCAGTCACTCTGAACCCCCAGCAGACCCTTGTGTAATCTGCTTTTAGCAACTGTCGGTGCTATTTTATACGTGTCCAGCCACAATTAAATCCTTTCTTACTGATCTCCGTACGTGCTGAGTGAGAAGAGGTCAAAGTAAATGGACAAAGCTGTTGCCTATCCGAATGATTTCACATCCAGTTACTTTCTAACAGAGTGCACGGCCAAGTGTAAGGAAAGGGGATTGCCATATGCAAGGGGAGAGCAGACTGGAGAGAGTGGATGTGCAAAGGATGTTTCCACTAGTGGAGGAGACTAGGACCAGAGGATTAAGAGCACCAAAGGGCTCAGAATTAAAGGATGTTCCTTCAGGAAGGAGATAAGGAGGAATTTATTTTGTCAGAAGGCGGTGAATCTGTGGCATTCATGGCCAAGTCAATGGATATTTTTAAGGCAGAGAGATAAGATTCTTGATTCATACAGGTGCCAGGGGTTATGGGGAGAAGGCAGGATAATGGGGTTGAGTGAGAAATAGATCAGCCATGATTGAATTGCAGTGAAGATTTGATGGACTGAATGGCCTAATTCTGCTCCTATCACTTATGAAACTTATGAAGATAACCACATCTTTATTGACAATGATACGTGCAGTTGGGGGCAATTGCTCAGTATCCGGGGTGGGAGATTGCAAACCTTCACGGGGTCCGCCCTGTTTCAATGAATGCAATCAACCTGGGATGCACAATCAAATAAGATCAAATAGAACAAGTTGTCTGACAACCTTAGGCTGTGCACGCCATATGCAAGAAGAAGCTCAGTATTCGGCCACCAATGTTACACTCTCTATTAAATAAACATATGAAAGATTCTCTAAATTCTAGATCACTTAATGAACTCACTGTGAAATATGCAGGCACCAGATGGATATTCTATTCAAGTTGTAAAATGTAATTTTATTTTGTTTTTCTATTCCAAAGGACTTTCCTGAGACAACAATTAAGATAAAACACACGTCATCATCAGAAGCAGGGGCTACCATGAGGTCCATTGAGTTTCCACCGCCGTTTCAAAATAATCGTGACTAATTGTGCGCCTCAGGTCAACTTTCTCACCCCCTAATTCCCATTGCGTTAAAAATCTATAGATCTCTCCATTGAAGATAAAGAACGATTGAGCATCCATGGGTCTCTGAAGGAGCAAATTCCAAAGATGTATAACTTTCTACATGGGGAAATATTTCCTCCTTTCAGTTGTAACGGGTGACCCTTCCCCAGTGTATATTCACTCTGGTTGTGGACTCTGTTAGGGGAAACATCTTTCAGCATTTACTTTTGTCAATCCTCTCGGAAGCTAGTATGACAATGAAATCGCCTTTCATTCTTATAAACTCCAGTGAGTATAAGCCATCTTTCTTAAGTTCTCTTTATAGATCCACTCCTTTATTCCAGGGAACAATACCATGAGTCTACACTGCATTGATGCCAAGCCAGATATATCCTTATTTCAAGTATGGGGAGCGATGCCACAAATGTAGTCTTAAAAAGCCTAATATAATCAAAGAAAACTCATTCCCCCTGTGCTCCATACTGCTTGAAATGAAAGCTGATTATAATAAATGAAATGCATGAGATTGGTGTAAGATGAGTTGTTTGATGCCAAAGAGTATATTTATGTATAGATGGAGTATAGAAGTTGGGAGGTCGTGTTGTGGTTGTATAAGACATTGAGTACATACTGTAGATACATAGATGCATAGACAATAGGTGCAGGAGTAGGCCATTCGGCCTTTCGAGCCAGCACCGCCATTCAATGTGATCATGACTGATCATCCACAATCAGTATCCCGTTCCTGCTTTCTCCCCATACCCCTCCATTCCGCTAGCCCCAAGAGATCTATATAACTCTCTTTTGAATGCATCCAATGAATCGGCCTCCACTGCCTTCAGAGGGAGAGAATTCCTCGTTCATAACTCTTTGTGTAAAAATGTTTTTCCTCATCTCAGTTCGAAATGGCTTACCCGTTATTCTTAAACTGTGGCCCCTGGTTCTGGACTTCCTCAACATCGGGAACATATTTCCTGCATCTAGCTTGTCCAATCCTTAATAATTTTATATGTTTCTATAAGATCCCCTCTCATCCTTCTAAATTCCAGTGAAAACAAGCCCAGTCACTCCATTCTTTCAGCATATGACAGTCCCGCCATCCCGGGAATTAACCTGGTGAACCTACGCTTCGCTCCCGCAATAACAATAATGTCCTTCCTCAAATTAGGAGACCAAAACTGCACACAATACTCCAGTTGTGGTCTCACCAGGGCCCTGTACATCTGCAGAAGGACCTCTTTGCTCCTTTTCTCAACTCCTCTCATTATGAAGGCCAACATGCCATTCACTTTCTTCACTGTCTGTTGTACCTGCTGCTTACTTTCAGTGATTGATGTACTAGGACACCTATGTCTTGTTGTACTTCCCTTTTTCCTAACTTGACACCATTCAGATAATAATCTGCATTCCCGTTCTTGCCTCACATTTATGCACATTATACTGCATCTGCCGTGCATCTGCCCACTCACCCAACCTGTCCAAGTCACTCTGCATCCTCATAGCATCCTCTTCTCAGTTCACACTGCCACCCAGCTTTGTGTCATCTGCAAATTTGCTAATGTTACTTTTAATTCCTTCATCTAAATCATTAATGTATATTGTAAATAGCTGCAGTTCCAGCACCGAGCCTTGCGGTACCCCACTAGTCACTGCCTGCCATTCTGAAAGGGACCCGTTAATCCCAACTCTTTGTTTCCTGTCTGCCAACCAATTTTCTATCCATGTCAATATCCTACCCCCAATACCATGTACTCTAATTTCGCCCACTAATCTCCTATGTGGGACGTTATCAAAGATTTTCTGAAAGTCCAGGTACATTACATCCACTGGCTCTCCCATGTCCATTTTACTTGTTACATCCTCAAAGAAGATTTGTCAAACATGATTCACCCTTCGTAAATCTATAGACTTAGACCAATCCTGTTGCTGCCATTCAAATGTGCCACTATTACATCTTTGAGGCCTCATTTAGAGTGTTGTGTTCAGTTCTGGGCACCGTCCTACAGAAAATATATTGTCAAGCTGGAAAGTGTACAGGGAAGATTTACAAGGATGTTGCCAGGTCGAGAGGGTGTGAGCTATAGGGAGAGGTTGGGTAGGCTGGGACTCTATTCCTTGGAGCACAGGAGGATGAAGGGTGATCTTATAGAGGTGTGTAAAAATGTAAAAACATGAGTGGAATAGATCAGATAGATGCACAGTCTCTTGCCCGGAGTAGGTGAATCGAAGACCAGAGGACATAACTTTAAGGTGAAAGGGAAAAGATTTAATTGGAATCTGAGGGGTAACTTTTCCACACAAAGGGTGTGGATGTATGGAACAAACTGCCAGATGAGGTAGTTGAGGCTGGGACTCTCCCAACATTTAAGAAGCAGTTAGACAGGTACATGGATAGGACAGGTTTGGAGGGATATAGACCAAATGCTGGGAAGTGGGACTAGTGTAGTTGGGACGGTGTGGGCAAGTTGGGCCGAAGGGCCTGTTTACACTGTATCACTCTCTGACTCTACTGTGGCGGTACCTTGGGAGTCACACTGTTGCCATGCAAGTGCCTTGGAATTCTAATTTTAAGGCAACTAATAGTAAGATTAAACGAGAACTTACCAAGTTTGAAGGTTGATCTGTATTTTACGAGGAGTCGCGGTGAGGGATTTCGTGAAGACCCCGCCAGCACGCATGCGCGGCATCCTTCAAAGCAGCGGTGTGGAATCACAGAAACACATCATGACTAAAAATAGTAAGATGAAGAACGTAGAACTTCCTAGTTGACCTTATGATAGAGGGTGGGAGCGGTGGGCACGAAATCCCTCACCGCGACTCCTCGTAAAATACAGATCAACCTTCAAACTTGGTAAGTTCTCGTTTAATCTTACTATTTTACTTCGGAGTCACGTGAGTGACTTCGTGAAGATTTCAAAGCTCTGTGATTTCACGCCCTGGACAACGTCCATGCTTATCACACTGCCGCTAGTCTGATGGAGGAAGGCTGTTAATGCAGTTCAGTCGAAACTGGCTGAAAAATCAACACAATTTATTAATCAAATAAACAACAAATAACCCCTAATTCGGGGACAGACATTCACTGAGCGGTTCCCAGGATAGCTTCTGCGAATGTCGCAGGGACGACCAGTGGCTTGTTGTAGAACCGTTGAAAGGTTTCTTCACTGGCCCAGCCCGCGGTGGCGAGGATGTGGTCCATGGGCACCTCCATGGCCCTCGCCACTGATGTGGATGCAGCCCTGGTGGAATGAGACTTAAAAATGTTAGTAGCAACTCCTGCTGCATCCAGCACCACCCTGAGCCACCTGGCGATAGTCTGTACAGTCACCCGATGATGCGGAGGTTTGTGGCTGATGAGGAGCCCCTGTTCCTTCATCCTGATAACTCCTGTAACTCGGATGTAGTGGTGGAGATGGGTGACTATGCAGAGAGTGGCATCTACAGGGTACGCCCGAAATTCCAACTGCAGCCCATGCGCCCCTGGCCTGTGCTGCTTCAATAATTCTTTAACAAAGAAATTTATTTGACCAGGGGTGGCCACCATGCTGTCCAGTCGCAGTTTTTGTAACGTCTGGACTCGTTGGGCTGTAGTCAGTGCCATCAGCATCACCACCTTGAGGGTGAGCTGTTTCAGTGGTAGCTCATTCATTGGAGCCCAGCTCCTCAGTAGGGTCAGCACGATCCCCACATCCCACGTTACTGTATATCTGGGTCGCGGAGGGTTGGTGTTGAACACTCCCTTCATTAGTTTAGACACCAGGTGGTTGGAGCTGATACCTATATCCAGGTATGAGTACAGCGCACTCCTGGCGCTGTTAATGGCACTGTAGCTGAGGCCAGCATCGAAATGGAGGCCAGCTAGAAACTCCAGGACATCAGGTATCGTTGCCGAGTTGGAAGTCTTGTTGGTCCCGGGTACATAGAATGCCTCCCACTTTCTGATTTGGGTGAGGTATTGTTTCCGAGTTGATTCGCGGCATGATGTGGTGATAAGGTTCTATGGCTCTTGACGAGATGCCCGCCTGGATGAGTGGTCATTTCAGAACCTGCAGGCCAACAAGTTTAAGTGACCATGGCAAGGATGACTAACCCCCGTAATGGGGTGAGTAATCAATTTGGGATGTTTCCCAATCGCCATCCATGGTTGTTTTAAAATTTTAACGACCATCAGGTACCATGGTTGTGTAGGCCAGTCGGGAATGATCAATATGCCAGTTGCAGAGTCCAGTTTAATTTTCTGCAATACCCGACTGATGAGGCAAAAGGGGGGAAATGCGTAGCAAAACCATTTCCCCCAATGGATAGAAAACGCATCCATTGCTATTGCCCCAGGGTCTGGTTCCCACGACACATACGTTGGTATCTGATGGTTCAGCCTGGACGCAAATAGGTCAATGTCTGGTGTCCCATAGTGAGCTATAATGTCTCCAAAAATTTGGGGGTTCAACATCCACTCGATGTTGTCATTGAATACTCGTGACCTGGTGTCCGCCACTGTATTAAGCTTCCCAGGCAAATAGGTCGCAGTAATCCAAATATTCCTTTCAATGCACCAGTGCCAAATCGTGTTAGCCAATTCATCACAAGATAGCGACCTGATACCACTCATATGATTGATGTAAGCCACCACTGTAGTATTATCTATTTGAAGGCGGACATGTAAATCCCGTGAATTAGTACAGTAAGCCCGCAGTCCATGAAATGCCCCCAGCATTTCTATATAGTTTATCCCGTGTGACTCCAGGAAGGTAGACTCATGAGAGTTCCATCTGCCACCACAACTGGACATCGTATCAGTTGCTCCCCAGCCTTGTGCGCTTGCGTCAGTTTGTAGCACAACGTCAGGGTTGCTTACTATGATGGGTCTGTGACACGCTCTAATATTGTCAACCCACCATTTTAGCTCGTTTCTAGCCTTCAGTAGTAACCGAATTGGGCGATCATTTGTATTTAATGCTGTGATCTTCGTTCTTTGTAAATTTCGGTAGTGTAGTGGTCCGAATTGTGCAGCTGGGAATGTAGCTACCAATTTCCCTATAACTTTTGCTGTTTGCCGAATGGTCGGCACCCTGGCGCAAGTAAGACTGTGGCATTCTTCTATTATAGTAGTAGCTTTATTAGTTGGGATGGTAATCTTCATTAAATTGGTGTCTAGGGGAACCCCAAATAATCCATAACCCGTACCGGGTGCAATTTTGATTTGTCTGGATGGATTACAAACCCCAGCTTCTCGAACAGAGCCTTAGTTGCAGCCACTCCTTGAATTGCCAATTGGAGGGTCTGACCCACTATAAGGATATCATCCAAATATGCCATTACTATATAATTTTGTTGTCGGAGAAGAGCCAATATAGGTTTTACCAATTTTGTAAACAGCCTAGGGGCTGTGGTGAGTCCATTGGGCAATGCCTTGTATTCCCATAATTGACCCTTCCAGACAAACTTCAGGAATTTTCTGTGAGCCTTAAAGACGGGCACCGTATAGTATGCATCTTTCAAATCGATGGATGCCATAAAGTACCCTGGGTAAAGCATCTGCTTGGCAGTTTCAAATGTATCCATTTTGAAATGGGTATATTGTACAAAAGTGTTCAGCTCAGTTAAGTCTATTATAATCCGACATCCCCCATCTTTTTTAATTCTGGTGAAGATGTTGGACACAAACTCAATAGGTTCATGCTTGGTTTTGCCAATTACCCCTTTTGCTGCTAGCCGTATAATTTCAGCATGTCCTGCCTCCACCTCTTTTTGGGATAGAGTAAAATTCCTATGAGGCGAATGCTGGGTAGGGGGATTTATACCTCCAATATATTCTATAACATACCCTTGAACACTTTGTAAAATAAACTCATCTGTGGTGACAGTTTTCCATATGTCCAAAAAAGCCCGCAATCACCCACCTATGCGTGCAGGAGGGGATGCTACAGCGTGAGAGAAACCAGACCCCCTTACCTCCATGGTTAACGGCGGTTCCGTACGTACGGTGTTTTGGGTGGATGTTGTGGAGGTTGACGGGGCGGCGGCCGCATTTTCCATGCAGGCCGCTGTTGGCCTTGCTTAAAAAAGGTCGTTGTGTTTGCGGAAGTGGAGGTAGGTAGGACCTTTGTGTCCTGTCCGGCAGCCGTGGTTTCCAGGTTGTGTTTGGCTGTTGCCGGTGGAATGGGTGAAGTCTGGCCGACGGAGGTTTCATGAGGCCAGCTGTTTTGGCCTCCTCGTCCAGTTCCTTCACCTGTTTGGATAGGTCTCCAAACAACTGATGCGGCGGGTGGAGCGGTTGATGGTCAGCACAACCCCGCGAATTTGGGGTTGAGTGTGGGCTTTATGGAGCTCTTACGCAGGCAGTTGATCTCATACTGGGCGTTGCATAGGAGTGCCAGTGCATCTTGCTGTTCACTGGACACATAATCCCCGTCCAGGGTCCTAGCAAACGCCGTTATGCCCGTGGAGAGAACCTTTAAGATACGCTGGAGGCGGACATCCTGCATCCTGGTGGCCGTACTCAAGTGTCCCCAGATCTGGGCATTAACCAAGGGCACACTGAGGTTGATGCAGTTCTCGGGCGGTTTTATTTTCTCCAAGGTATCATTGAGAACCTGACTCTGAAGTTGGTGAGTAGTCAGGTAATCAATGGTGCCCGCCAATTTGTGGTGCAGAGGTTCACCTGTCTGTGCGGTAGCGGCAAACTTGCCCACCACATCCAGCATATCCTTCTCATGCTCTGGCTCAGCGGTCACTGGCTGTCCCGGGTCGTCTTCAAACACAGCAGCTGGGCAATTGCTAACGCTTCTGGCTGGAGACGATGAGATGCTGAGTGGGCTCCTTGCACGGCTAGTGGATGCCCGTGAGTCCCGCTCTTCTCATTCCCGGTCCCGCTGGAGGAGTTGCTCCACTAAGAGCTCCAACCGCTCTATGCGACCGTCCCTGCTATGTGCAGCGGACAAGCCGACTTCCCCAGGCCCTGCGAAATCACTGGGGCTTCCACCATCGGACCACACCTCCGTAAGGTGCTGTCTAGGGTCCAATGGCAGGTTGTCGTGACCTACCGACCAAGTAGGATCATACAACTCCCGCACGGATTCTCCGCTAGTCTGTCTTCTCCCAGACTGTGGCGGCCCACCTGTCTGATATGAAGGCAGGTGAGTTGAATCGGCGCCGGCCCCCGGAACCTGGCTCCCCGGAGTCCGTGCAGGCTTACCTCCACAATCGCCCATCTTTTGGCGTGGAGGCGCATGGTCGGCCGCTCCCAGAGCTGAGCTGACCGACCGCCTACTGCTGCCACCTCCGCCCTTGACCGCAGCCTGACGGGGTGTTTTGTCGGCGGTATCTGCTCCAGCAGGCCTACTCGACGCAGCAGTGGAGCTGCCAGACTGCACTACGGCAGATCTCCCTGGCAGTGGTACGTGTTGGTGCACTTTTGCAGGGCTCCCCTGTCGTGCAGCTGTCCCCCGGCCCAGCCCCCTCGGGTCTTCTGGAACTCGGGGAGAGGTCGCTTGTGAAGAGCGAGGCCCCTTTGCACGTACCTGTTTCCCCCCTCTTTTCTTGGGGGAAGGGGGCTCGAAGTCTGGATCCGGGGCAGCAAACCACTCGGGTGAGTCGGGCGCTAAAGTAGCGGGAGCGCCCGACTTCCGCATTCCTGCCCCCACATGCCTCGAAGCTGCTGGTGTTGCTTGCAGCTCCGGGGACAAGGGCCGTTGGCTGGTCGATGCAGCTCGGCTCCTCGACAGCGTCGCCTTTCTTTTGCCCTTGTCCATCCTGTGGAGTGAAGGTAAGTACTTACCTGCCAGCCTTATGAAGGAGCCGGAGGAGAGAGCGCACTCCCCCCCCCCCCCCAGCCTGCCGATGCAAATGCGCGCGACGATATGCCGCGCATGCGTGCTGGCGGGGTCTTCACAAAGTCACTCACGTGACTCCGAAGTAAAATCTGATCTTGGTATAGATTATTGATATTGGTTTACTGTTGTTATGTGTACCGAGATACAGTGAAAAACATTGTTTATGTGATATCCAGTCAAATCATACAATACATGAGCAGAAACAAGTTGTACACAAGTACATCAGGTAGTGCCAAGAGAACAATCCCAGAGTGCAGAATAGTGTTACAGTTTACGGCATTACAGAGAAAGCACAGATAAAATAAATGCTCTGACCGCAATGAGGTAGGCTGGGAGATCAGGACGATGCCTTGACATATGAGAGGATTGTTCATTAGTCTGATAACAACGGGGAAAAAGCTGTTCCTGAATCTGGTGATGCGTACTTTCAAGCAATTGTATCTTTTGCCTAACGGGAGAGGGGATGACTTGGGTGGAAATTGTCTCTATGCCAGTACAATTAGTCTTGAATTTACAAAATAAAAATGCTCATAATTGGTATTCTCACTCACAAGGTTGATTGCCAGATAGAAATACAACACTGGTGCATTAAAGAGCGTTCACTTGTGGTGACAGTTTTGACATTTTATTTGGACAAAATAGAGAGATCTTCCTCTTTCCGATGACAGAATCCTGGTTGGAGTCACATAAATACAATGCTTCAGCTGCATTCAGGATCAAAAGGATCTGTGAAGTGGTGCAGAATGAGCTTTATCTCATTTGTAATTTTTTGGAATGCTTGAGGGAAAGGGTGGGAGGGAGTTTAAACATTCATCATACCTAACCTGGGAAGGAGCACCTGTGGACTGGTAGTCAATGGCATTGTTAGATTATCACAAAATTCACCCCCTGAAACCATACTATGTCTAACTATCTTATCTGCAGTTTAAAAGCTCAATGGTTTAAAACTGATTTTAAACAAAGGAATGACAGGTACTTCCAGTAGTGGGCAGAATCTCAATGCAGAGCTGCAGCCAAAACACAATTAATTCTTCAGAAGCAACGTTGAGCAAACCAGTGATTTCACAACCCTCTTATTTCCAATGACATTGTTGATGTGCATCTCACTGTAATATAATAGCGTATTGATGGTCATCCTGCTGCCCTTGGAGTGACATTACAACTACCACTGACTCGAAAGCTGCTATGATTTGTATACTTCGTATCTTCGTAAAAATGCCATAAGCTCAACTCGACCTGCAGTTGACAAGCTATTAATATATCAAAACCCTGTCAGGGTTATTTTATCACCTACATGTTGTACATATCAAGCATTCTACATTGTTGATGTAAATAATCTCTATTATAACAGTGATTTAATATATAAAAACACGATTGTGGTGCCATGCCCTACAGTAATACAGAAACCATCTTTAACACAGGCAGTGGAAGCCAGGCTGCATTTTTGAGTTGGCCCACCTTTTTGTTTCGATGCATCTTTGCAAAGCTTCGCTTCATAATTAGTCCCTTCTTTACACCAATAGAGACAAAATGTAAACCACTCTGTTGTCTCAACTAATTTACATTCTGCTGACCTACTAAATTTGGGATTTACTTATTTTAAACATTACTTATATTTCACATGGGAATAGGTTATCCTGAGAATTGGGAACGTTTCAGAATATGGCAACTGAAGATCAAGGCACTGATTTGGAACTGAAAGTTGAAGCACAAAATAGTCTAGTGAGAAACATTAAAACAGAGTGTGAAGACTTTAGAGATATATAAAAAGGAAATGATTAGGTAAAATCAATGGAGGTTGCTTGGAGACTGAGACAGGAGATGTTATGTAGGGGAATCAGGAAATGACAAAGAAATTAAACAAATATTTCATGTTTACTTTCATGGAAGGAGACCAGAATACCTCCAAGAAATTGCAGAGCATAATGTCCAGAGTGAAAGAGGAAGTAAAAGAAACTGACTTTCATTAAAAATTCATATTGAGCAATCGAAATGATTGAAATATGATAAATCACCAAGTCAAAATGGTCTGAAGGATTTGAAGGATGGAAACCGATTATTAGCTTCAGTATTCCTAGGATTCCAGGTTAATTCCCACAGAAAGGAGGAGACCTGTTACAAGTATAAAACATAAAATTATAAGAGGCATAGATAGGGTAGACAGTCAAAACATTTTTCTCGAAATGGAAGTGTCAAATACTGGAGTGCATACCTTTAAGGTGAGGTATCTTTCTCCAAATATTTAGGGTCCTGGTGAGACTGCACTCGGATGAGTGTACAGATCTGGTGTTTCTACTCAACAAAGGGTATAATCATGATAGAGGGAATGCATCAAGGGTAATAAAATCATAGAATTCGAATAAAACATGAGTCCTTTCAGCCCATCTTGTCCATGCTGACCATATATCTATCTTTATATATGTATATATAGATATATATAAAACATATGTATATGGATGGGCACAAAATGCTGGAGTAACTCAGTGGGACAGGCAGCACTCCGTAGAGAAGGAATGGGAGGCGTTTTGGGTTGAGACCCTTCTTCGGACTAGTCAGGAGAAAGGGAAACGAGAGATATAGACGATGATGAGGAGGGATAAAGAACAATAAACAAAAGATATGCAAAAAAGTAACGATGATAAAGGAAACAAGTCATTGTTAGCCGTTTGTTGGTTGCATATGGGTGGATATGTGTATATATACACGCACTGCCATTTTTCTTTCTTGGTTCTTATATTGTTTACAGAGAAACATAGAAAATAGGTGCAGGAGGAGGCCATTTGGTCTGCGAGCCAGCACCGCCATTCATTGTGATCAAGGCTGATCATCCACAATCAGTAACCCGTGCCTGCCTTCTCCCCATATCCCTTGATTCTGTTAGCCCCTAGAGCTCTATCTAACTCTCTTTCAAATTCATCCAGTGAATTGGCCTCCACTGCCTTTAGTGGCTGAGAACCCCACAAATTCACAACTCTCTGGGTGCAAAAGTTTTTTTCTCGTGTTTTAAATGGCTTCCCCCTTAAACTTAGATTGTGCCCCCTGGTTCTGGACACCCACGACTATGGGCGGGGAGGGGGGGAGACTGTGTGGGGGAGGACTGTGGGCCGGGTGGGGGGAGGGGGAGTGTGGGCGGGGGGAGATTGTGTGGGGGGCGGGGCCGGGGGGCTGGACCGGGGGCCGGGGGGGCTGGGCCGGGGGGCGGGGCCGGGGCCGGGGGGCGGGGCCGGGGGGCGGGGCCGGGGTGGCTGGCCCGGGGCCGGGGCGGGACCGGGGGCGTGGCCGATGGCAGGGGGCGTGGCCGGGGGAGCGGGGGCGGGGCAGGGGGCGGGGCCGAGGGCCAGGGGGCGGTGCCGGGGGCCATGGACTGAGCGCGTGCCCGCGGGCGCTGTTCTTCAGCACTGCCGCTGCTCCCGCCCCGTGCCGCCGGAAACGCGCTCCCATTGGATGCCCGGATACCCGCCCTGATCGCATTCGCCCAGCGCCCTGTCATGTCGGGGAGGTCCCGCCCCCTGCAACCACCAGCCCGTGGGGACGGACAGCCGCGGTCACACTGAATGGCGGTGCTGGCTCGAAGGGCCAAATGGCCTCCTCCTGCACCTACTGTCTATTGTCTAACCCCCAAAACCCCGCATCCACCGGGTGGCGCCGCGGGTGGCGCCACAGACCCAGGTTCGATCCCGACCACGGGTGCTGATCGCGCGGGCTTTTCCCGTGCGGGTTTGTAGGTTAATTGGCTTCTGTAAAATAGTAAATTGTCCCTAGTGTGTGTAGGACAGTGTTAGATGGCTGGGCCGCACGGACCGGCGGGCCGAAGGGCCTGTTCCCGCGCCGTCAACTAAAGACAGTTACATGTAAAGGCGCCGTCACCAAATTCCAGCAGTTATCACATTTCCCAGCATAGCTACCTATCAGCGATCACAACACAAAGTGCTGGAGTAACTCGGCATCTCTGGTCGACACCCCGGGCGGGGACCAGACGCGGGGGCTATCGGTTGTGTTAAACAAAAGCAACGTTCAATGCGTTGGTTTGTCCTAGTGAGCGCGGCGAGGGGAGGGGGGTGTATTTTCTCTGGAGTGGGGTGAGGTGAGGGGAGGGGGATTATCTCTGGAGTGGGGCTGGGGGGGAGGGGGATTATCTCTGGAGTGGGGGGAGGGGGATTATCTCTGGAGTGGGGTTGGGGGAGGAGAGGGGGATTCTCTCTGGAGTGGGGGGGGGGAGGGGAGGGGGATTCTCTTGGAGTGGGGGAGGGGGAGGGGAGGGGGGGGATTCTCTCTGGAGTGGGGGGGAGGGGAGGGGATTCTCTCTGGAGTGGGGGTGGAGGTGGGGGGGGAGGGGGATTCTCTCTGGAGTGGGGGTGGGGGGAGGGGAGGGGGATTCTCTCTGGAGTGGGGGGGGGGAGGGGGGATTCTCTCTGGAGTGGGGGTGGGGGAGGGGAGGGGGATTCTCTCTGGGGTGGGGGTGGGGGGGAGGGGAGGGGGATTCTCTCTGGAGTGGGGGTGGGGGGAGGGGGATTCTCTCTGGAGTGGGGGTGGGGGTGGAGGGAGGGGGATTCTCTCTGGAGTGGGGGTGGGGGGGGGAGGGGGATTCTCTCTGGAGTGGGGGTGGGGGAGGGGAGGGGAGGGGGATTCTCTCTCGAGTGGGGGTGGGGGAGGGGAGGGGGATTCTCTCTGGAGTGGGGGTGGGGGAGGGAGGGGGATTCTCTCTGGAGTGGGGGTGGGGGAGGGGGATTCTCTCTGGAGTGGGGGTGGGGGGAGGGGAGTGGGGAATTTTCTCTCTGGAGTGGGGTGGGGGGGAGGGGAGGGGAGGGGGTTCTCTATGGTGTGGGAGTGGGGGAGGGGGAGGGGGATTCTCTGGAGTGGGGGTGGGGGAGGGGGATTCTCTCTGGAGTGGGGGTGGGGGAGGGGAGGGGAAGGGGATTCTCTCACAGTTGGAACCTCCCGGTCCGCGCAGCAGCTTCAGCTTGGAGATCCCGCCTCCCGACCTCCTCGATTGGTGGGAAGGCGGCGGCGGGCGGCGCGGGATTGGTGGGCGGCGGTGCCTGTCTGGGCGAGTGGAGCCAGTGCGCGTGTCCGTGTCCGTGCGCGTGCCCGCCGCTCTCTGCAGGTTGTCTTGTCTTGTCTGTGTTGGCGCGGCCGGGGGGTGGGGGAGCGCGCCAGCCCGCTGGAGACTCCGGGCCGTGCAGCCGTTTGCAGCAGCGCCAGCAGCGCGAGCGGGGGAAAGACCCACACCAACGGTCGGTGGACGGACGGACCCAGGCGGACGGCAACAGCACCTCATCATTAGAGGAAAACAACCATCCAACATCAACCCAGAAGGAGGAGAGGACAGGACAGGACAATATTGCTGGACATACGTGTTTATATGTTTGGCGTCCACATCAGTTGATAAACAATCGGTGGCGGCCGAGTGAGCAGCGCCTCTGGATATCGGCAGCCGGGCGGCGGGAGGAGAACAGAGGACGAGAGACAAGCAGCGGGCTGAGGAGAAGAAGAACCATGTTCGCCAAACACAACGTCTCCGTTTTCTGCCTCTACAGCTTCCTCGGGGCTCTCTTTCAACTCCAAGGTAAGAAGGAACTTAGTTTTAATGCGGGAGGTTGGGGTCGGGTGGCCGCGCTGTTGCGGGGCCGGTGCCCGGCTCCCTCCATCCCTCCCTCCCTCCCTCCCACCGCCGCAGGCGGGCAGGCTGGCTGCCTTTGGGGGAGATGCCCCTCTCTGTGTCTGTGTTTATTGCGGAAGGGTCGCCGTGAGGTTCCCAGAGATAACTTGTGGTGTTTTTCGTCAGATTTTTGCCTGGAATGAAAATGAGGAAAACAGCGCGCATCGTGCCAGGGACCCTGCATTTAATATGTGGGTTGCAAGTCTAGAAAATATGAAAAATAATGTCTTGAATCTTGAATGCGTTTGTCTTGCCGCTGGTACCAGCGGAGGTGTTTGTACTTGTGTTTTTTTTTAAAGGTGTATTTTTATTTTGGGGATGTTTTGTTCTCTTTGATGATGAAATGCAGTCTCTGCTTTTTATTACAAAGGAAAATGAATTGAAGGTTGCAATCTTGGTGCGACTCGGGTGTTTGCCAGTACTCTGCACGTCTGTCCATGTCCACGACCGTTGGGTACTTGCAGTAGTCTGCATCTTGGTGTCGTCTTAGTACTGCTTTTTATTTAAAGACTTGAGGATTAAACATTCCTGTCACACCCTTGAACTACTGTGTAATTTTATACTATAGGTAATGACTTTGGTCCATTTTAATGTATTCAATTCCATTATGCAATAATAAATCACAAGTTGATTATTGGAAGTTGTTTTCCGTAGTTATTCGTTTATTAACGTTCGGTAAAAAAATACCATTTAATTGTAATTGATTACTCTGGTTGCAGTCCCAAGCAGGGGAGATATTTATATTCATTGATGGGTGGACAAAACTGATTTGTGTGCAACATTTTTGATTATGATTTCGGGGATTTATCCCAATTTGATCATAGCACGTCACTGTTATCACAGTTGCCACTTTGCAAATTCACCGTTTTTATGTATTGGAAAGCTCGTTTTGAGATGTCATTATAGTATTTTTGTGACACTTTCAATTTTCTCAAACAAATGTGGAGATTGGTAAAATGGAATCATTCTTATGTTTTTCTCGCAAAGCACTTGAAATATATGTTTATCAATAATTCTCATTTTGTACACCAGGTGGAGGTGTTGGTATCTAAATAAATATATTACCCCCAGCAAATTAAAATACTTCGTTTTTGTGAGTAAATGAAACTAATCAGTTTTTTTGGTTAGATATTTATGTCAAGTCAGTCAGTGTCTAGCAAGCTATTTTTTGTTATGTAGATAACTGGCTGTTAATGCTAATTAAAATTGCTTTCAGGCTGATTTGGAGCTATGGTGCATAACACAACTGATGAGGCTTACATTAAAGCTACAAAACTTAATTTAGGTAACGCATTGCTAATAAAATAATTTGACTTTACCCTTTTAGCCTACATGAGCATCCAAATATTAAAAAGATTGTGGATTTTGCCTGCTCAATTCTATATAATGAGATTATTATATGCTGCTTGAAGTGGCCTTTCTTCCATAAAAATGCAGACATGTTGATGACAACAGGGCAATGACAAAGTGTATCTTCAGGAACCTTTTTCTATCATTAAGTACCAGTATAGTCTTATAGTGAAATTGGAATGTTAAGGTTTAAAGTGCATGTGGAAGTGAAATGTGAAGAGTGTGTGTGTTTTATCATCGATATTTTTTATAGTTTCATAAGGAGGTTAATTGACTCTTTATTTTGTGACCAATCTAAAGAACACCAATGTAAAATTTTGCTTCCTCAAATTTGAAGGTTGTGTTCTTTGCATTGACTACTTATGCAACAATTAGGTTCTTATGTTGTGAAACATGTTATTCATATTACAGAGGAGGGTACTCACATGGAGTAGCAACACAAAGTATTATCTTGTTATCTATTTGTGCTATGCTGTGCCAAGTCATGCCGTTAGTAAACGTTTTAAAGACTTCATGTACAGCGTGGAAACGGGTCCTTCAGCCCAACCTGCCCACGCCAACCAACATGCCCCATTTACACTAATCCCACCTGCCTGTGTTCGGTGCATATCCCATTAAACCTATCCTATCCATGTAAATGTACACATTTTAAATGTTGTGATAGTATTTGCCTCAACTACCGCCTTCGACAGCTTGTTCCACCAGAGGAGGTACACCCTTTGTGCCCCTCGGGTTCCTATTAAATATTTTCCTCCTGACCCTAAAATTATGTCCTCTAGTTCTTTATTCCTCTACTCTGGGGAAAAGACTCTGTGTATGTACCCTATCTATTCCTCTCATGATCTTATGCACCTATAAGATCACCGTGCATCCTCCTGCCTGCTCAACCTCTTCCCTTTAGTTCAGGCCCTCGAGTCCTGGCAACATCCTCAAATGTCTGCACCCATTCCAGCTTAACAACACCCTTGCAATAACAGGGTGACCAAAACTGAACACAATACTCTGAAGAAGGGACTTGACCCAAAACGTCGCCTCATTCGCTCCATAGATGCTGCCTCACCCGTTGAGATTCTCCAGCATTTTTGTCTACCTTCGATTTCCCAGCATCTGCAGTTTCTTCTTAAACAATACTCTAAATATGGTCTCACCAATGTTTTGTACAACTGTAACATGACCTCCCAACTTCTATACTCAAAAGCAAGATTATTTTCAGCGGGAAATTGCAAGCAAATGACGGTGTGGATTGTGGAAGAAATGAAATGAGCAATCAATAGGATGGTGAATGTGTGCAACTTTCATTAGTCCTTTCTGTTTGCGTGTGTTTCTTTAATGTATTTAGCATAATTTCATTTATGGCAGAGCTAGCAATTTGGAGCATAAGAGCTAGATTAGATTATTTTGTTTGAAAGGCTTATTTACATTCAATAATCTTGATGTAGTTCAATAAAAATGCCTCCGCAAACCTATTGAAGTAAATATTGTGAATTTGGCCATGATAATACAGGTTATTAAAACTTTCTAGCCACACCAAGAATGTAATTGCTTATCCTAATTTAGTCCTTTGTGTTGCCTCCTAAAGTTAGTCACTGGAATACTTTTACACTACAAATCAATATACATTAATGTGTGACTCAGAACATGGGAAGATTGGTAAGGTATTCAGTGATATATATGTCCAATTGTATTCTTTCCCAATAGCTGCATTTACAGCGTGATTACAATCGGGAGTGAGAGAGCAGGAAATCTTGGTTCTCTCTTCACCCACAGTCCAGAGCTACTAGTGCTATCCTAGCTGATATCAGTTAATTCTGAATAAACTTGGAGATAAAATTTAAAACATTCCTGTTAGGAACGCTGTGCAAATTACTACTTTTATTGTGAAATGACCTAATTTGTTGTGTTTTGGCTGATTTTAATGCTTCATAATTGCTACCAATATGCTGTGTTTTATTAAGAACTGATGAAGTGGGAACTAATGCATGGCTGAGTGGGGAGACCAAAGAAATGTGATTTGATTTTGGTTATTTTGTAAGGATAAGTAATCTTCTGTTTTGTAAACTTCAGCATTTGCAGAATGACAGTCATTATGCACAATTCTGAAGATTCCAATTATTACAATTGTTTGTTACAGCATTGTAAAAGCAAACACAATTAATTGATTAATTCTGAAGAAGAGTCTCAACCTGAAACATCACCCATTTCTTCTCTCCAGAGATGCAGCCTGTCTTGCTGAGTTACTCTTGCATTTTGAGCCTATCTTGAATTATTGCACAGACTTCTACACATTCTGCATCAACTCTACACATTATGAATCTCCAGTTTTGAGTTTACAGATCCCATACATTTTAACCTTTATTATGTTGCTTTTTAATTAATGTATAAAATATATGTGGAATATTAGAACTTGAGTAGAAATTTCCAAAAAGTGCTTCTAGGGAAATATTGTTTAGGATTTTTGCAAATGGAAGCTGCTTATCTTAGCTGCTTTATCTGAAAAGTTGCTGGTTGGAGATACAAGCCTAGAAGTTGTTAAGATTGAAAAAAACAGACAACAAAGTGCTGGATTAACTCAGCGGGTCAGGCAGCATCCCTGGAAAACAAGGATAGGTGAAGTTTTGGGTTGTGACCCTTTTTCAGACTACGGGAGGGGAAGAAAGCTAGAAGAGGAGAAAGACAAAGCGTGATAGGTGAACACGGGCGAGTGGGGGGAGTTGATGGTCAGATGGTTTGGCAAAGGCCAGACGTGAAAAAAAGACAAAATAATTCAAGAGTTGCAAATTGTAACACCAGAGGAAGGAATGGAGGACGAGGGAAGAAGAGGGTGCGAGTCAAGGCAGGACACGGGGGGAGGGGGTAAATAAAAGGGGGTATGTGGAGGAGAAATGGAGGTGTTACTCAAAATTGGAGAATTCAATGTTTATACTGTAGGGTTGTACACTACCCAAGCGTAATATGAGGTGCTGTTCCTCCAGTATATGTGGGGTCTCAATCTGGAATTGGAATGGATTTAAAATGGTCAGCTACCAGGAGTTTAGGTAGGCCTTGGCAGGCTGAGCACAAGTGTTTAGTAAAGCAGTTGCCGTGTCTACGCTTGATTTTGATGTACAGGAGGCCACAACGCCAAACGCTGGATGCAATAGATGAGATTAGAGGAGACGAATGTGAACCTCTGTTTCGTCTGGCAGGACTGCCGAGGTCCTTGAATACAGGCGAGGGAGAATGTCTAAGGGAGGGGTTGCAGGGGAAAGTACCGGCGAGGGGTGGTTTAGGTGGGAAGGAATGAGTGAACCAAGAAGTTGCAGTGGGTGCGGTCTCTGTGGAAGACGGAAAGGATTGGAAATGGGAAGTTGTGATGGTGATGGGATCATGTTGGAGGTGACGGAAGTGTCGGTTGATGTGTTGTATGCGGAGTATCGGGTATGGTACAGCAGTCGCACCGCAGCAGACAGGAAGGCACTACAACGGGTGGTGAAAACCGCCCAGTACATCATCGGTGCCCCGCTCCCTGCCACGGATGCCCTACACCGAAAACGGTGTCTGAGACGGGCCGGGAAGATCATCAAGGGCCGCTCCCACCCTAACCATGGACTGTTTGCCCTCCTACCATCGGGGAGGCGGTACAGGAGCCTCAGGTCCTGCACCAGCAGGATGAGGAATAGCTTCTATAATAACACCATCACACTGCTGAACTCGGAGTCCCGCCGATAGATTTCCACATCTGTATTTATTTATCTGTATTTATCTATATATTGCTATCACTACATACTGACACTAAACTGCATTTCGTTGTACCCATACTTGTATCTGTGCAATGACATTAAAGTTGAATTGAATTGAATTGAGATGAAAGATATGGACTGGGGAACTCTATCCTTGGTCCGTCTGGGAGAGGGGTAGACACACGAGCAGAAATGTGGGACGCAGATGTAGGTGAGGGATCCATCTATGACGGCGAGGGGAAACTATATTTACTAAAGAAAGAGCGCATCTTGGATGCCATGGAATGGAAAGTTTCATCTTGGGAGTAGATATGGTGGAGATAGAGCAATTGAGGTGCATAAAATCATAAATCACTGGGTGAATCTACATATTTTTCCCAAGATGGATGATCAGGAACTAGAAGGCAAAGGTGTCAGGGGAATAATTTAAGAGGCAACTATTTCACACAGAGGATGGTGGGTATGTGGAAGAAGCTGCCAGATGAGGTGTAATTAAAAGGAACTGCAGATGCTGTTTTCTACCAAATATGGATGCAAAATGCTGGAGTAATTCAGGAGGTCAAGTAGCATCTCTGGCAAAAATGAATAGGTGACGTTTCAGGTCCGATTCTTTTTCCACATGGTCTTTTTCCCAGGGTAGGGGATCAGGATCTGGAAGGCAAAGGTTTAAGACCGGGGTCGGCTTCCTGTGGCCCACTGGCCGGATGCGGCCAGTAATCTGAAATCATCCGGCCTGCAATGCGTATTTTTTTCCATCATCTACACTTCTTTAGACTGTTTAATACTGTTGGCCAGCGACATAAAGACTTGCTTTAATACTCCTAGCAATCAAGTTTACTGATACAAAAAATCGGAACTGATATAATCCCACGAACTGGGCAAAAGGTTAGTTGGATTGGTGGACGCGGTTCCACTGATGTAAAAGTGCAGTTGATGTGGTGCTCAGTGCACCCCGGAATCATCCGTCCCCGCGCTTCACCCAGGGGAGGGTCAGGGCTAGGGTGGCCTCCTCAAAGATGGCGGCGCCGCTGGTTCGTGTGGACGCGGCGGACAGGAATCCAGCGGTAAATGGACGGGACTAGACCTTAGGGAAGTGGGGAGGAAGGGGATGGAGAAAGGGAGAGGGGAGGAGGGGGAGAGGTGTAGAGGAACTGGGGGAATGGGAAGGAGAGGTGGGGGGAGGAGAGCGGGTGGAGGAGAGAGAGGGGAGAAGGGGAGAGTGAATTGGGGGGTGGGGAGCGGGAAGAGAGAGTAACAAGGGGTCTGCATGAAGTTTAGGACAGAGGGGTGAGGTTAGTTTCAATACCAGTATCTCAAACTAACTGGTATGTAAACTAACTGGTATGTTCAGCCGACATAATATTGCTTAAATGTATAAATACAAGTCAAAGTTTAGTATGTATTATTACCTCAATTTATGCAATAGGTGTGGCCCACCATCCACTCACAGACATGGGTCCTGGCACTTATGCAGAACAAGGTTGCCGACCCCTGCATTAAGGTGACAGGGAAAAGATTTAATAGGAACCTATGGGGCAACTGTTTCACACAGGGTATTTGAAGAAGGGGCTTAACCCAAAACGTCATTTATCAATTTTCTCTAGAGATGCTCCCTGACCTGCTGAGTTACTCCAGCACTTGTGTATATACCAGACGAGGTGGTTATGTCAGGTACAATTTGAATAGGGAATGGACAGTCTAGCATTTGCACACATCCATGTTGTCTCGGGATTTAAGCCCTTGGCATTATGACAGTCCCAGTCTATATTATGGAATATCCACTCCATGATAAACATGTTATTCTAACAACTCTCCACATTTTCTCCATACATATTTGTTCCTCTAATTCCTGTTGACTTGTTGCATGCCTATAGTACAATCCCATCAAGGTAATTATCCCCTTATTTCTCAGTTGCACCCATAAAGCCTGAATGAATCCTCAATTATTTCATCCAATATTTCCCCAGTTATCTCATCCAGTAATTCCATCCACTGTTGCCATAAATATCTTTATCAAAAATACAATTCGTTCCCCCCCCCCCCTCTCTTCCACCTCTCTCCTGTAGCACCTGCACCCTGGTCCAGCTCTGCCCTTTCTATAGCCATGTGGTTTCTGTAATGGCTATAATATTCAAGTCCCATGTATTCATTCATAGCCTGAGTTTATCTGCCTTGTCTGTCAGGCCTCTTGAATTAAAATAAATGCAATTTAATCCAACAATGTTTCTTTGCTTCCAACTGTACTCCTGTTTGTCTTGTCTACTGACTTTACTGTTGATGACTTCTGTATCAACTTCCAGCCTCGTCTGGCCTTCATCCGTGCCGACTGTTTCGGATTTTGCCCTCCTACCAATCTTGTTTAAACCCTCCCCAGCAGCAGAATCAAATCTGCATGCCCGTATACTGATTTCCCCTTCCACTTCAAATGCAACTCATTCCTCTGCACAGGTCACTTCTGTCAGAGCAGAGATCTCAATGGTCCAAAATCTGAATCCCTGACCCGTGCACTAACTCTTAAGCCATGCATCCATCTGTGCTATCTTCATATGCCTACCATTACTAGCACGTGGCTCTGGGAGTAACCCTTGAGGTCTATTTTTTTTTTTTTTTACTCCACGCTCTCTATTCACTCTGCAGGACCTTGTCCCAGGCTGTTCCAGGGAAACTCAGCTGCGGAGAGAATTTTCATCTAAATGAAGGATCTCAACCTGAAACTTACTCTGCCCATTTCCCACCACGGATATTGCTTGACTACTTTAGTTCCTTCAGCTGTTCTTCTTTTCATGCTGCAGATTCCAGCATCTGCAGGCTTTACTGGATCCAGGGTTATGTCAGGAGACTGGGTTGATTGATCTGATAAAAAGGGGGCCTTGGAGAACAGTAATCATAATAAAAATTATAGGTGATTAGTTCAACCTGAAATCTGGGTCTGAAAATCTGTTTAATGAAATTAAATAGGAGGAGAGATTTGCCGTTCAAATTTTTGAAAGGGTTATCCCTATCCCTAAAGACCATAGATCATGGGACAATTAGAACTTTCAAGACTGAAATTGGTAGATTTATGTTAGATTTAAAATATTGATTGAGGGATCTGGAGAAAAGGCAGGGAAATGCAGTTAGTATAGACAATTATCTCATTCAGAAGTGAAGGGGGCTTAAAGATCTGAATAATCTGTAATAAAAGACAGTGTTGGAGTAGCTCAGTGGCTCAGACAACATCTCTGGAGAACAGGGAGGGATAGGTGACGTTTGGAGTCGGGATGCTTCTTCAGAATGATCTGCACATCTATTGTAATGTTTGTTTTTGCCATCATTATGGTAAATGAAATGACAAAGAACTCCAGTGACATATTTCTAGGTAATTGTTGTAGTGATAGAATGTGGAAACAGGTCCTTTGACCCAACTTGCCCACAATGGTCAACATGTCCCATCTACATTAGTCCCACTTGTCTGTGTTTGGCCCATATCCGTCTAAACCTATCCTCTCCATGTACCTGTCTAAATGTTTCTTAAACGTTGCGATAGTTTACAGAACTGATATACAGTAAAATGTGAACGCAAGTTCTTCACTGTGAATAAAATGAATTAATGTATTGTAACTATTTAGAGAGAAATTTGGTGCAGGAGGAGGCCATTCGGCCCTTCGAGCCTGCACCGCCATTCAATATGATCATGGCTGATCATCCAACTCAGTATCCTGTACCTGCCTTCTCTCCATACCCTCTGATCCCCTTAGCCACAAGGGCCACATCTAACTCCCTCTTAAATATAGCCAATGAACTGGCCTCAACTACCCTCTGTGGCAGAGAGTTCCAGAGACTCACCACTCTCTGTGTGAAAAAAGTCTTTTTCCTCTCGGTCTTAAAGGATTTCCCCCTTGTCCTTAAGCTGTGACCCCTTGTCCTGGACTTCCCCAACATCGGGAACAATCTTCCTGCATCTAGCCTGTCCAACCCCTTAAGAATTTTGTAAGTTTCTATAAGATCCCCTCTCAATCTCCTAAATTCTAGAGAGTATAAACCGAGTCTATCCAGTCTTTCTTCATAAGACAGTCCTGACATCCCAGGAATCAGTCTGGTGAACCTTCTCTGCACTCCCTCTATGGCAATAATGTCCTTCCTCAGATTTGGAGACCAAAACTGTACGCAATACTCCAGGTGTGGTCTCACCTAGACCCTATACAACTGAAGTAGAACCTCCCTGCTCCTATACTCAAATCCTTTTGCTATGAAAGCTAACATACCATTCGCTTTTTTCACAGCCTGCTGCACCTGCATGCCTACTTTCAATGACTGGTGTACCATGACACCCAGGTCTCGCTGCATCTCCCCTTTTCCTAATCGGCCACCATTTAGATAATAGTCTGCTTTCCTGTTTTTGCCACCAAAGTGGATAACCTCACATTTATCCACATTATACTGCATCTGCCAAACATTTGCCCACTCACCCAGCCTATCCAAGTCACCTTGCAGTCTCCTAGCATCCTCCTCACTGCTAACACTGCCCCCCAGCAGGATCATATTGAAATTATTTTCCCATTCTATTTATGAATGCCCATTTGTATGTAGTGGCCAAATGTTTCATCAAGATAAAACTGCAATTTCACTGCTCAATCAGATTGGCATAATTTGAAGCTTTAAAAAAAAAGGTTTTGGATTGACAAGACTCTCCTTTGAGAGACAATATACAGTGCCCTCCATAATATTTGGGACAAAGACCCATCATTTATTTATTTGCCTCTGTACTCCACAATTTTTATATATTTTGGTTTCACCGTGTAGAAATTACAGCTGTGTTTATACATGTCCCCCCATTTCAGGGAACCATAATGTTTGGGACACATGGCATCACAGGTGCTTGTAATTGCTCAGGTGTGTTTAATTGCCTCCTTCATGCAGGTATAAGAGAGCTCTCAGCACCTAGTCTTTCCACCAGTCTTTCCATCACCTTTGGAAACTTTTATTGCTGTTTATCAACATGAGGACCAAAGTTGTGCCAATGAAAGTCAAATAAGCCATTATTAGTCTGAGAAACAAGAATAAAACTAAGAGATAACGGCCAAACCTTAGGCTTACCAAAAGCAACTGTTTAAAACATCATTAAGAAGAAAGAGAGCACTGGTGTGTTTACTAATCGCAAAGGGACTGGTGCCAAGGAAGACCTCCACAGCTGATGACAGAAAAATTCTCCCTATAGTAAAGAAAAATCTCCAAACACCTATCCGACAGATCAGAAACACTCTTCGGGAGTCAGGTGGGGATTTGTCAATGACCACTGTCCGCAGAGACTTCATGAACAGAAATACAGAGGCAACACTGCAAGATGCAAACCACTGGTTAGCTGCAAAAATAGGATGGCCAGGTTACAGTTTGCCAAGAAGTACTTAAAAGAGCAACCATAGTTCTGGAAATAGGTCTTGTGGACACATGAGACGAAGATTAACAAGATCAGAGTGATGGCGAGAGCAAAGTATGGAGGACAGAAGGAACTGCCCAAGATCCAAAGCATACCACCTCATCTGTGAAACATGGTGGTGGGGGTGTTATGGCTTGGGCATGTATGGCTGCTGAAGGTACTGGCTCACTTATCTTCATTGATGATACAACTGCTGGTGGTGGTAGCATAATGAATTCTGAAGTGTATAGACACATCCTATCTGCTCAAGTTCAAACAAATGCCTCAAAACTCATTGGCTGGTGGTTCATTCTACAGCAAGACAATGATCCCAAACATACAGCAAAAGCAACAAAGGAGTTTTCCAAAGCTAAATAATGGTCAATTCTTGAGTGGCCAAGTCAATCTCCCGATCTGAACCCAATTAAGCATGCGCTTTATATGCTGTATTGAAAGCTGAAGGGGACCAGCCCCCAAAGCAAGCATAATCTAAGGATGGCCTGTAGAGCAACACCAGAGAAGACACCCAGCAACTGATGATGTCCATGAATCGCAGACTTCAAGCAGTTGCATGCAAAGGATATGCAACAAAATACTACTCATCACTACATCCATTTGCTGTGTCCCAAACATTCTGGTGCCCTGAAATGGGGGGACTATGTCTTTGTCCCAAACATTATGGAGGGCACTGAGTATCCACTGACTTTGTCTTCACAACCTTCTGTGATAAATAATTCCAAAGATTCACCAGTCTCTGACTAAAGAAATTCCTCCTCATCTCCTTCCTGAAAGAACATCCTTTACTTCTATGACCTCTAGTGTTAGACTCTCCCATTAGTGGAAACTTCCTCTCCACATCCACTCTAACCAGGCCTTTCACTATTCTGTATGTTTCAATGAGGTTCCCCATCATTCTTCTAAATTCCAGAGAGGATAGGCCCAGTGCCAACGCTCATCATAGGTTAACCTACTAATTCCTAGGATCATTCTTGTAAACCATTCATTGTCCCAATCAATAACCTGTGCCTGCCTTCTCCCAATATCCCTTGATACCACTAGCCCCTCTTGAAATAAATGCTAGCAATGTGTTTATTTTCTTAAAGGTCCTGTCCCACTTGGCGATTTAAAAAAAAAAGTGTTTTTGGCGACTGCCGGCATCATTGACACATCATAGACTGATGTATCAGGTCATCGAAAAATTTGCGGCCTGATGCGGCGTGATGACGTATTGACGTGCTGTGTTTTTTCAAGTGTCGCAACATTTTTTTGTAGCCACTGGATTTTGACATTTTCAAAATCTTTTGGCGACACTGATGACGCCGGCAGTCGCTGAAAAAATAGCCAAGTGGGACAGGCCCTTTACTACGGATTCGAGTTGCAGATTAACTTTTTGGCAATCCCGCACCAGCACTCCCAAGTCCTTTGCACCTCTGATTTGTGGATTCCCATCCCATTTAGAAAGTCCTATTACCAAAATGCATGACTCCACACTTTGCTAAACTATATTCTATCTGCCACTTATCTGCCTGCTCTTAAAGATAGCAGAGTCTAGGGATATTGGGAGAAGGCAGGAACAGGGTACTGATTGTGGATTTCAGCCATCTTATTCTTTTGTGTGGACAACGTGTTCTATTTGATCTTCCATTTGTGCAGTTTGAGTTGATTGCATTAGTCGAAACAGGGCGGACCATGTGAAGGTTGCAATCTTCCACCTGGATGATCAGCCATGATCACATTGAATGGCAGTGCTGGCTCGAAGGTCCAAAAGGCCTACTCCTGCACCTATTGTCTATTGTCAAACAGTCCTTCCAAACAGCAATTTGTTTGCATTTTCATTCTAATATAATGAATTTTGTGTTCACAATATTTTATCCTTAATTTGGAGAAATCAAATGCAGATTGAGTTATCACTTTGGATTCAATATTCAGTGAATTCACTTTCTTTCTCTCGGGACCTGATTATTCAGTTGTGTCATTGGCTCAGTTTTTTCCATAAGCACAGCGTGACTTGTCGGCATTCCCTGCAGCCTTGCATTAGGTTGTCTGGTTCTTGCTCTCTAACTGCCCTCATTAAGCCATTGAGCAGATAACATTGTTTACAGCTTATTCCCAGGGCAATTTTTGTCTTGCCCTATCAGAAATACTCCATTATCCATCCATTTCTTACCTTCCATGCAGCTTGCTGCTAATTTGTTTTGTCTTCTCAACTCCGATGAATTTTATCCCATAGATTAACTTTGCGTCGTTTTTCAAATACACTGCCAAATATTTCCAGCATTTTCTATTTGTATTTCAATTCAGATGAGATATGCCTCATGATTTTTTTTCAGGTCAGTGAGAACCATTTTTAAAGTTTCACTCAACAGTTAAGGGCCTGTCCCACCAGCATGCAACTCCATGTGGTGAGCGCGACCTAACGTGGTCGCTTGAGCCATCCGGCCTCGCGGGGCCGGTCCCACTTTGATCGCCGGAGCCGTATGGAGTTGTGCGGAGCTGGCTCCGAAAAACTGACAGTGTTCAAAAATTCCGCGCAGCAGCGGCCTGTCGGCCCGCAGCCGCCTCAACGCATTACGCAACACCTCACATCGGGCCTCCGTGGCCCTCTCCGTGGCCCTCTCTGTGCGCCCCCGTGGCCCCCTCTCGGTGCGCCCCCGTGGCCCCCTCTCGGTGCGCCCCCGTGGCCCCCTCTCGGTGCGCCCCCGTGGCCCCCTCTCGGTGCGCCCCGTGGCCCCCTCTCGGCCCGTGGCGCCCCCGTGGTGCCCCATTGGCCCCCTCTCGGTGCGCCCCCGTGGCCTCCTCTCGGTGCGCCCCCGTGGCCTCCTCTCGGTGCGCCCCCGTGGCCCCCTCTCGGTGCCCCCGGGCCCCTCGGTGCGCCCCCGTGGCCCCCTCTCGGTGCGCCCCGTGGCCCCCTCTCGTGGCGGTGCCCCCCGTGGCCCCCTCTCGGTGCGCCCCCGTGGCCCCTGGTCCCCCTCTTCGGTGCGCCCCCGTGGGTGGCCCCTCTCGGTGCGCCCCCGTGGCCCCCTCTCGGTGCGCCCCCGTGGCCCCTCTCGGTGGTGGCCCCCTCTCGGTGCCCCCCCGTGGCCCCCTCTCGGTGCGCCCCTCTCTGTCCTTGCGAACTTCCCACGGAGTTCGCTCCAACTTCGCGCATCGTCGCGCCACTCACCCGACCTCCGCTCAACCCCCGCTGCCGGTTTGGTCGAGCTCGCCACATGCAGGCGCATGCTGGTGGGACCAGCCCTGTACGGGGCTCACCCGACCTCCGAGTGGCACCCGCTTCCAGTTGAGAGAGAGTTGTGTTTTTAGTCCAAGTTGACATTCAAAGATGGTAATGGACCTAGTAATACCATTGTCATTGGCAGTGGGTTTTTTTCTGACGGTACATGCCAATACAGTGTAGTGGCACATCTAAAGAGTTAAATATCATTTTATTTTCTGGCCACGTATCACACGTGGAACTTCTTTAGCAAAGCAACGGCGCTGGAGTTATAGACTTTGCACTACTACAACCATCTTTCATTGTGAAATATGACTCGTTGCTTTACTATTTTTCTCTTGGTTCCCAAAGACCTCGGATCCTTGATGCCACATTCAGTCAGGACATTTCATCTCACTTCACCTCAGAGTTAGTTATGATGCGTTTGGTCTTGGTGAAACCCAGATGGCATCCTGGTGAGTAAATTACGCATGATATTGCTGCAGATGATAAATTCCATCACTTTGATTAAAAATAAACCTATTTGAACAGCAATTAGCTCGATTACATTTGTCTTTTATTTTGTGAACAGGATATATCTGAATTACTTTCGCATTTCTCCTTTGTTTATTGTCACAGTGAAATTCTTTGCTTGCACACCCAAGGTATGCAAATAATTGCAAGTGGCGTTGACAAACTTTCAAAGTATCTCACGCCATGTCCACCTTTGTTCCCCACTTCCCCCTCCCCCAACCACCCCCCTCACGGCGCCACCCCTTGCCTGGTCCTCCTTGGTTCTTCTCTCCCTCCCCCCCCCCCCCCCCCCCCCCCCCCCCCCCCCCCTTCCACTGTGGTCCCTCCGCGCTGGGTTCACGTTTGTTTCTGCTCCCCTCCCTGCAGCAGTGTCCTCTCTCCAGGTCCTCCTTTGTTCCCGGCTACGCAGCCTCCGGCCCCATTTGACGCAGGACCCAGCTGCGGGATTTGTCACCCCAGACTCCGGCCGTAGGTTTCATTCGATGCAGACCCCTGCCGCGGGGCTCCGTCGCCTCACATGTGCGCTCGGCCTCCTCCGTTCCCGTCCAGTCTCATCCATACCCGTCCAGCCTTCCGACGGAGCCGAATGAGCTCCATGCGGGTAATACAAGCCTTGGTATTGCCGGCTAGTCTCATATTATAGCTTGAATTGATTGGCACCTATTTTTAGATACTCATAGAAACATAGAAATTAGGTGCAGGAGCAGGCCATTAGGCCCTTCGAGCCTGCACCACTATTCAATATGATCATGGCTGATCATCCAACTCAGTATCCTGTACCTGCCTTCTCTCCATACCCCCTGATCCCTTCAGCCACAAGGGCCACATCCAACTCCTCTTAAATATGGCCAACGAATTGGCCTCAACTACCTTCTGTGGCAGAGAATTCCACAGATTCACCACTCTCTGTGTGAAATTATTGACCAGGGTTCATACCCTGTCTTGATGCAGGGCTCTCACTTAACTTTTTTTCCCTGTTGCCAACCGGGCAACCTTGACAGCTTTTTAGGTTGCCAAATGACAGTTTAGGTGGTCATTTAAGATGGTTTGCATGACGCGTGCGATAATGTGCCCGGACGAAGTGCGTAGTTAGCAGTCAGAATTATGCTCAATGAAGCATTCACTATTATGTTCAAGAAGGAACTGCAGATGCTGGAAAATCGAAGGTAGACAAAAGTGCTGGAGAAACTCAGTGGGTGCAGCAGCATCTATGGAGCGAAGGAAATAGGCAACGTTTCAGGCCGAAACCCATAAGTCTGAAGAAGGGTTTCGGCCCGAAACGTTGCCTATTTCCTTCGCTCCATAGATGCTGCCGCATCCGCTGAGTTTCTCCAGCACTTTTGTCTATTTCTGCTTCAAATAACTCACAAACAATAGAAACATATTCACTCAAGAACACACAAGATGAGAAGCAAAAGAATTATAGAACCAAAGATATGCAGGAATAGTTAGGAAACCATAGAAATTAGGTGCAGGAGTCAGCCCTTCGAGCCTGCACCGCCATTCAATATGATCATGGCTGATCATCCAACTCAGTATCCCGTACCTGCCTTCTCTCCATACCCTCTGATCCCCTTAGCCACAAGGGCCACATCCAACTCACTCTTAAATATAGCCCAATGAACTGCCTCAACTACCTCTGTGGCAGAGGAGTTCCAGAGGACTCACCACTCTCTGTGTGAAAAAAAGTCTTTCTCATCTCGGTCCTTAAAGGATTTCCCCCTTATCCTTAAGCTGTGGACCCCTTGTCCTGGACTTCCCCAACATCGGGAACAATCTTCCTGCATCTAGCCTGTCCAACCCCTTAGATGATAGGTTGGTGAGGGTGTTTAGTTAGATATATTTTGGTATTCAATGCACATCCTACAATTCACTATAGAAACAATCAAGACATTGACATATAGTTGGTGGATTCCACTATGGCACATGTCCTTCCTCAGATTTGGAGACCAAAATGTCGCATAAACCAATATCCTCAACACTTTTTATTACATGTCATGCCTAATGAACTATGCACCATTTAAATAATAGTCTGCTTTCCACTTCCCAAACAAAAAAAATGTGGTTGGATTATTCAGCAAATGATCAACCTGTGTCAATAAATCCGGGACCATACACACTACAGATTGATGCAAGCATGTTTTCTGTGAAGGACCGAAAATTACCATGACATGGCCATAGCATGGGTCGTTATTTCTATTGGCACAGAAACACTCTGGCTTCCCACATAATTTATCCATAATTAAATATACAGGTGGCAAGGAAATTTCTAAAGGCATTTTATGATAATAGCTGTTAAAACCGACTATACCCATCTGACAGGTTAAACATTACACTAACTGACAAGAGATGGCCAAAGGACATAACTGCGGCAAATGTTCTTTTGGTAATATGTTTAAAGGTGTCAAAACAAATAATAACATTTTGAATTAAAACACATTTGATTGCATTCCGTTATCAAACATAGTCAATGTTCGCTCTGAAGACCATGAAGCACAATAGGGTCAGGGGGTGTGTGAATAAGTGCGGGTTGGATAGATGGCAGGGGGGTGGGGGGGGGGGGGGTTGAGAAGGCAATCGGTGCGGAATGGATGGATTGAGGCAGGTGAATTAGTACGTGTTGGTTGGAGTATGTAAAAATTGTGAGGGAGAGCACGGGGGACGTCAGTGGTGTTGAATGGGGGGGGATCAGTTTCGAGATGGATGGGGGGGGATCAGTATAGGACAAATGGGGGTAGACAAAAAATGCTGGAGAAATTCAGCGGGTGAGGCAGCATCTATGGAGCTAAGGAAATAGGCAACGTTTCGGGTCGAGACCCTTCTTCAGACTGTTCCCCCCCATTTTTCTTGAATGGGGGGGGGATCGGTACAGGATGGATGGGGAGGGGGATCAGCACAGGATGAATTTGGGGGGGGGGTCAGGACAGTGTGGATCGGAGGGTATGTGCAGGATGAATGGAGGAACAGCACAGGATGAATGAGGGGATCAGTATAGGATGAATGGGGGATCAGTACGGGATGAATGAGGGGATCAATATAGGATGCATGAGTGGATCAGTACAGGATGCATGAGGGGATCAGTACAGGATGAATGGGATATCAGTAAAAGATGAATGGAGAGATCACAATAGGATGGATGGGGGGGTTGGTGCAGGGTAAATGGAAGGTGGGTCAGTACGGGATGAATGGGTGGATCAGTGCAGTACGAATTGGGGGGGGGGGATCAGTGCGGATGGAGAGGAGGGGTCCCAGGATAAGAGGGGTGTGGGGAGGGGGAGGATGAGAGACAGAGAGAGACAGAGAGACAGAGAGACAGAGAGGACAGAGAGAGAGACAGAGAGACAGAGAGACAGAGAGACAGAGGAAGGATGGTCACTGTTCCTCAGACAACATTGCCCGCTGCTTTGGCCGTCCCTGTCCAACGCCAAAGTGCCGCCACCAAAGGGGGAGGTGGTTGGGAACTCGTCGCCACCGCCAGCCAACAGCAAGGTGCGGGGTCGAGCGTTGCAGCTCAAGGATCCAAAAACTATAGGATCTTTGGTGCAGCTGCTTCAGTCGGCGGAAGGAGGCCTCCGCCTCCCTCTCTCTCTCTCTCTCTCTCTCTCTCTCTCTCTCTCTCTCTCTCTCTCTCCCCTCCCTCCACGGCGTGCGAGAGGGGTTGTATTGAAAGCGCCGTTAACGGGTTTGCAGGCAGCGGCCGTTATCAGGGTGATAGCGACTGCTGTCCGCAAATCAAAAGCTACTGCTGCAAATCTACCAACTGCGCATTCAAAACAACCCCTCTCGCACGCCGAGGCCGGGAGGAGGGGGAGGGGGAGGTCTCCTTCCGCCGGGCGGGGTGCGGGAGGAGGAGGCGGTAGATCCGCTATCGCGGCCGCTGTTGCTGCCGCTGTTCGGGGCCCGTCATTTGCTCCGACCCTTCGTCACCACACACCTGGTATCTTTGCCCCGCAATCAAAGATACTAGAGGAATACGGCCGCCGCCATCGACACAAAACGTCATGCTCCTATTCTCCAGAGATGCTGCCTGACCTGCGGAGTTACTCCGTTTTTTGTGTCTATCGGTATAAACCAGTATTTGCTTGCCAAGCCGGGCAAAATGAGTTGGCGTTTAGGTTGCCCGGCGGCACTTTGGGTGGTCATTGGCACCCGGGCAACCGCTAATTTCGAGCCCTGTGATGACGAGTGACGAGTGAATGGTCGATTGAGGGCTTGCAGATTGCAGAGAAGTCCATCACTGCTTTTGACGTAATTTTGGATGCATGAAAATTGATGGTTTCAAAATGAAGAGGATAGTTTTGAGTTAGTAATATGGACAGAGCAATGACAGATTACATTTATACATAGTTTGAGGTGATACATTTTCATAGATTCATAGTTATACAGCATGGAAATGGGACGTTCAGCATAACTTGTTCATGCCAACCAAGATGCCTTTCTACACTAATCCCATTTGCCTGCATTTGTTGACATTTTAAATGTTATAATAGTAACTGCCCTTATCTTTGGCACCTCATTTCATCTAGCGAGAATTCACTATGTGGAAAAAGTTGCTTCTTGGGTACCCTTTTAACCTTTTTTTCTCTCAGCTTAAACCTATGGTGCTTGGTTTTGAACTTTTCTTCCCATGGAAATGGACTGTGACTCTTAACAGGCGTAAATGACATCTCGGCTCCTATACTCTGTATTGAATATAAAGCGTACCATGTACCATCTATCACTCTGTCTATTTGTATCACCACTTTCAGGAAACCGTGTACTTGTACTTTGGGGTCTTGCTGCTCAATAATTCTCCCCAGAGCCTTCAATGCTGTGTCCTGCCTTGCTTGCCAAAATGCATAACCCTGCACTCGCGCGAGTTCCATAAGCGATTCCTTTTTGCCACCTTTTCCAACTGATACCAAAATTAGTGCTATAGTAGATGTGAAGAAGGTTGCAACAAGGTTTAGAACAACAGTAAATTATGCCTTTAAGGACGTTAAACCAGGGCAGCTCATTTATGGTGGGGCCCTGCCAGGCACGTGCTGTGAGTAATTACTCAGGGTAGGCAGTCAGTCGGCTTTCAAAAAACAATCTTAAACCGTGCATGCGCAGATGGTTCTCTTCATAAAAAATAAAAAATAAGTAACAATTCAATTTTACCAAGGCTTCTCAATCTCCTTCATTTTTTAATCACTGAATGGGTGGGGAATGGAGGATGAAGGCAGGTGGCGAGATGGTGGGAAAAACGAGAGCGCACCGCGACGTTGAATCAGTTGTCATCTTATTGAATGACAATACTAATTCAAGGGTCCAATTGGAGGGAGAGTTCCTTTCACAGCGTGTGGAGAGTCTGTGCCAGGGGTTAAAGATGCGGGGAGGGCAGGAGTGTTGAAAAGGAGGAGGGTCAGAGATCATGTCAGACTCACTCACCGCTGCCGCAGCGCTCCGGGCACGGACAGCAGAACTGGCCGCCACTTCCGGGGATAGAAGCAGCTCGGGTGCGAGCGGCCGCCGGGACCCGACAACAGAACCGGCTGCCATTTCAAGCGCCCTCTGCCGGCCCGCTCACCTCTGGCATTGCTCTTCGTTGAACATCTCTCACCTGCCGCTCGCCGGCTTCGCTCATGTTCCAACCGCGTCCCGCAAATCCTTACATTCCCACAGCCAAGTAACCTCAACTGGTTTTCCCGTGGAGCGGGCTGTCGGAATTTAAGATGTGCGGAAAGCGGCGGGCGAGCGGCGGTGAAAGATGTTCAGACGGAGACACTGCCAGAGGTGACGGGGGACTAGCTGAAGGGGCAGTTGTCCCGGCGGCCGGCTCAAAGTCAGTCACCCGAGCTGCTTCCTTCTCGGAAATGGCGGCCAGTTGTGCTGTCCGTGCCCGGAGCGCTGCGGCAGCCACCCAGCTAATTCACTCAATAAAACCCTATAGCAGTCTGAAGAAGGGTCTCGAACCCGAAACGTCGCCTATCTCCTTCGCTCCTTAGATGTTGCTGCACCCGCTGAGTTTCTCCAGCCTTTTGTGTACCCTAGCAATTACAGCACGGATACAGGTTATTTCGCCCTTTTACTCCGTGCCGAACACTTACTCTCCACCTAGTTCCCATCTACCTGCACTCAGACCTGAGCGTGGCAAGTGGGTTACTGACCCCAATCCCCTCCTTCACAACGCCAGACTCCCCAAACACTGTGAACGGAGCTCTCCCCCCACCCCGGGAAATACAACATTTAAATCATAAAGCACCAAGAAATGCACTTATCACGTTATTGGTACATTAATTTCATTCTTCACTCTGTGTTTCCTGAGATACTATTAAAATAATGGCAATCCATATTTGAAAATCCCGCCAAGAAACTCGCGCTGCGCCTGCGCATTCAGGCTGCTGCGCAATGTGGTGCAGTGCTGCAAAGGCAGAATTTCTGCTGCCTTCAGCTCCCCTTGAAACTGACGGCTCAGGCATCGCTGACGGCACGTGGGCTGCACAGCCCTTCGCGTGTTACAAGCGCTGCGGATGAAAGGCACGGAGAATTATGCCTACCTAAGAGATCCATCTCTTATAGGCATAATTCTCCCATGCCTTTTCTATTTATATTTAAGAATTGCCATTTCATAATTTTAGTCAGGGTAGACAGTGCCTACCTTGCCTACCCTGACGGCACGTGCCTGGGCCCTGGAGAGTAATGTAGAACAGAATAGCTTCCCTGAACTCTATGTAGTTCCCTGAAAGTGGCAACATAGGCAGGGTGGTGAAGAAGGCGTTTGGCACTTTTGTGTTCATGTGTCGGAACATTGAATAAGAGAGTTGGGACGATATCGTTGTACAAAATGTTGGTTTTGAAACTGCAATTGAATTGTGTGAAGTTTTTGTCACCCAACTTTGGGAAGGATGTTATTAAGCTTGAGATGAAGCAGCAAAGATTTACAAGAATGTTGCTGGGACTGGAGGGCTTGAGTTTTCCGGAGAGGCTGGTACTGTTTGTGTTCGAGTGAAGGAGGTTGAGGGGTGACCTTAAAGAGGTACATAAATTCACGTGGAGCAGAGATAGAGTTGATTGTCGCAGTCTTTGCCCCCAGGGTAGGGAGCGCGAAAGGGGGAGGGCATAGTTTGAGGTGAAAGATTTAAAAGAGACACGATTAATCATTCTCACACAAAGGGCGATGGGTATGTGGAATGAGTTGCTGGAGGAATTGGTAGAGGTGCAACAATAGTGTTTAAAATACATTTACAGATACATGGGTAGGAAAGGTTAAGAGGGATATAGTTAAGTGCTGGCAAATAGAATTAACTCGGGTAGACACCTTTGTCTCAATGGGTGAATCGCACTGAATGGCCTGTACTGTATGATTCTATGACTCTAATAATCTTATCACCATTGTGTTATTACACTGTTCCTGTCATGGTGACTAGAGCTGCTCATGGTACTCTGGCTGTGTCCTAATTTCTGTATCCCCCGCAAGTATCGTTGCAGTAGGTAGTTGAGATGGAAACTATTACATCTTTAAAGGAAGTAAATATTTCAAGCAAATTGATGGACCTTTTAAGAATGTTCGGGGCAATGAGATTAATTATAGTTTATTTTGGGGAACACAATGCACAGTATAGCAAGTCAAAAATATTCATTCTGTCTAGCATTTCTCTACTTCTAAATGCAGACGCAAGTAGGTAACTACTGGAACAAAGGGACATGTATTATTAATAAGAAAGTGAGTCATGGGATTAATAAAAATGTTTTTTCTCAGTTCAGTTTAGGTTATTGTCATGTGTACCAAGTCAGTGGAAATATGTAGTTCAAGAGTCAAGAGTGTTTTATTTTCATATGTCCCTGATAGAACAATGAAATTCTTACTTGCTGCAGCACAACAGAATATGTAAACATAGTATGATATGATAAACGAGAGAGAAAAGAAAAGTTCAGTGTGTTTATATATACACGTACTCACAATATATTTTACCAACAGGGGTGCTGAACGATTGGCTGCCCCGCCAACAGTCGGTCTGTTTTTTTTGTATTAAAAAAAATGTTTTAGTGCGTGTTAAAAGTTTGTGTAAATGTTCTCCGGTTTATTTTATGTGGGGGGTGGGGAAGAGAGTCGGGGGAAACTTTTTTTTTCAGTTTCTTACCGTGCCGGAGATGAGATTATTTTCCAGATCGCATCACCGGTCCGTCTGCGACCTAACATCGATGGAGCTGGAAGCCTCCTCTGACTTGAGCCCCACCACGGGGCGTCGACATAACATCGGAGTTGATCCCTTGCCTGGGATCGCTCCAACAATTGCTTGCCAACTTTACATCGGGAGCTCGCAGTCTCGGGAGAGGCTAGTCGTGAGCTCCAATGTCACAGAAGGTTCGTCCAGCCCTGACCCCGGGACTGATTGCTGGCGTGGGGAAGCTGACATCCCCCCCCGATGCAGGAGCTGATCGCCCCGATGCGGAGGGGCCTGACCGCCGGCTACAGGAGTTAAGATCCTGTCAACGGAGCGCTTGAGGCCCCCTTCTGTGGGAGAGCAAAGAAGGGAAGAAATCTGAACTTTTTTTTGTCTTCCATCACAGTGAGGAATGTGGAGGAGTCACTGGTGGATGTTTATGTTAAAATGTATTTTGTGTGTTCCGTTGCTTTTTACTGTATGACTGACTTGGCAAATGAAATCCCTCGTATGTGTGATTGTAATTGATTTATACATACACACAATAATAATAATAGTCTATTGTTTCAGTTTTCAGGCTCCTGTATCTTCTTCCTGATGGCGGTAGTGAAATGAGTGTGAGGCCAGGATGGTGTGGGTCTCTGATGATATTGGCTGCCTTCTTGAGGCAGCGACTCCGATAAATCTTTTGGATGGTGGGGAGGTCAGAGCCGGTGATGAACTGGGCAATGTTCACAACGTTTTGCAGTCTTTTCCGCTACTGGATGTTCAAGTTGCCCAACTAGGCAATGATGCAACTAGTCAATATGCTCTCTTCTGTGCACCTGTAGAAGTTCAAGAAGTTCAAGAAAATACTCTTTGACATACCGAATCTCTGTAATCTTCTCGGGCAGTAGAGGCGCTGATGTGCTTTCCTTATAATTGTAGTGTGCTGGGTCCAGGAAAGATCTTCGGAAATATGCACGCCCAGGAATTCGAAGTTTTTGATTCTCCACCATCAACCCCTGAGCTGATGCTGTAATGCATCCCACAACGGTGGTGTCGTCGGCGAACTTGACAATGGAGTTTGCACTATGTCCGGCTACACATTCATGAGTATAGAGTAGAGCAGGGGGCTGAGCACGCAGCCTTGAGGTGCTCCCGTACCGATTGTTAATGAGGGTGAAGTATTTCTGCCAATTCGAACAGACTGGTCTGTACATTGACGACTGCATCGACACTTTCTCCTGCACCCATGCAGAACTCACGGACTTCATTAAGTTCACTACTAATTTCCATTCTGCACTCAAATTCACTTGGACCATATCTGACATCACCCTACCATTTCTTGAACTCGCCTGTTCATCACAGAAGATAGACTATCGGCTGACATCTATTAAACCTACTGACTATGACAGTTATCTAGACTAATTTCTTCCCTCCCTGCCTCCTACAAAGACTTTATCCCCTACTCCTAATTCCTCCAGCTACGCTGCATCTGCACCCAAGATTAGATGTTCCATACTCATTCTTTAGGGAATGGGGGTTCCCCACTTCCATTTTACTTCGGAGTCACGTGAGTGACTACGTGAAGAACCCGCCTCACGCTGGCAACGGCATGACGTCAACGCTGACGGCGCGAGGAGGAGCTGCAGTAAGGAGCAGCTCCTCGGCAGCGGTCGGAACGGCCCGCAGGTAAGTGCAGTTAGAACCGGGGCGTTTTTTTAGGTTACGCTGGATGGCTCCAGCAAACGAAATTCGGGAAGTTTTCGCGGGTAAAAAGATGTTCCCGGGGTGAAAGTAAAAATACGGGACGCGAAGTTACTGCGGACCCGGTTCCGATTACCGTTGGCCGCCGTTTTACCCGTAGTGAGTTTCCAGATTCTCCAGAAATAATAACCACGGAGGAAAAAGTTCCTAAAAAATGCAAAAAGAAATCTGAGAGGGCCCGTGGTTTCTGATGACTCTGATATTGAAAGACCTCCAGACAATAAAACTATGTGGCTAAAAATGGAGCATACGGAGAAAGTTCTCCAAACAATAATGAGACAAGGGTCAGAGTACCCAGATGAATCCCAAAAAAATCCCTGAGGGGTTTGATTATGATGAATATGGCTGTGGGCCAAGTTGGGAATATGATACTCCGGACCCAGGATTTGGGCTGGAAGAAGTCTCATGGGATGATATCCCAATTGATTTAGGGCTGCAGAAGGCAGACCCTGCTGGTGGCTATATGGCTTTTGAAAGCACACCACAAAGTAAAAGAAAAGGCCGAATGTGCCTGGGATAGCACAAGATTTTGCTATACCTGAAGGAAGTGGTGAGGCTATGGAAGAAATCCTAGCTGCAAACATAAATTATATGGTATCTCACCAACTTCACAATTCTGTGATGAATGAAACATCAGAATTATATAAAGCTCCAAGAAATTGTGCCTCATTGGAAGTACCTACGGTGAATCCGATGATATGGACGTCTATGACTCAAAGTATGAGAGCCCTAGAAGTGAAGTTTCAAAAGGTGCTCAAATTAATTTCTGCTGCCATTACGGCCTATGGCAGGCAAATGGAGAATCTGGAAATGGAAAAGATTCAAAGGATACTTTGGGCTTATTATGTAATTCATTCTATGAAATTAAATGCATGAGGAAAACGGCGATTCGGCCCATATTTCACCCTAGATTGCAAGCCTGTGTCAAGAAAGTGGAGTTTCAAGCTCCTGGGTATTTGTTTGGAGAAAATCTGCCGAAACAGCTGAAAGAGTTGGATGACGAAGCTAAATATTTTAGCAATGTTAAACCTTTTGTTTTTGGACAAAGAAGGGGTTTTTCGACCGAAGGGGTTTCGATTTCCGTTATAGAAGCAGAAGTTTGTCACGAAAATACTATCGTGCTGTGCAGGCAAGTGCTTCCCTGTATTCGGGAAGAAGGAGACCACCACGCTCATACGGAGAGGTATTAAAGACTTATATACTTAAAAACTGTGGATGACCCTCCAGTTGGAGGGAGATTGCAAAAATTTTATAATGCCTGGCTTAACATTACTTCTGATCGATATGTATTACAAGCAGTTTCGGGAGCCATTATTATTTTTAAAGAAGGGGTTAATCCTCCTGTACAGAATAGACCTGCTTATGCTTATGTGTTTTCTGCAGAGGAAAGAATGGAGATTAATGTGGAAATTGACAAATTATCTGGAAAAGCGTAATTGAAAAGACTTATGAACATAAGCATCAATTTGTCTCTATATATATTTCGAAGAGATAAAAAAGATGGTGGTTGCAGAATTATTCTGGACCTTACAGATCTGAATAAGTTTGTAGAATACAAACATTTTAAGATGGAGACATTCAGTACTGCAAAATATCTTATCTCAGCAGGGTGTTATATGGCTAAGATTGATTTGAAGGATGCCTATTATTCTGTAGCAATTCATCAATGCTTCAGGAGGTATTTTAAAATTTAATTGGCTGGGACAATTATGGCAGTTTAAAGCTTTACCAAATGGATTGAGTTCGGCTCCTAGACTCTTTACAAAACTGTTGAAACCAGTTTTTAGCCCAATTAAGAGCACAGAAACACATTATTATGGCTTATCTGGATGATATTCTGATCATTAGTGATACTCAAGAGTCAGCTGAGCACTCAGTTTCAGTTACTAAAGCTTTGTTTGAAAAGCTAGGGTTTTTGATTCATCCAATTAAGTCCCAGCTGCAGCCAGCACAATCAATTAACTTTTTGGGGTTTGTAATTAACTCAGTGACTATGTTAGTTACTTTGCCAACAGCGAAGGCCAATGACATCTTGATGACTTGTAATTACCTCATTCACAAACCTTATCCCTCCATCCGAGAAGTGGCGAAAACCATTGGGAAACTGGTAGCAGCATTTCCGGCAGTGGAATTTGGTCCATTACATTATCAAAATCTTCAAAGGGACAAAATAAGGGCTCTTAAAGAGAAGGCAGGTCACTTTGACAGGCCTATGCAATTAACAAAAGAAGCCGTGTTGGAATTACAATGGTGGGTTGAAAATGTCCCACAAGCTGCTAAGAATATCATGATTTAAACAACCTGAAATGGTTTTACAAACGGATGCTAGTGCTCTCGGATGGGGGGGCTAAGATTCGTCCTCCAGTTGTGGAGGTAGATGGAAAGCTCAAGAAGAAGCGTTTCTTCAAGTTTATGGTATTAACTATTTGGAGTTATTGGGTGCTTTTTATGGACTTAAAAGCATATTGTTGTGCTAAACAAGGTTCTACATGTGTTAATACAGTTAGACAATAAAACGGCTGTTGCATACATTAATCACATGGGGGGAGTTAGGTCGTATTCAATGTGATTGTCTGGCCAATGAGATATGGCAATGGTGTATTGGTCGCCAAATATGGATTTCAGCAAGCTACATTCCGGGTAAGGACAATGTTGGTAGCAGATGAAAGGTCCAGGATTTTTAAAGATAATTACGGAATGGATGCTTAAGCCAGCAATATTTAAGAATATTGTAAACCAATTTGGGTTGCCAGAAATAGATTTGTTTACCCTAGGCTTAATCATCAGTTGCCTACTTATGTGTCTGGGAACATGATCCAGATGCAGTAGCAGTAGATGCTTTTTCATTACACTGGGGAAAGATGTTCTTTTATGCTTTTTCCACCATTTGCTTTGATTCAGAGATGCCTGAAGAAGATAGAACAAGATTCTGCTTCTGGATTGTTGGTAGTTCCAAATTGGCCAACTCAACCTTGGTTCCCAGTAATGCTGAATATGATTAAAGAACCATATATGTCGATTCCTAACTGTATGTGATATCTTGATTAATCCGGTAACTAAAGAGATTTACCATTGTATGCATATATGAATTTGTTAATCTGCAGGTTTGACCAGACCACTACAGGAGTTGCGATTGTCGGACCAAACTATGGAAGTTATGGTTGCATCATGGCGCAATAGCACACAAAAGCAATATATGACACATATTAAGAAATGGGAAGACTTTTGCACACAGTCAAATATTTTCTTATGATACTGTAAATATTGCAAATGTTTTGGAATTCCTTGCCAATTTGCATTTTCAGCAACTTTAAGTTACAGTGCCATTAACACTGCACGCAGTGCCTTGTCGTCCTATTTAGGGCTTATGACTGATCAGAGATCAATTGGGTCGCATCCATTAATATCTAGATTCATGAAAGGAATCTTTAATATTAATCCACCCAACCAAGATACACAGAGATTTGGGATGTGAGCATTGTACTTACGCTACTTAGACAATGGACTCCAATTGAAGGGTTGACATTGGAAAGATTGACATTGAAATTAGTCATGTTAATGTCACTGGTCTCAGCTCAAAGAGTGCAAACTTTACAAATGTTGCGTTTAGACTGTATGCATGTGACTACAGATAATGTTGTGTTCTATGTTTACGAGTTGATCAAAACAAAGCAGACCAGGGAGATCTGGAACAAAGGTAACCTTTCAAGCTTATCATATTGATCCTACTTTGTGTGTGGTTAAACATTAGAACGAATATATTAAAGTTACTGACACCCTTTGAGGAAAATGAAAAAGCGTTAATGGTTACGCACAAAAAACCACATACAAAAGCTTCAGTTCAAACTATCTCAAAATGGTTTGAAACAGGTGTTGGTTTTAGCGGGAGTAGACACTGATGTGTTCAAAAATCTCACTCCACCAGGGCGGCAGCTACGTCCGCGGCAAAGGGGCGGGACGTACCTCTCGAGCATATTTTAAAAGTCGCAGGGTGGAGTAGAGAAGAAACTTTTTCAAAGTTCTACAATAAACCTGTTCACACTATGACAAGCTTTGGACACGCGGTGTTGGGAGCACTATAATCACCTGCTTTGTTTACTATTAATTGCTATAATCAATGGTGTAGTCACTTCTATCTTTTATCACTTGTAATCATTTTCCCTCAGATATAAGGAGGGTTATTATATGGTCTTTAAACCATTAAAAAGTTAATTGTGAAATGATTAAACATTAGTCTGGTTTCTCATGTATGTGTTTTACTTAGCCGGACTGTCGTACGGATTGATTCTACGACATAAAAAACACAGAAAGCTTTAAAATCTTCACGTAGTCACTCACGTGACTCCGAAGTAAAATAGTAAGATTAAACAAGAACTTACCAGTTCGAAGTTTGATCGTTATTTTATGAGGAGTTACGATGAGGGATTACGTGCCCTCCGCTCCCACCCTCATAAAATAAATGATCAAATGGTAGTTCTAAGTCTTTTATGAGCCTTACTATGTTACTCCGGCTTTTGGTGTTCTGTGTTTTTCATGCCGCTGCTTTGAAGTATGCCGTTGCCCAGCGTGAGGCGGGTTCTTCACGTAATCCTCATCGTAACTCCTCATAAAATAACGATCAAACTTCGAACTGGTAAGTTCTTGTTTAATCTTATTATTATACATACATGAGTCCCTCACAAGGGACTCCTTGGTATCCAGCAGCTCAGCTCTTGCTCCCCCTCTCTCCAGTCGCCTCAGGGACAGAGTCCTCCAAGTCCTCACCTTTCACCTCATCAGCCGTTGCATACAACACATTTTTGCTGACCTCCAATGGGATCCCATAGCTAGCCACATCTTCCCATCTCCACCCCTTTCTGCAGAGACTGTTCCCTCTGCATCTCCCTGGTTCAATCAATCAATCAATCAATTTTATTTGTATAGCACATTTAAAAACAACTCGCGTTGACCAAAGTGCTGTATATCAGTGAAGGTACTAATGTGCTACATACAATGGTACACAGACCTAACAATACATACATAAACTGTTTATAGCGCCCCTCAGAGGGACTCAAAAACGCTAGGGAGTAGAAATAGGTTTTGAACCTCGACTTAAAGGAGTCGATGGAGGGGACAGTTCTGATGAGGAGAGGGATTCCACAGTCTAGGTGCTGCAACCGCAAAAGCGCGGTCACCCCTGAGCTTAAACGTAGACCGCGGAATAGTCAGAAGCCCCAAGTCGGCCGACCTGAGGGCCCTGGAGGTAGAATGGTGGGTTAGAAGATTTTTGATATGTGGGGGGGGGGGGGGGTCAAGCCCGTTAAGGGCTTTGTATACGAATAAGAGGAGCTTGAAGTTGATTCTGTACTGGGAGCCAGTGGGAGCCAGGCCAGAATCGGGGTGATGTCCCTTTTACGGGTACCCGTCAGAAGTCTTGCTGCGTTTTGAACCAATTGCAGGTGGGACAGGGATGATTGGCTAATGTCAGTGTATAGGGAGTTGCAGTAGTCAAAGCGGGAGGAGATGAATGCATGGATGATTTTTTCAAAGTCGCCGAATTGGAGGAATGGTTTGATTTTAGCTATAGTACGAAGCTGGAAGAAACTAGCTTTTATCACAGTTGACTTGCTTGTCAAACGTTAATGCGGAGTCAAATATCACACCAAGGTTTTTGACATGCGGTTTGACTAAGGAGGTTAGGCTTCCAAGGCTGCCTGTTATCATTTTCATGGAATTGGATGGGCCGAGTAGGATGACCTCAGACTTGCTCTCGTTTAGTTGGAGGAAGTTCTGTGCCATGCAACATTTTATGTACTCGAGGCAGTGCATGAGGCTGATTAAATTTGACTGCTTGTTGGGTTTCAGGGGGAGATTGAGCTGTGTGTCATCTGCATAACAGTGGACAGAAATGCCGTGCCTTTGAATGACTTGGCCGAGGGGGAGCATGTACAGAGAAAAGAGAATGGGGCCAAGGATGGAGCCTTGTGGCACCCCGCAGAAATAATTCCCTAGCTGGGGAAGAGAAATAATTGCCTATGTTGGTAGAGAAACTCCTATTTTTGAGATAGGAAACAAACCAGCTCAGGGCAGTTCTATCAACACCAACCCCGTACCGGAGAAGTTCAATTAGGATCATATAACCATATAACAATTACAGCACGGAAACAGGCCCTCTCGGCCCTTCCAGTCCGTGCCGACCATTTGTTTTCCCCTAGTCCCATCTACCTGCACTCAGACCATACCCCTCCATTCCCTTCACGTCCATATACCTATCCACTTTACTCTTATATGTTAAAATCGATCCTGCCTCCACCACTTCTGCTGGAAGCTGATTCCACACAGCCACCACCCTCTGAGTAAAGAAGTTCCCCCTCACGTTACCCCGAAACCTCTGTCCCTTAATTCTCATGTCATGCCCTCTTGTTTGAATCTTCCCTACCCTCAATGGGAAAAACGTATCCACATCAACTCTGTCTATCCCTTTCATCATTTTAAAGACCTCAATCAAGTCCCCCCCTTAACCTTCTGCGCTCCAAAGAATAAAGACCTAACTTGTTCAACCTTTCTCTGTAACATAGTTGCTGGAACCCTGGCAACATTCTAGTAAATCTCCTCTGTACTCTCTCTATTTTGTTGACATCCTTCCTATAACTAGGCGACCAAAAATTGTACACCATACTCCAGAATTGGTCTTACCAATGCCTTGTACAACTTTAACATTACTTCCCTACTCCTACATTCAATGCTCTGATTTATAAAGGCCAGCACACCAAAGGCTTTCTTTACCACCCTATCTACATGCGATTCCACCTTCAGGGAACTATGCACAGTTATTCCTAGATCCCTCTGTTCCACAGCATTCCTCAATTCCCTTCCATTTACCATGTACGTCCTATTTTGATTTGTCCTGCCAAGATGTAGCACTTCACACTTTATCAGCATTAAACTCCATCTGCCATCTTTCAGCCCACTTTTCCAAATGGCCCAAATCTCTCTGTAGACTTTGAAAATCTACTTCATTATCCACAACACCACCTATCTTAGTATCATCTGCATACTTACTTATCCAATTTTCCACCCCATCATCCAGATCATTGATGTACATGACAAACAACAGTGGACCCAACACAGATCCCTGAGGCACCCCACTGGTCACTGGCTTCCAACCTGACAAACAGCCATCCACCATTACTCTCTGACATCTCCCATTCAGCCACTGTTGAATCCATCTTGCTACTCCGCCATTAACACACAAAGATTGAACCTTCTTAACCAACCTTCCATGGGGAACCTTGTCAAAGGCCTTACTGAAATCCAAATAGACAACATCCACCGCTTTACCCTCATCAATTTCCCTAGTTACCGCTTCAAAAAATTCAAGAAGGTTTGTCAAACATGACCTTCCAGGCACAAATCCATGTTGACTGTTCCTGATCAGACCCTGTTTATCCAGATGCTTATATATATTATCTCTAAGTATCCGTTCCATTAATTTGCCCACCACTGACGTCAAACTAATAGGTCTATAATTGCTAGGTTTATTCTTTGAACCCTTTTTAAACAATGGAACAACATGCGCAGTACGCCAATCCTCCGGCACTATTCCCGTTTCTAATGACATTTGAAATATTTCTGTCATAGCTCCTGCTATTTCTACACTAACTTCCCTCAATGTCCTAGGGAATATCCTGTCAGGACCTGGAGACTTATCCACTTTTATATTTTTCAAAAGTGTCAGTACTTCCTCCTCTTTGAATCTCATAGTTTCCATAGCTACTCTACTTTTTCCCCTTAACTCACCGAGTTCAATATCCTTCTCCTTGGTGAATACCAAGGAGAAGGATATCTGGCTCTGCAGATAGCTGTCCATTCTGGTTCTCTAATGGTCCAATTTTATCCCTCGTTATCCTTTTGCTATTAATATAGCTGTAGAAACTCTTTGGGTTTACTTTCACCTTTCTTGCCAAAGCAACCTCATATCTTCATTTAGCCTTCCTAATTTCTTTCTTAAGATTCTTTTTACATTCTTTATACTCCTCTAGCACCTCATTTACTCCATGCTTCCTATAATTATTGTAGATATCTCTCTTTTTTTGAAACAAGTGTCCAATTTCCCTTAAACCATGGCTCTTTCCAATTTTTACTATTTCCTTTCAACCTAACAGGGACATAAAGATTCTGTACTCTTACAATTTCCCCTTTAAATGTCCTCCATTTCTCTTCTACATCCTTCCCATGAAACAAAGTGTCCCAATTCACTCCTTTAAAATTCTTACGCATTCCCTCAAAGTTAGCCTTTCTCCAATCAAAAATCTCCACCCTAGGTCCAGTTCTGACTCTCTCCATAATTATATTGAAACTAATGGTATTATGATCACTGGTCCCGAAGTGCTCACCAACGCATACCTCCGTCACCTGACCTGCCTCATTTCCTAACAGTGTGGTCCACTGTATCAAACACTGCGCTGAGGTCGAGAAGGAGCAGGATTGCACAGTCGCCGGAGTCGATGGCGAGAGCAGGTCGTTGTGTACCTTCAACAAGGCAGACTCTGTTAACTTGTCCCTTTCCACCCAAACCACCCCCTCCCCAGATACTTTCTCCAGTAACCGTAGGAGATGCAACACCTGTCCCTGTGCTTCCTCCCTCGACTCCGTCCAAGCACCCCGTCAGTCCTTTCAGATGAGGCAGAGGTTCACTTGCACCTCCAAGCTCATCTACTGTATCAGCTGTTTCAGGTATGGACTCCTATATATCGGCAAGACCAAGCGCAGACTCTGATCGTTTCGCTGAACAGCTGCATTCAGTCTGCCTAGACCGACATGATCTCCTGGTTGCTAAACACTTTAAGTCCTCCCCTCATTCCCATATTGACCTTTCTGTCCTGGACCTCCTCCACTGTCAGAGTGATGCCCAATGCAAATTTGAGGAACAGCACCCCATATTTTGCTTGGGCAACTTACAACCCAGCAGGATGAATATTGACTGCTCTAACTTCAAGTAACCATTTCTTTTCCACTCTCTCCATCCCTCCCCCATCGTCGTTCTCCGACCAGACTGTCTTGATTAAATTGTATCTTTGTTTGCTAGGGGAAGGTGACAATGAGGCATACAATGATCTATTCTACATTTTCCTTGAACTTTGTCACCTTTGATCTCCCATGTTCACACCCCAAATCTCAGTCTGAAGAAGGGTCTCGACCGAAATGTCACCCATTCCTTCTATCCAAAGATGCTGATTGTCCCACTGAGTAACTCCAGCATTTTGTGTTTATCTTCTATGTAGTTCCTAACATTGTCTCAGTTGACTGCTGATTTTGTAGGTAATTCCAATGTGATTGGAGTCATCACAGATTCCAGTGGAGGAAAACGGGATCACAAGGTTTAGTAGATTTCCCAGTTGGCTGAACCTGGTGTAAATTCAGTGAACCTATTGAATTCAGTCTGAAGAAATAGCTGTAGATAACAGCACAAGTATAGGATCATTTATTTTTGGTTGATGTAAATGTTTTGTTGCATTTCTATTTCTTAATGATTTTAATATTTTCTATTTTAAATGTAGAATATTTTTGCATTTTGAGTATCTTTGCATGTTTGTAAATTCCACCGACATTTTGAATGTGAAGAAACATTCATAAACATTCAGTCCCCTGAGTCTGAAGCAGGGTCTTGACCCAAAACGTCACCCATTCCTTCTCTCCAGAGATGTCGCCTGTCCAGCAGAGTTCCTCCAGCACTTCTGCCTATCTTCAGTCCCCTAGACACTTTATTTATCCTCTGGTAGGGTCCTGGGATCTGATTTGCAATAGAAAGATAACAGCCAGGGACTGTTTCAGGTGGGAGAGGGCGATGCAGCCAGTCGGGTGACCAATGAGATCAGCTGGTTGACCTTTGGGCATAAGATCCATGGTTTGCAAATAGTCAAACATATTACAAATTTGTAATGTTTGCAGTATTCTTTGCTCAATTAGAACATAGATTGGTTCAGCACAGGAACAGGCTCTTCAGCCTACAATGTTTGTGCTCTGGTTGCTGCCAAGACCAACACTTATCCGCCTGCACATAATCCATATCGCTCCATTCCCTGCGTATCCAAACCTCCCCATCCCCTTGCAACACATACCAAGCATTTGCCATGCTCTAAAAAAAAAAAAACTTCCCCATACATCTCCTTTAAACTTTGCCCCACTCACTTTCACACAGTACCCTCTTGTATTTGATATTTCAATCCTGGGGAAAAGGTTCTGATTGTCAGTCCTATCTCTGCCTCATGATTTTATATGCTTCTATAAGATCTCTCCTCAACCTCCGGCATTCCAGAGAAAACAATCAAAGTCTGTCAAATCTCTCCCTATCGTTTATACCCACTAGTCCAGGCATCATTCTAAAAAAGAATCGTGACTTGAAGCAGGCCCATGTTATCTATCACTTCATGCACTACAGAAATGCTACCTGACCCGTAGCATTTCTCTAGCATTTTGGTAATCCTCCTCTCTAATCTTTCCAAAGCCTTCACATCTTTCCTTTATTCTTGCGATCAGAACTGCACACAATACTCCAAATATGGCCTAACCAAATTATTTTAAAGCTATATGATGACTTCCTGACTCTTGTACTTAATGCCCCGACCAATGAGGCAAGCATACCATATGCCTTTTTTACATTCTATCTACCTGTGTTGCCACTTTATGGGAGTTATGAACATGGACCCCAAGATCCCTCTGTATATTAATGCAGTTGTAGAATTACGACTAAGTTCACAAACCACAAGTTGGTTTGGAGACACGACAAACGCAGATGCTAGAATCTGGAGGAACAAAGAATCGGATGGAGGCACTCAGTGGAAAGCAATGGTTGATCAGGTCCAAGAATTGAGAGGTGGGATGTCCAGTATAAAGCATACAGGGGGAGTGATGAGACAGGGGCCAGTAGTTAATAGGTGGACCAAAGAGTGTTGAATTGGAAAATTAAATGTTAATACCATTGGTTGTAGACAACGCAAGCGGAATATGAGGTGTTGTTCCACCACTTTGCATTGGGCCTTACATTGGCAATTGAGAAGGCCAAGGATTGATATGTCAGTGTCGGAATGGGAAGCATCTGGGAGTTTGGAATTGTAGATGATATGTGTATACACCTTTAATTGATAGTAACGATGTCCATGCTAACCACTCCCCCACCAGTTAGTATAATTGTAACCCACACACCCCTAGCTCTCTCTCTAGTGATCGTGACAGACCACGTGCAGCCAGGGCTATATATATAATGTATGCTTAATAAAGTAGTGAAGACTTTAAGGTGTCTGTGTACCTTCTCTACAGGGATGGCCATTGTAGACAGAGTATGCAGAGAGTAGCCTGGGTTTGGCACCATCAATGGTGGCTACAACATTGTTTGGATTTACATTTTTTCTGTCTGCCAGTGATTTCTTTTGAACCCTATTTGATTTTCTAATTTCCTTTTTAAGCACCTCTCTACACTTTTCACATGCCTGATGGATTCCCTCATCATTGGTTTCGTATACCTGTTATATGCTTCCTATATACAATCTCGACATGGATAGAAAATTGGTTGGCAGACAGGAAACAAAGAGTAGGGATTAACGGGTCCCTTTCAGAATGGCAGGATGTGACTAGTGGGGTGCTGGGACTGCAGCTATTTACAATATACATTAATGATTTAGATGAAGGAATTAAAAGTAACATTAGCAAATTTTCAGATGACACAAAGCAGGGTGGCAGTGTGAACTGTGAAGAGGATGTTTTGAGGATGCAGGGTGACTTGGACAGGTTGGGTGAGTGGACGGATGCATGGCAGATGCAGTATAATGTGGATAAATGTGAGGTTATCGACTTTGGTGGCAAGAACAGGAAGGCAGATTATTATCTGAATGGTGTCATGTTGGGAAAAGGAGAAGTACAACGAGACCTTGTACATCAGTCACTGAAAGTAAGCAGCAGGTACAACAAGCAGTGAAAAATGCTAATGGCATGTTGGTCTTCATAATGAGAGAAGTTGAGTGTAAGAGCAAAGTTGTACAGGGCTCTAGTGAGACCACACCTGGAGTATTGTGTGCAGTTTTGGTTTCCTAATTTGACAATTGACATTCTTGCTATTGAGGGAGTACAGCATAGGTATGACTGGACTGTCATAAGATGATGGAATGGAGTGACTGGGCATGTATTCATTGCAATTTAAAAGGATGAGTGGGGATCTTATAGAAACATATAAATTTATTAAGGGATTGGACATGCTAGATGCAGGAAACATGTTCCCGATGTTGGGGGAGTCCAGAAGCAGGGGCCACTGTTTAAGAATAAGGGACAGGCCATTTAGAACTGAGATGAGGAAAAACCTTTTCACACAGAGTTGTGAAATTGTCTGCCTCAGAAGGCAGTGAAGGCCAAATTCACTGAATGCATTCAGTTAGATGGATCTTTTGGGGCTAGTGGAATCAAGGGGCATGGGGAAAAGGCAGGAACGGGGTACAGATTGTGGATGACCAGCCATGATCATAATGAATGGCGGTGCTGACTCAAAGGGTGTATATAGAAATTGTCTATGTATCTTTATCCAAGTCTCGAGAATATCTTGTCATTGAGGATTCACTATACTTGTTACTCCTGACCTCTACCCTTACACCAACATGTTGGACTTGAACTCTTGTTTCTGATTTGAATGTTTCTCTGTGCAGATGTAAACTTGCCTGCAAGTAAATGCTACCAATCTTGCAGTGCTAACCTTTCCTTTATATTAATGACTTTATCTAGTCTTTCTCATCCCCCCCTCGCCCCCATCAACACAAAATTTAACTTTCAGTAGCAGAATTATAGTCTCTTTTATGTTTCTGATATGCGTTATTTAAATTCATTGGCAGTTCTCCAAAGACATGGGTTTGTAGGTTAATTGGCTTATGTTTATTGTAAATTGTCCCTAGTGTGCGGGATGGTGCTAATGCAGGGGGTGATCATTGGTCGGTGTGGACTTGGGCCAAAGGGCACATTTCCAGGATGTATTTCTAAAGTCGAAAATAAAGTTCACAGAAGTCAGTCTGTCAAAAAAGTTAAGTTTTATATTTTCATATTTTTTTAGATATTGATATCTGCCATTTATATCATTTTTTTTTCCCAACAGGAGGAAGAGAAATTATTCCAGGATTAATATGTTAACATATTTAAGTCCTCGGGAAGTTCTTGTTTGGATCTAAGGATGCATTACCAATCTAAACCACCGGGTATCCTCAGTGAGCTACTTGAGCAGTATTCCTCTGGCAACTCCTCATTGAGCTGAGGTTCATTAACTATGGTACTTGTAGTCCTGGAGAAGAACAGGACACCTTTTGGTGAATTAACATACATTAAAGAGTGATGTATTTGTAGGATCAAGGACATTTCCAGTTGGGAATATGTTGGGAATGTGGTAGGGTGGATCACACTTCAAAGGGTAAAAATATTTCGTAGGGGGCAATTAAAAACAAATGGCAATGTTTTCCGTGTGACCGCGTGGGTTTTCTCCAAGTAGCCTGGTTTCCTCCCACATTCGAAGATGAGCAGATTTATAGGTTAATCGGCCTCTGTAAATTATCCCTGGTGTGTAGGATGCGAAACGAGGATAACATAGAACTAGTGTACAGGTGATTGTTGGGTGGCAGAAAGGCCTTTCCACACTATGTCTGAACTGAGGAGGTGATAAAGGTGAATGTTGTGGGTAAAACAGTGGATTTTAAGTACATGGACTTAGTAAGGTATTTGGCAAAGTCCCTCATGGTAGGGTGATCCAGAAGATTTAAGATGTTTGGGATCCATGGTGACTTGGATTCAGATCTAGCTTACCCATGGCAGACAGGTTGGTGGTGGAAAGGTGTTATTTTGGATGAAGGTATATGACCAGTGGTGTTCGCTTCCCTACCTGAATGTTTAGGATAAAGAATAATGCATCAATTAGAATATTTAGGGTAATGAATGACATGTCAGCCATCACCTTTTTTATTCCCAGAAGAAAAATTAACAATGGGGAAAAGAAGCATTTTGTTATGATGCTCTCGGCATTATGAATAATGCTCGCACGTGATGGACCATTGGATCACTCCTTGCATCCATCTCTGTGTATTACTTGGAAAGAAAAATAAGGCATTATGCCTACCAGCCTGTTCAAGATTCACGATTCAAGATTCAATTTAATAGTCAAGTCAATTTTATTAATATAGCACATTTTAAAACACAACACTCATTGGCCATTGGAGGTACTAATGTTATACAACAGTGGTCCATAGATTAAATACAAACATCACTACATACATATAGCCCTCGCTCAGAGGACGTCAAGAAAGGCTTGGGAGTAGAGATGAGTTTTAAGTCTCGACTTAAAGGAGTCGATGGATGGGGCAGTTCTGATGGGAAGAAGGATACTGTTCCACAGTCTAGGAGCTGCAACCGCAAAGGCGCGGTCGCCCCTGAGCTTATGCCTAGACCACGGGATATTCTGTAACCCCAAATCGACCGATCTGAGGGACCTGGAGGTGCTGTGGAGGGTATGCAGACTTTTGATGTAGGTGGGGGCAAGCCTGTTAAGAGCTTTGTAGACATAAAGGAGGATCTTGAAATTAATTCGGAACCGCACAGGGAGCCATTGTCACATGTACCAATTAAGGTATAGTGAATATTTGAGTTGCCATACAGCCATACTAAGTAAAAAGCAAATATACACACAGCACATGAAATAAAGTTTAACATAAACATCCAACACAGTGGAATCAACATTCCTCACTGTGATGGAAGGCAATAAAGTTCAGTCATCTTCTTCGTTTGTTCACCCGTGGTCGGGGCCATTGAACGTGGCCGTTGCCGACGGTCCGCTGTTCAAGCACTCTCATCGGGATGATCGAAACTCCGGCGTCGAGACCAATCGGAACTCTCCGCAGCATGGAGCTCCCGAGTCAGCCGCTTCTTACCAGACACCGCTGCTTCACGGTGTTAAAATTCACGGGCCCCGCGGTCGGAGCTCCAACACTGGCGATCCTCGGCAAAAGATCCCAGGCTCAGCGCTGTACCCAGGGCTTGAAGCTCCGGGCCGGTCTCCAGGAAACGCCACACCGCTCCACATTGTAGGCCGCAAAGGGGGAGCGGAGATGCAGTGCGGAGGAAAGTCGCATCTCCGTCGAGGTAAGCGACTGAAAAAGTTTTACCCCGATCCCCCCCGCATCCCCCACATAAAACATACCAAGAGACATTAAAACAAACATTCAAGACATGCTTAAAATAATAAAAACAGAGAAGGGACAAGACACGCTGGCGAGGCGTCCATTACGGGCGCCACCCGGTTGTGTTCCACCATTCAATGAGATTACAGTGATCATTATCTAAAATCAATTCTGTAATGCATAATGCCCGTAATGCACAAAATCTATCAATATTATTTTTCATATTTTAATTGACATAATGAAAAGCTTTCATTCATTTACGAGAAGTGGGGTTTCAGCCTGCACAAAATTTTACTTTTCCCCTAATGGTGGGGGCGCTGCGAGACGGCTGCCCTGCCAGCAGCATGTTAGTCATTTCTACTTTTTTTGTTTTTTTTAGTATGTCCAAATGTTTGATTTAATGTCTCTTGGTGTGTCTTGTGAGGGGGGGGAATGGGGGAACCGCTTTTGGTCGCCTCCTCCACGGAGATGCGACTTTTTCAATGTCGCCTCCCACGTGTCTTAACACCAAGGATTGGTGCGGCCTTTCCCGGAGACGGGCCCGGAGCTTCAGCAGCGGGCGCAGCATAGACTTTTTCATCACGGAGCGGGCGAGCCCTCGCTGGGGGTCGCCAGAAGGGAGTGCTCCGATCGCTGGCCTGCGGCAGCCTGAAGCTGCGGACCTTCCAGCTGGCGCGTCGTCCAGAGCCTGGGATCCCTCGTTGGGGACGGAGGAGAAGAGCTCCGACAGCCAGCCCGCGGCCTACAACAGCTTGAAGCCGCGGTCTGCGGTGCTTCTTGCCGTGGGCGCGACGGGGACTTACTTGCCATCCGGAGCGGGATCCATCGGCGGAGATCCCTGGAGAAGAGCTCCGACCGCCGGACTGTAGCCTACGGCAACTTCAAGCCACGGTCTCCGGTAGGGAAGCACCGATTCGGGATTCACCTTGCCTGTATACCTGGCCGCCCGCAGCGGCGAATGCGGAGGTTTATGGTCCCGACCACGGGGCAAAATAGAAGAGGACTGACTGAACTTTGTGCCTTCCACCACAGTGATGAATGCTGTGGTGGATGTTTTGTGTTAAATTTTTATTGTGTATTGTGTGTTTTTTTTAATTGTACCGCTGCTGGCAAATTCATTTAACTGAACTTCATTGTGTATGTATCGAATAAATCTGACTATTGCCCTTGAGAATGCGGTGATGATGCAACCCGTAGAAGACTGTGATTTGAAGATATTCCCAGAATGTTATTAAAGCTTGGGTGCAGTGTATTAATCCAGAAAAGTAGAAGGAATGGTGATATATCCAAATTGGGCTGCAATGTGATTTAGAGATGCTGGTGGGGTACTTTATGGTGTTTTGGTTGGTAAATTTCATTGATTAATGAAGTACTGTCAAAGCAGCCTTGGCAAGTTTCCTCAGTGTGCTGTACGAATGATGGTCTCAATAACCAAATTTAAATGATGTCGTAGTGACTGTTTAAGCTGCGGGATGGAATACTAATTAATCCCTGGATGATTGAGAGACATAGATAGAGCAGACAGTCAAAATCTTTTTCCCAGGGTGGAAGGTCAAATACTAAGGGGCATAGCTTTAAGGTGAGAGGGGCAAGTTTAAAAGTTTTAAATTTAAAAGGGAAATGTTACATGTAAAGGACGTGGTTAGGCATATGGATATGCGGGAATGGAAGGATATGGGTTATGTCTAAGGTTCTTGTAATTAGTGGAGCTACTGTCATCCAGGCCAGTGGATGTTTCGGGTCAATGGTGATGTCCAGAAAGTGGCCATGTGGGTGATAAACTTGTAAATATTTACAGGGCGTGAATGGATTCTCTTCTTTTTGGCCAACGTAAATTTCCAAGACTTGTCAGTCACAAGCTATTCAGCTCAAGCCTGATGGTTAATAGCGCATCTTTCACACAGGACTGCCACTCTGACTTCATGCAGTAATCTAGACATATACCATCAAAATGGAGTGGTTTTCACAACACCTACCACTATTCTTAATCTTGTTAAATATTTTTTATTATAGAAACATATTTATGAAAATGACAATGTTTTGCATAAATGAAATTACATCATTATATACTTTCGTGATATTAATAATATTGATATTATTATTAATATTAAAATTTAAGACTATATGCTTCTATACATTTCTTCATCCATTCTAATATTCAGGCCTCAGTCAAGCCCTCGTACCGAGCCGTTATGACTCTAAGTATTCAATATATGGAGACCATATCCCTCTGAAGAGATCTAACCTGTCCATTAGGACAAGCCTCAATCTATAAATTGTATTAGAGCATGTCTGGAATTTAGCGAGCATTGATGTATGTATTGTAAACTTTTATCCCATATATCTTTCGTTATGGATTGATTTATTTCATTTTCCCATGTGTGTCTATATGATTCCGTTGATGGTATCTCGCTATCTAAAAGGGTGTTGTAAATACAAGTTATTAATTTTTCTGTGTTAGGATGCTTATTCAGACATTCATCTAAGATTTCTGGTTCCCTATTCCTATAATCTTGTGTATTTGATCTAACATAATCTCTGAGTTGTAGGTATCGAAAAAAATTATTTGAGTGTAACCCATAAATCTGTTGCAGTTCCTGAAATGAGAGATAAGTGCCTTTCTTGTAAAGGTGTTCCACCCTTTTGATTCCATAGTTTTTCCATTGTATAACGCCTTTTTCTAGCATGGAAGGTTTGAATAAGGGATTGTTTACTATAGGGAGATAGAGTGGTATATTATCCAGTTTTAGAGCCTTTTTAAGTTGTTTCCAGATTCGTATACCACTATATATTATAGGGTTTTCCCCCATAAGTTTTTTTGTACAATTTTGTCGGTGCAAATATAATCAAACCGATTTCAAAAGGTCGACAATCCTCCTTTTCCATCCTTAACCATTCTGGTTGTTGATCCATTTCTTCCAGCCAAAAATTCATGTTTTTAATATAAACTGCCCAGAAATAAAACAAAAAGTTTGGTAGAGCTAAACCTCCATTAATCTTTGATTTACATAAATGTTTTTTATTTATTTTATGATTTCTTGTAGTCCCAGATGAAACTTGTAACAGTAGAGTCTACTTTAAAAAAAAAAAGATTTTGGAATATATATCGGGATTGATTGAAATAGGTACAATAATTGCGGTAGAAAAATCATTTTTATAGCATTAATTCTACCGAACATTGAAATAGGAAGTGTTTTCCAGTATTGAATATTCTTATTTAGTTTATTCATTAAAGGTGGAAAATTTGATGTAAATAAAGAACTATACCCTTAGTTACATAAATACCTAGATATTTAAATTTTTCGAACTATTTTAAAAGATTGTTGTAGTATTATATTATGGTTAGACATGATTTTGCTTTTATTCGAGAAATGACTGTCAAGGTAGATCTGACTTTTCTGCAAGTGGTTCAATTTCTAAGCGAATAATAATGGAGATAACGAACATCCTTGTCTACAACCTCTGTAAATTTAGTTGATAACATTTGAGTTAGTATTCTTGCTGACAATTTAACCCATGCGCAGTTTCTCCATGAACGTGCACTCCTCGGTCCCTCTGCTCCACAACACATCCCAGGGCAACTTGAAGTGCCCTGGAGGGGAAAAGACTACAAAAAGTAGTAAACACTGCCCAATCCATCATCAGCTCTGACCTTCCTTCCATCGAGGGGATCTACCACAGTCGCTGCCTCAAAAAGGTTGGCAGCATCATCAAGGACCCACAACACCCTGGCCACACACTCATCTCCCTGCTACCTTCGGGTAGAAGGTACAGGAGCCTGAGAACTGCAACGACCCAGTTCAGGAATAGCTACTTCCCCACAGCCATCAGGCTTTTAAACCTGGCTCGGACAAAACTCTGAACATTAATACTCCTCCATCAGTTATTTGCACTTTATTAATTTATTAATTAATGTGTGTATTTACGTATATAATTGTAGTCAATGCCTATTATGTTCTGTTGTGCTATGCAAAGAAATAATTTCATTGTCCTGTCAGGAACACATGACAAACTCTTTTTGCCTCTCTGCCTCTCTGCCTCTCTGCCTCTCTGCCTCTCTGCCTCTCTGCCTCTCTGCCTCTCTGCCTCTCTGCCTCTCTGCCTCTCTGCCTCTCTGCCTCTCTGCCTCTCTGCCTCTCTGCCTCTCTGCCTCTCTGCCTCTCTGCCTCTCTGCCTCTCTGCCTCTCTGCCTCTCTGCCTCTCTGCCTCTCTGCCTCTCTGCCTCTCTGCCTCTCTGCCTCTCTGCCTCTCTGCCTCTCTGCCTCTCTGCCTCTCTGCCTCTCTGCCTCTCTGCCTCTCTGCCTCTCTGCCTCTCTGCCTCTCTGCCTCCATTGACCATTGTGGGCTCATTGGTGCCAGCTCTGCTTTACCATATAACAATTACAGCACGGAAACAGGCCATCTCGACCCTTCTAGTCCGTGTAACTAGGGTGCTGAAACCCAGGCGACATTCTAATAAATCTCCTCTGTACTCTCTCTATTTTGTTGACATCTTTCCTATAATTTGGCGACCAAAATAGTACACCATACTCCAGAATTGGCCTCACCAATGCCATGTACAATTTTAACATTACTCAGAATTTGTTCTGAACCTTTTCATACCTCGAGTTTCCCTCTCCCCTGACTCTCGCTCTGAAGAAGGATTTTGACCCAAAATGTCACCTGTTCCTTTTCTCCAGAGATGCTGTAATGAAACTGATATATTTTAACTTAACAATGAAATATATTATTCTGGTATTCGTCTTTTGCATTATTTTATAATGTTGGTATCTGCAATAGATAAATAATCATTGTGAAAGGCAGTAAATTATATTCAAAGAAGCCAGTGATTTGGAAAATGCGTTGACTGAAATGAAATTACACTCTTGACTCTGGGATTAACACTGCTATCCTTTGGGAAATTTTGTACGAATGCTCATTATCATAGTATGAAATGTAGAATGATTGTTTGAAAGGCATAAATTGAAATTGGGTTGCCATTAACATGGCATATCTGTCTAGAAGAACAGCAGTTACATGTAAACGAATGTTGTCGAGTTGTGCAATTGTACAGCCCAGAAACAGCCCACCTTTTCAATGCTGATCAAGTTGCTACAGTATATTGGGATCATACGATTTGGTTGCATTTGACCTATAGCCCTCTTAAATTCTTCCCATCCACATCTGTCCAAATGTTTTTTAAAAGCCATAATTATATCCACTTCTATAGCTTCCTCTGGCAGCTCTGCAAATACAGACTCCCCCCCCCCCCCCCCCGAGTGGAAATAATTACCTCTGTGTCCCTCTTAAATCTCTCCCCTCTCACCTTAAGCCCATAGCCTTTGGTTTTAGAATCTGCAGCCCTGGGAAAAAGACTAGGAGCATTCACTTTATCCATGCCCTTCATAATTTTATATACCTCCAGTATATACCTTGTCCCTGTAAACCTGTACTGTCCCTGCCTGCCTAAGTCTCCACTATTGTCCCTGTACCCAAAAAGGCAAGGATGGCAGGTCTTAATGACTACAGGCCTGTTACACTGACTTCTGTAGCCATGCAGACCCTCGAAAGGCTTGTGCTGGCCAAGCTGAAAAATATCACGAACCCTCTGCAGTTTACATATCGGGCAAATATCTGTGGATGAAGCAGTCGACCTGGACCTGCACTTCATCCTCCAGCACCTAGACCTCTAGGGGACCTATGTGAGGATTTTGTTTAAGAAAGAACTGCATGTGCTGGAAAAATCGAAGGTAGACAGAAATGCTGGAGAAACTCAGAGGGTGAGGCAGCATCTATGGAGCGAAGGAATAGGTGATGTTTCGGGTCGAGACCCTTCTTCAGACTGGTGTGGGGGGGGCGCGAAGAAGAAAGGAAGAGGCGGAGATAGTGGACTGTGGGAGAGCTGGGAAAGGGAGGGGAAGGAGGAAGAAAGCAAGGACTACCTGAAATTGGAGAAGTCAATGTTCATACCACTGGGGTGTAAATTGCCCAAGTGAAATATGAGGTGCTGCTCCTCCAATTTGCTATGGGACTCACTCTGGCCATGGAAGAGGCCCAGGGCAGAAAGTCGGATTCGGAATGGGAGTCGGTGTTGAAGTGCTGAGCACCGGGAGATCAGTTGGTTAGTGTGAACTGAGCGGAGGTGTTGGGAGAAGCGATCGCCAAGCCTACACTTGGTCTCACCGATGTAGAGCAGCTGACACCAAGAGCAGCGGATACAATAGATGAGTTTGGAGGAGGTGCAGGTGAACCTCTGCCGCACCTGGAGAGACTGCTTGGGTCCTTGGATGGAATCAAGAGGGGAGGTAAAGCAACAGGTGTAGCATTTCCTGCGGTTGCAAGGGAAAGTACCAGGAGAGGGAGTAGTTTGGGTGGGAAGGGACAAATTGACCAGGTAATTGCGGAGGGAGTGGTCTCTGCGGAAAGCCGAAAGGGGAGGAGATGGGAAGATGTGGCCGGTGGAGAGATCCTGTTGGAAGTGGTGAAAATGTCGGAGGATTATCTGTTGTATGTGACGGCTGGTGGGGTAGAAGGTGAGGACAAGAGGTCTCTGTCCTTGTTACGAATTGGGGGGGGATGGGGCGTGAGAGCTATGGAATATAGAGGAGACCCTGGTGAGAGGTTCATCTATATTCGAAGAGGGGAACCCCAGTTCCCTAAAGAATGAGGACATCTCCGATGCCCTGGTTTGGAACACCTCATCCTGGGTTCATATGCAACATAAACGGAGGAATTGGGAGTAGGGGATAGAGTCCTTATGGAAGCAGGGTGGGAAGAAGTCTAGTCCAGATAGTCATAGGAGTCAGTGGATTTGTAGTAGATGTCGGTCAGTAGTCTGCTACCTGCGATGGAGATAGTGAGGTCTAGAAATGGTTGGGAGATGTCGGAAATGGTCCAGGTTTTTGGTCGAGGATTTTGTTTGTTGATTTTAGCTCTGCATTCAACACTATTGTGCCAGAGTTACTACACTCCAAACTTTCCGAGTTGACTGTGCCTGAACCCTTCTGTCGGTGGATCACCAGCTTCCTGACGACGGGAAGCAGCATGTGAGGCTGGGAAAGCACATCTTGGAGCCGCAAACCCTTAGCATAGGAGCACCACAAGGCTGCGTACTCTCCCCTCTCCTCTACTCTCTCCACACCAATGACTGCATCTCCATTGACTCCTCTGTCAAGCTTCTCAAGTTTGCGGACGACACAACCCAGATTGGACTGATCCATGCTGGGGAGGAATCTGCCTACAGACAGGAAGTGACACAGCTGGCGACCATCGCAACAACCTGGAGCTCAATGCTCTTAAGACAGAGGAATTGATTGTAGACTTTAGGAGGGCTCTCCCTCCCCCCCACCCCACTCACCATCAACAACACCACAGTCACATCTGTGGAGTCGTTTAAGTTCCTGGGAGCCATCATCTCAAAGGACCTTAAGTGGGGGGCTACCATCGACTCCACAGTTAAAAAGGCACAACAGAGGATGTACTTCCTGCGGCAGCTGAGGAAGCACAATCTGCCACAGGCAATGATGTCCAATTCTATACTCCCATCGTAGAGCCTGTCCTCATGGTCTGGTTTGGCTCAGCCACCAAGCATGACATCCGGAGGCTGCAGCGAATCGTCCGATCAGTTGAGAAGGTTGTTGGCTGCAACCTTCCCTCCATTGACGAACTGTGCACTGCAAGGGCCAGGAAGCGAGCAGGTAAGATCATCTCTGACCCCTCTCACCCTGGCCACAAACCCTTTGAATCGCTTACCTCTAGAAGGCGACTCCGGACTGTCAAAGCTGCCACAGCCAGACATAAAACAGTTTTTGTAGTAGCTCTACTCAATAACCAAAACTCTGTCGCCTCTATTTACTCTGGTATTTTATTTAATTCACATGTTTAATCAATGTTTTATTATTAATGTTTAATATTTATGTGTCACTCCTGTCACTGTATGTCATGTTGTCACTTGCGGGTGGAGCACCAAGGCAAACTCCTTGTATGTGAATACTTGGCCAATAAACGTATTCATTCGAGGTCACCCCTCAGCCTGCTACACTTCGAAGATAAAAGTTCCTTCCTATCCAACCTCTCCCTATAAATCCAGCCCATAAGGCCAGGTAACATCCTGGAGAATCTCTTCTGCACCTCTGTAACAAAAATACTTGCTACTCAGTTCTCCACTTTAAAACTGCTACCATAAAACTATGAAACCCTATTCTTTTGACTGGGAAAATAAACCTGCTTATTAAATCTCTTACCATGGATTTGCAGAGGGAAATCATGTCTCACAAATTGGATTTAATTTTATGAAGAGGTGAAGAAGAGGATTGACATGAGCAGGGCAGTGACCCCTTTCTGCATGGACTTTAACAATGCCTTTGGCTTTAGATCACATGGGATCCAGGGTGAGCAAACCAATTTGCAAAATTGGTTTGGTGGAAGGAGTGAGAGGGTGGTAGTGCTCGGTTGTTATTCAGATTGACGATCTATGACCAGTGGATTGCGTAGAGAATGGTGCTGGGTCCACTGTTATTTTTCACCTATATTAGCAATTAATGGTGTTAACATGGTCAGTAAGTTTGCAGATGGCACATGGTGCTGTGATGGACAGGAAAGATTGGAAGATGTATGAATAGATATGTGAAGAGAAAAAGATTAGTAAAGACAAATGTCAGTCCCTTACAGTCGGAAACGGGTGAATTTATAATGGGAAACAAGGAAATGGAGGACAAGTTGAACAACTCCAGACCAATTCTGGAGTATGGTGTACAATTTTGGTCGCCTAATTATATGAAGGATGTCAACAAAATAGAGAGAGTACAGAGGAGATTTACTAGAATGTTGCCTGGGTTCCAGCAACTATGTTACAGAGAAAGGTTGAACAAGTTAGGTCTTTATTCTTTGGAGCGCAAAAGGTTAAGGGGGGGGGACTTGATTGAGGTCTTTAAAATGATGAAAGGGATAGACAGAGTTGACGTGGATAAGCTTTTCCCATTGAGGGTAGGGAAGATTCAAACAAGAGGGCATGACATGAGAATTAAGGGACAGAAGTTTAGGGGTAACGTGAGGGCAAACTACTTTACTCAGAGGGTGGTGGCTGTGTGGAATGAGCTTCCAGCAGAAGTGGTGGAGGCAGGATCGATTTTAACATTTAAAAGTAAAGTGGATAGGTATATGGACGTGAAGGGAATGGAGGGGTATGGTCTGAGTGCAGGTAGATGGGACTAGGGGAAAACAAATGGTCGGCACGGACTGGAAGGGCCGAGAGGGCCTGTTTCCGTGCTGTAATTGTTATATGGTTAAGTGCTTTGTTTGTGCCTTCCTTAGCGAAGATAGAACCAATCTCCCAGAAATACTAGGACTGTGGATCTAGCTTGAGGGAGGAACTGAAGAAAATTCACACTTGTCAGGAAATGGTGTTAGGTAAACTGTTGGGACTGAAGGCAGATAAATCCCCAGTGCCTGATGGTTTGCATCCCAGAGTACTCAAGGAGGTGGCCCAACAAATTATGGATACATTGATGATTATTTTCCAGTGTTCTATAGACTTCCCCGTTTTATTTTTTCGCCGGATAGGGATGAACAATTATTGGAGTTCATCCATGCAGTCTTTAAATGTTTGCCATTGCATCTCCACCGTCAACCCTTTAAGTATAATTTGCCAGTCTATCCTAGCGGATTCCCGTCTCATACTTTAAAAGACTCCTTTCTGTAAGTTCAGGACCCTAGTCTCTGTATTAACCGTGTCACTCTCCATCCTAATGCAGAATTCCACCATATTGTGGGCACTGTTGCCCAAGGGGCCTTGCACAACAAGATCGCTAACTGATCCTTCCTCATTTCAAAATACCCAGTCTAGGATGGCCTGCCCTTCAGTCGATTCTTCTACATATTGGTCTAAAAAATCATCCCATATACATTCCAGGAAATCCTCCTCGGCACAGCTACCAATTTGGGTGGCCAAATCTATATGTAGATTAAAGTTATAATTAAGGACCAGTCTTACTGCGGTCACTCCCCACTCTCTTCAGGTACAAAAGTTTGAAAATGCATACCTCCAGATTCAGGGACAGTTTCTTCCCAGCTGTTAGCAGACAACTGAGCTTGGAGAAAAGACGGGGGAAGCGCCATGCGTGAGAGGGTGGTATCACGGGGGGGGGGGGGGGGGGGAACAAGCGAGGGGGGCCAGAGGGGTGGTAGCTGGAATTGGCGGTGCGATGACGACTCGTAGCGGCTACTGGTCGTTCTCCGCTGGGATTAGAGTTTCCGTTTGGCGACATCACCGATGCTGGGCTGCGTCTCCCAGGCTAGGCTAGTCTGGGCAGGGTCTCTGACACTGGGCTGCTTCGGGTCCCCTCCGGAAATTGTGTCCAGTTGGAAACCTCCGCCGGCTATCCTCAGCTCCAGTAAAGACGCGATGGCGCAGGAAGGGGCAAACCGTCCTGGTGAGCGACAGGAGAAGAGACTAATCTGCGGACTGCTGAACGGCAGGTGAAGACATCGATCTGCGTACGCGCGGTTTTTAAGATTCTTTAAACCTCGCTAACTTTTATGACATTCCACCGATCGGAATGAAATGGTGCATCGCAGCATAGGAGAACAGTGAGTGAACTGGCGAAAAATCGTAAATCTATTACAAACCGTTTTTGCGCAAATAGAAAGACCGCACAAACAGGAAGATAGCAAGATCAGTGTTCTAGTGATGGATGAACGGACCGCCTGCCCGCTGGGACCCTGTCACATGGGAGCCCTTTCCTGCCATGAGCTGCAGTAAGTGTTGTTTGATGGCAACATTGTTGCAAATGTTGGATGGAGGACTGTGATATCCCATTCAGGTGAAAAGTTGGTGAAGCACAGTGTTCCTGTATTGCAACTTCATATCAAAGTTTGGTGGAAGCTGGCAGGAAGGATATTAACAGTAAAAATCTTGTTAAAGCTGGCTTTTTAAACCTTGAAATATGAAAAACGTGAAATACAACACCAAATGTGAAGAAACTTGATACGAATGACTACGGGAAAGATTCTGCAAAAAACGAATATGGGAAAGATTCTGCTGAGTAAGATTCTGCAAAAAAAATTGCGCTACCGTGTACCGTTGTGGCGTAGCTCCTGAGATCACAGACAGACTAACAAGTCGAGACTTAATAGTATACTCGACCAAACGGGCCACGTCCCCTAATGCTTTGGGGGTGGGGGTGGGCATGGCATCACGTGGGATGGCTGGTCCCCGAACGCGGCGTCGGCGCTCATCCCGGGGACATGCTCCCCCAGAGCCAATCACCCCATCACCCGTTCCCCCAACATTACCCATTTGTCCAATGCAACACGTTTGCACCACTCACTTGTTGCCCCAATGCAACGTTCCCCCAAAGCAATCAATCTTTCCCACGTGGGGAGGGGGGGGAGGGAGTCAGTCACTGCTTCCCAGTGCCAATGAATGGACTCGACTTTTGGGTTGCCATTGGCGCACCCTAGAGCAAATCAATCCTTGCCACGTGGTGGGGGGGGGGGGGGGGGGGGGGGGGGGGGGCGGGCGGCAGTCGGCGCTTCCCAGCGCCAAAGAATGGACTCGACTTTTGGTTAGCGTTGGCGCTCCTTTGAGCCAATCAATCCTTCCCACGTGGGGGGGGGGGCACAAATCTCACTCTCCCTATTCCCCTTGAAGCTGCTGATCCCATTGTCTCTCTGTCACCTCTCCTTCCCCACCTCCTTTTCCCTACCTTCAGTCCTCACCTCTCCCCTTTCTCACTCCCCCACTAAAGACAATTTTTAAATAACATTTCTTCTCCTCCCATCCCCCACTCTGTCAACTCTCTCCATTGTGGATGAACAAATGTGAGATGCCATTGTGACATCATCACTGGAAGTGGCTAGAAAAGTCTCCCACTCACAGGCAGTTATTATTTTCAAAGTTGGCTTCTTTTAAACTTTAAATATCAATAACTTGTGAAATATAACATCAAATGTGAAGAAACTAACGACCACAGGAAAAGGCTGAGTAAGATTCTGCAAAATAATTTGCGCTATTGTGTACCGTTTTGGCGTAGTTCCTTGATCAGACACAGACATTTTAATAGTGTATATATAGATAGATATTTAAGCATTCTTTGTTGGATAGTTGCAGCCAGCTGCCTCCTCAGGTTGACTAGGTAACATTGTTGTGATTTTCAATGCTACAGCTATCCATTTCTATTTTCAAAACTTCTGACAGACTCAATTTGTAGAATATAATTGGTATGATCTATATAGTGTAATTTTGCAATGTGAAGAGGTTTCCCATTTGCTTATTTCCTTTGTTTTGAGTGAGTTGGGTTTAGATTTGCCACTCAGCATTCCACAAAGAGGTGAGATTAATTTTATTTAAAGAGCTTACTTGATGACTCTTCCACCAAATGAAGTACTTTTGAAGTATAATGAGCATCTTAAATAAATAAAATGCACTTTATCCTCGCATTGGAAAATGTTGATGACTTCTATATTCTGACGTTAAATTAGTTTATTTGATATCCCAGGGCAAACAATGGCTGTCTAGTGAAGGGCAAAGAAAAAATCTTACAGAAAGGTTTTAATGCTGTAAAATATCTATCGCTTGAAAGGTATAGCTGTAGAATTAATAGCCTAGTTATCATTGGAGTAATGTTTTCTTTGTAGAATATACATGCATTCCAGACATTGTGATTTGTGAAGTGGTAACCTGCCACATAACTGGAAGTGAAATTGTTCAAATAATAGTTTTATGAAACATCTGTTCTATCCCTGATGTTTTAGGAATTATTTTTTATCATTTGGTTCCCGTGGTAATGACTAAAAATTGAGATTTTAATTCTGTATCAGGGACTGTCATGGGTTGAATTTGAGAATATGGTAATATGAGATATTCACAGTGGATTAAATCTCATTAATGCATATCCTGCTAACACATATGCTTGTCAAATAAGCATAGGGAATACTTTAACGTCTTGTCAATTGGCCAAATGCAAATTCAGTAGTTTTTCATTTTTACAAGCAAAATATGTAGTTTATAAATTACTTTGCACAACTCTTAAAAGGATAGGTGCTACCAAGAAGGTAATTGTCTCAGCCTGGAGTTGAGCAACATTCTATCCAATTCTGGATACCTTAACACCTATTAGGTAAATCACTTCCTGGTTTTTCAGTGGGATTTCTGTTTGACACTGAATCATTTTCTGGCATAAATTTCTCCCAAATATCATTAACAGAAGAGGCTGTCATGCAACTATTCTCACCCCCTTCCTAAAATAGTATCTTATTCTCTGTCTTGAAAGGTATCATTAAGCTGGAACAAATGCAAAGAAGATTTATGAGAATATTGCCAAGACTCGAGAGCCTGAGCTATGGGGAGAGATTGGGCAGACTAAGATATTATATCTTTAGATTTTAGAGATACAGCATGGAAACGGGCCCTTCGGCCCATCGAGTGCACGGCCAGTGCATCAGCCTGCACGTTTAGCACAATCCTACACACTGGGGACAATTTACATTCAGAGAAGCCAATTAACCTACAGATCTGTACGTCTTTGGAGTGTGGGAGGAAACCTGAGCACCCGGAGCAAAACCACACAGTCACAGGGGGAACATACAAACTCCGTGCTGTAAGGCAGCAACTTTACTGCTGTGCCACTCTCCCGTGCTTGATGCGTAGGAGATCGAGTGGTAACCCTAGAGTTGTAGATAGTCCTGAGGGCATGGATAAGGTGAATACATGTCTTCCCCAGGAAAGGGGAATCAAAATCAAAAAGGAAAACTTTAAGGTAAGAGTGAAAAGATTTAAAAGGGACCCGAGGGCAGCGTTTTCACGCAGTTGGTGGTACAAATATGAAATGAGCTGCCAGAGAATGTGGATGAGATGGGTACTAACATTCAAACGACATTTGGACAGTCATATGGGTAGGAAAGGTTTGGAGGAATATGGACCAAATGCAGGCAAATTCTGCTTTAGTTGGGATGCTTGATCAGCATGGTTGAATTGGGGGAAGGACCCGCTACTATGCTGTATGGCTCTATTGCTGTAATTCTAATTTGATAACTTGCCTTGGATTCCATGTAATGTAATAATTTGGATCAGCTTTCCATGTGGAACCTTGTTAAAGGTCATACTGAAGTCCATACAGACAGCAACATGCCAGAAATTCAAGAAACCAGGGGTAGAAGTTAGTGGAGTTGCTATTACTAAGGAGAAGTTGCTACGGAAGCTGAAAGGTCGGAAGGTGGATAAGTCACCTGAACCATTATTAGGTAAGAACTGCAGATGCTGATTTAAATCGAAGACACAAAATGCTGAAAGAACTCAGCGGGACAGGCAGCATTTCTGGAGAGAAGGAATGGGTGATGTTTTGGGTCGAGACCCTTCTTCGGACTGAGGTCACCTGAACCAGATGCACTACATATCAGGGTTCCGAAAGAGGTGGCTTTAATGATTGTGGAGGCATTAATAGTGATCTTTCAAGAATTACTAGAGTAAGGAGTGCTCCAAGAGAACTGGAAAATTACAAATGTTACTTCACTGTTCGAGAAGGGAGCGTGACAAAAGAAGGGAAACTATAGGCCGGTTAGCCTGACTTCAGTGATTGATAAGAATTTACAGTCAGTTATTAAGGATGAGGACACGGAGCACTTAGAAGCACGTGGTAAAATAGACTGAAGTCAGCACAGTTTAGTGAAGGGTAGATCTTGCCTGACAAATCTGTTAATTCTTGTAAAGTCAGTGGATGTTATTTTTTTAGAAAGCCTTTGATAAAGTGTCACACATGAGGCTGCTAAACAAGATGAGAGCCCATGGTATCAGAGGGAAGTGCTGGCATTGATGGGAGATTGGTTGAATGGCAGAAGGCGAAGAGTGGGAGTAAAGGGGGGGGGGGGGTTTCTAGTTGCCTGCCAGTGACTAATGTTCCGCAGGGGTCAGTGTTGGGTCCGTAACTTTTAATTTTATATATTAATGATTTAGATGATAGAATGGATGGTTTTGTGGATGATATGAAGATAGTGGAGGGGCAGTAGTCTGCAGAAGGACTTGGACAGGTTGGGAGAGTGGACAAAGAAGTGGCTGATGAAATACAGCATAGCAAGTTGTGCGGTTATGCACTTTGGTAATAGGAATAAAAGTCTAGACAATTTTCTAAATGGGAAGAGGGTGCAGAAATTTGAGGTGCAAAGGAACTTGGGAGTGTTGGTGCAGGATTCCCAAAAGGTTAGTTTCTTTAGCCAGAGGTGTCGAGACTTGAATTAATTGCCACAGACAGCTGTGGAGGCCAAGTTTTGGGGTATTTGTAACGTTGAGACTGACAGATTCTTGATTAGTATGGGTGTCAAACGTTATGGGGGAGAAAAGGCAGGAAAATGGGGTTGAGACAAAGATAGATCAGTCAAGATTGAATGGTGGGTTAGATTCAATGGGCAGAATAGTGTCATTTTGCTCCTGTGACATGAACTTATGGACATCAACCACACTCCCCATCTCAATGAGTTTTGTTCATTCTTCAAAAACCTCAATCAAATTAGTTCACAATATCTCCCACCGACAAAATCTTGATGACTTTCTCTGATCAATCCCTCCATTTCCAAGTGTGACTAAGTGTAGAACGGTATACTCTTTGGAGGTGTTTGAGGTGATTTTTGGTGACTATGTAAATTTGGTGGCTTGACAGTGTAGATTCTTAAAGTTTTATGCATGGGGGGTGGGGGACTTAGAACTAAGGTCATATTCTCAGAATAAAAGGAATCGCCTATTCAAGATAATGATCAGGAAGTCTTTCTAAACTGATGCTTGTGACTCTTTGGATTTTTCATAGTCATAATTCTCTACTCTTAGAGATCTGTGGAGGTTAAGTATTTGAATAGATTCAAGACTGAGATTTTTTTTATAGCTGTAGAGGATTCAAGGGATATTGAGAACAGGCAGGAAAGTGGATTTGAGACTGAGTTCAGATCAACCACAATCTTGTTGAATGGCAGAACAGGCTCAAGGGGGTATAATAGCCTCCTGCTGGTTCAACTTTTATTCTTGTATAAGCCTTGTTACCTCAAATTATTCAGTTAGGTCGTCAGACCTTACCTTCTTCATAACAAAACCACGCAGACTGCCCTTGATTAACCTGCTCTTTTCAAATATTTATTCCTATTGAGATCCTCAATGGTCACTCCCAATAATAATAATAGATAATAAACAATAGGTGCAGGAGTAGGCCATATTCGCCCCTTCGAGCCAGCACGTCCATTCAATGTAATCATGGCTGATCATCCACAATCAGTACCCCGTTCCAGCCTTCTCCCCATATCCCCTGACTCCGCTATCTTTAAGAGCCCTATCTAGCTCTCTCTTGAAAGTATTCAGAGAACCGGCCTTCACCGCCCTCTGAGGCAGAGAATTTCACACTCACAACTCTGTGTGAAAAAGTGTTTCCTCATCTCCGTTCTAACTGGCTTACTCCTTATTCTTAAACTGTGGCCCCTGGTACTGGACTCCCCCAACATTTGGAACATGTTTCCTGCCTCTAACGTGTCCAATCCCTGTATAATTTTATATGTTTCAACCAATCCCTTGATAATCTTATATTTTTCAATAAGTTCTCTCTTTTTAAACAGTACCATATCAGCATTCTTCTCACACTCTATTACTCTGACATTGTGTCTTTAAATGAAGATTGTTGAAAAAATATCATGAGTCAATGCCATTTCCTTTGTTTTTTTAAGAGTATGGGATAAATTTTATCTTGGCCAGATGAATTATCCTGTTTTTCCGGATGCTAAATTCCTTGATGGATCCCTCTTCATGTTTATCATTTTTATTATTTTACATTATTAATGTGATCTCTGTCATTCTCCATCATTCATGAAATTAGATGCAAAATGTTCATATAAAATGATAAACATTATCCAATTCGATAAACTTTTACGTTTCACTCTCAATAAAATCTAATCTTTGTTTTTTCATGTCACATTTACAAATCAACTCTGGGCTTATTCATTCTATCTGCCTATATTTATTGACCTATCCTTTTTGCCATTTATAATTTTACTAATGCAACTTTGATACTTTTTGTACAGAATGTTTTTTTGCCTTATCCTACTTTGTGTCTCTTGATATTGCATCTCGATTTGGGAATTACCATTTTTCTTTTATTGGGAGTAAACTTGGTCTGAAAATTCACCTTCACTTCAATTAATACAGCCCATTATTCTGAGACTCGTTAGAACATAGAACAAGCCCTCGGCCCACAATGTCTGTACCAATTATGATGCCAAGATCATCACCTATCTATCTGAACATTACCCAAATCCATGCATTCCCTGCATATCTATATGCCTATCCAAAAGTCTTTTAGATGTCACTGATGTATCTTCCTCAACCACCATCCCTGGCTGCACATTCCACACACACTCACCACCCTCTCCAAAGCATTCAGGTTTTCTTTAGACAGCAAATGTGAAAAAGGGTTTTAAATCCCTTTTTATTGATCTGCGCTTTTATAATCCTGCTTAATAGTAGAAATGGCGATTTAAATGCCAGACTTGGTGCTTCTGATTATGATTCATTGCTCCTCATCAATATCCAGTTTTGCGCAGCAAGATAGATTCTTAATTTAACTTCTTTGGCAATAATGTCACACATCCATTGGAAAATATCTATGCATGTGTAAAACTATCAGTCAAGTTTTATTCCAGAATTAATGCGCAAACTGTAAGGGTTTTGCAGATACTGAAAATTATACTAATAAAATTATTTTTATTTTTAAATTTTATTTTAATATCTTTATTTATTAGCGGTACTGTCAGTTACATCAGTGTACATCCCTTGTATTGTATTACAGTCATTGTACCCCTAAATTTTTATTTTTATTTTAAGGCTTTAGAAAAGAGAGAATAGAGAGAAAAATAGCAGCATGTAAAGTAGAAAAGTGAAAAAGAGATGTGAAAGTACAAAAGCGTGACAGAGGGAAAGGAAACCCTTGAAGAGTTAGAAACGGAAATTAAGAGAGACCCTGGAGAGGAAAAAAAGAAAAAACAAAAAAGGAAAATAGAGAAAGAAAAAAGAAAAGCCAGTTACTTTATTATAAACATCTCGCAAAAGGAATCTACCAACTCGACTTCCGGTGGCGCTATGGAATAGGCAGACTCGCGCCATTTAGCTCCGGAAAAACTGAGGGAAAAAAATCGGGACTTACCTGCTCAACATCGCAACCGACTGACTGCAGCAAGCCTGTGACGTCATCAGGCGCGTGACGAAACCGACGGTATGTTTCCACAACGTACCCCTCCCCCCAAATCGAAAAAAAAAACGGTAGGGCCAGGGAAGTAGGCCCAACCGAAGCCTTGGCCTCAGTTTTAACAGCATCCCAAGAAGAGATCTCAAGAGAAAAAAAGACAGATGTGGAAGAACTAAGAAGTTTCCTTGCCTCAGAAATTTCAAAAATAATGGCAGAATTTAAAAAACTCAAATGATTTTAAAGATGAATTGAAAACTTTTAAAAAAGAAATTAAAGAAGAAATTAAAGATATTGCTGTTATTGTACAGAAACAATTGGAAGATGATCATGGAAGCAAATCTAAATAAAAAGATTGAGGTAAATGTCAAACTCAATCTGATGGAATCAGTATTTAATTCGAAGCTGGAGCCCTTCTCTCAGGCACTGGAACAACAACAATAATCCATAATCGAACTAGAGGGAATTGCTGAAACATGCTCTGAAACTACAAGCAAGCTTCTCTCCGAGAACAAGCGTTTATTGAACTTATTGCATAAAATAACCGAAAAATGCATTGACTTGGAGGGACGACAGAGACGCCAGAATCTAAGAATTATCGGTGTCCGGGAAGGAAGAGAGGGGAACCAGGACCCTCGTGAATTTGCTTCAGATCTACTCAAGAAAGTTTTAAATCTGGATAAAGCACCTTTACTGGCTCGGGCACATAGAGCACTGAGACGCCGTCCAGGGGCGGATGCCCTCCAAGACAACTTATAGTGAAGGTGCAATATGACCATGTCTTGGATGACATGATGAAGAAAATTGTTCGCAGCAGAAATCTTGATTTTGAAGGAGACAAGATCCAGCATATTTCGAGACTACCCGGCGGAGGTTGCCAAGAAAAGAGCATTGTTTACAGACACAAGAAGAATACTTAAGAACATTAATAACCGGAGATATGGACTGATGTACCCTGCAACATTGGGAATCACCTACGACTACAAAGGATACTTCTTTACTAACCTCACAGAGGCTTTTAAATTTGCAAAGAAGATTGAGGCCACTGAAAAGATTGAAATTATCGAGGACGAGAGTGAAAAAGAAGACAATGAGGATTAATACTTAACACTAAATATATGCGATGATATTGGATTCGGTACCTTATTGAGAAGAAACTGAACTTTAAATTGCTATACTTCAGGATTGTTATAAATTTAGAATGAAATTGATCATCGTTATATAATATTTTATATTATTGCATTAACTATTACTAACCATTATTAATCATAATAATTAATCATTATCAATTATAGTTAATTGGATTAATTCAGAATTAGTTAAAAGGATGAACCATAAGATGATTAAAATAGAAGATGAAGGTTTAACCCTAGATATTGATACTATTTAGACGAATCATGGACTAATACTTTAGTTATATGAAACTAATATTTTATTAACTTTGAGATTAACAATGAATCAATTATTGGAATATATCCATTGCTCCCCCCCCCCCCATCCGCATAATGTTTTTCTTTACTGAATTTGATTTTTTTTCTTCAAGGAAAGAACAGAGCTAGTAACATTTTTTTACCAAAAGCTACGGAAGTCTTTAGATGCCTAGCCATATTAGGGTGGCTATCACTAACTACACTAATTATAGATGTAGTATTTTTCTTTCTTTCACACTTCACTAACATAATAACCACTTATTTTTTCTATTTTGTAGTATGTTATAATCAGTATAATTTATTTAGAATGGAATTATAATTGTTATTCAAGGAGATATGACCGAGAAGAAAACCTACAAGTTCTGAAATGCATCTATCTGAGATCCAGGTGTAAGGTATGGTTTAACATGCTGAATCATCTACTCCATTATAGACCACCCTAATCATGATGCAAGACGTAAAAGTGAACACTGAGGGTGAAGGAATTACATTTTGCAGTTGGAATGTTAAGGGAATTAATGAACCCATTAAGAGAGGCAAAGTATTAACACCTAAAATCGCTCAAAACAGACATAATTTTCCTCCAAGAGACTCACCTTAAAAAGGAAGCGCAATACAGATTGAAAACAAAATGGATTGCCCAAACGTATCATTCCTCATTCACACATAAATCTAGAGGAGCTGCAATTCTAATTCGTAAAGGTATACCTTTTAAACATATATCAACTACAGAAGATACTGATGGTAGATATATCATAGTAGTAGGCAAATTATATTCAAAAAAAGTGACTCTCCTTAATATATATGGACCCAATTTTGATAGTCCGCGGTTTTTCAAGAGAATACTGAATATTATTCCGGAATGTACACAAAATAATTTAATAATTGGTGGAGATTTAAATTGTACACTGGATCCATATTTGGACAGATCATCAACGCAGAGAAAGGCAAAATCTCTGTCAAGTGAATTTTTAAACTCATATATAAATAATACCAATATTAAGGATATCTGGAGAATTGAAAACCCATCCGGAAGAGAATACTCATTTTACTCATCTTTGCATAAAACATATTCAAGGATAGATTATTTCTTAGTAGACTCTAAACTAATCCCATTTACTTATAAATCACAATATCATAATATTATAATTTCGGATCATGCCCCATTAACATTTATGATTAAACTAAATGGAATGGACAAGAAACAGACACAATGGAGACTTAGTCCTCAAATTTTAAAAGAACAGGTTGTGAATATCTTGTAAAACAGATTAATATGTTAATATGACCCACAAGGGCCACATCCAACTCACTCTTAAATATAGCCAATGAACTGGCCTCAACTACCCTCTGTGGCAGAGAGTTCCAGAGACTCACCACTCTCTGTGTGAAAAAAGTATTTTTTAAGACCGAGATGAGAAAGACTTTTTTCACACAGAGAGTGGTGAGTCTCTGGAACTCTCTGCCACAGAGGGTAGTTGAGGCCAGTTCATTGGCTATATTTAAGAGTGAGTTGGATGTGGCCCTTGTGGCTAAGGGGATCAGAGGGTATGGAGAGAAGGCAGGTACGGGATACTGAGTTGGATGATCAGCCATGATCATATTGAATGGCGGTGCAGGCTCGAAGGGCTGAATGGCCTACTCCTGCACCTAATTTCTATGTTTCTATGTTTCTATGTTCTTCGAGGTCAACGACCAACCCGAAATCTCTGCTTCCCTTCTCTGGGAAACATTCAAAGCATTTACACGAGGGGTATTAATCTCCTCTCGGGCATTTCTTAACAAAGAGAATAGAGCTAAACAACAGACATTGGAATTGGAAATAAGACAATTAGACATAGAAAATGCAAGAGCACCTTCATTGGTAAAACATAATAAAATAGCTGCACTATAAGTTAAATAAAATATACTCTGACCAAATAATAAAACTTTATCAACATACAAAACAATTAAATTTTGAATTTGGTGATAAACCACATAAATTATTGGCACGTCAGCTTCGAAAACTGGATGGAGAAAAAATGATTCATAAGATTAGATCAGAAAAGGGAAAAATACTAACACACCCCAAAGATATTAATGACAGATTTTGACAATACTATCAAGATCTTTATTCAACTAAAGTGACACAACAAAACAGGAATGGAAGCATTTTTACAGAAATGCAACCTTAAAGGTTTAGATCTGCAAGAACAAGAATTATTAGGAGCTGAAATAATGACCAAAGATATTGAAGAGTCAATTAGAACTTTAAAAAATGGAAAGGCCGCCGGCCCTGATGGCCTAAGTTCTGAATTCTATAAAGAATTTTATGATCTGATTTCTCCACGCTTACAAACACTGTATAAACATGTTTATACTCAACAGAAACTCCCGGAAACTTTAAATGCATCTACAATAATACTTATACCTAAAATTGATAAGGATCTAGAAGACCCGGCCTCATATAGAGCAATAGCTCTATTAAATATTGATCAGAAAATATTAACTAAAATCCTTTCTAATAGATTGAGCTTAGTAATTAACAAATTAATACACCCTGATCAAACAGGTTTTATCCCAAAACATCATTCATTTTATAATCTTAGACGATTGTTTAATATTATATATTCAAACAGAATTGCTAATGCAGACCTAGCAATTATATCGCTAGATGCTGAAAAAGCCTTCGATCAAGTAGAATGGCCATATTTATTTTCAGTGATGGAAAAATTTCAATTGGGAGAGAAGTACTGTGCATGGGTTAAATTGTTATATTCTAACCCAACAGCTAGAATACTAACAAATCAAATGTTATCAACTAAATTTAATCTTTCCAGGGATTGTAGACAAGGATGTTCGTTATCTCCATTATTATTCGCTTTAGCAATTGAACCACTTGCAGAAAATGTCAGATCTAATCCAGAAATACATGGGTACAATACTAAAGACACAATGAATAAAATTTCTCTATATGCAGATGATGTACTAATATATATTACAAAGCCGGAAATTAGTATTCCAAATTTATTAAATCTAATAACTCAATTCGGTCATTTCTCAGGATATAGAATTAATTGGAATAAAAGCAAAATCATGTCAATAACGGATCATAATATACATATACTACAACAATCACCTTTTAAAATAGTTGACGAAAAATTTAAATATCTAGGTATTTATGTAACTAAGGGGTATAGTTCTTTATTTACATCAAATTTTCCACCTTTAATGAATAAACTAAATAAGAATATTCAATACTGGAAAACACTTCCTATTTCAATGTTCGGTAGAATTAATGCTATAAAAATGATTTTTCTACCGCAATTTTTGTACCTATTTCAATCAATCCCGATATATATTCCAAAATCTTTTTTTTAAAAAGTAGACTCTACTGTTACAAGTTTCACCTGGGACTACAAGAATCATAGAATAAATAAAAAACATTTATGTAAATCAAAGATTAATGGAGGCTTAGCTCTACCAAATTTTTGTTTTATTTCTGGACAGTTTATATTAAAAACATGAATTTTTGGCTGGAAGAAATGGATCAACAACAAGAATGGTTAAGGATGGAAAAGGAGGATTGTCGACCTTTTGAAATCGGTTTGATTATATTTGCACCGACAAAATTGTACAAAAAAACTTATGGGGGAAAACCCTATAATATATAGTGGTATACGAATCTGGAAACAACTTAAAAAGGCTCTAAAACTGGATAATATACCACTCTATCTCCCTATTGTAAACAATCCCTTATTCAAACCTTCCATGCTAGATAAAGGCTTTATACAATGGAAATCTATGGAATCAAAAGGGTGGAACACCTTCGCAAGAAAGGCACTTATCTCTCATTTCAGGAACTGCAACAGATTTATGGATTACACTCAAATAATTTTTTTCGATACCTACAACTCAGAGATTATGTTTGGTCAAATACACAAGATTATAGGAATAGGGAACCAGAAATCCTAGATGAATGTCTGAATAAGCATCCTAACACAGAAAAATTAATAACTTATATTTACAACACCCTTTTAGATAGCGAGATACCATCAACGGAATCATATAGACACACATGGGAAAATGAAATAAATCAATCCATAACGAAAGATATATGGGATAATAGTTTACAATACATACATCAATGCTCCATATAACTCCAGACATGCTCTAATACAATTTAAAGTTTTACATAGATTACATTATTCCAAAGTTAAATTAAATAGAATCTTTCCACAAATATCGTCTACCTGCGATAAATGTCAACATCCAGAGGCTAATTTAACACATATCTTTGCAAATTGTATAAAAATTAAGAATTTCTGGACTGAGATTTTTAGAATAACTTCTGAAGTTATTAATACTAAACTGGATCCGGACCCAAAATTAATAATACTTGGAACATCAGAACAAAGTTTAACTCTTACAACAAGTCAAAGAAATTTCCTAGATTACAGTATAATAATTGGGAAGAAATTAATATTAAAATTTTGGAAAGGCCCTATATCCCCCACAATTAAAATGTGGATTATGGAAATGTCGGAGGCCCTACACCTGGAAAGAATCAGATTTGCCTTAATGGACAAACAAGAAGTTTTTGTTAGAATATGGGGGGGAGTGAAGGGAATGGAGGGGTATGGTCTGAGTGCAGGTAGATGGGACTAGGGGAAAACAAACGGTCGGCACGGACTGGAAGGGCCGAGAGGGCCTGTTTCCGTGCTGTAATTGTTATATGGTTATATAATATGGTCTTCTTTCATTGATTACTTAAAAGGGTAGAATGGTTCGGCAGGGAACCCTAACTGAAACTTGGATTTAGGAATAGATGAAAAGTTATATCTTATATTCCTTGATATTATCTCCTACTGTGTTTTAATAGTAAATTATCCCTTTCTTTACGATTTTCTTTTTCGATGTTGATTTTTATTTTATTTTTCTTACTGTTCTCTCTTTATAAAAAAAAACTATTAGAGTCAAAATGATACACTTGATAATATTAATAATGTATGCTTGTTGAACATGAAATATTGCTATCATAACATATGTTTGCTAAATCACTGTCTAAATACTCTAATAAAAATATATATTCTAAAAGGAATCTACCAAATCGACAGTTTTTCTCCTCCCTTTACCAAGACCCAACACCGGTACTTTTTTGAGGTATTCTTGCACCTTATCCTTGTAATAGATTTATAAATGCAGACCACGTCTTATAAAAACGGTCTGATTTTCATGCTAGTCGGAGTCTCATGTCTTCCAAGTGTAGAGTTTCGAACATAGTTGAGATCCACATATTGACTGTTGGTACCGGAGAATTTTTCCAGAATTTTAAGATTAGCTTTTTTCCAGTTATTAAGCCATATTCAAGTAGAGTCTTTTGAAACATTTAATTCGGGGCAATCTTCCAATATCCCGAAGATTATCCAGTCTGCTTCCGGGGTCAGTTTTATTTTAAATATTTTTGTGAAAATTTCAAAAATGTCAGTCCAAAATGTTTGAATTTTTGTACAAAAGACAAATGAGTTTGCTATATTAGCTTCTTGACATTGACATTTATCACATATAGGTGAGACGTTGGGAAAAAGTTAACTTATTTTAGTTTTTGAATAGTATAATTGTGTAGGATTTTAAATTGTATTAAGGTGTGTCTTACATTAATTGAACATTTATGCACGTTTAATAAATATTCTTCCCACCTTTCTTTGGGAATTTTTATACTTAATTCTTATTCCCAGTCCCTCCTGATACCAAATCTGGAGACATATTGTGATAATCTTGCACGCATTTTTTTCACAGATTTGGAAATATTTAAAATACTGATTGTTTCCAAAATTGTATTTTAGTTGTATTTGTTTAAATGATAATAGTTTTCCCGATTCATACACATCTCCGAAGATTTTAATTCCAGCTCTTTCCCATTGAATACATGCTTTATCTTTGAGGGTTTAAATGAGGGGTTTTTACCGATAGGAGATAAGAGAGATAAATTTCTTAATTTTAGATTGTGTTTAATTTGTTTCCAAATTCTGATTGTACTGTATATAATTGGATTATTGTTGTAATTTATATTATTCATCAATATTGGAGAGAGAAGGATTGCTCCAATATTATAAGGAGAGCAATCCTCTCTCTCCATAATCGTCCAATCCGATTGTTGGGGAGAGTTATCCAGTAGTAATACATAAAGTTGGGGAGTGCTAATCCCCCTACTAATTTGGGTTTATCCAGATGAGCTTTTTGTATTCTGTGGGATTTATAATCCCAAATAAAATTTGGGATATCTGAGTCCAGTTTTTAAAAAAACTTTTTGGGTAAATATATTGGGATAGATTGGAACTGGTATAAAACTTGTGGTAGAAAAATCATTTTTATGGCATTTATTCGGCCTATTAAGGACATCGGAAGCGTTTTCCAAAATTTAATCAAGTTACATAGTTTCTTAAGTAGAGGGTTTTAATTTTCGTCAAACATATCTTGATATCTTCTAGTAATTTCGATGCCCAAGTATTTAAATTTTTCCGTAGCTATATTGAAAGGAAACTGTAAAAGATGCGTAGAGTCTTTCGGTTTTATTGACATGATTTCACTTTTATTCCAATTTATTCTATATCCTGAAAATTATCCAAAGTCCTCTATTAATTTTAAAATATTTGGTATAGTAATATGAGGTTTTGTGATGTACAATAGTACGTCGTCAGCGTATAGTGATATTTCATTATTGGAATATTTTGTTTTATATCCATGAATATTCGGATGAGTTCTGATTCTTTCCGCTAGGGGTTCAATTACGAGGGCAAATAACAACGGTGATAATGAACATCCTTGTCTGTTTCCCCTTGACAAATGAAATTTCATCGATAAATTATTGTTCGTTAATATTCTGCCCGTTGGCTTATTATATAGTAATTTAATCCATAGAATAAAATTCTCTCCCAGTTGAAATTCTTGCAATACCCTGAGCATATAATCCCATTCGACTTGATCAAATGCTTTCTCTGCACCCAACGATATGATTGATAGTTTTTGATCTTCAGTTTGGTGTGAATGCATTATATTGAACTGGCGTCTCAAATTATTAAATGATTGTCTCTTAGGGATAAACCCCGTTTGATCCGGATGTATTAATTTAATAGCATATTTACTTAGTCTTCTAGCTAGTATTTTTACTAATATTTTTTGATCTGTATTTAGCAACACAATAGCTCTGTATGATTCAGGTTCTTCCACATCTTTATCTTTCTTGGGTATTAGTGTGATCGTGGATTCTGCTAGTGTTTCAGGTAGTATTTGTGCTTTGAAGGCATAAGTATATATTTTCTGTAGGCGGGGGGTAAATATGTCATAAAAACTTTTATAGAATTCGTTACTAAATCCATCGGGACCTGGTGTTTTTCCATTTTTTAATTAGATTATTGTTTCTTCTATTTCCTTCTTTGAGATTTGTGCTCCCAATTCCTCTTGTTCCTGCAACTCTAATTTAGGAAGGTTACAATTATCCAAGAACTCTGTAACTTTGTTGGTGTCCATTATCGTTTTAGATGTATACAGATTCTCGTAAAATTGTGCAAATCTTTTATTAATATCACTAGGCAAGGTCAATATTTCCCCTTTGTCTGATTTAATCTTTAAAATTGTGTGATCCTTTTCTCGTTTTTTTAACAGACGTGCCAAAAGTTTATGAGGCTTATCCCCAAATTCAAAGTGTTCCTGTCTTGTAATTTGTAATAATCTATATGAATTTCAGTATTATTATTCTATTATGTTTATCCGTAGTGGGGTCTTTAGCGTTTTCTATGTCCAGTTGTCTAATTTGTTCTTCTAGTTGTCTTTGTTCATTGTTATTTTTCTTATTTTGAAAAGCTTGATATGAAATAATCACGCCTCGAATAAATGCTTTAAAAGATTCCCATAATAATGTAGGTGATATGTCTATCGTGTCGTTTGCTCTTTTAAATATGTACTCCCTTGCGGGTCTTTTAAAATTTGTGGATTGTACCTCCAAAATGGTTTGTTCTTAGTCATTCCTTCCATTTAAAAAAAAGTTATTGGGGAGTGATCTGAGATCGTATTTGTGTGGTATTTTGGTTTAGAAGTGTGGGGTATTAGTTTTGTATCCACCAAAAAATAATCTATTCGTGAATATGTCTTGTGTACCATAGAATAGAATGAATAATCCCTGCCGGTCGGATTTGCAATCCTCCAGACATATGTTATGTTTGTGTTTTTTATGTATGTGTTTAGAAGTTCGCTAGTTTTGGATTTCCCTTCAGCCACAAGGGCCGCATCCAACTCCCTCTTAAATATGGCCAACGAACTGGCTTCAACTACCTTCTGTGGCAAAGAATTCCACAGATTCACCACTCTCTGTGTGAAAAACGATTTTCTCATCTCGGTCCTAAAAGACTTCCCCCTTATCCCTAAACTGTGACCCCTTGTCCTGGACTTCCCCAACATCGGGAACAATCTTCCTGCATCTAGCCTGTCCAACCCCTGAAGAATTTTGTAAGTCTCTATGAGATCACCCCTCAATCTTCTAAATTCCAGCGAGTACAGGTCGAGTCTATCCAGTCTTTCTTCATATGGAAGTCGTGCCATCCCAGGAATCAGTCTGGTGAACCTTCTCTGTACTCCCTCTATGGCAAGAATGATTAGGAGACCAAAACTGTACGCAATACTCCAAGTGTGGCCTCACCAAGACCCTGTACAACTGCAGTAGAACCTCCCTGCTCTTGTACTCAAATCCTTTTGCTATGAAATATATATTTACCAAGGTAATTGGGGCAGCGTGGATCTCCCTGGTAACTATCAAATATCTCCCGTCTTTATATGTTTAGGTATTTTTGGGTTTAAATGGAATGCCTTTGTGAATAATAATGAACGTTCCTCTAGATTTCGACATATATGACGAGTGAAAAGTTTGTCCGATCCAGTTCGCCCTTAATCTAGCTTGGTCTTGAAGTTTAAGATGCGTCTCTTGTTAAAAGGCAATATCAGTGTTGTATGCTTTCAGCTGCGCTAGAATCTTACCCCTTTTAATGCATTCGTTAACACCCCTAACGTTCCAACTACAAAATGAGATTCCTCCCGGTTTATTTTGGTTATCGTCTTGCATTTTGAATAGATTTAATACCAATGTGTCTTGCGGTGCATTCGTACCTCAGGTCTTTGGATATAGGGGGATCATTTACCCTACAATGTTCAGTTAGTAGATTCCCTTTGCGATAGTCCTTGAATAAAAAAAACACACGTGATTAATTGTGAAAATGATTTAAAAAAACTAATACAAGTGAGAATACAGTGTCCGAGCTTGTCGGCACTGTAACAAGTGACCCCACCTGTAGGTGGGAAAAAACATTTTATTGACTTCCGTGTCGATATAAGACAATCAAATAGCTCCGCTCCCTCAATTAATCATAACATGTTGGAACGGGACCAGTTTAAAAAAATCAAATGTATAGTACCCATTTCCAGAATATATGTCCATTTCCTAGGTATTTCCGGATATAACTATAATTTTTGTAAACTGAGTGTTAAGCGTATATTTTAACCTCAAAGATCATCGATTATTAGATGAAGGGGTTAACCTTTTCTGGCTCTGGAACTAAGCCAGTAGCTCGCCTCATCCCCTCATGCCCTGGTGACAAATCTACTTAAGAATTATTAGGTTAAATTAAAGTGTTAATTTGAAAATCCCTATTTCTGCATTTCTGATTAGCATTCATTACTATTTCTATGTTAATATTCTATGTTAATATTGTTAAGGAAGTTAATGCTATATCATTTAGGTTATTCATTCAATCTCATATAGTCTGTTGTTGAGCTCTGCTTTCGTTGATTATCTTTTTCCAGCTTCTCTTGGAACAGTGTGTCCTTGAGTTAGCATTCCGACGATAAGACATCTAAACAAAGTTCCTTCTTTGGGCAGTGTGCCACCATTCTGGTTGCAATAGTAAAGAGAGAGAGTGTCCAAAATGTCCAACCTTTCCAGCTAGTCCTTCTGTTCCACAATGGTTAGAGCATATTTGTACGCCTCCTCGGGATTTGTGCGATTTTTGCTGTTCTTTGTAGGAAATGCACATTCCAGCTGGGTAGTAAACACCATATCTGACCTCCTTATATCCTTGGAGAGCCTGCTTTGCCTTGGAGAATTGATTTTCTTTTTGCATAATTTTCTTAGGGTAGTCTGAAGATTTTAAAAGTAGTTACACCATACATCAGAGGCACGCCATATTTGATATTCCTCATAACCTCTTCCACGTCAGCAATGTCCCGGAATTTCACAATAATCTGTCGTGTACGTTCTGAACCATCCTGAGATTTGTGTTTGAATGTTGCTTCAATTTTTGGTAAGTTAGGGAGCTTAAGAGCCTCTTTAATTAATCCCGCAACGAACTCGCAAGTGTTATCTCTCTCGGCTCCCTCTGGTACGCCAACTAATCTTAGGTTATGACGTCTCGAACCAGCCTCGAGGTCCAGAATTTGTCTGAAACTTTAGCCAGCTGAGTCGCCATCCGTCGTGTAACAAGGTCTTGTTCTGACCTCATCTTCTTCATCTCATCCACCATTCTTGCCATCTCATCCTCCATCTCGTACATTGTTAACATACAGGTTGATACAGTGTCCAGCACAGCGCCGAACTTCTTCGTGGTGTCTTCTTCACCCGTATCAATTCTCTCCGATAGTTCATCTCTCACATGGTCAATTCTTTTATTAATAGTGCCAATCGAGTCCTTCAAACTCAATAACATTGTGATTACAAGAAGTCATATTTAGCGTCAGCTTTTCTATCTCTTCCATCATCACTCCCAACATGTGTTCCATCCTTTATCCATCCACCTTTACATCTTTCAGTTCGCTTACCGAAAGCTTCAATTCTTCAAATTCTTTGTCCTTGGCCAAGTCTGCTTTGAGTCTTGTAGCCATATCGAAAAGCACCTTTTCTTCGGAAGCCACTTCAAAAATAAATCTGTAGGCTTTGTCTGGCTTCCCCAGGAGAGTTTTGTAACTGTCCTGAGTGCTCTTACCCAGGGAAGAATTTTTCATTTAACGTGCTTTAAGCCTCTGTTAAATTCAAAGCTGTTACTGATAATGTTATCAGCAAGTTGGGCAGAGACTCCGATAAGTCTTTTAAATTGGTCCCGACGTGTAGATCCGATTTTAACGCGAAAAATCGCAAATTTTAGGGAGTGGAGCTATGTGCAGCATCTGTTAAGATAACATGGCACCACCGGAAGTCCCTAATAAAATTATAAAATACTGGAAACTGCACCTTGGACAGCATCGATGGAAAGAGAATACACATTTAATTCATCTCGATGACCTTTCAACTGTAAAATATCATAATTATTTTTAGTTGTAGTGGATAAGTAAATAGTTTGAGAAGGCAAAATGGCTGGTCTCTCTGCCCTTGTATTCCTTCTCTCCAATCAGCATCTAGTGAGACCACACCTGGAGTATTGTGTGCAGTTTTGGCCCCCTAATTTGAGGAAGGATATTCTTGCTATTGAGGGAGTGCAGCGTAGGTTTACATACTTAATTCCCGGGATGGCAGGACCATCATATGCTGAGAGAATGGAACGGCTGGGCTTGTATACTCTGGAGTTTAGAAGGTGAGAGGGGATCTTACTGAAACATATAAGATTATAAAGGGTGTTTGGACATGTAAGACGCAGGAAACGTGTTCCCTATGTTGGGAGGTCCAGAACCAGGGTCCACAGTTTAAGAATACGGGGTAAGCCATATAGAATGGAGATGAGGAGAATAGTGAGTTGTGAGTCTGGAATTGTCTGCCTCAGAGGGCGGTGGAGGCCAGTTCTCTGGATACTTTCAAGAGAGAGCTAGATAGGGCTCTTAAAGATTCTGGATTTAGTGTTGTCCAATGAAGCAAATTTGATAAGAGAACTCGAGATAAAGGAACTGCTTGGCGGTAGTGATCATAATATGATTAGTTTTAATCTGCAATTTGAGAAGGAGAAGGTTAAATCGGAAGTGTCAGTGATGCAGTTAAACAAAGGGGACTATGAAGGCATGAGGGAGGAGCTGGCCAAGGTAGACTGGAAAGGGATCCTAGCAGGAATGACGGTGGAACAGCAATGGCAGGAATATCTGGGCATAATCTGGAAGACGCAGGATCATTTCATTCCAAAAAGGAAGAAAGATTCTAAGGGAAGTAGGAGGCAACCGTGGCTGACAAGAGAAGTTAGGGATAGAATAAAACTAAAAGAAAAGATGTATAACACAGCAAAGAGTAGTCGGAAGTCAGAGGATTGGGAAACTTTCATAGGACAACAGAAGGAAACAAAACGGGCAATACGGGCTGAAAAGATGAAGTACGAGGGGAATCTGGCCAGGAATATAAAGATGGACAGTAAAAGCTTATTTATATGTTAAGGGAAAAAGAATAGCAAAGTCAAATGTGGGTCCCTTGAAGGCAGACACGGGTGAAATTATTATAGAGAACAAGGAAATGGCAGAAGAGTTGAACAGGTACTTCGGATCTGTCTTCACTAAGGAGGACACAAACAATCTCCCAGAAGTACTGGAGGACAGAGGATCTAAGGGGGTAGAGGAACTGAAAGAAATTTTGATTAGACAAGAAACAGTATTGGGTAGGCTAATGGGACTGAAGGATGATAAATCCCCTGGACCTGATGGTCTGCATCCCAGGGTCCTCAGGGAGGTGGCTCTAGAAATAATGGATACATTGGTGATCATTTTCCAATGTTCAATAGATTTAGGATCAGTTCCTGTGGATTGGAGGATTGCTAATGTTATCCCACTTTTCAAGAAAGGAGCGAGAGAGAAAACTGGGATTACAGACCAGTTAGCCTGACTTCGGTGGTGGGAAAGATGCTGGAGTCAATTTTTAAAGAGGTAATAATAGAGCATTTGGATAGCAGTAAAAGGATTAGTCCAAGTCAGCATGGATTTATGGAAGGGAAATCATGTTTGACTAATCTTCTGGAATTTTTTGAGGATGTGAAAAGTAAAATGGATGAAGGGGTGCCAGTGGATGTAGTGTATCTAGACTTTCAGTCACGGGAGACTGGTGACTAAATTTAGTCACGGGAGACTGGTGACTAAAATTAGAGCACATGGTATTGGGAGTAGGGTGTTGACATGTATAGAAAATTGGTTGGCAGACAGGAAGCAAAGAGTAGGAGTGAACGGGTCCTTTTCAGAATGGCAGGCAGTGGTGAGTGGAGTGCCGCAAGGCTTAGTGTTGGGGGCGTTGGCGCTAGACATTCAGACTGTTTACCAATCCATAATATTAATGATTTGGAAAGGGAATAAAAGAACCAACACTAGCAGGTTTGGGCGGAGGACACAAAGCTAAGGGTGGCTCAGTAATGAATTGTGAAGAGGATGTTAGGAGGTTGTGCAGGGTGACCTGGACAGGTTGAGTGAGTGGGGTCAGATGCGTATGGCAGATGCAGTATAATATAGATAAATGTGGGGGTTATCCACTTTGGCGGCAAAAACAAGGGGGCAGATTATTATCTCAATGGGGTTAGGTTAGGTAAAGGGGAGGTACAGAGAGACCTGGGTGGCTTTGTGCACCATTCACTGAAAGTTGGCGTGCAGGTACAGCAGGCAGTGAAGTAAGCTAATGGCATGTTGGCCTTCATAACAAGAGGATTTCAGTAAGGAAGTAAAGAGGTTCTTCTGCAGTTGTATAGGGCTCTGGTGAGACCACATCTGGAGTATTGTGTACAGTTTTGGTCTCCTAATTTGAGGAAGGACATCCTTCCCGTGATTGAGGTGCAGTGCAGCGTAGGTTGCACGAGGTTGATCCCTTGGGAATGGCATGGACTGTTCAAAATGAGAAAGATTGAAAAGACTAGGCTTGTATTCACTGGAATTAAGAAGGATGAGGGGGAATATTATAGAAACATATAAAATTATAAAAGGACTTGACAAGCTAGATGCAGGAAAAATGTTCCCAATGTTGGGCAAGTCTATAACTAGGGGCCACAGTCCTAGAATAAAGGGGAGGCCATTTAAGACTGAGGTGAGAAAAAAAAAAAAAAAATTTCACATAGCAGAGAGTTGTGAATTTGTGGAATTCCCTGGCCACAGAGGGGTCAGTGGAGGCCAAATCATTTGGATGGATTTAAGGGAGAGTTAGATAGAGCTGTTTGGTGGCTAGTGGAATCAAGGGATAAATGGGGAGAAGGCAGATGCATTATTGATTGGGACATATTCAGCCATGATCACAATGAAAAGGTGGTGGCTGGCTTGAAGTAGCCGAATGGCGGCCTCCGATTCTACCTATTTTCATATCTATGTCTAATTCCGGATGCTATTTTTATTATGCGGCCCAAGATAGTAGAATGCGATTTCTGCGCCGGGCATCAGTTGGCAGACTGCCAGTTTCACTGGCAATTGAAATACGGAAGTGAGTTACTTTGGAATTGAACTGTAAAGCAGAAAAAGCTGTCTCGCTGGAAAAAAAAAAAATGCTGTTCTCCATGCAAAACATTCCTACATTGTAATCAGACGCCATTGTCTGTTAAGAACGCAGGCTGTCAGTTTTTACTGCAGAGAGACCATTTAAGAGTTACTTTGGGCAAATTGACAAGTCACAAATTTGCTTCTATTGACACTTGTGCAACCACACTCTATCAAACAATGTCAACTGCACCAGAGTGTCTGCTCAAGATTGTGCTATCAAAACACTATTGCAGTTCATGCCTCCTGTGTTACCAGAGGTCGTCAAACAACCCCTCCGACCCGACTTGCAGTACAGGACCCTCAAATAGGCGCTATCCGCTTCAATCAGGCCAACGTGTCAAGCCTCACCTTGTCGCCTGTATCTACGGCACATTACCTAACAGAAACACAAGTGGGAGAATCCGGTACAGAAATGTTGACGAGTGCAAACGAGTGCTGTTTGAGGAAACAGTATGAGATCCTTTGGTGATTACATTGAGTCAGTGGACTAGGTCCTTACTCAAGGATTATGGTGACCAATCTAAATTAATATTGCCACCCACCACTGTCGTAACAAAGTCCTTCTTCATGTAAGTTTCTGTGATGACAAATTATGGGCAGATGTGATCCATATGTAGTAAATGAAAGCTTTGGATGAGATCCAGATCCCAGATTGAATTCTAAGACTGGCAGGCATTCAGTCAAAAATGACCTCAAGTGTGCAGTAGAAATTTTAATTTCTGACCATTACCAAAGGCTGACATAGGATGACCAAGCAGTGCAAATCTGGATCGATAGCTGTGAGACAGCAGCGATAACACATGGTCAACTCCGTATCATATTGATCTCACCGTCTTCCATCATCTAGGAGATAGACTATCGACTGATGTCTAATATAATCTACTGACTATCCCAGCAACGCAGGGCTCGTCTTAACAGCATTATAGGCGCCCCCCGGCAAAAGCAGTACACTGTGGTCCTATACCTATCAAGACAAACACTCACAGGAATGAAAAATGTAAATGGTCGTATTAGAATCGAGAGGCCGAAGTTCAAACAGAATCGCTGCTCGCCTCGCGCATTGTGATGCAAAAGCTGATTTTATTTTTTTTAATAAAGTTTCGAGTCGAGTACTTGAAGCTATTGAACATCTCTCCTGGCACCAGATTGAGTGCACCATCAGTAACACAATAAGGCAGTGAACAATCTCCTGAGTGCAATTTCAGCATTGGGGAAAACACAGAATACCCAAAGTTGCCGCCGCGAAATTTAATTTGATCCAACTTACTATCTGATACGTCATATCTAGTAAGACACACACTGTTGCTTTCTTTCCCGTTATTTTCACATACGCTATAATCCGGATCGGGACACCTACTCCTGGCTTGGCTTTCAATTCGTATTCACTAAATTTGTCTCTAATTTCCTGAAGATAGGTTTTCATAGACTCGAGAAGATTCATGGCAACAAGTATGTTGGCATCTTCTGACTGCAGAACCTTACTTGTTTTGTTCACTCTTTCAAGAATGTCATTCCAAAGAATTGTGAGAAAGATCGTTTTCAGGTTCTCCATTTTCTCGCTCAATCCTTCTGCCTCTCGTATTGTGTTCACTTCTGTAGCGAGTCTTTTAACTTACATTTTAATGCAATAATTATGCTTTAAATTGGATTAGCTATGAATAAGGTTAGACTAAATTACATTCCACAGTAGAGCCCACGCTCTGATCAACAGGTGCAGCACATGAATGATCTTAGTGTATTCATGTATGGAAATCAGATTATAATCAAACACTTGGCCCATGTTGACCAACCTGGGTCTCATTAGCACACAGTCCTGGTACTATATTTCCTGGGCCCTGACTTTATCCAGTTGCACACCTTCTCTCATCTCCCCTGTCGTTGCCTGAGTCCAGCCTTTCACCTGGCCCCCCTATTCTACAATTCATACCCTGATCATAGGTTTTTCTGCTTACTTGCTAGCGTTTCCCAGTGCCTGAACCTAACAGCTTCTGGACACCGTAGTACTATTCCAGGACCTTGACTCTGGATGCACACTTGGCCTTCTTGCTCCTAGCATGCCCCATTTGCACATGACAATATGATTCTGGCCCACACATAAAGCCCGTTTTTTCCGCCATATCTGATTTCCCGACTGGATTAACCTATTACGTTCAAGCCCACAGGTGCGTATCTAAATGCAGTAATCTTTTTTATGGGGCACTCGCATAGACGTCAAAAATTATGTATAACAAAATTTGCTACATCCATTGGCTTCCTTGGTATCTAACATGCTAGTTACTTTGTCAAAGAAGTCATCAATTGGTTGAATACTAATTTTCTCATCCATAAAAGTATACTCACTTTTACATTAAGCTGTATAAGTATTCTCTATACCATTTTCTTTCATTTTTTCCTGTGGGGGGGTGGGGGTGGGGGGTGGTTAAGCAAACTGTCCTGAATGTCCATTATTCACCCCCCCCAATATTCTCAGTATTTTGCTGTCTTCCTCTCAGCTGGGACTTCCGAGATGCCAATAACAATATATTTAAGCAATATTATTCTATTAAATGTGATCTTGAGAGTACATCATATTTTATGTGGTAATTCGTTACACACAATGATATAAATAATCTTTGTTTTAGATTGCACGATCACTACTAACATGCTTACATTGGGTATATTACAGTTAATATGACCCAACAAAAAAAAAAGGACAAAAAAAAAACAAAAAAAAGAAGAAGTACAATTTTTTTTGTTCAATAAGCTCCCCATATCCCATATTACTTTTACATTGAAGTGATTTGAAATCCAAATGAAGTTTAAATGGCATCATAAAAAGTAAAACCTACCTCCCACGGTATGGCTGATTATTCATTACGTGGTTGTTGGGATCAGTATCAGCACAATTACTATATTAAACTTGAATCTTCAGATGTCGTCTGGTTCAAGCTAAAACTAAAGACAAAGTAATAAATCTCCCTCGCACACATTCCGCTCCTGCAGTATCCATCTGTCACTCCTTTTAAATATGGCCCCTATTTGAACAAGCTCTGAAACAGTCGCCATCTGTGAATCAGTTTCCCATCATGATTACAAACACTTGAGGATGTTCATCACTACGTGTTCAATTATAAAACAACGAGACATTTCTATTGCAACCTGTCACAATGGAATTTGGGGGGGGGGGGGTGGTTAGAAAGTAGTGTCATGAATGAGGTAAACAAACATAATAGTTGAGTGGCAAATGACAATAGTGGCTACCTTCCCAATTTTTTTTTTTTTTTTATTTTTAATTTAACTGAAGGAAATAATGGGTTATCAGGGCTGTATGTTGTGACAGGAGCAGCCTGACACCTTGCATGTCATTTTAATATTACACTTACCCCATCCCCCTGGATATTCCAGATTAATAAATTAAGGTTTTGTCAACTAATTACAAATCAGGCTAATTACAAATCAATAACATTAGCCAACTCCAAAATATGAAGCGCTGAGCATTGGGATCCAGACATCACGGACAACTGGCCTCAGTTCCCCGCTCACATCTGGCAGTGTTCTCCATCTGAATCAGGGGCCGCGGAGCGTTTTTGAAAGTGGGGAGGCTGAAAGATCACTGATCACTGGCTTTGGGGTACCCGGCGAAGGAGTGGAGCAACCGAGTGGGGAGAGGGTGTGGAAGAAGGGTGTCCCCCCTCCCAGGGTAGAGACATTTTGAAATTTGATGTATTAAAAACATGTTTTAGTGCATTGTAGGTATGATTTCAATTTTTTGCATGATTTTTAGAGGTAACTTTATAAGGGGTAACTTTTTCCACACAAAGGGTGGTGGGTGCATGGAACAAGCTGCCAGAGGAGGTAGTTGAGGCAGGGACCATCCCAACATTTACGAAACAGTTAGACTGATACATGGATAGGACAGGTTTGGAGGGATATGGACCAAAAGCAGGTAGTGTAGCTGGGACATGTTGGCGGGTGTGGGCAAGTTGTGCCGAAGGACCTGTTTTCACACTATCACTCTATGACTGCAGTATACCTCCGCCATGCATGAATGCTTCAAAATCAAGTCTTTGAGTTTTATTGNTCCCCCCCATATACTCAAGTATAGAAACATATAAAATGGGAGGGTGGGGGTGATAATAACATCAAAAAAAAAACAGGACTATGGCCATTCGGCCCTTCGAGCCAACTGCCATTCAACATGATCATGGCTGTTCATCTAACATCATTACCTCGTTCCTGTTTTTGTCCCCATATCCCTTGATTTCGTTAGCCCTAAGAACTAAATGTAACTCCCTCTTGAAAACAGAATTGTCCTGCACTGCCTTCTGTGGCAGAGAATTCCACAGATTCACAACTCTCTGTGTGAAGAAAGTTTGTCCTCATCTCAGTCCTAACTGGCCTACTCTTTATTCTTAAACTGACCCCTGGTTCTGAACTCCCCCAACATCGGGAACATTTTTCCTGCAGTTACATACAGTAAGTGAAAATCTAGCAGGCAAGCAGGATCGCTTTCTCCAACCACGATCCCTAATTGGTGGGGAAGTCCACTATTTTCCACCTGTTTCTACCCTTAGACTGCTTGGTACTTATTCCCAGCAGCCAGGGTGTGTTTTCCTCCAATGATGCACCGAGCGCGCAGGGCCATGATCCATGCCGGTCACCTGGTGTGAATTTGCACAGAGAATCTCACAGGCGGGGGCCAACGCTTCCCGATGCCTCCAACGGCCCAGGAGGACTTGCACTGAGGCTGCGTCCATGGCCGTGACGCAGTGAGCGACTCGCCAGCCCAGCAAACACTTGCCAGCCCCGAAAGGCGCCCCTGTCCGCATCATGCGTCCGCCGCTGCTTCGTCCAACACCCGTGGCCCATACAGTTGATATGAAAGTTTTGAAATTTTCGTTGATCACAGAATTTCTCACGACTTGCTTTACCAGAGCGTGAGAAATTTGTGATCAGCGTGAGAAATTTGGCGAAATGCGTGATTTCTCACGCTCAATGCATGCGATTTAGTCAGCCTGCCACTCTAATCCCACCCGCCTCTCCCCTCTTTTTCCCGACCATCTCTCTCTAATCCCATCGTCTTCCTGTCCCCCCCACCAGCTTCTCTGGTCCCCCCCCGCTGGCTCTCTCTCTCTGTGTCCCCTACGTCTCTCTGTCCCCCCCTCTCTGTCCCCCCCCCCCTGTCCTCTCTCTCTGTCCCCCCCCGTCTAGACTTGCCACCCCTCGTCTCTCCTGAAGTAGTGGAGAGGAGATGGAAGAGAGAGTGGGATGAAGGTTCTGGTGGTAGGATGAGAGAGTGAGGGATGAGGGGATGAGAGGAGGGAGGATCTGCCCCCCCCTCTCTCTGCCCTGCCCCCCTCTCTCTGCCCCCCTCAATCTCTGCCCCCCCTCTCTCTGCCCCCTCCTCTCTGCCACCCCCTCTCTCTGCCCCCCCTCACTCTTCTCTCTCCTGCCCCCCCTCCCCCCACTCTCTGCCTCCCCCCTTCTCTCTGCCTCATCTCTATACTGCCCCCCCTCCCGGAGCTCTCTGCCCCCCCTCCGTCTCTGTGGCTGCCCCCCTCATCTCATGCCCCGGCCCAACTCTTCTACTGGGCCCCCCTCGCTCTGCCCCCCCTCTCAGTCTCGGCCTCTGCCCCCCCTCTCTACTGCCCCCCCCCTCTCTCTGCCCCTGAGTCCCCCCCCTCTCTCTGCCCCCTCACCTCTCCTCTGGCCCCCCCCTCTCTCTGCGGCCAACATCCCAAAACTCCTCTCACCTCTGCCCCCGCCTCGTCTCTCTGCCATCCTCAACCCGCTCTCATCTGCCCCCCATCGTCTCTCTCTACCCCCCCTCTCTCTGCCCCCCCCCTCTCTCTGCCCCCTACCCTCTCTCTGCCCCCCCCTCTCTCTGCCCCCCCCTCTCTCTGCCCCCCCCCCCCTCTCTCTGCCCCCAATCCCCCACCTCGACTATCTCTGCCCCCAGAAATATCCCTATCCCTCTCTGGGGGCTGCCCCCCCTCTCTGCCCCCCCTCTGCCCCCCCCTCTCTGCCCCCCCCTCTCTGCCCCCCCCTCTCTCTGCCCCCCCCTCTGCCCCCCCCTCATGCCCCCCCCCCCCATCATCTGCTGCCACGTTCTTCCCTCTCTCTTCTGCTCTCTCTGCCCCCCCCCTCTCTCTTGGCATGCCCCCCTCTCTCACACTCTCGTGCCCCCCCCTTGATCCCCCTCTCTCTGCCCCCTCACCATGGGGGCCCCCCACTCTCATCTGCCCCCACTCTCTGCCCCCCTCTCTCTGCCCCCCTCCTCTCTGCGCGCCACCCTCTCTCTTCTGCCCCCTACTCTCTCCTCTGGACCCCCCCTCCCTCTGCCGCGCCACACTGTCCTCTGCAGTTCTGCTGTCTCGCCCCCCTCTCTCTGCCCCCAGGGGGGGGGGGGGGGGGGGGGGGGCCCCTCTCAATCTCACCCCTGCCCCAATGCCCCCCCCCACTTCTCTGCCGCCCCTCTCTGCATGCCCCCCCTCCGTCTCTGCCCCCTCTCTTCTCTAGCTCCCTCCTCTCTCTGTCCCGCTTCCTCTCTCTGCCCCCCTCTCTCTGCCCGCCGCTGCTCTCTGCCTCCCCTCTCTCCTGCCCCCTCTCTCTGGACCCACTCTCTCTGCCCCCTCTCTCTTCATGCCCCCCCTACCTCTCTGCCCCTAGCCCCCTCCTCATCTCTGCCCCCCTCTCTACTCTGGCTTCTCTATTGCCTCTCGCCTACTTCTCTGCCCCCCTCGTGTCTGCTGCCCACCTCACAATTCTCTGCTACTCGATCTGCCCCCTCTCTCTGCCTCCACCTCTTCTCCTGGGCCCTCTCTCACCTCTCTCACACAGGGCGCCTGAGGGGGGGGGGGGAGGGGGGGGGGGGGGGGGGGGGGGGGGGTTTTCTCATGCCCACCAGCCTCTCTGCCCCCTCTCTCGGCCCCCCGCCTCTCTGCCCCCCTCTTCTCTCTGCCCTGCCACTCTCTGCCCCCTCGGTCATCTGCCACCCCTCTCATCTGCCTCTCTCTCTGCCCCCCTCTCGGTCTGGCCCTTCCCTTCTTCTCTGCCCCCCTGACTCTCTGGCTGCACCACGCCTCTCTCTTCCCCCACCTCTTCTCTGCCCCCCACCCCCCTCCCTCTGCCTCTCCGCGTCTGCCCCCCGCCCTCTCACTTCTGCCCCCGCCCTCTCTCGTGCCCCCAGCCTCTCCCTCGTAGCCCCCCTCTCTCTTGCCCCCACCTCTCTCTGCCCTCCCCTCTCTCATGGCCCCCACCCTCTCTGTCCCCCCCCTCTCTTACTCGCTGCCCAACCCTCTTGCTCTGGCCGCTTCTCCCGCTACTCTTCTGCCGCCGGCCCCCCTCTCTCTGCACCCCTCCCTCTGCCTCATGATCTCTCTGCCCCCCCCTTCTGCTCTGCCCGCCCCCTCTCTCTGCCCCCCCCCCTCTCTCACTTCTGGCCCAGCACCCCCCCTCGTCTCCTGCCCCCCATCCCCTTGTGTCTCCTCTGCTTCTCTGCCCCCCCTCTCATCTGCCCCCGCCTCGAACCTCTGCCCCCCCCCTCCCTCTGTCCCCGTCTCCCGCCTCTCATCTGCCCCCGTCCCTCGTCTGCCCCCGCCAAATCTCTGGTCATGATCCCCTTCCTCTGCCCCCCAGCACCACTACTGCCTACCCTTCTGCCCCCCCTCTCTTCTAGGCCCCGGCCCTTCCTTCATTCATGGGCCCCCCCCTCGTCTTGCCCTCACCCCCTCAATCTGCTCCGCACCCCATCTCAGCCTGATCCCCTCATATTCTCTCTCCCCGCCCCCCTCTCCTCACTCTGCCAAGCACCTTCTTCTCTGCCCGACCCCTTCTTCTCGTGGCCCCTCCGTCTCTCCTGCCCCACCTCTCTCACCAATCTCGGGCCCGTCCCCTCTCTCTGCTTCCCACTCTGAATCTCATGCCCCCCTCCGTGCTCCTGCCGCCCCTCTCTCTTGGCCACCACCTCTCTCTGCCCCGCCTCTCATCTGCCTCCCCCATCTCTCTTGCCCCCCCTCCTAATTCGTCTGCCCCCCACTCTCCCTCTGTCGCCCCTCATCTCTGCCCTCCTCGTTCTCTGGCCACACCTCTCTCTCTGCGCCTCCGCCCCCCCCACTCTCACTGCCGCTGCCCCCCTTCGTCTTCTGGTGGTGTCCCCTCCGCTCTCGCTCTGCTCCCCTCTCCTCTGGCCCCCTCTCTAGGCATGCCGCTTCTTGCCCCTCCTCTCTCTCTGGCCACCCTCTCTCTCATCTGCCATTCCCCCTCTCTCCTGGCCACACGACCTCGCTCTCGTCCCTCCTTCCCTCCTGCTCCCCTCCTTCTCTCTGACTGCCCCCCCTCAGTCTCCTCTGCCACCCCTCTCTCATGCCCCCTACTCTTCTGCCCTCAAGCTCTATGGGACCCCCCTCTCCTGTCTCAAATGCCCCCCCTCTCTCTGACCGCCTCCCTTCTTCTCATGCCCCCCTCTCTCTGCCCCCCTCTCTCTGCCCCCCTCTCTCTGCCCCCCATCTCTCTAGTGCCTCCCTCCCTCTCTCTGCACCCCTCTCTCTCTCTGCTGGCCCTTGCCACTCTCCTGTCTAGTTCCCCTCTTCTGCCGGGCACTCTCTGCCCCCTCTCTCTGCCACCGGCGCCTCTTATCTCTATGCCCTCCCCTCTCATCTGCCCCCCTAGCAGCAGGGCCCCAGCCCCTTCTCTTTCTTCCTCCCCTCTCCTGCCCGTCACCCGCCCCCCTCTCTCTCTGGGCCGCCCACCTCTCTCCTCATAGCCTCCCCCCATCTCTCCTCTTCTCTGTGCCCACTCCCTCTCTCTGCCCCCGCCTTCCTCTAGGCCCCCCCTCTCTTCTCTGCCGTCCCCCTTCATCTGTCTTCTGGCCTCCCCTCCTCTCATCCTGGGGCCCACTCCCGATAAGTAAAAAAACAAATTGGTCCTCAGGTCAGGCCCGGCCCCCTATTCTCTCGTCACTCCCCTCTCTCAGTCCTCCCCCTCTCTCTGTTCCTCCCTCTCTTCGTCTCTGTCCTCTTACTACCCTCTCTCTGTCCTCCCCCTCTCTCTAGTCCTTCCTCTTGTCACCTCCCCCTCTCCTCTGCCCCCTCCTCATCATCATGCCCCCGGAGCCTACCACTCTTGCGCCCCCGCTCTCTCTGGCCCCCCCTCTCTCTGCCCCCCGCTCTCTCTCTGTATTATCTCTGCCCACTACCCCCTCTTCTCTGCCACCCACCCCTTCCTCCCCTCTCTCTGTCCTCAAGCAACCCTCTTCTCTGTCGCTTGCTAATACCCCCACTTTACTCAACTCTTGTCACCCGCCACACCTCTCTGTCCCCGCTCTCTTCTGCCGCCCCTGTACTCTTCTCTCTGGCCCCTCCGTCTCTCTCTCTGCACCTCGCCTTGTCTCTCTTCATCTTCTCTCACATCTCCTCCTCTACTCTCTCTCCCCCCTCTTCTCTCCTCTCTCCTCCCTGACCCCAACACCGCTCTCTCTCTCTCATCCCTTCCATACTCATCTTTCCTCTCTCATCCTCTCTTGTCCCCCCTCTCTCTCTCTTCTCATGTGCCCCCCCTCATCTCCTCTCTGGTCTCGCCCCTCTCATCTCTCCTCTCCTGTTCCTCCATCCCCTCATCTTCTCTGTGATCTCCCCCCCTCTTCTTGTTCCCGCTTCCTTCTCTCTCTGTTCCTCCCACTCATCATTCTTGTGTGTCCCCCGCCTTTCCTCTCCCTGTGTGTCCCCCTCGCCTACGTCTCCGCGTGATGGGTCCCCCGCTCCCCATCTCTGTCCACACCTGGTGGGTCCCAAGCCACGCACCCTCCATCTCGCTTTCTTGTTCGTCCCCGCTAACACCCGCTTACTCATGCCCTGTGTCTCCCCGCCCGACTCATCCCCGTGTGCGTCCCCACTATCTCCTCTTCAATTCACGCTGTGCGTCCTGCGTTCCCGCCCCTCATCGTATCTCTGTGCGTCCCCTCCCGTCTCGTCCCTTGTGCGTCCCCACCCATCTCCTCCTCTGTGACGTCCACCCCCCGATCTTCTCCCTTTGGCGTCCCACCCCCCTCTCATCCCTTGTGCAGTCCGACCCCCTACTCGTCTACTGTGGCGTATCCCCACCCTTCTCTCTCTGGCTGTGCGTCCCCGCTCTTCGTCCATCGCTGTGGCGTTCTCCCCCCTCCTCTCTCTCTCTCTGTCCCCCCTTCGCTCTCTCTTCACGCCGCTCCATCGGCTCTCTGTCCCCCCTCTTCTCTCTGTTCCCACCCTCTCTCACTGTCCCCGCCTCTCCCTCTCTGCTCTCCCCCTTACTCCTCTTTGTCCCTCCCTTCTCTCTTCCTGTCCTCGGTGCGCGCTTATACTCTCTCTGTCGCCCCTCTTCTCCTCTTGGTCTCCGGCCCTCTCGCATTCCCACAGTCCCCCCTCCAGTTCCTCCGTCCGCCTACCTCGCTGCGCCATCGTCCCCTCCGTCCCTCCAGTCTCCCCGTCCCCTAGCCTCTTCTCTGTCCCCCTCTCCTCTCTCCCCTCCTCCTCTCAGTCCCCCTCGTCTCTTTCCCCCTCCTCACTCTCATTCCACCTCTCTCTCCACCCCCTCCGAGCTCTCCCCCGCCTCTCTGCTTCCCCTTCACCTCTCTCCCACCTCTCTCTCTCCCCCCTCAACTTCTCTCCACCTTCCTCTCGTCTCCGCCCTCTCTCATCCATCGCTTACCCCTCTCGTCTCTCCACCCTCTCTCTCATCTCCTTCCCTCTCGCCCCCTCTCTCTTCCCCCCCCGCTCTCATCTCCCCCTCTTCTCCTCCCCATTCTCTCTCCCCCCTCTCTCATCACCCCCTCTCTCAATCCCCCTTCTCTCTCCCCCCTACCTACTCGCGCCGCCTCTCTCCTCCCCCCTTCATCATCGGTCTCTCCCCGCCCGGGGGGGGGGGAACCCGCCCATCTCTCTTCCCCCCTCTCTCTCCCCCTCTTCTCTCATTATCATCGTCGTCTCTGCCCGCCCTCCTCTCTCTCACATTTGCCCACCCCCATTCTCTCCCCCTCTCATCTATTCTCCTCCCCCTCTTTCATCTCCCCGCTTCTTTGCTCCCCAACTCTCTCCCCCCTACTCCTCTTCCCCCCTACTCCCCCCTCTTCTCCCCCCCTTGCCATCCCTCTCCCCCCTCTTCTTCTGCCCCCCTCTCTTGCCGACCCTTTCTATCACCCCGCTTCTCTCTCCCCCTCCCTCTCTGCAACGAGGCACATAGTGTGAGGCTTGCAGAATGTGGGTGCTCAGTGGACACCTGCTTGCAGCTCATAAAGGACGCGTGTTGGGGCACTGGAGAAGCATTGGAGAACCTCAAGGAGCCATCCGGAGAATAACGAGAGTTTCCTGGACATGGACCGTACAGTGAGGTAGTCACGACAAGTTACGGGAAGAACGCAAGGTGTGTGACGGGAAAGAAAGGGTGAAATCGTGGAGTGTCAGAGGACCTCAGGTGCTGTGCCTAATGAAAAACAGGTACAGGTACGCACCCCATCGAATGGGAACTGTCCGGAGGTAGACGATGTTTCGCAGTCCGAGTGGCTGGTACACGTCGGTGGCTCCAATCCTGACATAGCGAGCTTCCGACCCCCTGGACGCGAGACTCAGACGTCGGGGATAATAAAGAACCCTAGTGGGTGGGTGAGCAATCCATTGTCCGAGGATGGACAGGAGATTCTGTGGCGGCAGATCGAGATGGGAGGATGGTCTAGCTTTGCCTCCCTGGTAGCCAGGGATACAGGATGAATCACAGCCAGAATTCTTAACATCCTCAAGAGATAAGGTGAACTTCGTAGTTAGTTGTGCACGTAGGCTACAAATCAACATCGGGAAGAAGAGAATGAAGTTCTCCAACTTGAGCTTCAGAGAGTTGGGAAGAAGAACTGATAATCGCACGGACTTCTAAGGGTGTTCATCTCTGGATTCTTTCCAGTACGCCCTATACGTGCTAGAGAGGACTTACGTAACAGAGGAGAAAGAGTTAAAGGATCTGGAATATAGTTGGCTGAGGGGTCCTGGAGGGCAGGAATGACAAGGATTTTAGTATTTATATGACACTAACCACTGGGATCATATTCTGAGGTAAAGCGGGTGACCGAGTACAAAAGGGACATGGGTTAACACATAAACTAGGAGGGGGACCGACATTCTGCAGTGATTCTGCAGGGCCAAGGGATTTGCTAGGGCTACACATGTGGCTTTAAACTAAATAGTGGGGGGGAGGGATTGACAAATTGGGAGTATAAAGATGGAGTTGAAGGGGAAGTGGCTGCAGGAAAAATTACAAAAGATTCTCGAATTAATGAGAAGGAAAGCTTGAAAATGGACAACAGAGTAAAGTCAGGGCCAATTGCGAGCGATGCGAGGGGGGAAGTGAATACTGTAAAAGTACTGTATATGAATGCACGAAGTATACGGAATAAAGTGGACGAGCTTGAGGCTCAGTTAGAAACTGGCAAGTATGATGCTGTGGGAATCACTGAGACATGGCTGCAAGAGGGCCAGGGCTGGGAACTGAATCCTCAAGGGTATACCTCCTATCGAAAAGACCGACAGATGGGCAGAGGGGGTGGGGTTGCCCTGTTGGTGAGGAATGAAATTCAGTCCCTTGCAAGGGGTGACATTGAGATGGGAGATGTGGAGTCAGTATGGATAGAACTAAGGAATTGTAAGGGTAAAAAGACCCTAATGGGACTAATCTACAAGCCCCCAAACAGTAGTCTGGACATAGGGTGCAAGTTGAATTAGGAGTTAAAATTGGCATGTAGTAAAAGTAATGCTGTGGTTGTTATGGGAGATTTCAACATGCAGGTAGACTGGGAAAATCAGGTTGGTACTGGACCCCAAGAAAGGGACTTTGTAGAGTGCCTTCGTGATGGATTCTTTGAACAGTTTGTATTGGAGCCTACCAGGGAGAAGGCAATTCTGGATTTAGTGTTATGTAATGGACCGGATTTGATAAAAAGATCTCGTGGTTAATGAGCCATAGGAGGCAGTGACCATAACGTGGTCAGGTTTAATCTACAATTGGAGAGGAAGAAGAGTAGATCGGAGGTGTCAGTGTTGCAGTTGAATAAAGGGGACTATGGGGCCATGAGGGAGGAGCTGGCCAAAGTTGACTGGAAAGATACACAGGGACGACAGTGTTACAACAATGGCAGGTGTTTCCAGGAATAATACAGAAGGTGCAGGATCAGTTCATTCCTAGGAGGAAGAAAGATTCCAAGGGGAGAAAGGGACGACCATGGCTGACAAAAATAAGGGACGTTAGGGACAGTATAAAAATTAATTTTAGCGTTAGAAGTACGACGTAGCAAAGATGAGCGGGAAGCAAGAGGATTGGGTAATGTTTAAAGAACAACAGAAGACAACCAAAAAGACAATACGGGGAGAAAACATGAGATACGAAGGTAAGCTAGCCAAGAATATAAAGCAGGATAGTAAAAGCTTCTTAAGGTATGTGAAGAGGAAAAAAATAGTTATGACCAGTTGGACCCTCGAAGAATGAAAAAGGTGAATTTATTATGGGGAACAAGGACATGGCAGATGAGTTGAACAGGTCCTTTGGATCTTTCTTCACTAAGGAAGACACAAACGATCTGCGTGATATAGTAGTGGCCAGAGGATCTGGGGTGACAGAGGAACTGAAGGAAATCCACATTAGGCAGGAAATGGTGTTGGGTGGACTGATGGGACTGAAGGCTGATAAATCCCCAGGGCCTGATGGTCTGCATCCCAGGGTACTTAAGGAAGTGGCTCTAGAAATCGTGGATGCATTGGTGGTAATTTTGCAATGTTCTATAGACTCAGGATCAGTTCCTGTGGATTGGAGCGTAGCTAATATTATCCCACTTTTTAAGAAAGGCGGGAGAGAGAAAACAGGGAATTATAGACCAGTTAGCCTGACATCGGTGGTGGGGAAGATGCTAGAGTCAATTATAAAAGATGAGATAGTTGAACATTTGGATAGCAGTAATAGGATCGGTCCGAGTCAGTATGGATTTACAAAGGGGAAATCATGCTTGATTAATCTTCTGGAATTATTTGAAGATGTAATGAGGAAAATGGACAAGGAAGAGCCAGTGGATGTAGTGTACCTGGACTTTCAGAAAGCATTTGATAAGATCCCACATAGGAGATTAGTGCGCAAAATTAGGGCACATGGTATTGGGGGCAGAGTGCTGACATGGATAGAGAAGTGGTTGGCAGACAGGAAACAAAGAGTAGGGATAAACGGGTCCCTTTCAGAATGGCAGGCAGTGACTAGTGGGGTACCGCAAACCGCGGTGCTGGGACCGCAGCTATATACAATATACGTCAATTTGGATGAAGGGATTAAAAGTAACATTAGCAAATTTGCAGATGACACAAAGCTGGGTGGCAGTGTGAACTGTGAGGAGGATGCTAGGCGAATGCAGGGTAACTTGGACAAGTTGGGGGAGTGGGCAGATGCATGGCAGATGAAGTTTAATGCGGGTAAATGTGAGGTTATCCACTTTGGTAGCAAAAACAGGAAGGCAGATTACTATCTAAATGGCGTCAAGTTGGGAAAAGGGGAAGTACAACGGGATCTGGGGGTCCTTATACATCAGTCTATGAAAGTAAGCATGCAGGTGCAGCAGGTAGTGAAGAAAGCGAATGGCATGTTGGTCTTTATAGCTTAAGAGGAATCAAATATAGGAGCAAAGAGGTCCTTCTGCAGTTGTACAGAGTCCTAGTGAGACCACACCTGGAGTATTGTGTGCCGTTTTGGTCCCCTAATTTGAGGAATGACATTCTTGCTCTTGAGGGAGTGCAGCGTCGGTTTACAAGGTTAATTCCCGGGATGGCGGGACTGTCACATGCTGAGAGAATGGAGCAGCTGGGCTTGTACACTCTGGAGTTTAGACTGATGAGAGGGGATCTCATTGAAACATATGATTGTTAAGGGCTTGGACATGCTAGAGGCAGGAAACATGTTCCTGATGTCGGGGGAGTCCAGAACCAGGGGCCACAGTTTAAGAATAAGGAGTAAGCCATTTAGAACAGAGACGAGGAAACACTTTTTCTCACAGAGAGTGGTGAGTCTGTGGAATTCTTTGCCTCAGAAGGCGGTGGAGGCAGGTTCACTGGATGCTTTCAAGAGAGAGCTAGATAGGGCGCTTAAAAATAACGGAGGTGGGGGATATGGGGAGAATTTAGATTAAATCTTTTTTAAACTGAGTACTGGAGTAACTCAGTGGGTCAGGCAGGATCTTTGGAGCACATAGATATGTGATGTTTCAGGTCAAGACCTTTAGACTGGAAACCAGCATTTGCAGTTCCTTATCTCCTCTATGTAGAGAATCCAGTTTATCTATAAATTTATGGTAGTGGTCTGCTATATTTGGGACACTTTGTTCCATGGGAAGGATGTAGAAGAGAAATGGAGGACATTTAAAGGGGAAATTGTAAGAGTACAGAATCTTTATGTCCCTGTTAGGTTGAAAGGAAATAGTAAAAATTGGAAAGAGCCATGGTTTTCAAGGGAAATTGGACACTTGTTTCGAAAAAAGAGAGATATCTACAATAATTATAGGAGGCATGGAGTAAATGAGGTGCTAGAGGAGTATAAAGAATGTAAAAAGAATCTTAAGAAAGAAATTAGGAAGGCTAAAGAAGATATGAGGTTGCTTTGGCAAGAAAGGTGAAAGTAAACCCAAAGGGGTTTTACAGCTATATTAATAGCAAAAGGATAAACGAGGGACCATTAGAGAACCAGAATGGAGAGCTATCTGCAGAGCAAAAAGATGGGGGAGATATTGAAAAATTTATTTTCTTCGGTATTCACCAAGGAGAAGGATATTGAACTCTGTGAGTTAAGGGGAAAAAGTAGAGTAGCTATGGAAACTATGAGATTCAAAGAGGAGGAAGTGCTGACACTTTTGAAAAATATAAAAGTGGATAAATCTCCAGGTCCTGACAGGATATTCCCTAGGACATTGAGGGAAGTTAGTGTAGAAAATAGCAGAGCTATGACAGAAATATTTCAAATGTCATTAGAAACGGGAATAGTGCCGGAGGATTGGCGTACTGCGCATGTTGTTCCATTGTTTAAAAAGGTTCAAAGATAAACCTAGCAATTATAGACCTATTAGTTTGACGGCAGTGGTGGGCAAATTAATGGAAAGGATACTTAGAGATAATATATATAAGCATCTGGATAAACAGGGTCTGATCAGGAACAGTCAACATGGATTTGTGCCTGGAAGGTCATGTTTGACAAACCTTCTTGAATTTTTTGAAGCGGTAACTAGGGAAATTGATGAGGGTAAAGCAGTGGATGTTGTCTATATGGATTTCAGTAAGGCCTTTGACAAGGTTCCCCATGAAGAAGGTTGGTTAAGAAGGTTCAATCTTTGGGAGTTAATGGCGGAGTAGCAAGATGGATTCAACAGTGGCTGAATGGGAGATGTCAGAGAGTAATGGTGGATGGCTGTTTGTCAGGTTGGAAGCCGGTGACCAGTGGGGTGCCTCAGGGATCTGTGTTGGGTCCACTGTTGTTTGTCATGTACATCAATGATCTGGATGATGGGGTGGAAAATTGGATAAGTAAGTATGCAGATGATACTAAGATAGGTGGTGTTGTGGATAATGAAGTAGATTTTCAAAGGTCTACAGAGAGATTTTGGGCCATTTGGAAAAGTGGGCTGAAAGATGGCAGATGGAGTTTAATGCTGTTAACGGTGAAGTGCTACATCTTGGCAGGACAAATCAAAATAGGACGTACATGGTAAATGGTAGGGAATTGAGGAATGCTGTGGAACAGAGGGATCTAGGAATAATGTGCATAGTTCCCTGAAGGTGGAATCGCATGTAGATAGGGTGTTAAAGAAAGCCTTTGGTGTGCTGGCCTTTATAAATCAGAGCATTGAATATAGGAGTAGGGAAGTAATGTTAAAATTGTACAAGGCATTGGTAAGACCAATTCTGGAGTATGGTGTACAATTTTGGTCGCCTAATTATAGAAAGGATGTCAACAAAATAGAGAGAGTACAGAAGAGATTTACTAGAATGTTGCCAGGGTTCCAGCAACTATGTTACAGAGAAAGGTTGAACAAGTTAGGTCTTTATTCTTTGGAGCGCAGAAGGTTAAGGGGGGACTTGATTGAGGTCTTTAAAATGATGAAAGGGATAGACAGAGTTGACGTGGATACGTTTTTCCCATTGAGGGTAGGGAAGATTCCGACAAGAGGGCATCTCATGAGAATTAAGGGACAGAAGTTTAGGGGTAACGTGAGGGGAAACTTCTTTACTCAGAAGGTGGTGGCTGTGTGGAATGAGCTTCCAGCAGAAGTGGTGGAGGCAGGATCGATTTTAACATTTAAAAGTAAAGTGGATAGGCATATGGACGTGAAGGGAATGGAGGGGTATGGTCTGAGTGCAGGTAGATGGGACTAGGGGAAAACAAATGGTCGGCACGGACTGGAAGGGCAAAGAGGGCCTGTTTCCGTGCTGTAATGGTTATATGGTTATATAAAAAATTAAAAAAATTGCCAATGTAAATATTTCCTTGAGAAAATGCATTTATTTTGTGATCTCGACAACATTTATTGTCCATCCATAATTGAACTGAGAAAGCAATTTACAATTGTTTCTTGAAGGGTTACATAAACATTGAGGTCTCCTGTTCATAATTTGTTGTTTTACACATTGTTCTTCAGATTCTTGCAATAGGTCATATGCTGATGTTAAAAGGAGAATGTGACCTGTAGAAGATTCCAAGTTAAAATCTAGTTACTTCTATTTAGTAAATTATTGATTGCCGAGACCTTTATAGTATGCCAGAGCAATAGATTATTAAAAACTTGTAGGACTTTTATACGGTTGTAAATTGAAAATATAACAACCTAATCTAACTGCACAGAAGAATATCAATAATAGTTTAATAGATAAATTACAAATTGCTTGCTAACCACATGTCATGAGCAAATCGACTGAAATGGAACAAAACATATTCTTTGTTAGAACCAAAGTGGAGTATAAAAAATATAAACAACTACTTTGGAATTTTCATGACAAATTATTAAATGTTTATTAGTATCTAATCAGTCCTGCATCAGCATTGTCTGTGCTATAATCTTACAACGTTGGTCACTCAGCTATGATAAGATTTACAATCATTAAGCTTGAACACTCCCGTGTGCCTGGGTCCTGGACTTTCTCACCGCCAGGCCCAGTTGGTCAGGATGGGGAGACATACCTCCAACCCCCTCACCCTGAACACAGGATCCACTTTGTTATCCAGTTTGGTGGCAAAAACAGGAAAGTAGACTATTATTTGAATGGTGACCGATTAGAAAAGGGGAGATGCAACGAGACCTGGGTGTCATGGTACACCAGTCATTGAAAGTAGGCATGCAAGTGCAGCAGGCTGTGAAGAAAGCGAATGGTATATTTGGAATTCATAGCAAAAGGATTTGAGTACAAGAGCAGGGAGGTTCTACTGCAGTTGTACAGGGTCTTGGTGAGGCCACACCTGGAGTATTGCGTACAGTTTGGTCTCCTAATCTGAGGAAAGACATTCTTGCCATAGAGGGAGTACAGAGAAGGTTCACCAGACTGATTCCTGGGATGGCAGGACTTCCATATGAAGAAAGACTGGATAGACTCAGCTTGTACTCACTGGAATTTAGAAGATTAAGGGGTGATCTCATAGAGACTTACAAAATTCTTAAGGGGTTGGACAGGCTAGATGCAGGAAGATTGTTCCCGATGTTGGGGAAGTCCAGGACAAGGGGTCACAGTTTATGAACCATTTTTCATGCAGAGAGTGGTGAATCTGTGGAATTCTCTGCCACAGAAGGTAGTTGAGGCCAGTTTGTTGGCTATATTTAAGAGGGTTAGATGTGGCCCTTGTGGCTGAATGGATCAGGGGGTATGGAGAGAAGGCAGGTACAGGATACTGAGTTGGATGATCAGCCATGATCATATTGAATGGCGGTGCAGGCTCGAAGGGCCGAATGGCCTACTCCTGCACCTAATTTCTATGTTTCTATCATGAAGGACCCCTACCACCCCAGCAACGGACTGTTCCAGCTGCTACCATCAAGCAAGTGCCTCCGCTGTCACGCTGCGAAAACAGAGGATGAGACGGAGTTTCTTCCCACAGGCCATCAGAACTGTAAACTCTGATCTCACCAGGGCATAATTACTGTTGTGTCTTTTTTTAAATGTAAATACTGGTTCTGTTCTGTTGTTTTGCACGATCCCGCAGGCATTGCCACTTTCATTTCACTGTATATCGTGTATGTGACAAATAAAGTTGACTTGACTTGAAAGGGTGTAGAAACGATTCACAAGGATATTACCGGGAATGGAAGGTGTGAATTATAAGGAGAGGCTGGATCTTTTTGTTTCCTCTGGAGCCTTGGAGGTTGAGGGATGATCTTTTAAGGTTACATAAAATTAACAGGACATGGTCTTTGACTTTTTTTCTAGGGTGGGAAGCCTAAAACCAGAGCGCATAGATTTAATTTGAGCTGGAAAGATTTCAAGTTCAAGTGAGTTTATTGTCATGTGTCCCTGATAGGACATTGAAATTCTTGCTTTGCATCAGCACACAGAACATAGAAGACATTTACTACCAAAACATATCTGTGTGTCCATATACCATATATAAATATATACACACATGAATGAATAAACTAATAAAGTGCAAATAACAGATAATGGGTTATTTGTTATCAGAGTTTTGTCCGAGCCAGATTTAATAGCCTGATGGCTGTGGGGAAGTAGCTATTCCTGAACCTGGCCGTTGCAGTCTTCAGATTCCTGTACCTCCTACCTGAATGTAGCAGAGAGATGAGTGTGTGGCCAGGATGGTGTGGGTCTTTGATCATACTGCCAGCTTTTTTGAGGCAGCAACTGCAGTAAATCCCCTCGATGGAAGGAAGGTCAGAGCCGATGATAGATTGGGCAGTGCTTATTACTTTTAGTAGTCTTTTCCTCTCCAGGGCGTTCAAGTTGCCGAACCAAGCCACGATGCAACCGGTCAGCAAGGTCTCCACTGTGCACCTGTAGAAGTTAAAGAGAGTCCTTCTTGACAAACCGACTCTCCGTAATCTTCTCAGAAAGTAGAGGCGCTGGTGAGCTTTCTTGATAATTGCATCAGTGTTCTCGGACCAGATTTCAAAGTGACCCGAAGTCCAATCTTTTTACACTGAAAGTAGTGGGTATGTGGAATGTCAGATGAGGCTGTATGGGCGGGTACAATTATAATATTAAAAAAACCTTAAGACAGGTATATGAATCGTGAATGTTTAGAGAGAGTCAAACACCAATAAATAGGGATAGCTCAGATAGATATATTGGTTGGCATGGGTGAGTTAGACCAAAGAATTTGCTTCCGTACTGTATGACTCCATTACTCTTAAAGGGACAAGCTGATGTTTTTTTTAGAATAAGCGAGTTCGGTATTGCGACTGTGCATTCCCAGGTCATGGGTCACTCGCGATAAACATTCTCGGTGGCTCTGCTGCTGCGTGGGTGCAGACCTGCGTTTCGTCCGTGATCGGGATCGTGCCCGGGTCTCTGGCGATGCAGGCGCTTTTGAGTTGTTGCTGGGCCAGGGATGTCCGGGGTGGCCCAGGGCTGGCAGGGTGCTGGCCCGTTGCTGTGGCGACCCGGGCTTGCAGCCGGCGCCGAGAAGAAGGTGGGGGAGCACTGGCTCCGCCTCGGCTCTGCCTGTCCCGCCGGGTTGACCGGCAGCCCTGGGCTGGTGGGGTGCCGGCCCGTTGCATTGGCAACCCTGGCTTGCAGCCGGCGCGGAGTGGAGGCGCTTGCTGCGGCTTGGCTCTGCCTGTCTACCGGCGGCCCGTTTCAGTGGCGGCCCGGGCTTGGAGCCGGTGCGAAAACGAAGGCTAGCTCCACTGCTCCGGGCCGGTGTCCCGTCAGTCCAGGGATGTCGGTTAATCCTGGCGGGACCAGCAGAGTTGAGCTGGAGTTGGAGCTTTGCTGACTGTGGGCCTGGACCGCTGCTGCGTCTCCGGCCATCCTCGGACGGGGATGGGGTGCTCGGGGGGGGGGGGGGGGTGGGGGGGGGGGGGGTGGGGGGGGAGGGAGATGGGGAATTGGGGCAGTTTGGCAGATTGCCGAGAATGATCCCATGATTCCTTTCGTTTTTTCGGAATACCAAACTCGCTTATTGTGATTTGAGTTGTATTGAAGTGGAGAAGTTCAAAATATTAAATTTAGATCTCCATGTGTCTTTAATTGATATTAGACCAAGTGGGACCCGTTGGGCCCTATTCCCCAACACAATATTCCACCCCCACTCATAGCCCCCAACTGTGCAGGAGCGGCTGATGTTTTTAAAGTTTAAAATGGCCATAACTTGTAAAATATAAGATCAATGTGAAGGCATCTCACTCTCCCTCTTCAGTCCCCTATTCAACTCCTCCTATATCCTCCCTCCCCTCCACCCTCCACCAACTGTCCTCTGCTTCCTCCTCTCACCCCATCCCTCCCCTCCTCCCTCATGAAAGGGAAATCATGCTAGACTAATCTTCTGGAATTCTTTGAGGATGCAACTAGGAAAATGGACAAGGGAGAGCCAGTGGATATAGTGTATCTGGACTTTCAGAAAGCATTTGATAAGGTCCCACATAGGAGATTAGTGGGCAAAATTAGAGCACATGGTATTGGGGGTAGGGTACTGACATGGATAGAAAATTGGTTAGCAGACAGGAAGCAAAGAGTAGGGATAAACGGGTCCCTTTCAGAATGGCAGGCAGTGACTAGTGGGGTACCACAAGGCTCAGTGCTGGGCTGCAGCTATTTACAATATACATTCATGATTTAGATAAAGGGATTAAAAGTAACATTAGCAAATTTGCAGATGACACAAAGCTGGGTGGCAGGGTGAACTGTGAGGAAGATGCTATGAAGATGAAGGGTGACTTAAACAGGCTGGGTGAGTGGGTAGATGCATGGCAGATGCAGTTTAATATGGATAAATGTGAGGTTATCCACTTTGGTGGCAAAAACAGGAAGGCAGCTTATTATCTGAATGGTGTCAAGTTGGGAAAAGGGGAAAAACAACGGGATCTGGGGAGTGCTTGTTCATCAGTCAATGAAAGTAAGCATGCAGGCACAGCAGTAAGCACACAGAGTCCAGAACCAGGAACCACAGTTTAAGAATAAGGGGCAAGCCATTTAGAACGTAGATGAGGAAAAACTTTTTCACACAGAGAGAATTCTCTGCCTCAGCAGACAGTGGAGGCCAATTCTCTGTAGGCTTTCAAGAGAGTTAGGTAGAACCCTTAAAGATAGAGGAGTGAAGGGATATGGGGGGAAGGCAGGAATGGGGTACTGATTGTGGATGATCAGCCATGATCACAGTGAATGGGTGTGCTGACTTGGAGGGCCGAATGGCCTACTACTGCACCTATTGCGTCTCTCTCTAAGTTATGCGCGCGTGCAGATTTGAAAATAACTGAAAGTCAGTTGTTTTTTGAGGCTATGGTCTGAGGCCTCCCCGTCCCCCTCCCGCGGCTCTGGAGCAGCAGCCCCCGGACCCCTCACCGGCTCGAACCCCAGTCTGTGTCTGTGTCCCTGTCTTTGTCCAGTGTGCTTTATGTAAATGAGATCCCATTGTGACGTCATACCTGCTTACTGCCACTGCACTTGAAGTTATTGTTCTCAATGTGGGGTTTTGTAAAGTTTAAATGTCAATAACTTGTAAAACATAACATCAATCTGAATGAAAGTTTGATACAACACACCACGGGACAATGGTGAGTAAGGTGGTGCGCCATTGTAAAATTGTTGCGCTATGGTGTATTGTTTTGGCATAATAGACAATAGGTGCGGGAGTAGGCCATTTGGCCCTTCGAGCCAGCACAGCCATTCAATGTGATCCATGGCTGATCATCTCCAATTAGTACCCCGTTCCTGCTTTCTCCCCATATCCCCTGACTCCGCTATTTTTAAGAGCCCTATCTCTCTTGAAAGCATCTGAGAACCTGCCTCTACCGCCCTCTGAGGCAGAGATTTCCACAGACTCGCCACTCTCTGTGAGAAAAAGTGTTTCCTCGTCTCCGTTCTAAATGGCTTACTCTTTATTCTTAAACTGTGGCCCCGGTTCTGGACTCCCCCAACATCGGGAATAGGTTTCCTGCGTCTAGCGTGTCCAAATCTTTAACAATCTTATATGTTTCAATGAGATCACCTCTCATCCTTCTAAACTCCAGAGTGTACAAGCCCAGCTGCTCCATTCTCTCAGCATACACTGTACTCCCTCAATAGCAAGAATGTCCTTCCTCAAATTAGGTAACCAAAACTGCACACAATACTCCAGGTGTGGTCTCACTAGGGCTCTGTTGAATTGCAGAAGGACCTCATTGCTCCTATATTTGATTCCTCTTGTTATAAAGACCAACATGCCATTCACTTTCTTCACTGCCTGCTGTACTTGCATGCTTAATAATTCAGGGTATCAGGGCATGAGTCACAGACAAACTTCAGACACACTCACAGACAGACTCAGACAAACAAGATGAGAGTATGTAGCAATGTTACAACATTTTGAGATTTTAAAAATCAAGTCTGCAATTAATTCTATCAGATAAAACATAAAAAGAAGTTTAATTTGACACCTAATTCACTTTCATATCTTCAGTATTAAAAAAGTTATGGCCATTTTCATACTCTGAAATTAGCATCTTGTTCCCTATTGCTTATCCATTGACCTATCGCAAAAGTTGTGATTGAGGACAGTCAAAAGCCCATAACTTTCTTAAAAATTAAAAGAACTGAAAGAAATTTTCAGTTATTATAGATTGAAGCATTCTGAAACAAATATGAAACAATCTTACTTGGATGACCTGAAATTAAAGCATATAATTAGTTTGTTACCCAATTGTAGATAATTACAAAATTCAATTATTAGATCTAAACATCTATCCATTTCTTAAGAAAATATTAACATTTTTTAAAAAGCCCAAGTGTCCAAATAACATTCACACAAGAATTCACAATATAACATGATTTTTTAATCTCATTGTTATGAATTTATAGGCCAAATTGAAGGAATTTAGTGTTTAATGCCCGTAAATTAATGGCTATTTAAATCAGCTTGCGAGTAGGATTTTATGGAACGGGGTGGATTGGAACGTTGCGGTGAAATTAAACCCCATATCGGCAGGAAAAATACTGCCGGTTCGTATGGGGAATAAATCACCGTTTCGCAACATGAAATGTTGATTAAGGTCATCTTAACAATCAAGTTTATATGAAAAAATAAATGGCTCTTCTTTACCTGTCCCCTACGTAAAATCCGTTCCCGTCGTCGACGTTCACGGCATTAGAAGCTAATTTTTATTTTACTCCAGCGCTGAAATAGCCGGGCGATTACATTTTTTTTTTTTCACATACCGGTAGTTGGAACGAATCTCCAGCAAAAGCTTGCACCCCGAGAAAATATAATTCCGGAAGGTGATTCCCTGGGTGTGGAATACCTCATCCTGGGAGCAGATGCGGCGTAGACGGAGGAATTGGGAATAGGGGATGGAGTCCTTACAGGAAGCAGGGTGGGAGGAAGAGTAGTCCAGATAGCCGTGGGAGTCAGTGGCTTTATAGTGGATGTTGGTCAGGAGTCTTATCACCTGCGATGGAGATAGTGAGGTCAAGGAATGGTAGGGAAGTGTCGGAAATGGTCCAGGTGTATTTGAGCGCCGGATGGAAGTTGGTGGTGAAACGGATGAAGTCAGTCAGTTGTGTGTGGGTGCAGGAGGTGACACCAAAGCAGTTGTCGATGTAACGGAGGTAGAGGTCGGGGATGGGGCCCTGGTACGCCGAGAACAAGGATTGTTCGACGTACCCGACAAAGGGGCAGGCATAGCTGGAGCCCATGCGCGTGCCCATAGCTACGCCTTGTGTTTGGAGGAAATGGGAGGACTCAAATGAGATGTTATTGAGGGTAAGGACCAACTCCGCTAGGCGGAGGAGAGGGTAAGGACCAACTTTCTTTCAGGACAGTAGATTTGACTGGTAATCTTGAATATTCTCTGTTGCATGGGTTTCTCCGGGCGGGTGCTCCGGGAGATTGCTGGTTGGCACAGATTGGGTGGGCCGAAGTGCCTGTTTCCATGCTGTATCTCTAAACTAAACTCATTTAAATAGGTATTTTGAATGGATATGCATGGAATGGAAGGATATGGACCATTCACAGGCAGATAAGAGTTGGTCTTGGCATCATGTTTGGCACAGATGTGGGGGGACGAAGGGCCTGTTTCTGTGCTCCATGGCTCTGTGTTTTATGTTAAACCCCTCTCTATGCCTGTCACCCCTTTTCAACAACAGCAGCAATGAGATCATGAGCTTTGTAACTAACATGAATACCATTTGTATACTGTCATATTTCTTCTAACTGTCTAGGCCGGATTGTATAAATGTATATATGTATAAACACTGCTGTAATTTCTACATGGTGAAACCAAAATGTATAAAAATGGACTTTATTAAAATCTGACAATGTGCACTTTAACCACATGTGATTTTTTTTTTTCTATTCCAAATCTCAAATTGTGGAGTACAGGGGCAAATAAATAAATGATGGGTCTTTGTCCCAAATATTGTGGAGAGCACTGTACATTGCTGCTTTCATAGAACTACATACTTGTATCCCTAGATCTCTCTCTTCTGCAACATTCCCCAAGGCCCTGCAATGCATTGTGTATGTCCTGCCTGTAGTAACTTCCCAAAATGCATCACATTGAACTTGTCAGAGCTACATTCCACCTGCCATTCTTTTGTCCACTTTCCCAGTTGATCTAGATCCTGATCAACTGGGAAAGTTGATCAGGAGTCACCCGAAAACCTACTATTCATGCCACTTATATTCTCATTCAATCAATAGTACATATGACAAACATCATGTGACCCAGCTTTGATCCCTGAGGCACACAGAGGTCATCAATCTAAAAAACAGTCTTCCACGACCATCCACTGTATCCACTGTGCCCTGGATCTCGTGATCTAATCTTCTGGGCAGTCTACCACGAGGGACCGTGTCAAAGGCCTTACTAAAATCCATGTAGATAACTCCAAATGCTCTGCTCTCATCAATCCTCTTGCTCACCTCTTCAGGAAAATAAACTAAATCAAATTTGGACATGATTTACCACGCACCATGCTGACTATCCATAATCAATCCTAGCCTTTTCAAATGCAGGTATATACTATGTCTCCGAAGGTAGGCTCACCTTCATCCGTTATGATAATGAGTAGAAAGTTGGGAAGTCATGTTGCAGCTCTGTAGAAATTGTTTTGTGAGACGGTATTTGGAATATTGTTTTGTAGAACAGTGTAGAAAAGTCCGGAAGGCTTTGGATAAGTGCACAAAACACCTGATGTTGTCCGGATTGATTAGCTATAAGGAGTGTGTGGACAAATTTGGATTGTTTCCCTGTGGCGACCTGATAGAAGTATATCAAATTATGAAGGGCGTGAATAGTCAGAGACTCTTGCTTAATTTTCCTTTTCCACTGATTTGGTATTGATGGAAAGTCCCTTCTTGTGATGTTTTGACAGACCTGTTTGGAAATCCTCACCCCTGGGTTTTTTTTAAGCTTATTTTTATTTCTTCTTTCAAATCCCTGAGAAGGTCTGAAGGAAACTGAATATATAATTTATTTCAATTTGAAATGCTTGCTCTCAGGAATAATAGCTCATTTTTGCTGACAGATTCTCTCCACAGGCTGCCCAAACATTTTTTGATTTATTTGTGGGTTAAGGACAACACTGCCAATACTTTATTCTGTAACACTAATTGTCCTTGAGAAGGTTGTGAACTACTTCTTAAAATGCTGCAGTACTTTAATGTTGTAGATTTGGGAATTCCAGGATATACATCTGATATATTTTCACATCAAATTGGAGGGGAACATGCAGGTGGCGAGTTACCTTACACTTATTACTCTTGTGCTTGCATGTGTTAGAGGGTGCAAGGTTAAGAAATGATCTTGGTGCATATTTGCATTGAGATTTGTAGATGCTAGCACTGCAGCCATAGTGCATTAGTGTTAAGGGATTAACTGTTCAGTACAATGAATGGGATGCTAGTTAGGTGGTGGTTTTTCTGTGGTGTCAAATAGTTGTGTGATGTTGGAGTTGCAGTAAGCAGTATTCCATTGTGCTGCTGATGTTTCTTGGAGATATCAGGAAGATTTTAAGTGTTAAGAAGTGAATTGTTGTAGTAGAATAATCGGCATCTAACCCCTTATTTTGGCCAGATATTTCTGTGACTGTTCCAGTTAACTTTCCAGTCAGTGGTAATCCTTATTGTTGTTGATGAGTGCTTGGGAGTTAGGTTGGATTCAGTGGTAGTAGGTTATTGAATACCAAGAAGAGGTAGTGAGGCACTTTCTTGGTGGTGGTGGTCATTGCCTGGCATTTATGGGGCAAAAGTGTTAGGATTTTTATCTGCTCCTGACTGAATGTTGCCAACTACATATAAGTATGGCCAACTTAATTTTGCTAATATAATTAATGATGAAATTATGATTGAAAGTGACTACTTTGTGATGGAAAGGCGGTCATTGAACCACATGAAGGTACTTGGACCCAAGATTCTGTTCTTCTTATTGCATACGGCGTGCACATCCTAATGTTGTCGGACAACTTATTCTATTTGATCTTATTTGATTGTGCATGCCAGATTGATTGCATTCGTCGAAACAGGGCGGACCACGTGAAGGTTGCAATCTCCCACCCCAAGATTCTGTTCATTGAGGTTTTGGGGATGAAATGATTGACATGAGCGATGTGGCAGAAGACTGGAGGTGGCTACTGTAGTTTTTCTCTTTTAGAAAGGCTGCAAAGAAAAGTCTGGGAACTATGGACCAGTGAGCATAAAATCTGTGGTAGGAAAGTTATATCTTATGAATCTGAGGTTTTTGAAGAAGTAACCAAATAGGTTGATGAGGTCTAAGCCATAGATGTTATCCATATAGACTTCATCAAGGACGTGATGTTCTGCATGGTAGGCTCACTGGAAGGTTAGATTGTATGGGATCCAGGGAGAGCTGGCTGACTAAATAGAGAATTGGCTTCAGGGAAGGAAGAAGTGGTTGTTGGTAAGGCCATATTTGGAGTATTGTGTTCAGTTCTGGTCATCCTTCTATAGGAAGGATGTTGCTAAGTGCGAAAGAGAGCAGAGAAGTTTTATGAGGATGTTGCCAGGACTTGAGGGCCTGAGCTATAGGGAGAGGTTGGGCAGGCTTGGACTTGAGCAGGCAGAGGAGGGCTAATCTTATAATAAGATCGTGATGGGAATAGATGAGGTGAATGGGTGAGACTAGCGTAGATGTGGCATGTTGGTCGACATGTGCAAACTGCCCACAGCGCCTGTATCAGTGCAGTATGACTCTGACATCCCCTGGCTTCATACAAAAACTTGTTTTTAGTTCCCGAGAGGCCCCACTCTTTCCATAGCTACCATTGTACTTCAAATACAGTTATAAAAGCGTTTGAATGATCTTCATTTAGTTTAATTTCATGTCCTGTTTTTGTTTTCGTATGTCTGTTTGCCTTTGTAGGGTTGTCTATCAATGGTACATTACCAGCACTGTTAATGACAATAGTGTTCCATCACTAGAGGGCCTAAGTTTAAGGTGAGATGGAGAAGCTTTGAAATAGATCAGAATGTAATGGGTGAAGACCTTTAAGTGACACCAGGATAGGTACTTGAATGAATAGAGCAGAGGTGTACATGGATTCATGAGATGGTCGGTATACAGGTGGTGGGCCAAAAGACCTTGGTCTGTACTGTACAACTCAATGACTATCATTTTATAATTAATTTATATCTATTTGTTGAAGTAACATTGCACCCAAGTTTCCATATAAACTCATTAGAGATATCCCAACAGTTTGCATCAAAGGAAGAATTTATCTGTAAATGTAGAGGTGATGTTTCAAAGACCAGAATTACAAAAGTGAGAAAAGTATGATTTTTATTGCAGAAAGGTGAGGAGAGTACAGAGGGGATGCTTGCTATAGAGTGAATACATTGGTTGTCTTTGTCATATAATGATTTTGGTACCATCCAGTTAAATAGATAAATGAGGTCAGTTGGGAGAAAGGGAAAATAAATAAAGAATTCTGTGCAATCACTCCAGCAATCTCTGACCGATTGAAAGAACATTCACTTAGATTTTTTTTGTATCCAGTCATTTGACAGAGGAGTTAACTTATCCCTCAGCGTTTATACATGCTTTTTACTTTGTAGCATGTTAGAAACTTTCTATTTCTTTTTTTTAACATCCATAACAAATAAATCCACATGAATCCGTGCCATGCAGGGTAGTTTTGGGTCAAGTTTTTATTTGTACATGCGGGATTTGAAGCAATTAGTCTTCACTAGAAAGATGAAGGGAAATTTTAGCAAAATCTGTTTTATTTTAAATTGGTGAATGTGATTCAGCAACTTGACATTGACACCTTTTTTATTCATCGGCAAATGTCAGAAAATACTGAGTTTATCAATTAAAATACAGTCAGCCTTAATTTTTAGTTAAATTCAGCTATAAACCTCCAGGATAAGCCACAGCTAATTTTAGTGAGATTAACTAATCATTAGTTTTTTTTTTTTAAAAGGCAGTTTTATATACTCAATAGTTATTCACAGTGATAGTAACAACATATTTGGTGTGCCGCTGCCTTCCTCATCCTCTTCAAACATACCCTGTGTGCTCTTTAGACCTTTACATTGTCTAAAGCAAGAGCTTAAATGAGATTCAATGCTAAATAATTTATTTTCCTGTAGGAACAGAATTCTCCAATTGGGCACAAAACAATAATTTCAATGGAGACACAAAATATAGAATCATAATCAAAACACTAGGTGCTGGAGGAACTCAGCAACAATGCTCCCATTATTGACTGGGAATATCATAGTGCAAAAGGTTTAGAAGGGGCAGAATTTGTCAAAATGTTTTCAGGAAAGTTTCCCCCTGCAATATGTAGAGGACCCTACACTGGAGAGGAGAACACTTGATCCAGTCTTACGATGAAGTGTTTGTGGATTAGTCTTTTGGGACCAGTGACCGCTATTCTACTAGGGTCAATATAGTTATTCATAGAGACATGGAGGGCTCGTGAGTTAAAATTCTAAATTGGGACAAGGCCAACTTTGAAAGTATTAGACAGGAACTTGCTCAAGTTGATGGGAGCAGATTGTTTAAAGGAAAGTGGAATATTTTTAATGGTGTGCTGACAAAAGTCTACGACATGCATATTCCTGTTAGAGTGATGGGCAAGGCAGGTGGGTATAAACAAGCTTGGGTTACGAAATACATTTAAATTCTGGTCAAGAATAAGGAGGAGGTATGGGGCAGGTAAGGCAGCTCGAATCTAGCACAGTGGCTTGCAAAAGTTTTCATACCTCTTGAACTTTTCCACATTTTGTCACGTTACAACCACAAACGTAAATGTATTTTATTGGGATTTTATGTGATAGACCAACACAAAGTGGCGCATAATTGTGAAGTGGAAGGAAAATGATGCATGGTTTTCAAATATTTTTACAAATAAAAAACTGAAAAGTGTGGCGTGCAAAAGTATTCAGCCCCCTTTACTCTGATACCCCTAAATAAAACCCAGTGCAACCAATTGCCTTCAGAAGTCACCTAATTAGTAAATAGAGTCCACTTGTGTGTAATCTAATCTCAGTATAAATACAGCTGTTCTGTGAAGGCCTCAGAGGTTTGTTAGAGAACAATAGTGAACAAACAGCATTATGAAGCCCAAGGAACACACCAGACAGGTCAGAGATAAAGTTGTGGAGAAGTTTAAAGCAGGGTTAGGTTATAAAAAAATATCCCAAGCTTTGAACATCTCATGGAGCACTGTTCAATCCATCATCCGAAAATGGAAAGAGTATTGCACAACTGCAAACCTACCAAGACATGGCCGTCCACCTAAACTGACAGGCCAGGCAAGGAGAGCATTGATCAGAGAAGCAGCCATGAGGCCCATGGTAACTCTGGAGGAGCTGCAGAGATCCACAGCTCAGGTGGGAGAATCTGTCCACAGGACAACTATTAATCGTGCACTCCACAAATCGGGCCTTTATGGAAGAGTGGCAAGAAGAAAGCCATTGTTTGAAACAAAGCCATAAGAAGTCCCGTTTGCAGTTTGCCACAAGCCATGTGGGGGACACAGCAAACATGTGGAGGAAGGTGCTCTGCTCTGACGAGACCAAAATGGAAGTTTTTTGCCTAAATGCAAAGCGCTATGTGTGGCGGAAAACTAACACTGCACATCATCCCTGAACACACCATCCCCACTGTGAAACATGGTGGTGGCAGCATCATGCTGTGGGGATGCTTTTCTTCAGCAGGGACAGGGAAGCTGGTCAGAGTTGATGAGAAGATGGATGGAGCCAAATACAGGGCAATCTTAGAAGAAAACCTGTTAGAGTCTGCAAAAGACTTGAGACTGGGGCGGAGGTTCACCTTCCAGCAGGACAACGACCCTAAACATACAGCCAGAGCTACAATGGAATGGTTTAGATCAAAGCATATTCATGTGTTAGAATGGCACAGTCAAAGTCCAGACCTCAATCCAATTGAGAATCTCTGGCAAGACTTGAAAATTGCTGTTCACAGACGCTCTCCATCCAATCTGACTGAGCTTGAGCTATTTTGCAAAGAAGAATGGGCAAAAATGTCAGTCTCTAGATGTGCAAAGCTGGTAGAGACATACCCCAAAAGACTTGCAGCTGTAAAGGTGGTTCTACAAAGTATTGACTCAGGGGGTCTGAATACCTTTGCACGCCACACTTTTCAGTTTTTTATTTGTAATAAAATTTGGAAACCATGTATAACTTTCCTTCCACTTCACAATTATACACCACTTTGTGTTGGTCTATCACATAAAATCCCAATAAAATGCATTTACGTTTGTGGTTGTAATGTGACAAAATGTGGAAAAGTTGAAGGGGTATGAAAACTTTTGCAAGCCACTGTATATCCCTGGAGTTTTGGGAACGGAGGGGCATGCTAAAAAAGGAAACCAACAGGCCAAAAAGGGGACATGAGATAGCTTTGACAGGTAATCTTAAGGATAATCCCAAGAGATTTTATAAGTACATAGAAGGAAGAAGAGAGAGAATGGGGACATAGGTTTAAGGTGAGGAGGGAAAGATTTACTAAGAACCTGCGAGGCAACTTTTTCACACACAGGGTGGCAAGTGTATTGAACGAGCTACCAGGGGAGGTAGTTGAGGCAGGTACTATCACAACATTTAAGAAACATTTGCACAGGTACATAGTTAGGATAGGTTGAGAGGGATATGAGGCAAATGCAGACAGGTGGAACTAGTATAAATGGGCATGTCGGTTGGTGTGGGCAACATGGATCGAAGGGCCTGTTTCCACACTGTATGATTCTATGTTAGGCAGCATCTGTGGAGGGAATGGACAGAGGGTATTTGGACTCTCTTCAGATTAATTAGTGGGGGGGGGGGACTGAGGAAAGAGAGGGGAGAATAAGGAAATTGGGGAATCTAGATGGGAGATGAGTAAAGGAAGGAGGGAAAATATTACCACAGACAAACTCTATCCTTGTTCCATCTGGGGGGAGCGACAGCAGGATTGTGGGACACCAATGAGACATTGTGTAAGAGGGGAGAAAAATGGGAGTAACTGCATTTACTGAAGAAAGCGGACATCTTGGATGTCCAAACGTTGAAAGCCTCATCCTGACAGAGGGGGAAGAGATGGAGAAATTGAGAGGGAGGGATGGTGTCTGTGCAAGAGGCAAGCTTGGAGGAGGTGTCGGCAAGATAATCTATATTGCTCATATTTACAATCACAAAGTCTGAAGAAAGGTCTCAACCTGAAATGTCACCTTTCTATTCCCTACACAGATGCTGTCTGACCTGTTGAGTACCTCCTTCACTTATCTCTTGCTCAAGGTTCGAGCATCTGCAGCTCCTTGTGTAACCTCTACCAACACCTGACTTATTTGCAAGAAGGTGTTGACAGTAGTTAGGTATACAAATGCTGAGATTCACTATTTGAAATGGTATTTTTTATTTAATGTGCTTTCCAGTTCAGAGAATAATATACTTCAGACACTATTTCTTTGACTGAAAATGTCTTATACGGTAGAGCTCTAATAATTCCATAGGACTTTAGATGAGCCAAACGAACAGATATTTTGGATTATTGGATTTTGCTCTGATTAATAACCCAACACATTTAATATTTTTAACAGTTATGAGTAGAATAAAACATTTTCCAGAGAACCAGTCTTGAAGAAGCATCTGTCCATTTCCCTCCACAGATGCTGCCTGATCCGCCGTGTCCCTTCAGCAGTTTTTTTTTTCTCTCAAGACACCAGCATCTGCAGTCTCTTGTGTATCCAGTGAATCTGGTGAGTTTAAAAGAAGTGTGGAAAATGGAGGAGATAGATTTCGCCCATTATCAGAATTACATCACAGGACAGATTTTCAAAATAAGAGTCAGATTAAAATTCCGAATATTGTATTAATAGATTAGCCCAAAAACAACAATTAAATGTCTTCGGAGTCACGTGAGTGACTACGTGAAGAACCCGCCTCACGCTGGCAACGACATGACGTCAACGCTGACGGCGGAAGGAGGAGCTGCAGTAAGGAGCAGCTCCTCGCAGCGGTCGGAACGGCCCCGCAGGTAAGTGCAGCGAAGTTGCGATGTTTTTAGCGGACGCTGGGTAGGTCCAGCAGTAATAGTTATGTAAAATCAAGTCAGAGTCAAGTTAAGTGCTGGATAGCACAGATTATGAAGTAAAGGAAAATTCGCGGGTAAAGTGCTTCCTGGGGTGAAAAAATAAATATACGGGAAAGCTAGTGCGGAGCCGGTTCCGATACCGGTGGCCGCAGATATACCCGTTAGCGAATTATTTTCCAAAAATGATAACCACGGAAAGAAATGCTCCCGAAAATGGAAAAAAAAAAAAATAAATAAATCTGGAGAGGCCCGTGGTTTTGATGACTCTGATATTTGAAAGTCCTCCAGATAATTAAACTATGTGGAACTAATTATGGAGCATATGGAGAAAGTTCTCCAAATAATTATGAGACTAGGGTCACAGTACCCAGATGAATCCCAAAAAATCCCTGAGGGTTTAATTATTCTGAATATGGCTGTGGGCCTAATTGGGAGTTGGAACTCCGGACCCAGGATTTGGGCCGGAAGAAGTCTCATGGGATGAAATCCCAATTGATTTAGGGCGCAGAAGGCGACCCCTGTTGATGGTGATTTGCATTTGAAAGCACACCACAAAATAAATAAAAAAGAAAAAAAGAAAAAAAAAAAAAAAAAAGGCCAAATGTGCCTGGGGATAGCAAAAGAATTTGCTATATATGAAGGAAGTGGTGAGGCTATGGAAGAAAACCTAGCTGCCAACATATATATATGGTATCTCACCAACTTTCATGTTTCTGTGATGATTGAAATATAAAAATTGCACAGCACAAGAAATTGTGCCTCATTGGAAGTGCCTACGGTTTATCCGTTGATATGGGCATCCATGACCCCAAATATGAGAGAGTCAAGTAAGTGAGGTTCAAAAATCCTCACAAATTATTCTGCTGCTTTATGGCTTTTGCGGAGATGGATAAAAAAAAAATTTTTTTTTAAAAGACGCTATTGTGCAATTCTTTCTATGAAATTTTGTATGAGGTAAATGGCTATTTGGCCCATTTTTCACCCAAGGTTTGCATACCTGTGTCGAGCAAGTGGTGTTTTAAGCTCCTGGTTGTCTGTTTGGAGTAATCTGCCTAAATTAGTAAAATTGGATGAAAAGTTAAATATTTTAGCTGCATGAAACCTTTGTCTTTGGACAAAAAGGTATTTTCGCCCAGAAGGGGATTTGATTTTGGAAATAGAGGCAGAAATATGTCAAGGAAGTCTTATTGTCCTGCACAGCCAAATACTTACCCGAATTGGGGGGAAAAGGAGACCACCACGCTCATATGGAGAGGGATTTAAAAGACTTGTTCTATGCTTAAAGAAACTGCGGATTAATCTCCAGTTAGAGGGAGATTACAAAAAGTTTATAAAGACTGGCTTACTATTACTTTTGATCGGTATATATTACAAGCAGTTTCATTAACCACTATTACTTTTAAAGAAGGGGTTAATCCTCCTGTACAGAATAAACCTGCTTATGTTTTCGTGTTTCTGCAATTGAAAAAGCAGAGATTAATGTCCAAATTGCCCAATTATGTGGAAAAGGGGTAATGGAAAAAAACTTATGAACACGAGCATCAATTTGTTTTAATATTTTTAGAAGGAATAAAGATGGCGGTTGCAGAAGTATTCTGGACCTTACAGATCTAAATAAGTTTGTAGAATACAAAACATTTTAAAATGGAGACATTGAATACTGCAAAATATTTAATTCAGCAGGTTGTTATATGGCTAAGATTGATGAAAAGACGCCTATTATTCTGTACCTATGCATCAGTTTTTTCGGTGGTACTTAAAATTTAATTGGTTGGGACAATTATGGCAGTTAAGCTTTGCCAAATGTACTGAGTTCAGCTCTTAGACTCTTTACGAAACTGTTGAAACCAGTTTAGCCCAATTAAGAGCACAAATGCACATTATTATGGCTTATCTCAATGACATTCTGATCATTAGTGATTATCAAGAGTCAGCTGAGAACTCAGTTTCAGTTACTAAAGCTTTGTGGTAAGCTAGGGTTCTTGATTCATCCAATTAAGTCCCAGCTGCAGCCAGCACAAACAATTAACTTTTGGGGTTTGTAATTAACTCTGTGACTATGTTAATAACTTTACCAACAGATAAAGTCGATGATATTTTGGTAACTTGTAATTATCTCATTCAAACCTTATCCTTCCATCCGAGAAATAGCGAAAACCATTGGTAAACTGGTAGCAGCGTTTCCTGCAGTAGAATTTGGTCCATTACATTATCAAAATCTTCGAAGGGACAAGATACGAGCTCTCAAAGAGAAGGCAGGCCACTTGACAGGCCTATGTAATTAACAAAAGAAGCTGTGTTGGAATTACAACGGTGGGTTAAAAAATGTCCCACAAGCTGCTAATAAATATCATGATTAAACAGCCTGAAATGGTTTTACAAACAGATGCTAGTGCTCTCGGATGGGGGGCAACAGATTCATCCTCCAATTGTGGAGGTAGATGAAAAAGCTCAAGAAGAAGCGTTTCTTCAAGCTGGTGGTATTAACTATTTGGAGTTATTGGGTGCTTTTATGGGCTAAAAGCATATTGTTGTGTTAAACAAGGTGTACATGTGTTAATACAGTTAGACAATAATACGGCTGTTGCATATATTTGTCACATGGGGGGAGTTAGATCAGTATCATGTGATTGTCTGGTCAATAAATATGGTAATGGTGTATTGATCGCCAAATATGGATTTCAGCAAGCTACATTCCAGGTAAAGACAATGTGGAGGCAGATAAAAGATCAAGGATATTTAAAGATTATACGGAATGGATGCTTAAGCCAGCAATATTTTAAAAATATTATACACCAATTTGGGTTACCAGAAATTGACTTGTATGCATCAAGGCTTAATCATCAATTACCTAAATATGTGTCTTGGGAACACGATCCAGATGCAGTAGCAGTAGATGCTGTTTCGTTAAGCTGGGGGAAATATGTTCTTTTATGCTTTTCCACCATTTGCTTTGATTCAGAGATGTCTGAAGAAGATAGAACAAGATTCTGCCTTTGGATTGTTGGTAGTTCCAAATTGGCCAACTCAACTTTGGTTCCCAGTAATGCTGAATATGATTCAAGAGCCATATATGTCGATTCCTAACTGTAGTGATATTTTGATTCGTCCAGTAACTAAAGAAATTTATCCATTATATGCATATATGAATTTATTAATCTACAGGTTTTGACCAGACCACTGCAGGAGCTGGGATTATCGGACAAAAACGATGGAAATTATAGTCGCATCATGGCGAGATAGCACACAAAAACAATATATGACACATATTAAGTAATGGGAAGAATTTTTGCACACAGTCAAATATTTCTTATGATATTGTGAATATTGCAAATGTTTTGGAATTCCTTGCCAATTTGCATTTTGAGCAACATTTAAGTTACAGTGCCATTAACACTGCACGCAGTGCCTTGTCATCCTATTTAGGACTTATGACTGATCAGAAATCAATGGGGTCACATCCATTAATATCTAGATTCATGAAAGGAATCTTTAACATTAATCCACCCAAATCAAGATACACAGAGATTTGGGATGTGAGCATTGTACTTACGCTACTTAGACAATGGACTCCAATTGAAGGGTTGACATTGGAAAGATTAACATTGAAATTAATAATGTTAATGTCACTGGTCTCAGCTCAAAGAGTGCAAACTTTACAAATGTTGCGTTTAGACTGTATGCATGTGACTACAGATAATATTGTGTTCTATGTTTACGTGAGCTGATCAAACAAAGCAGACCACGGAGATCTGGAGCAAAGGTAACCTTTCAAGCTTATCATATTGATCCTACTTTGTGTGTGGTTAGATATTTGAAACCAATATATTAAAGTTACTGAGACTCTTCGAGGAAATGAAAAAACGTTAATGGTTACGCACAAAAAAACCACACACAAGAGCTTCAGTTTAAACTATCTCAAAGTGGTTGAAACAGGTGTTGGTTTTAGCGGGAGTGGACACTGATGTGTTCAAATCTCACTCCACCAGGGCGGCAGCTACGTCCGCGGCGAAGGGGCGGGACGTACCTCTCGAGCATATTTTAAAAGTCGCAGGGTGGAGTAGAGAAGAAGAAACTTTTTCAAAGTTCTACAATAAACCTGTTCACACTATGACAAGCTTTGGACACGCGGTGTTGGGAGCACTATAATCACCTGCTTTGTTTACTATTAATTGCTATAATCAGTGGTGTAGTCACTTCTATCTTTTATCGCTTGTAATCATTTCCCTCAGATATAAGGAGGGTTATTATATGGTCTTTAAGCCATTAACAAAGTTAATTGTGAAATGATCTAACATTAGTCTGGTTTCTCATGTATGTGTTTACTTAGCCGGACTGTCGTACGGATTAATTCTACGACATAAAAAACACAGAAAGCTTTAAAATCTTCACGTAGTCACTCACGTGACTCCGAAGTAAAATAGTAAGATTAAACAAGAACTTACCAGTTCGAAGTTTGATCGTTATTTTATGAGGAGTTACGATGAGGGATTACGTGCCCTCCACTCCCACCCTCATAAAATAAATGATCAAATGGTAGTTCTAAGTCTTTTATGAGCCTTACTATGTTTACTCCGGCTTTTGGTGTTCTGTGTTTTTCATGCCGCTGCTTTGAAGTATGCCGTTGCCAGCGTGAGGCGGGTTCTTCACGTAATCCCTCATCGTAACTCCTCATAAAATAACGATCAAACTTCGAACTGGTAAGTTCTTGTTTAATCTTACTATTAAATGTCTTCTTGTATTTTCTGGAGCGAGATTTGCAATTTGGCAATCGTAAGAGCCATCCTTTCTCATATTTACTCACAAATACTTCAGAGACATCATTTGGGAATAATAAATGTTATTAAACTGCAGCATATACTGTTTTAGTAATTAGCATTTACATTTATCCTAAAATCTATTCATATGATCAAACTAATGCATATAATATCTATTTTTTAAATTATATTAAAAATTGGTATGGAATATAAACAGAATTACAATTAACAGACCGTTATAATTTACCAATTACTGCCACAAATTATTTGGGAATTTTTGCTCTTGAAAACCTGAAATATAATTTATTCCTCTGAGGAGTACTCTATCAAGGCTTCAAAATTATATTTTGATTGGATTTAATTTTGAATTTTATCAAACATTTGATTTCTCAAAGTGAAGGATGTCAGTAATATGAAATCGCCATAATTTATTTTTTGTTTTGTCTAGGGATTATTATCAGTTAGGTGCAGGTCTGAACTATTCAATAATATTTAAATAACGCTTTTTGAGGAGCAACTCTTCTTTCTCAGTGTCAATATCATCCTTTTTGTTTCTCAGGTGCCAAATTATGAATAATTTTCCATGATAGATTCTTGATCATTCGGAATTTAATGAATGTTGCAGACGTTTATTCCATTTGGGAAAAACTATAAGTCCTCAGAAGAAATAAATATCACAATATCATATTTTCAGCATCTCTAATCTTTTGGTTTTGATTCAAAATATAATTTTGGGTTTGATTTAAACTCTGATCCCCCAAAGGTCCAATCTCAGCATTGCAATCCACTGTGGTTGTTGAAAGTCTTTGTGCAGACACAGGATAATACAGTACAAAACAAGGACATTTGGACAAAGCCCGTGATGACTCTTTGAAAGAACAAAAAAGTCTTTTAGAAAGGCACATGAATAGGCAGAGAATGGAGGAATATGGATCACGTACAAATAGAGGAGCTTAGTATAACTTGGCATCATGTTCAGCATGGTCATTGTGGGCGGAAGGGTCTGTTTCTCTGCTGTACTGGTCTATGTTAAGTTCTGTTTTATGACATTCCCTTTGTTCTCTTTACAACTGCTCCACTTTACAACTTAAAACACATGCTTTCTTATTTGTTTAATTCTGGTGAAGGGCCATTGACCGGAAACATTATCTGAATATTATTACAGATATACACAACCTACAGTATTTCATTTTCATGTATGGACGTGATACTGGCATAGATCTGACAAGTTGAAAACTATACAGGTATGTCCAAAATAAAATTAGACAAATCCAATCCAGCCAATTATTGCCTTGCCAGTGTACTCTCATTCATCAACAGTGATGGAAGTCACTATTAAGAGTGCTGTTAAGCTGTTATCTTGGTAATATCCTTAACTCTAAGAACGGAAGTAAAATGCATCTTCAGAAGCAAGTGCATGAAAACCAGTGCTACACTACCAATTTGTTGGCAACAATAATTATTGAATAATCTGTTTTAAAAATCTAACCTCATTTTACTCATGCTTTTGATGTGCATATGTATCAAAAATTATCTGCCAAGTATAATTTGCAACTTTTGTATTGTCAAATTCCAAAAGCATCTACATCAGATGTTGCTTCAAGAAGGTGGCATCTATCATCAAGAATCCCCCACCTTACAAGCTATGCCCTGTTCTCACAGCTTGCGGTGGGCAGGAGGTACAGAAGCCTGAACTCCCACACCACTGGATTCAAGAATAGCTAACTTCCTGCACTTTCAGGGTCTTGAACTAACCAGAACGATCTAAATCCTACTTCAACAATGGAACGCTATGGTCTACCACTTCGATTACCATATTCTTTTTTTAAATTAATCATGTATTGCACAGTCTTCATTCTTTTAGAAATTTTCTGTGTAACTTATATTTAATTTGTTTTTGTGTGTTGGTCCAAATCTATGTTTCTGCATGCTGTAAGCAGACAAGTTTTTTTTATTGTATCTGTACATTAATGCACTTCTGCATATGATAATAAACACGGCTTGGACTTGACTGAGATATAAAAGGGCGTCAAATCTCCTTGAGCTCTGTCTCACTCTCACTTTTGATGTACCGGTATGTGTCTTCGTAGGCATACTTTTTTTTAAAGCAAAAATGTAGATAGACTAAGTGCTTCTATTTAGTTTAATGGTTCTTTTTTTTATGAACTTCATTGTACAAAGGCCATTCCAATGCTGTTGAGAGATTTATTTTGTTTTGTGTGAGATCCCTGATGTTGTTTACTGCAGAATCAATATAAAACAGATTTGTGATACCATCATGGGGGTAAAAACAGAAATGTACTATCAAAGAGGAAGTGCTGGACACCCTGCTTATTGAATAAAGTAGTTCCTTTTGGAGAGGAGAGTTTGCACTTTATAGAATTATAGTCATGGAATTTATTTGACCAACTAAAATGTCTTTGATCTCCACCCATTGTATCTATTAATTTTCCTCCAGGTATATATCTGACTTTGTTTGAATGTTGCAGCATCTCACTTCAATTACCATTTGCAAGACTGCATTTCATAAATTAGCTGTTTATGTAGAAAGTATTCTTTCAGCCCATCTCTTGAATATGAAAGAACAAATAAAATTAACGACAACAAATATAAAAGGGGCTATTAAAATGAAAATATTTTTTGTAGGTATTAAATAGCTTTTGGCATTCTGTGCCATTATCTAGTTGAAGTAGAATGCATGAGTTCCTTTATGAGATAATTTAATAGTCATGAAGAAAAATAACATTAAAGGAAAATAAATGGATGTGTCAGATTAAACTGTGACTTGGATTAAGAATTGGTGTGCTCTTAAAGTTATCAATTTTACGGCAAAGTAAAAGACCAGTCAGAACCATTATAAATATCCAATTTATTTTCTTATCTAGGATTTATTTCCCGATACCTTACATGTTAGTCCTTTGAGTTGAAAATGTCAAGTGTCCCTTTGAAACCGCTGTGGAATCTGCATTCACCACACTCTCATTACTTTTAATATATTTTTTGTTTTAACAACATGCTGTTCACCTTAATGATTGAGAGGGCAAATGGTATCATGAGTAAGATGCAGAATATTACTGACTCTCTCTCGTGGGGAGATTTTTTTTTGTTGCATTTTTGTTGTTATACCAGGGCTGCTCTTGGAACACTTGGAATCCCACCACAATCTGAAATGGAGAGAGATTGCTTCTGGGTTGTGGCTTAGCTGATAACTTCCCAGAGGTAATAAGCTCAAGCACAAAAAACTGCTGTGCTCCAATGTTGTATTAAAGAAGTACTATACTGTTTCAAATTCCTGTCTTTCATCTGAGCACATATGATGAGGTTTGTCAACGAATAATCTCTTAAGCTCCTATAAGTGTGCGGTTGAGAGCATAATGACTGATTTGCATCTGGGCCTGAATCAGCAACTTGAATTTCCAGGATCAAAGGAGTCTATAAAAATGGTGAACACTGCTCGATCCATCACATATGCTCTCGGAGGTGCTGCCTCAAAAAGGCAGCCAGCATCATCAAAGACCCACATTCTTAATTTTTAGTATCGGGAAGAAGCTATAAAAGTCTGAAAACATGGCCACCAGTTCAAGAATAGCTTCTTCCCAACATTCATCAGGCTCTTGAACACTGCGCAACACCGTTTTTAGATTAAAGCTATGAACTATGGGCTATCTTTGGTTGCATTAAGGACTTGTGGCTTTTTTGTACTGGTATTAGGGTTATTATTTGATAGAATCTGTTTATTTTACATTATCTGTATGTATTGCATTTCCAAGCCTGTTATTCTGCAACAAGTAAGAATTTCATTGTTATGTCGTCAGTACATAGGGCAAGTAGACGACTTGATGAGATGCCATGACAAATAAGAAAGATCTCAACACAATTTAGAAGAAAATGTGGTTACTCCCAGTGGCCAGAGCAATATTTATTCCCTGATTGTAATTGCTAAAACAGATTATTTGGTTCTTATTGTATTGTTTGTATGAGGGAGTTTGCTTGCGCAAATTAAATGTTGTATTACAATCATGATTGCACCTCAAATATGCTTAATTGCATGTTAAACGAGATACCTCCTGTCGTAACAAGCATCCACAGCCTACCCCTCCCTGGCAGCAGCGAAGGTCCGCTGCTCCATGTCCTAATTGTAACAATTCTCATCCTCCGGGTCGGGAATTCTGCGTTACTTATGGTAAAATCTGCAACTTCTGTAAGAAATTCAACCATTTCGCAAAATGTTGCCGTTCCCATGTGACTCGATCCGTCCCAAGGACTAATTTGCACCTGTTATAACATGAGCCTACTGATAATGAAAAACTAAGAGCTGGAGGAGCCATCCCCCGCTCCCCTCTCTGAAAGCGAAGATAACAGTTCAGCCTTTCACACCCTTCTCCCTTCCTCTAACGAGCAGCTTGACCCTGAAGTAACCATGATTGTGATGACAAGCCTGTGATCGCTAAGATTGATACGGGAGCGAGGTGTAATGTCATTTCCTTATCTGAGCTTAAAAAAAAACGTAATGTTGAACATGTTGAAAAGACTTCAGCCAAGCTTAGGGCCTACGGGGGTGATGTTCTACACCCGCTTGGAGAAACTGATTTAAACTGCATCATAGACTCGCAGTCTCATACCCTTAAGTTTTATATCATCAAGGGGGATTCTGAAGCTCTGCTTGGTACCAATGCATGCCACGATCTGGGCCAAGTCTACTTTGGCCATGCTGTCCATCAACTCTTTCTCACGGGGGGCCCCACTCAGCAGATACTGTCTCAATATTGAGAACTGTTTAACGATGAGTTTGGTAAGCTGCCCCTCAAATACAACATCGCCGTTGATCCCAAAGTCACTCCTGTGGTTCGAACACCACATCGTGTTCCGCATGCCATGCGAGACAGAGTATACAATGAGCTCCAGCGGATGTTCTCCCTGGGTGTCATATCTACAGTTACTGACCCATCTGACTGGGTTTCCACCATGGTGGTTGCCACAAAGGAAACCAAGGAAGAAATCCGTATCTGCATCAACCCGAGGGACCTCAACACAGCTATCATACGCCCACATTGGCCTATGCAAATGGTAGAGGAAGTTGCTGCTCAAATAGACAACACATAGGTGTTTTCCGTTCTGGATGCCAAAAACTTGTTTTGGCAGATCCTGCTGGACCCAGACTCTTCCAACCTTACTACGTTCGGCACCCCCTTCGGTCGCTACAAATTCCTGAGAATGCCCTTTGGCATCAACTCTCCTAGTGAGGTTTTCCAGTGCACCGTGGAACAACTGTTTGCGGGGTATTCATGCACCATCATTGTCGATGGCATTCTCGTTTACGGGCGTGACCTGGCTGAGCACGACGCGAATCTGCAGAAGGCGCTGGACCGCACCAGAGACATTCAGCTCAAACTTAATCAGCTGAAAGTTTCGGGTCCCTGTTGTTGAGCATGTTTTCACAAATGATGGTCTCAGACCAGACCCATCAAAAACTCTTGCAATTGTTAAACTGAGTTATTTTGTCAATCTAAAGTCAACTTGACTCAAACGCATGTAGCTGTTGAAATCGATTCTTCATTCAGCTGAGACGTCTCTGATCCTTTATTTCAACAAAGCAAAACCCATAGGCTCAATTATCAAAGACCACTCCTCAAAATATAAGATACATATATAATACAATGATCACACAAGGCATACAAACAAACCAAACTTTCCATACCAAGAAGTTTCGGCACGGACTGGAAGGGCCGAGAGGGCCTGTTTCCGTGCTGTAATTGTTATATGTTATAAGAAAGATATTTCTATAAATCTAAACAAGGTCTAATGTTTACAATCCTACTTGGACACAATGCATTTCTTAAATGGTTTCGCTACAATTTTACACAGTTTAAAATACTATTACCTATGTATTAAAACATTAATTATATGAGTTTGCCGAATTACACAGCTTCTAAGTCAAATTCAAAACCCACACACACACCTCCCAACTGCAAGATACATGGGTCGTAAATCTGTCAACTTAATTGATAAGTGATTTGTGCCAGGATACAGCTTCATTCTACATTACAGCCTCCCCTTTTCCTGCTACCTCTGGGAGATGGATTTTCAATCTTTCTGCAAGGCCTTTTACAAATATTACAGAACAGGATAAATTTGCAACTTCAAACCATTATCTCAAAAGTATAGCTTCTCGATCCCTTATCTCAACCTCCTTATAATTTAACATAGCCAAAGCTAACCACAGAGTCTATTATCTCTCAGCCTTGAATTCTGTCTCAAACTCAGCATAAACAGCCATAACTCTTCATCTTTATGTCACATTCAGAGCTCAGGAATGTGCCATAGAGAAAGAGCAGATGACCTCTGGCCTAAGAAGAGGCCCTATTCAGCTATCCATTCTTCAACACAAAATCATATCAAATACAATTTCCTCCAGCGTTATAATTGTCTCAAAGCAATAAACCAAGCTACGCAGGTTCAGATTAGCGTTCCTATGATTTGATTCATCTGTTCGCATTATGTGTTTCTTTGTACTTTATTTCTTTAGGAGACGTGTTTCTGAAAACCTTAAGCTTTTCTCTTGCAAATTACCTAGCTTATATAAAAGTCACCATCCAAGTGGTTCTATTATATATTATTTCCTCACAATCAACGAAATGCCGGTTCCTGCTGATGTTACGAGTTTAAAAAGGTTCCTTGGAATGGTCAACTACCTGGGGAAATTTATTCCCAACATCAGCGATATATATGCCCCCCTGCGGGAACTGACACACAAAGACACTGAATGGTCCTGGTATCCACAGCACCAAAGAGCTTTTGATATCCTCAAGTTGCAGCTGGCCAGCGCACCCACCCTCACCTAACTTTGCTTTGGAGTTACCAGTAACACTCACATGTGATACATCCCAGTACGGGCTTGCCGCTGCTTGCCTACAGACCACCACCGATGGCAATTGCAAGCCTGTTTCATATGCCTCTCTCACACTGACCGACATTGAAAACGTTACGCCCAAATTGAAAAAGAATTGCTCTCACTGGTTTTCGCCTGCACAAAATTCAAAGACTTTATTTTTGGGAAGGCTGTAACTATAGAAGCAGACCACCAGCCGCTGGTCACTAACTTGAACAAACCCATTCACGCCGCTCCGGTCCGCCTGCAATGGATGATGATGCAGCTGCAGCGCTTTGATTTCAACATTGTCTACAAAAAAGGCAAGGACATACACATAGCTGACAAGCTATAGAAGGCCCCATGCAAAACCAGTGAACAACAGCCCTCTGAACAGGACCAGTTCTCAGTAATTAAGGTAACGTATGTTCCCACTGATTGCCTAAGCAGCCTGGTAGAGCACACGGCTGCTGACAAGGGTTTACAATTGCTGTCCGCAGTCATCCGGCGTAGCTGGCCGGATAAACAACACAGCACTCCGCTCGCGGTCCGCCCATACTTCCTGGTTCGCGACGAGTTGGTGATACAGGATGAGATTATAGGAGAGGATCACAAAGCAGTTGTCCCAGCCTTTCTCCAGGACAAGTACTACGATGCCATCCACAGGGGCCACCCCGACGTGGAGTCAACCCTACAACGGGCACAGAGCATGTTTTACTGACCTGGCATGACCAAGTACATACGTGACAAAACTGAAGTCTGCTCCATCTGCAAAAGCCTAACGCCGCACCAGCAGAAGCAGCCCTTACTTTCGCACCAGGTTCCTCCTCTACTGTGATCCACGGTAGCCACCGACATATTTGAATGGCATGGGAAACACTCTCTGGTACTCGTCGACTCATATTCGGGCAGGTTTGAAATTGATCTACTCCAAACCATCACATCTGAAGCAGTTATCCAGAAGTTGCAACACCATTTCTCCATGCACAGTTCCCCTGCACGCTTTCTATCCGAAAACGGCATTCAGTTCACCAGCCAGCTCTTCAGAAACTTTGCTCAAAGATGGGACTTTCAACATATGACCAGCAGCCGTCTGAAGCGCAAAACCACTAATGGAGCGTTCTTATCTTGCAAAATCTAACGTCTACCTGGACCTGCTCAATTTAAGGAACATTGCCAGGGATCCCATACTGGGTTTCCCAGCCCGACGACTGATGTCTCGTTAAACTCGCGCTGCCCTGCCTGCACCCCAGCAGCTTTTGCAGCCACTGGTCCGTTCTCCGCCCGTGGTCCAGAAACAACTATAATTGAAGCGAGATGCACAAAAACGATCTTTTGACAAGTCCAGCAAGCCACTTAAACCTCTCTCCAGTGGACAGGTTGTTCGCCTCCAGACCAACAAGGGCTATGGCCGTCTGGGTCACATCCACAGCCCTGCTAAAGAACCGCGCTCTTACCTGGTAAGCGCGGGCGGGGCCATTTACAGACACAACTGTCAACACCTCCTTCCTGTGAAGGAACCGCGTCCTGCGGCTCTGTATCCAGAGGTCTCGCGTTTTGTAAACCCTCCCACTACCGGGCCGACTGCTCCACAGCCAGAGACTGCGTCCCCCGCGGCCTTTCCACAGCGTTCAGCGCCCAGCTCACCTATTTCACCACCTCCACCCGGCGGGTCTCCGGTCCCCTCCCTAGTCACTTCACCGGTGAAAGGAGCAGACGCGGATTCGTACCGCACGCGTGCCGGACGGGTCAGCAGGCCACCCCTTAGATACAGTGATTTTGTGTAACCATCTATACTTCCCTATATACTACTCGGCTACTGTATTGTTTAGCCACCATGTATCCACGTATTTATGCTTTATTTTGTTTCTACAAGGAAAGATGTAGATTTGTTACTTTTTACTAGTCAATTGTATTGCTTGTTAGTAGTAGCTCCGCCTACTATGCGGTTTATATTACCAAGAGTTTGCTTACGTAATTTAGTCTGAGTAGCTGCTAGTTACTGTAACACCTTGCAGACCAATACTGTAAGAGTACTTTAATAAATATGTGTTGTACCTTGGCGTGTGCACGACTCGACTCATTACATCCAGTGGAAATGGGGTGTACTCTGATGCAAGGGTCTGAAAAGTCTAAGGAGATAGTGCATATAGATTCTTACAGCATGGAAACAGGCCCATTGGACTAACTTGCCCAAGCCAATAACCATACCCCACAGTTGACCTCGGCCAAACAGCTCCCAAGCTGGCTGAGCCACTCAGTAAACTCTTAGCCAATATGATCTTTGACTTCATTTCCATTGTCAGGTTTCAATAGAAAATTGTATACATTTCAGTGATGACTCGCAGTTTGAGCGTGGAGAGAGACAAGAATTGTCGTTCATGCAGAGAGAGAGATTTCTGTTGGATTCCAAATAATACTAGAGTCCCAACACCATCATTGTCTATCTTCGGTTTAAACCGGCATCTGCAGTTCCTATTTACACCACCATTAATTTAACTTGAGTTCCTTAGATTTGTGGCTTTCTCCACAGTAAAAACAGGAGGAATATTCATTGAGCACTTTGTCCATCTCTTGTGGCTCCATGCATAATTGTCTACTTAGCTCTTTGAGAACCTTATTCTTCTCCCTAGTTACTCTTTTCCCGTTCATGTAAAATGTGTTTAACTTATCCTGAATCTTCTCTACCAGAGCTATCCCATGCCCTCTTTTTTCTCTTAGATTTTCTTTCTCATGTATACCCTTGCATTTCATCTGACCAGAGCTTCAATCCTCTTGTCATCAATGTCCCCTACTCATGCCAGCCTTGACCTTTGCTCCCAGAAACATGCAGAACTTGAACTCTCACTATCTACTTCAAAAAGTCTCTCCTTTGTGGATATGTTCATTTTTCACAGTAAGAGAGTGAGGAAACAAGCCCTTCAGCTTAACTTGCCCACACTGGCCAACAATGTCCCAGCTAGACTAGTCCCACTTGCCTGTGCTTGGTCCATATCCCTCCAAACCTGTCCTATCCATGTACCTGTCTAACTGTCTCTTAACTGATGGGATAGTCCCAGCCTCAACTACCTCCTCTAGCAGCTTGTTCCATACACCCACCACCCTTTGTGTGGAAAAGTTATCTCTGGAATTCCTATTAAATCTTTTCCCCTTCACTTTGAACCTATGTCCTCTGGTCTTTGATTCCCCTACTATTGGCAAGAGACTCTGTGCATCTACCCGATCTATTCCTCTCATGATTTTGTACAGCTCAGATCATTCCCCTCATCCTCCATGGAATAGAGACACACTCTACTCAACCTCTCCCTATAGCTTGCACCCTTTAGTCTAGGAAATTTCCCGTTTAATGCACCATCTATATTTTTTGTCATTTTTGACACAATGACACCTCCAGAAATACTCTCCACACTTCTCTCCTTTCAGTATTCCGAAAGGAGAATTCTCTGCACGATATTTTGGATCACTATTTCATCTTCACCAGTTCCATCACGTGCAATCACAGAAGATGCCGTAACTACGTTTTAACATTATTCCTTCCCATTGTCCAGATGCCCAAATATTTTTACTTGGTGAAGCAGCGTTTTATTTAGGAAATTAATCTTTTAATTAATGTTCTATAATAAATGCCTCCAATTAAAAAAAGTAAAGAAACAATTCATAATCAGAGAATTTGTTCACAACAAATATTTTAGGTTACAGATGGGAAGTTTTCTATGAGGTTTTAATGTTCTTCAATGTCTGCCTTTATATGTAAGACGAACAACAAGAGTGCAGCTGAAGAAGGCAGTGGAGTATGCAACTGCTTTCCCCTGTCAGTTTGATGGAGTGAAGATGTTTAAAGAGATAATGGAATCTTTCTGTTCAGTGAGGACCAGAATAAAGAAACCATTTCTTGTCATTCATCAGCATTGATTGCTACGGTGCCTGAGGCAAGGATCTCACACTCAGTCTGTGAAAACGAATGTGTTGAAAATATATGGGAATTTACAATGGTAGCTCTTACGGCCTGATGCAGCTTATCTTTTTCATTCACTGAATAAATACTGAATATTCCCTGAATAACCTGTTAAAAATCACAAAGATAATATGATTGTAATGTCAGGAATTCCTTTTGTGGTACTCTGTTTTCAAATGTGCTCACATTGTATTTGATATTGCAGCTCATTGTTAGAAAAAATTAAGTAGCATTTATTTTTCACTATTGTTCCTAGCTGTCATCTCTTCCTGCCATTAACACATCCTTGACGTGTATCATTCCCAAAAGAGAAGGCAAATGCACAGACCTATCAGAATCTTCTGCTGTTGCTGCTTTTAAAAACTACTATAGGAATGAGTATTGTGCATTGTCTCGCTCTTATTTTCCTCCTGCTTGTTGATTTCATGGGATATCTACATCATGATGGTCCATTAGATATCAGAAACAAATATTATTTTAGCACACTTAATATTGCATCAGGAATATTGGTCAAGTGGAGAAGGTTCAAATTAATTAATTTCATTTTATGACCATTGGATGCACTGAAGCACTTTAAAAATAATAAAGGACATTTGAAATGTAATGATAAATCTAGTGCAGTGAGCATGTTATTTTACACACAGTCATAGAGTGATGGAAACAGGCCCTTCAGCCCAACTTGCCCACACCGGCCAACATGACCCAGCAACACTAGTCCCACCTGACTGCGCTTGGTCCATATCCCTCCAAACCTGTCCTATCCATGTACCTGTCTAACTGTTCCTTAAACGTCTTATACAACTGCAACATGACCTGCCAATGTCTATACTCAATACTCTGACTGATGAAGGCCAATGTGGCAAAAGCTTTTTTGACAACCTTATCTACCTGTGACTCGACCTTCAATGCACCTGTACTCCTAGATCCCTCTGCTCTACAACACTCCCCAGGGGTCTACCATTCACTGTGTAGGTCCTGCCTATTTTAGACATCCCAAAATGCAACACCTCACACTTCTCTGTATTAAATTCCATCAACCATTCCTCAGCCCACCTGGCCAATCGATCCAGATCCTGCTGCAATCTTTCACAACCATCTTCACTATCAGCAAAACCACTCTCTTTTGTATCATCAGCAAACTTGCTAATCTTGCCCTGTATGTTCTCATCCAAATCATTGATATAGATGACGAACAGCAACGGCCCCAGCACCGAACCCTGAGGCACACCACTAATCACAGTCACCTCCAGTCTGAGAAGCAACCCTCTGCTTCGTTCCATGGAGCCAATTTGTTATCCATTCAGCTATCTCTCCTTAGATCCCATGCGATCTAACCTTAAAGAGAAGCCTCCCATGCAGAACCTTGTCGAACACCTTATAAGTCCATGTACACAACATCTACAACTCTGCCCTCATCAACCTTTTTGGTCACGTCTTCAAAAAAATCAATCAGGTTTGTGAGACACGACCTCCCAGGTACAAAACCATGCTGACTATCCCTAATCAACCCTTGCCCATCCAAATGCCTGTATAACCTATCTCTCAGAATAATCTCTAGTAGCTTTCCAACTACAGATGTTAAGCTCACCGGCCTATAATTCCCAGCATTTTCCCTGCAGCCCTTCTTGAAAAGAGGCACAACATTTGCCACTCTCCAGTCTTCCAGCACCGCTCCTGTATTTAAGGACCACGCGTAAATTTTGGACTTGGACATAATGACTTGGACAGCCTTTGAATATGATAGGGTACAATAAAATTCCATCAATCCTACACACTCGGACTTTGGTACCCTACTCGTAGATTTTCTGGTCTGTTGGATATTGCTGCTATTAATACATGAATATATTTAATTTAGACACAAAATGCTGGAGTAACTCAGTGGGACAGGCAGCATCTCAGGAAAAGACCATCTGAAGAAGGGTCTCGACACAAAACGTCACCCATTCCTTCTATCCAGAGATGCTGACTGTCCTGAGTTACTCCGGCATTTTGTATATATCTTCAGTGTAAACCAGCATCAGCAGTTCCTTCCTACACAATACACTTAATTTGATTGTTTTTAGATGTTGTATCATAATATCATAATATAAAAAATATTCCTGTGAAATGGGTATGTTTAAAGGGAGCGTGGAAAATAAAATTCAGCGAGTATAAAAGGAGCATTGTAACTTGACCCCAATAAGTTTAAAATGAATGGGACCCAGTGAGTTTAAAAACAGTGCGGAAACATGTCTGGTGAGTTCAAAAGGATTTTGAGAAATGGTGCACAGGTGTTTTTTAAAGGGAGCAAGCGAAGCAGAACTATGCGAGCCAGTGAATCGAGGACCATCGGACATAGGTTTAAGGTGAAGGGGAAAAGATTTAATAGGAATCGGAGAGGTAACTTCTTTTTCACACAAAGGGTGGTGGGTGAATGGAACAAGCTGCTAGAAAAGATAGTTGAGGCAGGGACTATCCTAACGTTTAAGAAACAGTTTGACAAGTACATAGATAGGATGTGTTAGACACATCTGCAATGGGATAAACTAGCCAGTGTACTAGAAATAGTTCCTCTTGATATTTTACATTCACTCACAGTACCAGGGTTGGAACAACATCTAATCTGAAAGATGGCATTGGCAGCTCTGCAACAATTTGAACAGTATTATTCGGTGGGTCTTTATTGTCACATGTATCTAGAACAGTGAAATTTATTTTTTACTTACAGTAAACATCTTACTATACTAATACATAATATTTAAGTACAAAGCGTTAGAATAGTAAATTATACTGAGGCAGTACGCGAGATTCACCATGTTTCCAGTGGCATCTTGTATCCTTTACATTTCTGTTAAAAATGTAGACTCTTAACTTGGCCACAAATGACCTTGTCTTTACGTTATCGATGTCCTCCACCGCTGCTCTGCCACTCTATGCTGCTGCAAGCATTATCCGATCTATGCACTCAGCCGTTTAGAGCAGCGCTTGATCCAATTTTAGTTTAGAGATATGGTGTGGAAACAGGCCCTTCAGTCCACACTGACCACAGTCACCCATACACTAATTCTATCCTACACACTAGGGACAATTTATGGAAGCCAATTAACCTACAAACTTTTGCGTCTTTGGAATATTGTAGAAAACAGGAGCACCCGGAGAAAAACCACGTGGTCACAGAGAAAACGTACAAACTGTACAGTGCATCATTCGTAGTTAGGATCAAACCTGGGTCTCTGGCGTTGTACCGCACCTGTAACATTATCTCAGTTTTCCTTTTTAAAATGTGCTACAACATTTCCGGTATTCTCCTTCATATCCCAGCCTCTATAAACCCACTGACTCCCATGGCTACTGACCGACATCCACTATAAACCCACTGACCCATGGCTATCTGGACTACACTTCTTCCCACCCTGCTTCCTGAAAGCACTCCATCCCCTACTCCCAATTCCTCCGTCTACGCCGCATCTGTACCCAGGATGAGGTGTTCCACACCAGGGCATCGGAGATGTCCTCATTCTTCAGGGAACGGGGGTTCCCCTCTTCTACCATAGATGAGGCTCTCACCAGGGTCTCTTCTATACCCCATGACTGCTCTCACTCCCCATCCACGGGTGAACAGTGGGGAACATCAGGGGAAGAGACTGACTTTGGTGCCTTCCCTCACAGCTGATCCTGCTGTGAGGGGATGTTTTATGTTTTATGTTGAATTTCTACTCCATGTTGTGTTCTTTATTTTTTACTGTATGGCTATATGGTGGTTTCAAGCCACGGTTGCCTAGCCAGATGCAACTAAATTTAAAGTGGCACTTTCTTCCCAATAACCCTCTCTGGCTTAACCCCTCCCTTCACCACCTCCAGTTTAAATTCCAGTTGGAATATTTTGGAGGACCAAGTAACCAAGAACCAAGAACCCAAGCAGGCTTTCCAGGTGCCCCAGAGGTTCACCTGCACCTCCTCCAACCTCATCTATTGCATCCGCTGCTCTAGATGTCAGTTGCTCTACATTGGTGAGACCAAGCGTAGGCTTGGTGATTGCTTCGCTGCCCACCGTAAATTGGAGGAGCAGCACCTCATATTTCGTTTGGGCAGTTTACACCCCGGTGGTATGAACCGTGTGCGGACGCAGCGCCGACAGACAAGAAGCTGAAGCCAAAGAACCGAATAGAAACGGGGCCGAAACGCCAATGAACCGAAAGAGACCGAAGATGAAACGCCTACTAACCGAATGGATGGGACGTTTAAATGCAAACTAACCGAAAGAGCGGGATGCCTAAAAGCCAACGAACCAAAAGGCTGCGTCGCCAAAAAGCAAACTTACCAAATGGCTGCTCTGTCTAAATGCCACCTACCCAAAAGGCGGCGGTGCCTACAGGCCAAAGGACAGACTGCCGCTCAACAGAAAAGTCCAATAATGGACATGACATTGCCGGGAGGTGGGACTTGTCAGCGATTGGTCCAGACCCCCTCGTCCATCGTTTGTGCATTGCGGTCAGTGACTGTGGGACGCTCCCGCAGGTGGAGACGGAGGAGAGAGAGGGGAAGAGAAGGGGAGAGAGAAAAGGGGGGGGGGGGGGTAATCATCTTGGTGTGGGGGTTGGGGTCCGATAGCGGTGCATCGGGGTCAGTGACTGGGACGCTCCCGCGGGTGGAGACGGAGGAGAGAGAAGGGGAGGGAGAGAGAGCGGGGGGGGGGGGGGGGGGAGGGAGAGAGAGAGAGAGAGAGAGAGAGAGAGAGAAAAGGGAGAGAGAGAGAAGAGGGGAGAGAGAAGGGGGCGACGGGAGCATGGGGTTCATTTTCCCACACAAGCCATAGGTTACTGGGCAGTCTGAACCCAAGCACCAAGTTGAAAGCGGACGAAGGTGTGCATTCCTCGGGACAGCTCCCGCTCTCCCATGGCCACCCTCCGCGGGCTGCGGGTCGGGTGGAGCGGAGGTTTGGGACAATGTTCATGCCTTCACAGTGATGTGATGGATGCGGGGGTCTGGACCAATCGCTGACAAGTCCTTCCTCAGCAACGTCAAGTCCGTTATTGGACTTTTCTGTTGAGCGGCAGTCGGTCCTTTGGCCTGTAGGCGCCGCCGCCTTTCGTGTAAGTGGTGCTTCGACAGAGCGGCCATTCGGTAAGTTTGCTTTTAGGCAACGCAGCCTTTCGGTTCGTTGGCTTCTAGGCATTCCGGTCTTTCGGTTAGTTTGCATTTAGGCTTCCCATCCTTTCTGTTAGTAGGCGTTTCATCTTCGGACTCTTTCGGTTCATTGGCGTTTTGGCCTCGTTTTTATTCGGTTCTTTGATTTCGGCTCCTTTGCTTCGAGCTCTTGTCTGTCGGCGCTGCGTCCGGGTGCCATATGAACATTGACTTCTCTAAATTCAGGTAGTCCTTACTTTCTCCTCCCCTTCTCAGCTCTCCCTCAGCCCTCTGGCTGCACCTCTTCCTTTCTTCCTCCCGCCCCCCCCCAACATCTGTCTGAAGAAGGGTCTCGACCCAAAACGCCGCCCATTCCTTCGCTCCAGAGAAGCTGTGTCACCTGCTGAGTTACTCCAGCATTTTGTGTCTACGTTCGACTTTACCAGCATCTGCAGTTCTTTCTTACACATTTCGACCACGCTGGAGGTCCTTTTCAGCCTTCCCGACGTCATTGTGTCAACATGCACTACCACTTCTGGCTGCTCACCTTCACCGTTGAAGAAGCTCTGCAATCGGTCCATGACATCACCCTTGAACCCCGCCTGTTGCCGCAAAAGCCCTTGACTGTACCACTCACTATGGAGTCCTCTACTACCACGACTCTGTCTTATGTTTGTCTCTTCGGCTTTGCTTCAGCGCCACGTTTAGACTCGCAGACCTGTCCGCCGCTCAGTCTTGCATCGTCTTCTGTCCCGACAACTTCCAAGAGGGTGAACCTGTTTTCAAGAGGTACGACCCCCCGGGGTCTCCTGTACTCCAAGCTTCCTACCCTCATCGTCACCCACCTTATCTCTTCCGGTATCTTCGATGTAACGATCTCGTTGTCGGTCCTGTCTAGGAAACTCTCATTTTCCTGGATGATCCTGAGGTCATCCAGATACCTCTCCAATGCCCCAACATGGTTCTTCAGGAGCTGAACCTGGACACAATTTCCACAGTTGTAGCAACCAGAGGCACCAGCAGTGTACTGAACAGTTTACCTGTAATTTCTTCACTGCGTCTCACCCGCTCTTTTGGTATAGTCTCCACACCTCAGTCTCCTCGTCGAAGACTCGAGCCAAAGACTCGCACTTTTCTCACAAGTCACTTCCCTCGTCAAGGCCGCTCCTCGACAGGCAGCTTCCCTAGAGCAAAGCCTTAGATTAGCTGATAAATTGGCCAATTCATTGATTTGCTAACTTACCGAGTTGCTAATTAAATTCCTCAGCCAAACTCCACACTCACTCCTTCACCTGATGCTCCTCTGTTGACCTTGAAGGTATATGTTGTAGGCTGGCCCTCACTGTTTTTTAAATCACCCGCTCCTGAAGAAACACTGAAAAACTCCTCGAGATTACCTTCTCAGCCAATTCCCGCACTCACTCCTTCACCTGCCGCTCCTATGCTGACCTGGTATTTACCGAGGAGAAAGACAGGAGGACGTAGGAACTAGGGGTAGTCAATGGAAGTGTCTTGAGAATGGGAGTTTTTTCTTTATAGTCAGAAGGTGGTGAAGGGACAGAGGTTTCGGGGTAACGTGAGGGGGAACTTCTTTACTCAGAGGGTGGTGGCTGTGTGGAATCAGCTTCCAGCAGAAGTGGTGGAGGCAGGATTGATTTGAACATTTAAGAGTAAAGTGGATAGGTATATGGACGTGAAGGGAATGGAGGGGTATGGTCTGAGTGCAGGTAGATGGGACTAGGGGAAAACAAATGGTCGGCACGGACTGGAAGGGCCGAGAGGGCCTGTTTCCGTGCTGTAATTGTTATATGGTTATATGGTTATATGGAATCTGGTATTCTGTCCAACAGAAGGCATTGGAGGCAAAGTCAGTGGCTATATTTAAAGCAGAGATGCTGTAGATAGATTCTTGATTAGTACAGCTGCCAGGTTATAGGGAGAAGGCAGGAGAATGGGGTTAGGAGGGAGAGAAAGGTCAGCCATGATTGAATGACGATGGGCTGAATGGCCTAATTCTGCTCATATCACATGATCTTATTAGAGCAGTCGGTGTTACGGTCGAGTAGGTGCTTAAGGGACTTGAAGGTAGACAAATCTCCCGGGCCTGATCATATTCGAGGACATTGTGGGAAGCCAGAGAGGAAATTGTGGGAGCCCTGGTTGAAAATTACAAGTGGTCCATAAATACAGGAGACGTGCCGGAAGACTGGAGGGTGGCAAATGTTGTGCCTCTTTTCAAGAAGGGCTGCAGGGAAAATGCAGGGACTATGGGCCGATGAGCTTAACATCTGTAAGTTTAAGCTCCGTACAGACAGCCCCCATAGTTGGGGTCGAACCTAGGTCTCTGGTGCTGCAAGCGCTGTCAGGCAGCAACTCTACTGCGGTGCCACCTATGGTTATTGTTATGACCCTATGGTTACTAGAAGGTATTCTGAGGGATGGGATATACAGGCATTTAGACGGACATGGGTTGATTAGGGATAGTAGTAGGCCCCTCTTGGACATGACTGACCATGGGTGATGCATCCTGGTCAGATGCAAGCCTGGGAGGTGTCATATGGAGGACAGGCTGCTGCCCATGCAGCACGCCCCCCCCTCCACGTTGCTGATCAATCCAAAGGAACAGCAGGGCCGTTACAGTTTGGCAGCAGTGCCGTCACAGGAGCTGCCAGATCGAGGTTATAGACAACGACGAACTGCCTTAGGGGCTCCGACTCCGTATTTTGTTCAGGTTTATTCCTGGAGCTTTTTCCATGACTGGATGTGGCTGCAAGGCAGTGGAGGTGCCTTGTGGCCATATTTTCCCTCTCCTAGATGGACTGCCTTCCCAGGCTGACGGACGAACCCCATCTGCCCGAGACTCGTGGGGGCGGGAGCGTCTACCTTCCCGTGCACGTCTATAACACCTGCCCACTGCCCACAGATTTGAGATAATCAGCATGGTTTTGTAACTGGGAGGTCGTGTCTCACAAATCTGATTGAGTTTGTTGAAGAAGTGACCAAAAAGGTCGAGGTGGGCAGAGCTGTAGATGTTATATATGGACTAAAGTAAAGCATTCAAAAAGGTTCCTCATTGTAGACTGTTCTTGAAGGTTAGATCACATGGGATCCAAGGAGAGATAGCTGAATGGATAGAAAATTGGCTTCATGGACGGAAGCAGAGGGAGTTGGTAAAGGTTGCTTCTCGGATTGGAAGCATGCGACCAGTGGAGTGACTCAGGGTTCATTACTGTTTGTCAACTATATCAATGATTTGGATGAGAACATAAGATTATTAGCAAGTTTGCAGATAGTGAAGATGGTTGTGAAAAATTGCAGCAGAATCTTGATTAATTGGCCAAGTGGGCTGAGGAATGGTTGATAGTATTTAATGCTGAGCAGTGTGAGCTGATCTAGATCTAGACTATAGACTTTGACAGCCTTGCTCACAGTCTGTGACCCCAGCAATCTTGGTGTCATGTGCAAATTTACTAACCAACCTGTCTATGTTTACATCCAAGTCAGTTATATACGTGACAAACGTTAGAGGTCCCAGCACAGATTCCTGTGGAACACGGTAGGTCATTGACCTCCAGACTCAATATTGTCCATCCACCACAACCCTGTCTTCAATTCTAAATCCATATCACCATTAATCCTGTGCATCTTAAGTTTCTGGATCACCCTACCATGGGGGACTTAATACTTCAATAGGGCTTTTTTACTCAAATCCCCCATTACAAATGCTAGTACTCAAGCCCAGCCAGTAGATCTTTGTGCACATTTAAAATGTATGCATTTTATGTCTAGCTAATTACTATTGATCACAATCAAGTTGATCAGAACAAATTTCTTGACTCTTAACAGTTTTTGGCCAGTTCAAGGCAGAGAGAAAAATTAGTTGCCCTTAGGTTAATCTAATTTAATGGATATAATGCAATAACTAGCAATGAGAGGGTTCAAATTAAAATTCATTAGGATTTCAAAAGGATTCTTTCATTTTTTTAATCAAACAAGTCTGGAGTGTCTTCAAATGAAGATATGGCTAAGCAGGATAATTTACACAATATCCTCAAGCCTGAGTATTGGATGTATGGAACAAACACAGGAGAATTGTGGATGTTGTTGCAGTCGCTGAGCTGGATCTGCCTGTTGTTTCTGCTTAGAACTGCATTCAGTACGACTGCATTTAACATATTGAAGCCGTGGAAGGCTGTCAAGGTATATAGCAGGATGTAGATCAGCTACAGAAATGGGTGGAGAAATGCAGGTGGATTTAATTAGGGCAAGTGTGAGGTGTTGCACTTTGGGAGTTCTAATATAAGGGGCAAATACACAATAAATGGCAAGATACTTAACAGCATTGATGTACAACGTTTAAGAAACATTTAGACAGGTAAATGGATAGGACATGTTTAGTGGGATACTAGACCAAGTTGGGCCCCATCCCCCCACTGCAGTATTCCACCACTCACCCATAGCCCCCAACTGCACAGGCGCAGTTGAGGGGTTCCCGTTGTGACTGGGGTCCCAGTACCCCAGGTTTTCAAACTATGAATTAGATGTATTTATTGTTACTTTGTATAAAGCTACGATGATTTGAACCCGAGGGGAACCAATATCCTGGCGGGGAGATTTGCAAAGGCTACTGGGGAGACTTTAAACTAGATCGGTTGGGGGGAGGGACTCAAATAGAGAAGGCAAGTAGTCCGTTTGTGAGGCAGGAGGCAGAGAAGAGAAGCAGTCAGACGCAACACGTAGGGAGGAAAGAAGAAAAAAATAACAAACGGAGAATAAGAAGTGGAGGGTTTCTTAAATGTGTGAGCAGAGAGACAGAGGGGTGTAAAATGAGGATAGGAGCAATAGGTAGCGAGGTGAAAAGTGGCAGGAAAACAAATCCAGGGCAAAAATCTAAAAGGGCCACTTTTCAACATAATTGTAAAAGGACCAAGAGTGTTGTAAAAACAAGCCTGAAGGCTTTGTGTCTCAATGCGAGGAGCATTCGTAATGAGTTGAATGTGCAGATAGCTATTAATAATTATGATATAGTTGGGATCACGGAGACATGGCTCCAGGGTGACCAAGGCTGGGAGCTGAACATCCAGGGATATTCAATATTCAGGAAGGATAGACAGAGGATAAAAGGAGGTGGGGTAGAGTTGCTGGTTAGAGAGGAGATTAACGCAATAGAAAGGAATTACATTAGCTTGGAGGATGTGGAATCGATATGGGTGGAGCTGCGAAACACTAAAGGGCAGAAAACGCTAGTGGGTGTTGTGTACAGGCCACCTAACAGTAGTAGTGGAGTTGGGGATGGCATCAAACAGGAAATTAGAAATGCGTGCAACGAAGGTAAAACCGTTATAAAGGGTGACTTCAATCTACATATAGATTGGGTGAATCAAATTGGCAGGGGTGCTGAGGAGGAGGATTTCTTGGAATGTATGCGGGATAGTTTTCTAAACCAACATGTTGAGGAACCAACGAGAGAGCAGGCTATTCTGGACTGGATATTGAGTAATGAGGAAGGGTTAGTTAGCAGCCTTGTTGTACGTGGCCCCTTGGGCATGAGTGACCATAATATGGTTGAGTTCTTCATTAGGATGGAGAGTGGCATTGTTAAATCAGAAACACGGGTCCTGAACTTAAAGAAAGGTAACTTTGAGGGTATGAGACGTGAATTGGCCAAGATGGAATGGCAATTGATTCTTGAAGGGTTGCCGGTGGATATGCAATGGAAGGCATTTAAAGACTGCATGGATGAACTACAACAATTGTTCATCCCAGTATAGCAAAAGAATAAATCAGGGAAGGTGGCGCATCCGTGGATAACGAGGGAAATCAGGGATAGTATCAAAGAAAACGATGAAGCGTACAAATTAGCCAGAAAGAGCAGCCTACCAGGGGACTGGGAGAAATTCAGAGACCAACAGAGGAGGACAAAGGGCTTAATTAGGAAAGGGAAAATGGAGTATGAAAGAAAACTGGCAGGAAACATAAAAACTGACTGCAAAAGTTTTTATCGATATGTGAAGCGCAAAAGATTAGTTAAAACAAATGTAGGTCCCTTGCAGTCAGAAACGGGTGAGTTGATCATGGGGAACAAGGACATGGCAGACCAATTGAATAACTACTTTGGTTCTGTCTTCACTAAGGAAGACATAAATAATTTGCCGGAAATAGCAGGGGATCGCGGGTCAAATGAGATGGAGGAAATGAGTGAAATCCAGGTTAGCCGAAAAGTGGTGTTGGGTAAATTGAATGGATTAAAGGCCGATAAATCCCCAGGGCCAGATAGGCTGCATCCCAGGGTACTTAAGGAAGTAGCCCCAGAAATAGCAGATGCCTTAGTGATAATTTTTCAAAACTCTTTAGATTCTGTAGTAGTTCCTGAGGATTGGAGGGTAGCAAATGTAACCCCACTTTTTAAAAAGGGAGGGAGAGAGAAAACGGAGAATTAGAGACCAGTTAGCCTCACATCGGTAGTGGGGAAACTGCTAGAGTCAATTATTAAAGATGGGATAGCAGCGCATTTGGAAAGTGGTGAAATCATTAGACAAAGTCAGCATGGATTTACGAAGGGTAAATCATGTCTGACGAATCTTATTGAATTTTTTGAGGATGTAACTAGTAGAGTGGATAAGGGAGAAGCAGTGGATGTGTTGTATCTGGACTTTCAGAAGGCTTTCGACAAGGTCCCACACAAGAGATTGGTATACAAACTTAAAGCACACGGTATTGGTGGGTCAGTATTAATGTGGATAGAGAACTGGCTGGCAGACAGGAAGCAAAGAGTAGGAGTGAACGGGTCCTTTTCAGGATGGCAGACAGTGACTAGTGGGGTGCCGCAAGGCTCAGTGCTGGGACCCCAGCTATTTACAATATACATTAATGATTTGGACGAGGGAATTAAATGCAACATCTCGAAGTTTGCGGATGACACGAAGCTGGGGGGCAGTGTTAGCTGTGAGGAGGATGCTAGGAGGCTGCAGGATGACCTGGATAGACTGGGTGAGTGGGCAAATGCATGGCAGATGCAGTATAATGTGGATAAATGTGAGGTTATCCACTTTGGTGGCAAAAACAGGAAGGTGGACTATTTGAATGGTGACCGATTAGGAAAAGGGGAGATGCAGCGAGACCTGGGTGTCATGGTACACCAGTCATTGAAAGTAGGCATGCAGGTGCAGCAGGCTGTGAAGAAAGCGAATGGTATATTTGCATTCATAGCAAAAGGATTTGAGTACAAGAGCAGGGAGGTTTTACTGCAGTTGTACAGGGTCTTGGTGAGGCCACACCTGGAGTATTGCGTACAGTTTTGGTCTCCTAATCTGAGGAAAGACATTGTTGCCATAGAGGGAGTACAGAGAAGGTTCACCAGACTGAGTCCTGGGATGGCACGACTTCCATATGAAGAAAGACTGGATAGACTTGGCTTGTACTCGCTGGAATTTAGAAGATTGAGGGGTGCAGTATTGATGCGGCCGCTCGCATCTGCCCCCTCTCTCCCGCTCTCCCGCTCTCCCGCTACCTCTCCTGCTCTCCCGTTCCCGTTCCTTAGATTAAATATATTTTTACACTTAAATTATGAATAAAGATAAGAATTTATACTCAGTTTATTCAGCTTTGTTCGCTTTTTCTTTATGGCAAATGACTTTTGACAAATCCCATGATTTCTTGCATTTTTTGGAATACTGAACTCGCTTATTCACTGGATGTTTTCAAGAGAGAGTTTGATTTAGCTCTTAGGGCTGAAGGAATTAAGGGAATTAAAAACACTAAACGTGGTACTTTGGATGATCAGCTATGATCATATTAAATGGTGGTGCTGGCTCGAAGGGCCGAATGGCTTACTCTTGCACCTATTTTCTATGTTTCTGTTTCTTCGAGGGGAAGAAACAGAAATGGCGTTAGGTAAAACTGTTGGAACCGAAAGCAGATAAATCCCCAGGGCCTATGGTCTGCATCCCAGAGTACTCAAGGAGGTGGCCCAAGAAATCGTGGATGCATTGGTGATAATTTCCATTGTTCTATAGACTCTGAATCAGTTCCTGTGGACTGGAGGGTAGCTAATGTAATCCCACTTTTTAAGAAAGGAGGGAGAGAGAAAACTGGGAATTATAGAGCAGTTAGCCTTGCATTGGTAGTGGGGAAGATGCTTGAGTCGACTATTAAACATGTAATAGCAGCACATTTGGAAAGCAGTGACAGGATCGGTCAAATTCAGCATGGATTTATGAAGGGGAAATCGAGAATGGATGAGAACCAGTGGATGTGGTGTATCTGGACTTTCAAAATGCCTTTGACAAGGTCCCACACAAGAGATTAGTGTGCAGAATTAGAGCACATGGTATTTGGGGAAGGGTATCGACATGGATAGAGAACTGGTTGGCAGACAGGAAGCAAAGAGTAGGAATTAACGGTTCCTTTTCAGAATTGCTGGCAGTGACTAGGGGGGTGCCACAACCCCAGTTATTTACATACAAAACATTTTTTTCCACAAGCAGTAGCTCAGCACAACAGCCAAAAGTCTGTAGCCTCCTTTTGCTCTAGTATTTTATTTCATTCTTCACATGTGTCAATTATAATGTTTTATTTTTAATTGTCCACTGTATATCGTGTTTTTACTTGCGAGCAAAGCGCCAAGGCAAAATCCTTGTATGTAATTGGCTAATAAAATGTATTCAAAATGTATTCAATTCAATATATATTAATGATTTAGACGAAGGAATTAAATGTAACAAATCCAAGTTTGTGGATGGCACAAAGCTGGGTGGCAGTGTGAGCTGCGAGGAGGGTGCTATGAGGCTGCAGGGTGACTTGGATAGGTTGGGTGAGTGGGTAGATGCATGGCAGATGCATGGTGGATAAATGTGAGGTTTACATTTGGTGGCAAGAACAAGAAGGCAGATTATTATCTGAATGGTGTCAGATTAGGTACGAGACCTGGGTGTCCTTGTGCATCAGTCGCTGAAAGTAAGCATCCATTTACAGCAAGTAGTGAAGAAAGCAAATGGCATGTTGGCGTTCGTAGCAGGATGATTTGAGTGCAGGAGTAAGGAGGTCCTACAGGGCGGGTGTACAAGGCCCTGGTAAGTTGTGGTCTCCTAATTTGAGGAAGGACATTATTGCTATTGAGGCAGTGCGGCGAAGGTTCACCAGGTTAATTCCCGGGACGGCGGGACTGACATAAGATGAAAGAATGGATCGACTGGGCTTATATTCATGGTTTCAAGGACAAGGTCAGTTTATTGTCACATGTACCATTTAAGGTACAGTGAAATTTGAGTTACCATACAGCCATACTAAGTGAAAAGCAACAAAACATAAAAGTTAACTTAAAAGTTAACATCAGAATCAGAATGAGAATCAGAATCAGATTTTATTCGACAAGTATGTTTTGCAACATACGAGGAATTTCACTGGCCAGGTCAGTCATACAATTAAAAGCAACAGATTCAAAAACATATTTAACATGAACATCCACCACAGTGACTCCTACACGTTCCTCACTGTGATGGAAGGCGAAATGAAGTTCAAAGTCTTTGTTCTTCCTCTAGGGGAACTAGGGGCACTGCACTGACAGTAGCCTCTGCCTGCAGCCCGTTTGTTTTTCTATTTAAAAAAAATTTTTAGTCAGTTTAAAGTTTGTTTTTGGGGGAGTCTATAACTTTTCTATGTGGGGGAGGGGGGCAGGGTAAGGGGGAAACTAACTCCCAGTCGCTTCCTGGCGGGGACGCAACTATTTCTCCGAGTCGCGTCCTCGCCCCCCACCTCACGGCCTACCTCCTGGATCGGAGTGGTCTTTCCTGCCGGGGACCGGGAACCGGACCAGAGCTGCAACAGCGGTGGCGCTGCGCTGGATTCATCGCGGAGCCTACCTGGGTCGCTGTTTGGCGCTCCGGAGCGTTGGGGCACTGCTCCAACATCGTGGAGCTCTGGTTTGGAGAGCTTCCAACGCGGGCGGCGCTGAACCACTCCGTGGAGTCCTGGGGCCCTTTGCCGAGGGCTGCCAGTGTTGTATCTCCACCTGGCGTGGCCTGCGGACTTTGGGAGCCGCGGACTCCGTGTAGGAGGGGGCCGACTCGAGGTCCAAGCCGCTGAGGACGTTCCCCAGCCCGACGTCGGACTTACATCACCCCGGCGAGGGGGCCTGAACATCAGGCCGCCCATAGCAGCGACTGCGGAGGGCTCGAGGAGGCCCTGACCACGGGTGAACAGTGGGGAACATCAGGGGAAGAGACTAACTTTGGTGCCTTCCCTCACGGTGGGAAACTTTGATCCAGCTGTGTGGGGATGTTTTATGGGGAATTCTATCTACTCTGTGTTGTGTTCTTTATTTTTACTGTATGGCTGAATGGTGATTTCATTTCACTGTGCCAATTGGCAAGTGACAAATAAAATGTATCTTGTATCTTGTATCCTCGGACGGGGGCCTCGAGCCCTCCGTTGACGAGACGGTCTTAACTCCCGTAGCCGGCGGCGTTCAGGTCCTCCGCATTGAAGGCGTTCAGCTCCTGCATCGGGGGGTTGTCAGCTCCCCCGCGCCGGGCGATCGAACCTCGCGTCGGGCCTGGACGAATCTTCTGCGGCGTTGGAGCTCCCGACTAGCCTCTCCCAAGACTTCGAGCCCTTGTTGGTAAGTCCACGGTGGTCGCGGTGGGAGCGATCCCAGGCAAGGCATCCGCTCCAATGGTAAGTCCACGCACCGTGGTGCGGCTCAGGATAGTCCAAGGCGGCTCCCAGCTCCAGTGTTGGTAGGCCGCAGAGCCCGGAGAATGTGATCCGAAAAATGATCACATCTCCGGGAAGGAATGGACTTGAAAAAAAGTTTCCCCCGATCCCCTCCCCTCGCCCCCCACATTAAACAAACTGAAGAACATAAAAACAAACTTTCAAAAAACGCTAAAAATAACAAAAAGTTGAAAAAACGAACAGACTGCCGGCAGGGCTTGCCATCTCCCCGGCGCCCCTGGTGGTATTGATAACATAAACATCCATCACAGTGGATTCCACATTCCTCACTGTGATAGAAGTTCAATCTTCTTCCTCTTGTTCTCCTGCGGTCGGGCAGTCAAACCATCCGCAGTTGGAGTGATCAAAGCCCCTGCAACCGACAATCGAAGCCTCCATCAGGGTGATCGAAAACTCCCGTGTCGGGGCGGTTAAAACACTCTCCGCAGGCCTATTCCCGAATCGGCCTCATTGTACCAGAGACTGCGGACTTCACGATGTTAAAGTCCACAGGCCATGTGGTTGGAGTTTTGGTCCCCGGCAAAGGAATCGAAAGCACCACGATGTTAAAGTCCCGCAGACACCCGTGGCTTGGAGCACCCGTCGGTCTCCACGAAAGGCCGCCAACTCCACGATGCTAGGACGCAGTGTGGACGGAGATACGATACCGAAAAAAATCACATCTCCGTCGAGGTAAGAGATTGAAAAAAAAAATTCCCCCAACCCCCCCCCCCCCACCCCACCGCACCCACATTAAACTAACCAAGGAACACTAAAACATACTTTTAACACGTACTAAAATTAACAAAAAGGCAGCACAGAAAGACTGTTGCCGAGGCACCCACTGCTTGTGGCGCCACCCGGTATTTCTTGTTAAAAAGGATGTTAAATAGATGTGGAACAGCAAACTGCATTTTGTGAATATTCGCTGGAACTTAGAAGGATGAGAGGGGATCTTACAGTCTATATTACTAAAAGTCTGATCTTGACCACTTCCTGTTGTTCTGTATATTGATTTTAGAAAAAACGCTGCCACTTACGGCTGTGATTTTTGGCCATCTTACTCAGTCCCTCTCCACTGTGCAGGACAAGAGGATTTTTCCCATCGATGAAAAATAAAAGAGTTATTAGTGTTTAAACAATGTTGAGATTCTCTCTCCTGAAGGCCACGCCCCTTCCAGAGGGACTATAAAACCAGGAAATGTTGAGTGCCTCAGTCACTCTCTGCAAGATGGGGGAAGCGAGAGGGTCACGTCTCTTAGTCTGAGCTGTGAATAACACTGAACACATGTCTATTAAACTATGAGTGTGGTTTTACTGACCTTGAGTGCCCTTAATGTGGTTTGAAAATGAAAATGTGGTTTGAACTAAAGCACAGCAAATGGCTGGTGGTGGCAGGTTTGAAATAAAGCACAGCAAATGGTTGGTGGTGGTGGTGGTTGGTTTGAAATAAAGCACAGCAAATGGTTGTTGGTGGTGGTTGGTTTGAAATAAAGCACAGCAAATGGTTGGAGGTGGTTTGTTTGAAATGGCAAATGATTAAAAGTGTAAACTTGACAACTGCCTGTTTGCACTGTATATTGATTTTAGATGAAACGCTACCACATACGGCTGTGATTTTTGGCCATCTTACTCAGTCCCCCTCCGCTCATCAGGTGCAGAGGATTCTTCCCATCAATGAAAAATAAAAGTGTTATTCGTGTTTAAAAAATGTTGAGAATCTCTCTCCTGTCAATCACGCCATGAAGGCAACGCCCCTTCCGGTGGGAGGGGAGGATTATAAAACCCGGAAGTGTGGGTGTGGTTCAGTCTGCAAGATGGGCGAGAGAGAGGTCACGACTGTCTGAGCTGCGAATCAACTGAACACACTGAATGTCTACTGAACTGTGAGTGTGTATTTATGTGGTGTTTTGTGTGGTTTTATGGTGGTTTCACCCTGCTTGAAATGGTATGAAAATGCATTTGAATGTGGTACCTTGCACCCTCCATGGAATAGTATGAAACTGCATTTGAATTTGGTGGCCTTGCACCCTGCTTGAAATGGTTGGTAACTGCATTTGAATTTGGTGGCCTTGCACCCTGCTTGAAATGGTTGGTAACTGCATTTGAATTTGGTGGCCTTGCACCCTGCTTGAAATGGTTGGTAACTGCATTTGAATTTGGTGGCCTTGCACCCTGCTTGAAATGGAATTTCAAGCAATAGCCGTGAGTCAACTGCCAGCCCACCAGCCGTGAGTGAGCTGCCAGCACATCAGGCTTGAGTGACTGAGCTGCCACCCCAAGAATCCATTTGGCCCACAATTCCATACTAGCCCTCTGGAAATCAGTCCCTTCAGCCCACAACACCCATACTAGCGCTCCAGAAAGCTCCCTCCCTCCCACTGGCCACCAATATTGGAATTGGTGGAGAGGTGGAATATTGCGTTGGGGGACCAGCCCTCCCATGTGAACATGGGACCCAATGGGTCCCACTTAGTCTAGTTACTTGATAAAAGTCGAGAACAATCTGCGCATGCATGGTTTCACAATACCATTAGTTTCAATATAATTATGGAGAGAGTCAGAACTGGACCTAGGTTGGAGATTTTTGATTGGAGAAAGGCTAACTTTGAGGGAATGTGTAAGGATTTTAAAGGAGTGAATTGGGACACTTTGTTTCATGGGAAGGATGTAGAAGAGAAATGGAGGACATTTAAAGGGGAAATTGTAAGAGTACAGAATCTTTATGTCCCTGTTAGGTTGAAAGGAAATAGTAAAAATTGGAAAGAGCCATGGTTTTCAAGGGAAATTGGACACTTGTTTCGAAAAAAGAGAGATATTTACAATAATTATAGGAGGCATGGAGTAAATGAGGTGCTAGAGGAGTATAAAGAATGTAAAAAGAATCTTAAGAAAGAAATTAGGAAGGCTAAAAGAAGATATGAGGTTGCTTTGGCAAGAAAGGTGAAAGTAAACCCAAAGGGTTTCTACAGCTATATTAATAGCAAAAGGATAACGAGGGATAAAATTGGACAATTAGAGAACCAGAATGGACAGCTATCTGCAGAGCCAAAAGAGATGGGGGAGATATTGAACAATTTCTTTTCTTCGGTATTCACCAAGGAGAAGGATATTGAACTCTGTGAGTTAAGGGGAAAAAGTAGAGTAGCTATGGAAACTATGAGATTCAAAGAGGAGGAAGTACTGACACTTTTGAAAAATATAAAAGTGGATAAGTCTCCAGATCCTGACAGGATATTTCCTAGGACATTGAGGGAAGTTAGTGTAGAAATAGCAGGAGCTATGACAGAAATATTTCAAATGTCATTAGAAACGGGAATAGTGCCGGAGGATTGGCGTACTGCGCATGTTGTTCCATTGTTTAAAAAACGGTTCAAAGAATAAACCTAGCAATTATAGACCTATTAGTTTGACGTCAGTGGTGGGCAAATTAATGGAAAGGATACTTAGAGATAATATATATAAACATCTGGATAAACAGGGTCTGATCAGGAACAGTCAACATGGATTTGTGCCTGGAAGGTCATGTTTGACAAACCTTCTTGAATTTTTTTGAAGCGGTAACTAGGGAAATTGATGAGGGTAAAGCAGTGGATGTTGTCTATATGGATTTCAGTAAGGCCTTTGACAAGGTTCCCCATGGAAGGTTGGTTAAGAAGGTTCAATCTTTGGGTGTTAATGGCGGAGTAGCAAGATGGATTAAACAGTGGCTGAATGGGAGATGTCAGAGAGTAATGGTGGATGGCTGTTTGTCAGGTTGGAAGCCGGTGACCAGTGGGGTGCCTCAGGGATCTGTGTTGGGTCCACTGTTGTTTGTCATGTACATCAATGATCTGGATGAAGGGTGTGGAAAATTGGATAAGTAAGTATGCAGATGATACTAAGATAGGTGGTGTTGTGGATAATGAAGTAGATTTTCAAAGTCTACAGAGAGATTTGGGCCATTTGGAAAAGTGGGCTGAAAGATGGCAGATGGAGTTTAATGCTGTTAAGTGTGAAGTGCTACATCTTGGCAGGACAAAATCAAAATAGGACGTACATGGTAAATGGTAGGGAATTGAGGAATGTTGTGGAACAGAGGGATCTAGGAATAACTGTGCATAGTTCCCTGAAGGTGGAATCGCATGTAGATAGGGTGGTAAAGAAAGCCTTTGGTGTGCTGCCCTTTATAAATCAGAGCATTGAATATAGGAGTAGGGAAGTAATGTTAAAATTGTACAAGGCATTGGTAAGACCAATTCTGGAGTATGGTGTACAATTTTGGTCGCCTAGTTATAGGAAGGATGTCAACAAAATAGAGAGAGTACAGAGGAGATTTACTAGAATGTTGCCAGGGTTCCAGCAACTATGTTACAAAGAAAGGTTGAACAAGTTAGGTCTTTATTCTTTGGAGCGCAGAAGGTTAAGGGGGGACTTGATTGAGGTCTTTAAAATGATGAAAGGGATAGACAGAGTTAACGTGGATACGTTTTTCCCATTGAGGGTAGGGAAGATTCAAAGAAGAGGGCATGACATGAGAATTAAGGGACAGAAGTTTCGGGGTAACGTGAGGGGGAACTTCTTTACTCAGAGGGTGGTGGCTGTGTGGAATGAGCTTCCAGCAGAAGTGGTGGAGGCAGGATCGATTTAAGAGTAAAGTGGATAGGTATATGGACGTGAAGGGAATGGAGGGGTATGGTCTGAGTGCAGGTAGATGGGACTAGGGGAAAACAAATGGTCGGCACGGACTGGAAGGGCCGAGAGGGCCTGTTTCCGTGCTGTAATTGTTATATGGTTATATGGTTTCCACGTTATTTTAAGGCTGACTGACAGCTCACTGGGGAGAGAACAATCGGCACATGCGCGGTTTCCACGATTTTTTAAAGCCACTGCCTACCCTCACTAATTACTCACGGCATGTGCCTGACCTGTCACTTGTTGGGTTTTGCTCAGGTCTGTTTGCCAACTTTCTCCGGCATACTTCAATCAGTTTGAAGAAGAGATCTGGCCTGAAATGACCGTCTGTTCATTTCCTCCACAGATGGTGCCTCACCCGCTAAGTTCCTCCAGAACTTTGTGTGTTATCTGATGTTTTTGTTTGGTTTACTGAATTCAATAAACGTGCCGTACCCACTTAAGATTCACTGAACAGAATACCAGACTTAGCTTCTAAATGGCATAACTTCCTCAAATCGGGAGTGCACACAGCACAGTCAATTGTTGAATCTAACCTTGAAATGTCATGAATACTGCAAAATATTATTTTCATTTGATCCTTGGTAACCCCAGTGTTATTGTTCTTTAAACATTGACATTAGCCTGAAGAATGTGCATTATTAATTATGAACATTTTATGTTGTGCAACTGACTGCAAAGCATTAACCTCAAGGACTTTGAAAATAAAAGTGAATATATTATATTTGCTCTGATTTTCACCGGGCATATTAACATGCATCCAGAATGTCTACTCCAGAAATGCATTGATTGTAAAGCTCAACAGACATAATAATATTATTACATCTGTTCTAACCTTTGGTTGATTTCACAATTTTACTTTGTGATAGCGCAGTTATATGAAAATGGTTTTATGTGGTCTGAGACTCTTGACAGTAATAATGATTTATACTGTATTAAATGTATATTTTTTAATACGAAATGTTAGAGAAACACAGTGGGTCAGGCAGATCTGTGGAGGGAATGGACAGAATGTTTTTGGTTGGGACCCTTCTTAAGACTCACTGTAGTAAGGGGAAGATGGCTGGAAAACAGAGGTTTAGTTAGACACAGTGTGGAAACAGGCCCTTCGCCGAAACCTGGTCCGCACCAACCAGCGATCCCCGCATATTAACACTATCCTACACTCACTAGGGACAATTTTTACATCTACCAAGCCAATTAGCCTACATACCTGTACGTCTTTGGAGTGTTGGAGGAATCCTGTAGATTGATTGAGCATTCAATAATTATTCACAATTCTGAGTTTTGTGCCGTTGTGTAATTCTACTGGAAATATCTTGCCCGCATTGTCATAGGGCTGTTTATAAAAAACATTGGAACTTTGTTTCATCGTTACATAGAAACATAGAAACATAGAAAATAGGTGCAGGAGAAGGCCATTCGGCCATTCGAGCCAGCACTGCCATTCATTGTGATCATGGCTGATCGTCTCCTATCAATAACCCGTGCATGCCTTCTCCCCATATCCCTTGACTCCACTAGCCCCCAGAGCTCCATCTAACTCTCTCTTAAATCCATCCAGTGACTTGGCCTCCACTGCCCTCTGTGGCAGGGAATTCCATAAATTCACAACTCTCTGGGTGAAAACGTTTTTTTCTCACCTCAGTCTTAAATAACCTCCCCTTTATTCTAAGACTGTGGCCCCTGGTTTCTTCACTGCCTGCTGTACCTGTACGCCAACTTTCAGTGACCGGTGTACAAGGTCACCCAGGTCTCGCCCAACATTGGGAACATTTTTCCTGCATCTAGCTTGTCCAGTCCTTTTATAATTTGATATGTTTCTATAAGGTTATATGTTTTCCCCCTCATCCTTCTAAACACCTGTGTATACAAGCCTGGTCCTTTCAATCTTTCCTCATATGACAGTCCCGCCATCCCAGGGATCAATCTCGTGAACCCACGCTGCACTGCCTCAATCACAAGGATGTCCTTCCTCAAATTAGAAAACCAAAACTGTACACAATACTCCAGATGTGGTCTCACGAGAGCCCTATACAACTGCAGAAGAACCTCTTTACTCCTATACTGAAATCCTCTTGTTATGAAGGCCAACATTTCATGAGCTTTCTTCACTGCCTGCTGTACCTGTACGCCAACTTTCAGTGACCGGTGTACAAGGACACCCAGGTCTCGCTGCATCTCCCCCTTACCTAACCTAACCCCATTGAGATAATAATCTGCCCCCTTGTTTTTGCTGCCAAAGTGGATAACCTCACATTTATCTATATTATACTGCATCTGCCACGCATCTGCCACTCACTCAACCTGTCCAGGTCATCCTGCAACCTCCTAACCCCCTTCACAATTCATTTGTTGAGTGAAATAAAATGCTTTTTTAATCCCCTTAAATTTGCTAAATTACTGGTAATCTAATATTGCCCTTTTCTGATCAAAATGACTACAAATGTTCAATAATAATGCAATAATGTTTAAAAAAACACTGCTTTGCTTGGCTATCAAACCTGCTCAATTTAAGAACTAATGATCCTGTAAATTTTTGTTCACAATGTTTACAAATACTTAACAGGTTTATATGATACCTCCAATACTATTTTATCAGCAGCATTTTGCTGCAAAATAAACAGATTACTATCTGGATTCAAGTAGTATATCTGTGAATGTGCTATTTCATTGGCAGGTTCTATGTTTCGGTATATCCTAATATTGGGGATAATGTGTGATGCTGCACACTGTCAACTGAAAAACAGAAAGCTGCAAATGCTGGATATCTATCTGTTGACCCTTGCTTCAGAGTCTACAATTGCTCGCAGGCAGAGATTCAGTGCTGTTTTGCCAGCAGGAGGACATTACTCCATATCATGTTCTGTTCATTAGAATAATTACCAGTTGTTAGCTGTCTTTGCTATACTGCCATTGTGTGGAGTCAGCCAAAAGGAGAAAACATAATTTCTAACCTTCAGTTCCACAGACAGTATGGGTCAGCTGTATTCAGCAGACCAAACCACGCGATCAAAGAGGTCTGCACCCACACCACCGAAGGACAAATGGAAACCATCACAGTTGCCTTCCCAAACATCTCTGTTACATCAGTGTATAAACCCCCCCAAAGTCCGTTCCTCCACTCTGAACTGCCAGACAGATGCAAGAGGAAATACCACATTAGCATTGGGGACTTCAATGCCCATAGCTCATTGTGGGGCTATGAAGTGAACAATCAAGATGGAGATGAAGTTGAAACCTGGCTCGAGTCGAAACACCTGACCCTGATCCATGACGCGAAACTGCCAAAATCTTTCCACAGTGCCAGATGGAAACAAGGATATAACCCAGACCTTGTTTGTGTGAGCAGCAAACTATCATCCAGAGCTGTGAAAGAGGTCCTGGACCCTATCCCCCATACGCAACACCGGCCAATCACCATAACCATCCGATCCTCTCTCCAAGCAACAACCGTCCCCTTCCGCAGAAGGTTCAATCTGCGGAAGGCCGACTGGCTATCATTCCAACAAGAGATCGAAGGCTCCATCCCTAGCATTCCATCACACCCCAACAACTATACCATGTTCACAGAACTGCTGAAAAGGTCAGCCAGGCAACATATACCAAGAGGATGCCAGCCCGAGTACATCCCCGGGCTGTCGGAAACATCCAGCGATCTACTGAAAGCCTACCAGAGGGCATACCACGAGGACCCTTTCTCCTCCACCACCATGGAACTCGGAGAGATCCTGTTGAACACAGTCGGGGAGGACCGAAGGCAAGTCTGGAAGGAGTTGATAGAAAACACCAACATGACCAAAAATAGCAGGATGGCATGGGCCACAATCCGCCGCCTCGGTGAAGACCATACCACACCGCCCACACTCACAACCGTCACAGCAAACTCAGTTGCAGCACAGCTGGTGGCAAACGGTCGCAGCCAAAACCAGCGCAGACCCACAGGAGAATACCGCCGGACAGCGGTAACAGACCGCCTACAACCAGCCAGCTCTCTCACCAAGCTCTTCGACCTAGAAGAACTCGAAGCTGCAATGAGCATGCTGAAACCTGGGAAAGCAGCAGGAATCGATGATGTACTGACGGAAATGATACAGCACCTGGGACCTAAAGCAAAGACCTGACTCCTAGCAATGCTGAACTCATGCATGGCACAGAAAACAATCCCACCTGTATGGAGAAAGGCCAAGACTGTCGCAATTCCCAAACCTGGAAAGGACCCATCATCCCCAAAGAGCTACAGACCCATTTCCCTTCTCTGCATCACCTACAAGCTCTACGAGAGGCTACTACTCTAACGCCTTATGCCACTTATAGACTCCAAGCTTACTAACGATCAAGCTGGCTTCCGCCCTGGCCGCTCCTGTGCCGGGCAGCTACTGAACCTCACCCAACACATTGAGGACGGTTTTGAGTGCAAACTCATCACCGGAGCAGCTTTCATAGACCTCACCGCTGCCTACGACACTGTCCAGCACCGCACCATGATCAGGAAACCTTTTGACATGACTGGTGACCTCGACCTGTGCCAAGTCATCAAAAGCCTCCACAACAGGCGCTTCTTCGTTCAGCTAAACGACAAGAAGAGCAAATGGAAAGCCCAAAAGAATGGCCTACCACAAGGCAGCGTACTGGCCCCCCTCCTCTTCAACATCTACACCAACGACCAACCACTTCCCCCACAATGCCGCCGCTTCATCTATGCTGATGACCTCTGCATCACCACCCAACAGGAGAACTTCCAGAAGATCGAGTCTGTCCTGGAAAGCGCCCTCCAAGAGATGACAACCTACTACAATAACAACCACCTGAAACCCAACCATCAAAATCCCAACTATGCAGCTTCTTCCTTAAAAATCGAGATGCAGGAAAACAACTGAGCATCTCATGGGATGGCCACAAACTCTCCAACCACTTCCACCCCGTGTATCTCGGAGTCACACTCGACAGGACACTCTCTTTCAAAACCCACCTTCAGAACACCAAAGCCAAGGTCAACACTCGCAACAACATCCTGCGCAAACTGGTAAACTCAAAGTGGGGCGCTGATCCACCAACCATCCGCGCAACTGCCCTAGCCCTGTGCTTCTCCACAGCTGAATACGCGTGCTCAAGCTGGAGCCGCTCCCACCACACCAAACTGGTTGACACAGCCCTCAACGACACCTGCCGCATTATCACGGGATGCATAACGACAACGCCAGTCCCGTGCGTCTACGCCCTAGCTGGTATTGCCCCCCCCCCCCCCCAATATTAGACGATCCATCGTCGCCCAAGACGAGCGGAGAGCACAGGAGATCGATACCAGGCACCCCCTGCACGGACACACAGCACCTCCACCCCGACTGAAATCCAGAGCCAGTTTCTTGCAGACAGTCACACCTCTCCAGACAACCAAAGAAACAGCAAGGACCAACATCTGGAAAGATGAATGGAACCAGCTCAACACACGAACCCACGACTGGATGGAGAGAGGAATCACTCCGATTGAATGCCTCGCCAGCGGGCACGACCTCCCATGGCCAACCTGGAAGCCCTCAACAGATTACGAGTGAGGCAGGGGAGCACTTATGAAAGCATAGAACTACCAGGCAGAAGACACATGCAGCCGTGGAGCAGTACAGACAATGTCCCACCTACTGGAGTGTGACGACGCCCCCTAGTGCAGCCCCCAGGACCTGGCTGAACCGACCCGACCAGCTGTGACCTGCGCCAGATACTGGCAGAACGACATCTGAGATTGCAACGGACTCGAAGAAGAAGTTCCACATTTATGGGATGTGCCAATATAAGAGTGAATGCTGCAGGTGGAGACAAATATTTAGTTCCAGTGTTTCCATCAGAAATATTAGTTCCTCTGCTGTGATCTTTAGTAGTTTTGGAAATAAGCTCATTGTCAAAAAATGAACTCAGCAACCAGGCGAAGAAGTAGTACCAGTACTATTTCCCCAGTATCTTTTGTAGTATACTTGTCAATTATGTGTAAAATACCAAACTGCTAGAGGAACACAGTAGGACAGGCAGCATCTCTGGAGGGAAATGGACAGACGATGCTTTGGGTTGGAAACCCTTCCTCCAACAGCTGAGTAGCTTGAGGAGCTTGTTTTTTACTCAAGATTCCAACATCTGCACTTTCTTGCACCTTTACTTGTCGATCATAACAACTTCCTCTTGATCTCCTCGGATATAAAATATACCTGCTGAAACTGCGTATGGGTAATTCTGCTGCAAGTACAGTAGTTCCTTAAAATCAATCGGAGAAATTGTGTGTTTGTTTCAATCTTTTGCTCAATATTTTCAAAATAATTTCATTTCTTTTGAATATTACTTTTATTTTTTAACTGGTCCCCAACTGCGAATGTGAGAAGCATTCTGAAACATTTAATAACGGTGACAGCTACGGCAGATGGTGAGTGCCAGGGGCTGTCAAAGCTGTTCTGTCAGTGCAGCCAGTCAGTTTTGCTAAGAGTAACCCTATACTCCACTGTGCTCTATTGGGCTTCATTGATCAGCCAGCAGACCATATGAAGTAAAAATGAGAATAAAAACATTCAGCCTTTTATGCCTCCTGCACCATTCCATAGTGTCATGCCTTCTTCTTCTTGCGAATGAAACATAAACCAAACGAATAGTTAGATCTCAAGCCGGGTGTTGAGCTGCCAGGTTGTTGTATCTGCGTCAATGTCTGCCAGGCCCTGAGCTCCATTTGGTGGGTGGTAGAGCGGGCACCCAGAGATGACATGGTTGGCTGTCTGTTGTTCTGCTCCACATTCACAGGCTGGGCTCTGACGGAGCCCCCATCTCCACACGCTGGCATTGAAATGCCCAACTCCAGTACCAGGTCTGTTGAGCTACACCCATGCTCCTCTGGGGAGGTCAGACCCAGGACAGCTTTTATCTGGTGAAGAGATGAGGTTGCCTTCCACTCCTGTCACCACTTGGTAGCTATCCAGTGTGCTTTTAGAGTCATGCCTAATCTTTTATCTCAGTGCTATTTTTCTTCATGCCCTTAATATCTAAAAGTCTAACAATCTTAACGAGACTCTCAACTGAAGACTGTTCTCAATTAAATGGAAAGAAATCAGCATGGTCTGGGGCAGTTGGTCAGAATTTCAGCGTCCATATTAATTTTGTAAAACCTCCAGCAGGTGATAGTGACATTTAATTATCCTTCCCATGTACATCTGGCTTTAAGTGGTCAACAGACCACAATCAGTATGAATTAGCAATAACACTTCCTCCTTGATGACCATCAGCATAGAGGTACCTCAAGGCTGTGTGCTCAGTTTCCTGTTCTACTCACTCTAAACCTATGACTGTGTAGCTGGATATAGTTACAACCGTGTCTTTAAATTTGCTGATGACACTACCGTTGTTTGACGAATTACAGGTAATGATGAGTCAGTGTATAGGAAGGAGATCGATTGTGCATTGTGCCAGAACAGCCTTACTCTCAATGTTATTAAGAGCAACGAACAGATGGTTAGAAGCATACAAACATAGAAAAATAGGTGCAGGAGTGGACCATTCGGCTATTCGCGCCAGCACCGCCATTCAATATGAATCATGGCTGATCATCCAAAATCAGTACCCCATTCTGGCTTTTTCTCCCATATCCCTTTGCCCTAAGAGCTAAATCTAACTCTCTCTTGAAAACATTCAGTGAATTGGCCTCCACTACCTTCTGTGGCAGAGAATTCCATAGATTCACAACTCTGATCATAATCTGCCTTCCTGTTCTTGCCACCTTAGTGGATAACCTCACATTTGTCCACATTATACTGCATCTGCCACGCATCTGCCCACTCACCCAATCTATCCAAGTCACCATAGCATCCTCCTCGCAGCTCACACTGCCACCCAGCTTTGTGTCATCTGCAAACGTAGAGATGTTACATTTAATTCCCTTGTCAAAATCGTTAATATATATTCTAAATAACTGGGATCCCAGCACTGAGCCTTGCGGCACCCCACTAGTCACTGCCATTCTGAAAAGGACCTGTTTTTTTTTTTTGTAAAATATTTTTATTAGAAGTAAATACATATTAAGAAGGAATAACATAAAATCAAAAAAGAAAAAAACATTATTCGTCACATACATTCTTAATATTTTTAAAGTTTACAGTCGTTCTTATTCATACTTCTATATTTTTTATTATTTTATAACAGAAAGAAAATAGTGAAGAGAAATAATAAAAATAAATAAAATAGTAGAAAATCAATAAAATGAGTGGAGTATAAAGCAAGATATTCTTCATTGGAGATATATGTGTGGTCTATTGTATATAGTTCTTCATCTATTCCTTCTTTCAGGCTTCAGTCAGGCCCTCGAACCGGACCACCTTGACCCTTTAAGTATTCAATAAATGGAGACCATATTCCTCTGAATTGATCTAGCTTGTCCAAAAGGACAAGTCTTTCCAGGTGAAGTGTTCCCGACATTTCTGTAATCCACATTTTGATTGTGGGGGATGTAGGACCTTTCCAAAATCTTAGTATTAGTTTTTTACCAATTATTAAACTATAACCAATAAAAGTTATTTGCTGTGTTGTTAGTAGATGATCCGTTTCTATTATTCCTAATACGATTAATTTTGAGTCTGGAGTCAGATTTGCATTAACTACTTTTGAGATTATGTTAAAAATTTCTATCCAAAAATTAGTAATTTTTATACATTTTGTGAATTAATGCGTTAGATTAGCTAAATGCTGACATTTATCACATATAACAGAAACATTTGAAAAAGTTCTGTTTAATTTGGATTTCGAAAAGTGTAATCTATGTAAAACTTTAAATTGTATCAGGGAGTGTCTGGCATTTAATGAGCAGTGGTGTATATGTTGTAAACTTTCATTCCATACTTCTACACTAATTGTTTGTCCTAATTCGTTTTCCCATGCTTGCCTATATATTTCCGAGTTTGGTAAATAATTTTCCAGTAAAATATTATAAATATATGATATTCATTTTTCTGTATTTGGATATTTATTTAGACATTCATCTAAAATTTCTGTCTTTCTATTTCTAAAATCTTGTTTGTTTGATTTAACATAGTCTCTAATTTGTAAATATCTAAAGTATTGTTTTGAGTGTAATCCATAATTTTGTTGTAATTCCTGAAATGAGAGGAATAAACTTTCTCTGTAGAGATCACCCATCTTATTTATTCCATAGTTCTTCCATTTTAAAAAAACCTTTATCTATCATTGAAGGTTTAAAAGTGATATTATTTGCAATGGGAAGAGCCAGTGGTATACTTTCTATTTTTAATGTTTTCTTTAATTGTTTCCAAATACGTATGCCACTTTCTATTATTGGATTTCCTCTATAACTTTTTTAATGCATTTTAGTATTAGCAAATAAAATCGAGCTAATTTCAAAAGGTGAACAATCTTCCTTTTCCATTTTTAACCAGTTTGGTTGTTTATCTACTTCTTACAACCAAAAATTCATATTTTTAATATTAACTGCACAATAATAAAACATAAAATTAGGCAATGCAAAACCTCCATTCATTTTTGATTTACATAGATATTTTTTATTTATTCTATGGCTCTTATAATCCCAAATAAAGTTGGTAACTATAGAGTCCACTTTCTTAAAACATTTTTTAGGAAGATATAGCAGGATCAGTTGAAACAGGTATAATAATTGCGGAAGAAAAAATCATTTTTATCGCATTAATTCTACCTAGCATTGAAATAGGTAATGTTTTCCAATATAGGATATTCTTAAGTAGTTTAGAAAAGGACCTGTTAATTCCTACACTTTGCTTCCTGTCTGCCAACCAGTTCTCTATCTATGTCAATATCCTACCCCCAATACCATGTGCTCTAATTTTGCACACTAATTTCTTGTGTGGGACCTTGTCAAAGGCTTTTTGAAAGTCCAGATACATCACATCCCCTGGCTCTCCCTTATCCATTCTACTTGTTACATCCTCAAAAAATTCCAGAAGATTAGTCAAGCATGACTTCGCCTTCATAAATCCATGCTGACTTTGACCGATCCCATCACTGCTTTCCAAATGCGCTGCTATTACATCTTTAATAATTGACTCAAGCATCTTCCCCACTACCGATATAAGACTAACTGGTCTATAATTCCCCGTTTTCTCTCTTCCTCCTTTCCTAAAAAGTGGAGTTACATTGGCTACCCTCTGGTCCACAGGAACTGATCCAGAGTCGAGAGAACATTGGAAAATGATCACCAATGAATGATTGAATGAATGAATAAGTTTATTGGCCAAGTATTCACATACAAGGAATTTGCCTTGGTGCTCCGCCCGCAAGTGCCAACATGACATACAGTGACAGCTAGGAATGACACATAAAACATGAAACATTAATAATAGGCTTTTCACAGACGACACAAACGAACAAACACATACAAACACTTACAAAACAGCAAGGAGCAGTACACCATGGCAGCCATCGTCATCTAGAGCCACATCTTTGAGTACTCTGGGATGCAGACCATCAGACAATGGGGATTTATCTGCCTTCAGTCCCAACAATTTACTTAACAACAGTTTTCTAACTAATGACTAATAGATGACGTTAGAAGAGGATAGTGAGAATTCACAAACCTGTTTATATCAATGGGTCAATGATAGTCAGCAACTTCAAATTCCTGGGCATGTGTATTTCTGTTGTGGGCCCAGCACATTGATGCAATCATAAAGAAAGCACCTCTACTTTTTTCCAAGATTGAGGAGATTCAGTATGTCGATAAATATTCTTTTGAACCCTCACAGGAGTATAGTAAAGAGCATATTGAATGGATCAGCAAATGGAACGCCCAGGAATGAAGAAGATTACAAAAAGTGGTGGAGACTGCCTAGTCCATCACGTGTGTTGAGCTCCGCACTATCGAAATTATCTACAGGAGGCGCTGCCACACCACCCTTACCACGCTCATTTCACTCCTGCCATTGGGAAGATGGTTACAGGAGTCTAAAAACTGTAACCTCTAGGTTCAGGAACAGCTTCTTTCTAACAACCATCTGCTTGACTCTGCAAGCACCAAGTAAATTAGGAACTACAAAGTGTTCTAGCATCTTTGGGCTTTGCTTTTACACTAATATATATATTTTTAACTTTCTTTCTTGAGTTTATTGCGTCTTTGAGTACTGTGTTTACGGACCTATTGTACTGCTGCGTAAGAATTTCATTGTTCCATTCGGTACATAATAAAGGCTCTTGAGTCTTGACTTGAATTGATGGGCAGATGTGGAATGGAAGGGCCACTTCTAATTCTCAGCCCTTTTCAGTTGCACAGCTTGTCACAATTTTTAATCTTATGTTTAAAATGAGACAGGAGGAGGAATTTTCAGTGGCAAGCTTAGACAGAGAAGCAGAGGTTATTCTCCTTAAGGCAAAGAAATTTGAGACGTGACTTAATAGAAATGTTCAAGATCTATGACTATCATTCTTTGACATTCTAATAAAACCCCAAAAAAATGGTAATGCAAATAAACTACAAAATATTGATTAGAAACCAGGTTAACAATGTTCCACCTCTACTTTATGAAAGTAACAATTAATGCTTGAGAATCTTTCCATGGACAAAACCTTCCTCAAGTTCTTCTTGCATATTTGAAGACAGTAAACCCTTGTTTTTACAGACCTCTTTATAACAGACTAGATAGCGGATGGACCTACCTAACTACTTCATCAGTCCGGACTGCCGACGCAATCCCAGGTCCACTCCCAGATCGGGCTGATGACACTGGCCCCGGCCGCTTCTACTGTTGCGCCTGCTGATACCGCCACACTGGCCGCTTCCTTGACCTTGCTTGCTACTGCCGCCATCACCGCCTGTGATACTGTATTAAGAACTTGGAGCTTTGTAGGGCTGAGGAATGGTTGATGGCATTTAATACAGAGAAATGTGAGGTGTTGTGGAGTAGAGGGATCTAGGAGTACAGGTGCATGGTTCCTTGAAGGTGGAGTTGCAGGTAGATAAGGTGGTCAAAAAGGCATTGGGCAGATTAGCCTTCATCAGTCAGAGTATTGTGTATAGAAGTTGGGAGGTCATGTTGCAGTTGTATAAGACGTTGGTGAGACCACATCTTGAATATTGCATTCAGTTGTGGGCTCCATTTTATAGGAAAGATATTATTGAGCTTGAAAGGGTTCAGAGAAGATTTAGGAGGATGTTGCCAGGACTAGAGAATCTGAGCTATAGGGAGAGGTTGAGTAAGCTAAGTTTGTATTCCTTGGAGCACAGGAGGATGAGGGGTGATCTTATTGTCACTTGCACCAATTAAGTTACCATACAGCCATACAAGTAAAAAAGAACACAATACACCATAAATTTAACATAAACATCTACCACAGTAGCATCAACATTCCTCACTGTGATGGAAGGGTTCCATTATTCGTTAACACTTTGAAAATGACTAATGAACTCTGTTAATTTAAAAACATTTATTAACAATTATAAAATGATTTATTTTTAAAAATCATATGCTATTTAATTTGCTTATTCCAAAGTATTGTTTATTTAACACAAAAACCTACTCTGAATTATTGAGCAAATTACTACTACTTCGATAAAATAGCTCTTCAGTAATTTGGGTGTGGAGGAGGTGATAAATAATATATTCAGTGCAGTTATGATCTGAATCTGATTTTGCTTTGCCATGCAAAAATTGAAAACTGCCATAAATCAGTATTATTTAAATTTTGAAACCATTGTTGTGTTCTGATCAAAAAGTATTTAAATTAATTGATTTTTATGGACTGCATGAGAAACTGCCATCCGTAAAGGTAATTGATATTTTCTATTTTACAGAGCAAGCTAATCCACAGTTAGAAAGTCATATAGTTACAGCTTTTGACAGAAAATGAATGTTGACAATTCAATTTCTTGATTATGGTTTTAGTTGCTCACTAAATTTTTTCTAAAGGCACTATTTATTTCCCACTATAATTTGTTGCTGAGACCTATCCCTTTGCTTGAATAGCTGATATTTTCCAGTCTTGGCAATACCCTTGTAAATCTCCTTCATTTCTTCACAATGTAACCACATCTTTCCTGTGTTATTGTGACCACTATTCAAGTATTGCTTAGTTTCTTCTCTGCTATGCCTCAGTTAACAAAGGAAAGCATTGCATCTGTCTTTTAACGTTCTCATTGATCTATCCTGCTTCCTCGAAGGATCTGTGGGCATACAGATGTATATATGTTCTTCAACACTTCTCAATATCTATCCATTTAATTGTGTGTTCACACATATTTTTGCACCTCTCCAAATGTATTATTATCACACTTCTCTGTCTTATGTTCCATTCCCTCCACCCACCATAGCTCATCCCATTATAGTAAGTACGCTCTGCACCCTTTCCAAAGCCTCCACATCCCTTCTGTATTAGGACAACAGAACTGCATGCAATGCTCCAAAGTGGCTTAACCAAAGTCTTATAAAGCTGCAGCTTGACTTTCAGACTTTTATACTCAATGCCCCGACCTATGAAGACATGCATAGCATATGCCTTTTTACCACTATCACTATTGCCACTTTCAGAAGTTCTCTGTCTCTTATAGTTACTCCCCTCAGTTCCCTATCTTGACGAATCGCTTGAGCCAATGGTTCAATATATATAGCAAACAGGATAGGGCTAAGACAACATTCCTGTCTCGTTCCTCTTCCTAACACAAATCTCTCAGTTAAGGACCCATTCACCTCTTGCAGTAGGTTGCTGGTAAATTGCTTTAATAACTTGAATTGACTCTTCAGTAAAGCCAAATCTTTCTAGTGTTTGATATAAGAATTCCCAATTAACCCTATCAAAAGCCTTTTCCGCGTCTAGACTTATCAGGACAGCAGGCGTACTTTCCTTTTGAATCTTGTGTATTATATGTAGGGTTCTTCTAATGTTGTCCTGTGTTTGTCTGCCTATTATAAAACCAGTCTGGTCTTCATCAATTAAATCTGGCATGAACTTTTCAAATCGTTTGGAGATAATTGAAGAATATAATTTATAGTCCACATTTAGAATTGATATCAGTCTGTAGTTGGTACAATTTTCCTTGTCTTTGTTCTCTTTGGGGATTAATGTTATAATTGCCTCTTTCCATGATGGGGGTGTCTTGCCTTCTTTGATAATCCAGTTAAAGGTTCTCAGAAGAAGTGGGTTCAGCTCATTCCGAAATATTTTATACCATTCTATAGGGAAACCGTCGCTGCCTGGGGCCTTGTTTGATTTCGTCCTACCAATTGTCTTTTCTATCTCCTCCAGTGATATTTCTGCTGTGATTATTTTATTTTGTGTCTCTCCAATACAGGGCAGATCTATTGTACTTAAAAAAGTCCTCATTGATTCCCCATGTACTGTTGATGTTTGTGTACATAATTCTTTATAATATTCCTAGAAGATATATTCTATTTCTTTTGGATCACTCTTCAAATTCTGTGTACTGGGGTCCTTAATTTTGTGTATGGTGTTGTCAGCCTGTTGTTTGCGTAGCCTTCGGGCAAGTATTTTAGTGGATTTAGGGCCAAGCTCATAATGATTTTACAAATCTTGCTTTTTTCTCCACATCTTGACCCAATATTCCATCCATTTGTCCCCTCAAATCTTCTATTTGCTTATAAGTTCTCTGGTCCTTATTATTTTTGTACTTCTGTTCTAAATCCTTCAGGTCTGTTATCAACTTATTATATGTTTTCAATCTGGCCTTTTTAATATGTGATGCCCTAGCTATTAACCTGCCTCATATTACAGCCTTCAATGAGTCCCATAGTATGGATGGGTCCACCTCCCCATTGTCATTCTCCTCTAGATAAGTTTTGATTTCCAATTTAATGTCATTTACAGTTGTTTTATCATTCAGTATTCCAACATTTAATCCCCATACTGTGTTTTTCCTTCTACTGTCCATTTGAATTGTTAAGTATATGGCATTATGGTCTGATACATCTGCCACACCAATTCTGCAATCCGTTAGCCTATAACAGTCTTCTTTCTACATTAAGAGATAGTCTATTCTGGAGTAAACTGAGTGCGGTATTGAGTAATGTGTATAGTCTCTTTCTAGAGGGCGAAAATTCCTCCAGACATCAAGAAAACCAAATTCTTCACAGGTAGTGTTTAGTAGTTTTGTTAACTGGTTCTTATTCTTCTTTTTACTTGTCGTATCAAGCCTATGATTCAGTACAACATTCAGATCCCCCCCCACATATACAAATTCCTTCTGCTTCCATTGCAATAATATCAAATAGGGATTTGAAAAAAATGTTTATCACTATCTGGGGGAGCATAGAATTCACCAGTGTCAGATATTATCATCAACTTGCCCTTTACTATGATATACCTCCCTTCTTTGTCTTTTATTTCTTTAAACATTTCGAATTTAACTGAGTTTGATATCAAGATTGCCACTCCTCTTTTATGACTACAAGTATGTGAGCTATAATATGTGTTTTTATATCCAAATCTTTCAGCTTCTCGTGCTCTTGTCGCGATAAATGGGTTTCTTGTAAGAAAATAATATGCATCTTCACTTTTTTCAATTTAGTCATGACTGTAGCCCTCTTAAGTGGATTACCCAAACCATTAACATTTAGAGACATCAGCTTAAGTCCTTGACATTGCATCATTACACTTAGTGTGATTGATTTCACTGTATCCCCTCAACTCAACACCAGAACCATTCTGAACGACAAACCAAAACAGATTTGTCCATGAATATACATATCTATACACATATTTATAAACTTAGGATTCCATAAGAACTCAGTATTCTAATATATTGTGGCAGAAGCCATTGTGTTATCCATGTCTGTGCGTACCTTCATAATCATATTCCCCCTTATCCTTAAGCTGTGACCCCTTGTCCTGGACTTCCCCAACATCGGGAACAATCTTCCTGCATCTAGCCTGTCCAACCCCTTACGAATTTTGTAAGTTTCTATAAGATCCCCTCTCAATCTCCTATATTCTAGAGAGTATAAACTGAGTCTATCCAGTCTTTCTTCATAAGACAGTCCTGATAGCCCAGGAATCAGTCTGGTGAACCTTCTCTGCACTCCCTCTATGGCAATAATGTCCTTCCTCAGATTTGGAGACCAGAACTGTACGCAATACTCCAGGTGTGGTCTCACCTAGACCCTATACAACTGAAATAGAACCTCCCTGCTCCTATACTCAAATCCTTTTGCTATGAAAGCTAACATACCATTCGCTTTCTTCACTGCCTGCTGCACCTGCATGCCTACTTTCAATGACTGGTGTACCATGACACCCAGGTTTCGCTGCATCTCCCCTTTTCCTAATCGGCCACCATTTAGATAATAGTCTGCTTTCCTGTTTTTGCCACCAAAGTGGATAACCTCACATTTATCCACATGATACTGCTTCTGCCAAACATTTGTCCACTCACCCAGCCTATCCAAGTCACCTTGCAGTCTCCTAGCATCCTCCTCACAGCTAACACTGCCTCCCAGCTTAGTGTCATCCGCAAACTTGGAGATATTGCCTTCAATTCCCTCATCCAGATGATTAATATATATTGTAAATAGCTGGGGTCCCAGCACTGAGCCTTGCGGTACCCCACTAGTCACTGCCTGCCATTCTGAAAAGGACCCGTTTACTCCTACTCTTTGCTTCCTGTTTGCCAGCCAGTTCTCTATCCACATCAATACTGAACCCCCAAATCCGTATGCTTTAAGTTTGTATACTAATCTCTTATGTAGGACCTTGTCGAAAACCTTCTGGAAATCCAGATACACCACATCCACTGGTTCTCCCCTATCTACGCTACTAGTTACATCCTCAAAAAATTCGACAAGATTCATCAGACATGATTTACCTTTCGTAAATCCATGCTTTGTCCAATGATTTCACCACTTTCCAAATATGCTGCTATCCCATCTTTAATAACTGACTCTAGCGGTTTCCCCACTACTGTGAGACTAACTGGTCTGTAATTTCCCGTTTTCTCTCTCCCTCCTTTCTTAAAAAGAAGGGTTACGTTTGCTACCCGCCAATCCTCAGGAACTATTCCAGAATCTAAAGAGTTTTGAAAGATTATCACTAATACATCCACTATTTCCGGAGCTACTTCCTTGAGTACTCTGGGATGGAGCCTCTGGCCCTGGGGATTTATCTGCCTTTAATCCATTCAATTTACCCAACACCACTTCCCGACTAAATTGGATTTCACTCAATTCCTCCTTTGACCCCTGCTATTTCCAGCAAATTATTTATGTCTTCCTTAGTGAAGACGGAACCAAAGTAGTTATTCAATTGGTCCGCCATATCCTTGTTCCCCATGATCAACTCACCTGTTGCTGACTGCAAGGGACCTACATTTGTTTTAACTAATCTCTTTCTCTTCACATATCTATAAAAACTTTTGCAGTCAATTTTTATGTTCCCTGCCAGTTTTCTTTCATAATCTATTTTTCCTTTCCTAATTAAGCCCTTTGTCCTCCTCTGCTGGTCTCTGAATTTCTCCCAGTCCTCTGGTATGCTGCTTTTTCTGGCTACTTTGTACGCATCATCCTTTGCTTTGATACTATCCCCGATTTCCCTTGTTATCCACGGATGCACTACCTTCCCTGATTTATTCTTTTGCCAAACTGGGATGAACATTTTTTGTAGTTCATCCACGCAGTGTTTAAATGTCTTCCATTGCATATCCACCGTCAATCCTTTCAGAATTAATTGCCAGTCATTTTTGGCCAATTCACGTCTCATACCCTCAAAGTTACCTTTCTTTAAGTTCAGAACCATTGTTTCTGAATTAACAATGTCACTCTCCATCCTAATGAAGAACTCGACCATATTATGGTCACTCTTGCCCAAGGGGGCACGTACAACAAGACTGCTAACTAACCCTTCCTCATTACTCAATACCTGGTCTAAAATAGCCTGCTCTCTCGTTGGTTCCTCTACATGTTGATTTAGATAACTATCCCGCATACATTCCAAAAAAAATCCTCTTCCTCAGCACCCCTGCCAATTTGATTCACCCAATCTATATGCAGATTGAAGTCACCCATTTATAACTGTTTTGCCTTTGTCGCACGCATTTCTAATTTCCTGTTTGATACCATCCCCAACTTCACTACTACTGTTAGGTGGCCTGTACACAACACCCACCAGCGATTTCTGCCCCTTAGTGTTTCGCAGCTCTACCCATACCGATTCCACATCCTCCAAGCTAATGTCCTTCCTTTCCATTGCGTTAATCTCCTCTCTAACCAGCAACGCTACCCCACCTCCTTTTCCTTTCTGTTATCCCTCCTGAATATTGAATATCCTTGGATGTTCAGCTCCCAGCCCTGGTCACCCAGGAGCCATGTCTCCGTGATCCCAACTATATCATAATCATTAATAGCTAGCTGCACGTTCAACTCATCCACCTTATTACGAATACTCCTTGCATTGAGACACAAAGCCTTCAGGCTTGTTTTTACAATGCTCTTACCCCTTATACAACTATGTTGAAAAGTGGCCCTTTTTGTTTTTTGCCCCCTGGTTTTTGTCTGCCTGCACACTTTTACTTCTTCACCTTGCTCCCTATTGCTTCTACCCTCATTTTACACCCGCCTGCCTCTCTGCTCTTGTACCCACCCCCCTGCCACATTAGTTTAAATCCTCCCCGACAGCACTAGCAAACACTCCCCCAAGGACATTCCAGCCCAGGTGCAGACCGTCCTGTTTGTACTGGTCCCACCTCCCCCAGAAATGGTTCCAGTGCCCTAAAAATTTGAATCCCTCCCCCTTGCACCATTTTCAAGCCATGTATTCATCTGCAATATCCTCCTATTTCTACTCCGACTGGCCCGTGGTACTGGTAGTAATCCAGAGATTATTACCTTTGAGGTCCTACTTTTAAGTTTATCTCCTAGCTCCCTGAATTCATCTTGTAGGACCTCATCCCTTTTTTTACCAATATCGTTGGTGCCAATATGCACCACGACAACTGGCTGTTCACCCTCCCCCTCCAGAATGTTCTGCAGCCGTTCAGTGACATCCCTGACCCTTGCACCAGGGAGGCAACATGCCATCCTGGAGTCTCGTTTGCGGCCGCAGAAACGACTATCTATTCCCCTGACAATTGAATCCCCTATTACTATTGCCCTTCCCCTCTTTCCCCGCCCCCCCCCCCCCCCCTCATGTGCTGCAGAGCCACCCATGGTGTCATGAACTTGGCTGCTGCTGCATTCCCCTGGTGAGCCATCTCCCTCAACAGTATCATTAGGAGGGAGATGACCGCAGGGGACCCCTGCACTACCTGCCTACTGCTTTGCTGGCTATTGGCCACCCGATCCCTTTCTGTCCTCTTACCTTTTGCCTGTGGTGTGACCAACTCACTGTACGTGCTATCCATGACTTTCTCCGCATCGTGGATGCTCCAGTATGAATCCAGCCACAGTTGCAATCGTTCAATTTTTTTTTTTTTTTTTTTTTAATTTCAAAATATACTTTATTCGAATGATAAATATATACAATACATTAACCTTGCGGAAAATCCATCCGACATTTTCGGAGGCTGTACAATAGATCAATACAGTTTAGACATTTTATTTTTCCCAAGTTTCCACAAATCAGTCCCCCACTCATGCCACAATGGCGTGGGATACCTTCCCTTATATTGAGGGGCATCTCCTCAATACCGTACCCCCCATGTCCAGCAGCGGAAGGGCCTTAGACTGTGGCCCTCAATCGTTCAATGCGGTCTGCCAGGAGCTGCAGCTGGACACACTTCCTGCAAATGTAGCCACCAGGGACTCCGACCATATCCCTGATCTCCCACATGGTGCAGGCTGAGAAAACCATGGGGCCAATCTCTACTGACATATCTTACTCCCAGATTACTCTGTATTAAATTTTTTTTTTTTTTAAACACACAAAACTTTATCCTTTAAACTTTACTAATAAATACTGAATCCTTAACTCCCAGAATCCTTAAACCTGAAGGTAAAAATGTAAACCCCGGGTTGCACCCAATCAGCTGCTTCCTCTGGTCCTCTTCAACCAATCAGAGGCTTCACCAGATTCCTTCTCTGGAAGATGGAACGTTGCAGATTTCGGTCTCACAGCGAAAAGCAAGCCCCGCGTTAGATATATACTCACAGCGCAGGGAACTCCACCCTCTCGCACCAACGGCTCCCCGGGCCTCTGTGAAAAGCAAGCCCCGCGTTAGATATATACTCACAGCGCAGGGAACTCCACCCTCTCGCACCAACGGCTCCCCGGGCCTCTGTGAAAAGCAAGCCCCGCGCTAGATATATACTCACAGCGCAGGTAACTCCACCCTCTCGCACCAACGGCTCCCCGGGCCTCTGAAAAGCAAAAGCCCCGCGTAGTCACTAGTTGCCCCAAACACCGGCCACCGAATGGTTAAAGAGGTCTGATTGACCTGGACGATGACACGTTGGCCTAGCTCCCCTCAACGGAGCTGCAGGTCTAAAAGACACACAACAGAAGAAGAAGAAGCCATACAACAAAGTTACTGTTGATCCCATGCATCTTCATTTTCTGGATCAGCCTACCATGGGGGACTTTATCAAATGCCTTACTATAATCCACATAGACAATGTCCACTGCCCCATCCTCATTGATCATCTCCTCAAAAAACTCAACCGCAGTGAGACGCGCGACCTGTCGCATATAAAGCCATGCTGACTATCCATACTTTCTCTGTAGTTGTAACAGTATTTACTGCATTCATTTTATTTATTTTTATGCACTGATGTGCTCATGTATAATATTATACTCACATGTATAGTTTGCCTGGACAGCATGCAAAACAAAGATTTTTTTGCATCTTTGCTATCCAGTCAGGAGAAAGACAATACATGATTCCAATCGTGCCATTTACATAGATGCATGATAAGGGAATAATGTTTAGTGCAAGATAAAGCCAGCAAAGTCCGATCAAGGATAGTCCGAGGGTCACCAAAGAGGTAGATAGTAGTTCACATAGGGATGATATAGCTTCACGACCATTACTATCCTCAAGCAGCCAGTTAACCAATATGTATATCTTTGGACCATGGGATGTTAACAAATGACCCAGAGGAAACCCACTTGGTGAGGGGCAGTTCATGCAAATTCCACAAAGGCAATACAGGATTGAACCTTGAACTGGTTTCATTGGTATAGAAAAATGACCTGTCTGTTGTTTGTACAAATACATTTGGTTTTGTTCAGTCATCTTTGATTAATGCACTTGCGTATCTGCATTTACATGCTCCTTCATTCAAAAATGGAAATAAAAGTTACAGTAACTGCAGAGAATTATAGCAGGATAGAAATAGGAACTGACAATTTTTTCTCTTATTCTTGCCCCATTATTCATAAAATCATGGCTAATCTTTTACTGAAGTGCCACTTTCTTGCACTTGTCTGAAATCTCTTGATATTTGAATATCTATCAATTTTGAATATACTCAGAAATGAAGCATCCAGTCTTTTTGTGTCGAAAATTCCACAGAACCACTATCCTGTAGGTGAATAAATATCCTCTCATCTCAGTTTTGAATGGCTGACCCTTCATTTGAAACTGAGGACCTGATACCCAAGCAAAGGAAAACACCAATTCCTTTTCTACCCTGTGAAGCCCAGAAGAAAGTATGTTCCAGTCTGCTTGATCTTTCCTTGTATGAAAATCTCACCAATAAAGAAATTGATCTGGTGAACCTTTAGTGCACTCCTATTGCAAATATAACATTTCTTATACAGGAACAACATACTTGTACATAGTGTTCCAGATGCAGTCTCAACGAGGTGCTTTATAATTGAAACAAAATATCCCTACTCTTGCACCCAAATCCTTTTGTAATGAAGGCTACATGGATTGCCCTCCTATTGTTTGCTAAACCTGCATTTAACTTGTAGTGATTCATGTACAAGGACACGTGGGACCCACTGAATACCAATATCATGAATCATTCACCATTTACTCTCGTTATTTTTTAACCATTGTGGACGGCTCACCTTACTTTTCAACTCTCTATCCTTTGTTCATTCACTTGTTCTGTTTATATACCCCAAAGGCCCTCTGAATGATTCTCACAGCTCAGACTGCCTGATGTATTTTTATCATGCACTGCAACAGTCCTGAGGTCTATATGCTATGATGTGGAAGGTATACATGTAAGTTGAATTAACAAAATACATTGCCTACTGTATAAATATGCCGCTTGACTTTTTGGAGAGAAATCTATCTTTAGACATATTGGAACTTGATCAGCTTATTTGGACACTCAAGACTGTTCTATATTCTGTTAAACCATGGTCTAAACTTCAACCATGTATCTAAGTCATACTTATACTGCACTGTATACAAAAATGAATTTCACTGTACCTCGGTACATATCTAGTATAATATAAAACTCTGTGTGTGTGTGTGTGTCATTTTGTATTCGATTCACATCTCGAAAACCAGCCGCGGTAATGGTGAAATTTGTACATATTCATGTAGAGATTTACATCATGATTTCAAAAAATAAACTGTAAATTTGATTCATTATTTCCAGAGTTTTTTACTAAAATTGTTCACCAATCTTACATCTTTTTAAAAACTAACTGCTGAAGCGAGCTGATGACGTAACAATGCCTTCGCTCGTGGCCAAGACGCGCCCCTCCCCCGGCTCAGGATTAAAACAGCTGAAAAGTTATGTTAACCATCCCCCCCCGACTCACGGTCATTTTGTCGCTTTCCAACTCGCTGTGCTGTCGGCTAGCACTCGCCCAGCCGTCCACAGCGCAGTGCCCAGTCCCGCCCACAGCCCAGCAGCTCAACATGAAGTACGCTCGCACTTCGGCTCCCACAGCGCCAGCCCCGCCCACAGCCCAACCGCTGAATAAGAAGTACGCTTGCACTTCGGCTTGGGTTCTAGAACATGGCGGCGGCCGTATATCGTCGCATGGGGCAGCGCGGTGAGAAGGTGGCCCTAGCGGCCATTACTCCCTCTGGGAGAGGTCGTTTATGGAGACCTGCGATTCCTCCGTTGATTGCAGGGACACGGGGAATCGTGGCGCCTTTTCCTCGCTGGTGATCCCAATCCCACCTGGTGATCTCTGGCCGTTACAGGGGACGACCTCCTCTCCGTTTCCCCCGCCCGATCATCTGTCACGCAGGTGGGTGGGATTTCCCGTCGCGGAAGCCACGATCGGCCGGCCCTCCGCTGCTTTCGCCGTTTGCTCAAAAGAAGCCTCAAATCGGAAACCCCAGCTCCAAAAGACAGCGGACACCCAGAAACCCCAGCTCCAAAAGGCTGCAAGCTCCCCTGCCTCTGTGTCCCTCTCTGTGCCCCTGCCTATGCCTCTGTGTTCCTCTCCGTGTCCCTCTCTGTATTCATCTCTGTGCTCCTCTCTGTGTCCCTCTCTGTGCCTCTGTGTCCCTCTCCGTGCCTCTGTGTCCCGCTCTATGCGGCTGTGTCCCTCTCTCTCTATCCCCCTACCTCTCTAGTGTGTGTGTGACGCCGCAGGCCGCCCACTCCCCTCGTAACCGCGCGTTGAGGGGACGGGACCCAACTGTCCCACTTGGTCTAGTGACAAATAAAGTCTCATACCATACATATACCATACAGTATGGCACCATTTTCACATCCCAGTTGTTGTAATTGCAAGGATCTTGATCTGACCATGAAGTTCTGGTGGCGTTGCAGGGTCGGCCTGGCCAAGCGTAGCCGTGGTGCCCACCACCCTGAGAGATATATTTGGAGAAGACTGCTCTTTTTGAAATAATCCCATTTGAGATCTTATACACTGCATAAAAGATCCTTTGGGATTCTTTTACATGATATAAGCACTAATTACGTATTAGTTTAACATGCTACACAAAACATAGTACCTTCCGGAATGACATGTTCTACCAACATTTCACTGTAATTCATCTTTGAGGCAACAAAGAGGTTAAGCCCTTGTCAGTCCACATTATTTCTTCTCTTCGCAATGATTACAACAATGATATTTGATGTTTGCAATAAAACTATGCTCAACCATTTAATTCCAGTATAAATGTGATCTGAAATAGGCTGTGTATTGTATCAGCCCTTGGGGTTCCAAGTATTTTAGGATTTGGAATGAGAAGTTAAGTGATTCACTTAAAACTTTTACACAGTTATTAAATGCAATCTTCAGATTACTGCAACATTTTAAATCTGACAAACTATAAAATCAACTCTGCCCCTGTGTAATGATACAAGAAAGAAGAGAATGTTTACTTCAGGTTACCTTGGGCATGTTATTTTTCTGTGGTTTGTATATCTTAATTGAACAGGGAGTCAACCCAGTGATTATTCATGCATTAGGATCACAGAGTTATTCATCACGGAAACAGGCCCCTTGGCCTCTGATCCATGCCGACCAAATTACAGCTGAGGTAGTCCCAATTGCAAGTATTTGGTCCATATCCCTCTAAACCATTCATATCCATGTACCTAGTAGAATGTTTTGTAAACATTGTAATTGTACCTGCCTCTACCACTTCCTCTGGCAGCTCATTCTACATATAACCATATAACCATATAACCATATAACCATATAACAATTACAGCACGGAAACAGGCCCTCTCGGCCCTTCCAGTCCGTGCCGACCATTTGTTTTCCCCTAGTCCCATCTACCTGCACTCAGACCATACCCCTCCATTCCCTTCCCGTCCATATACCTATCCACTTTACTCTTAAATGTTAAAATCGATCCTGCCTCCACCACTTCTGCTGGAAGCTCATTCCACACAGCCACCACCCTCTGAGTAAAGAAGTTCCCCCTCACGTTACCCCTAAACTTCTGTCCCTTAATATCCATTAGCCTCTGTGTGAAAAAACTGCCCTTCAGGACTCCTATAAATATGTCTGCTTGTACTTTAAAATCTGTGCCCTTTAGTTTCAGATTCACCTCCCTGAGGAGCTCAACACATTCCATGCACATTTTCAACATAAGGTCAGTGGAATGGTGCCACTCTGGCCATTAGCTTCAGGTGCATTTGTACTCATGGTCACTGTCGTAAATGTCAGATCTGAGAGCGAACCTGTGAGATATGCACTGTGCTCACAATCACTACTCAGAGACTAAATTGTGGAAGCAAGAGATTCTTTATTTGCGAGTCTGCAGAGTCGGGTGCCTCTCCAAGTTGAGACCGAAGTCAGAAAGGTAAACCCCTTTATACACACAATTCTACATTCAACCTCCCCTTCTGACCCTCTCCAATCAGGGCCCTGAGGTGCACAATCTGTAGGTACGTCCCCCCAGTACCTCCCACATCATACATTGCATGTCCAGACAAGTGCATGGTGATGAGCAGTTTCTTGACCAGGGGTGTGTTGTAATATTCATTTATTTTATTAAGCATGCTCAGTTGTCTATGACCTGCCCTAGTTTTACTCACCTCCAACTGAACTTTCTCAGTTCTCCTATATCAGCACTAAAGCTAAGCTATAGTGACAAGGGTCCCATCTATCACTCCCTTCTACTGATAGGGATCTATCTACATCACTCCCTTCTACCGCAACACAATGCTATCACTTCTTACTCAAGGATGGCTCTGGTAACTTTTACACACAGCTGTGTCAGAATCTTGTCGCTGGCCTCTATCGGTTTGAATCCTCTTTAAAGCCCCTTACAATAGTGGGGTTTAATCACTTTATCCCTCACAAACCCATGGAAAGCAAATGGCTGGATGGAATCCCTGGCTGTGCCCTTAGAACTTGTGCGAACCAGTTGACAGGAGTATTCTCCTGATTCCATTCTGAGGATCCCACCTGCTTTAAGAAAACCATTATACCTGGTGCCAGGTTAGCGTGCCTTCATGACAATCGTTCAGTGGCTCTGACATCTACCATCATGAAAAGCTTTGAGAGGCTGGTCATGGCACACATTAACTCCAGCCAGCAAGGCAGTTGTGATCCACCACAATTAGCCAATTGCCACAACAGGTCCACGTCAAATGCCATGTCCCTGGCCCTGTGCTCATCACTAACATCTGGATAAGGACACCATCAGACTCCTATTTATTGACTGTAGCTTTGGTCTGAATAAGGACACCATCAGACTTCTTGTTTATTAACTATAGCTTTGCCTTCAACACTATAATCCCAACCAAATTCATCTCGAAACTTTTTAACCTAGGAGTCAGCATTCCTCTTTATAACTGGTTAATTGACATTATGATCATTCAAACTTACTCAATGATAATTCTCACTGTCATTGTCCTGCAAGACTGCATTCTCTGCCGTTACTATACTCCCTATAAATTCACGGCCAAATTCTGCTCGAACTCCATAAAAAAATTGCAGATGACACCACCATAGTTTGTCAGAACATGAACAATGGCCGAGACGAAGTTCAGAAAGGAGATAGAGTTTTGTAACATGGTGTCAAGACAACAACTTTCTCAATTTTAGCAAGTAGAAGGAGCTAGTTGCTGACTTCAGGAAACTGGGAATTGTACACGCCCGTCAGCAACAATGCAGCTGATGTGGAGATGTTCAGAAACGTTCAGACATTCAAGTTCCAAGGCGTAACTGTTAAACAACTTGACCATACATCGGGGGCCCTGGAAAATGTATTATATTACCACGTAACATCTTATTGTATGCTGGATTGTCGATAAGAATAATATCCAAGAGTCCTGAAAATTAATTAGTCACTACCAAAGTCCTGAGTGTGTTAAATTAAGTGTTTTTCTTATTAATAGATGAAACTATGCATTTTCTTTGACGGCACACCCAGCCTGTGTGCACATTTTGCATTGGCATTTGCAAGACAGTGCTAAATGGTTTAGCTTTAGCGATACAGCAAGGGAACAGGCCTTCGGCCCACTGTGTCTGCGCCGGCCAGCGATCACCCTGTACACTAGCATTATCCTACACACTACGGACACTTTACAATTTTACCAAAGCCAATCAACCTACAAACCTGTACGTTTTTGGATTGTGGGAGGAAATTGAAGCACCCGGAGAAAACCCACACAGTCATGAGGAGAACGTACAAACTCCGTACCGTAGTCAAACTCAGTCTCTGGCTTGGTAAAAAAACAACTCTACCATTGCGTCATTCGCTATTCCCAAATGTGGTCGTAACTGTTGCACAGATATGTAAATTAGATCAATGGGGGTTATGTTAAATGTAATCAACAGCAGAATGTATGCTTTTACACACGAGACATAAGTATATCAGTAATAGGAGCAGGGACAGATCATTGGTCCCTTCAAGTGAGTGCCTGCTTTAAATAAGGTTATGGGTAATTATCAGCTTCATTTTCCCATCAGGTACCCAGAACTGTATTTACTGGAATTTAGTAGGATGAGAGGGGATCTTATGAATAAAATTCTTAAGGGATTGGGCAGGCTAGGTGCAGGAAAAATGTTCCCGATGTTGGGGAGTCCAGAACCACGGGGTCACAGTTTAAGAATAGGGGCAGGCCATTTAGGACTGAGATGAGGAAAAACTTCTTCATCCAGAGAGTTGTGAATCTGTGGAATTCTCTGCCACAGAAGGCAGTGGAGGCCAATTCACAGTATGTTTTCAAGAGATAGTAGGATTTAGCTCTTAGGGCTATAGGAATCAAGGGATATGGGGAAAAAGCAGGAACGGGGTACTGATTTTGGATTATCAGCCAAGATCATATTGAATGGCGTTACTGGCTAAAAAGGGCAGTATGGCCTACTGCACCTATTTTCTATGTTTCTATAACCTCTGATTCCTCTATTGACTAAATGTTTGTCTAGAGTCATAGAGTCATAGAGTGATACAGTGTGGAAACAGGCCCTTCGGCCTAACTTGACCACACCGCCCAACATGTCCCAGCTACACTAGTCCCACCTGCCTGCGCTTGGTCCATATCCCTCCAAACCTGTCCTATCCATGTACCTGTCTAACTGTTTCTTAAACATTGGGATAGTCCCTGCCTCAACTACCTCCTCTGGCAGCTTGTTCCATACACCCACCACCTTTTGTGTGAAAAGGTTTCCCCTCAGATTCCGAATAAATCTTTTCCCCTTCACCGTGAACCTATGGCCTCTGGTCTTCAATTCCTCTACTCTGGGCAAGAGATTTTGTGCATCCACCCGATCTATTCCTCTCATTATTTTATACACCTCTATAAGAACACCCCTCATCCTCCTGCGCTCCTAGGAATAGAGACCAAGCCTACTCAACCTCTCCCTATAGCTCCAACCCTCTAGTCCTGGCAACATCCTCGTAAATCTTCTCTGAGCCCTTTCAAGCATGACAATATCTTTCCTATAACACGGTGCCCAGAACTGAACACAATACTCTAAATGTGATTTCACTAATGACTTATACAACTCCAACCTCCCAACTTCTATACTCAATACTCTGACTGTTGAAGGCCAATGCGTTAAAAGCCGTTTTGACCACCTTATCTACCTGCGACTCCACCTTCAAGGAACCATGCGCCTATACTCCTAGATCCCTCTGCTCTACAACACTCCCCAGTGGCCGACCATTCACTGTGTAGGTCCTGCCCTTGTTAGGCGTCCCAAAATGCAACAGCTCACATTTCTCTGTGTTAAATTCCATGAACCATTCCTCAGCCCACCTGGCCAATCGATCCAGATTCTGCTGTAATCTTTCACAACCATCTTCACTATCTGCAAAACCACTCACTTTTATATCGTCAGCAATCTTGCTAATCTTGCCCTGTATGTTCTCATCCAATCATTGATGTAGATGACAAACAGTAACAGGCCCAGCACCGATCCCTGAGAAACCTAGTCACAGGCCTCCAGTCCAAGAAACAACCTTCCACCATCACCCTCTGCTTCCTTCCATGAAGCCAATTTGTTATCCATTCAACTATCTCTCCTTGGATCCCATGCAATCTAACCATCCAGAGCAGCCTACCATGCGGAACATTGTCGAATGCCTTACTGAAATCCATGTACACAACACCTACAGCTCTGCCCACATTAACCATTTTGGTCACTTCTTCAAAAAAAACAATCACATTGTGAAATACGGCCTCCCACGTACAAAACCATGCTGACTATCCCTAATCAGCCCTTGCCCATCCAAATACCTGTATAACCTAACCCCCAGAATACTCTAGTAACTTTCCAAGTACAGATGTTAAGCTCACCACCCTGCATTTTCCCTGCAGCCCTCTTGAATAGAGGCACAACATTTGCCATCCTCCAGTTTTCCGGTACCTCCACTCGGATCGCTCCTAAATTTCAACCAGGGATCCCGCAATTTCCTCTCTAGTTTCCCACAATGTCCTCAGATATATCTGATCCGACACTGGAGAATTGTCTATCTTCATACACGATAATACCTTCAGTGCTTCTTCTATGGTAACACTAACTGCTCTCAAGACACTTCATTTACTGCTCCAAGTTCCTCCGTCCTACCGTCTTTCTCCTCGGTAAATACAAAGGAGAAATACTAATTTAGAACCTTGCCCATCTTCTGTAAGTAAGTAAGTAAGTTTATTGACCAAGTATTCACATACAAGAAATTTGCCTTGGTGCTCCGCCCACAAGTAACAACATGACATACAGTGACAGTTACAAATGACTCTGAAAACACTAAACATTAATAATAATAAAACATTAATGATAAAACCTCATTGATTAAGAATGTGAACCAACAAAATACCAGATCAAAGGGAGGCTACAGATTTTTGGCTGTTGAGTAGAGCCTGATGAGGATAGCAAGTCTGCAGTAACTCATCACAATATTAACCATATAACCATATAACCATATAACAATTACAGCACGGAAACAGGCCCTCTCGGCCCTTCCAGTCCGTGCCGACCATTTGTTTTCCCCTAGTCCCATCTACCTGCTCCATTCCCTCCATACCCCTCCATTCCCTTCACGTCCATATACCTATCCACTTTACTTTTAAATGTTAATATCGATCCTGCCTCCACCACTTCTGCTGGAAGCTCATTCCACACAGCCACCACCCTCTGAGTAAAGAAGTTCCCCCTCACGTTACCCCCCGAAACTTCTGTCCCTTAATTCTCATGTCATGCCCTCTTGTTTGAATCTTCCCTACCCTCAATGGGAAAAACATATCCACGTCAACTCTGTCTATCCCTTTCATCATTTTAAAGACCTCAATCAAGTCCCCCCTTAACCTTCTGCGCTCCAAAGAATAAAAACCTAACTTGTTCAACCTTTCTCTGCAACAGAGTTGCTGGAACCCTGGCAACATTCTAGTAAATCTCCTCTGTACTCTCTCTATTTTGTTGACATCCTTCCTATAACTAGGCGACCAAAATTGTACACCATACACCAGAATTGGTCTTACCAATGCCTTGTACAATTTTAACATTACTTCCCTACTCCTATATTCAATGCTCTGATTTATAAAGGCCAGCACACCAAAGGCTTTCTTTACCGCCCTATCTACATGCGATTCCACCTTCAGGGAACTATGCACAGTTATTCCTAGATCCCTCTGTTCCACAGCATTCCTCAATTCCCTACCATTTACCATGTATGTCCTATTTTGATTTGTCCTGCCAAGATGTAGCACTTCACACTTAACAGCATTAAACTCCATCTGCCATCTTTCAGCCCACTTTTCCAAATGGGTCAAATCTCTCTGTAGACTTTGAAAATGTAAATTTCACAACATAGGTAAACATTTCAAGTTTTCATGTCATAGAATCGCTATGGTACAGAGGAAAGGCATTGGACCCAAACTTACTGCATGCCTTACAAAACAACCGAGTCACTTCCATTCTGCAGCTCAGCTCTTTCCCTTGTATCCCTGCAAATTATTTTCTCTCAAGTGCCTATTCCAATTCCCCTTTGAAATCCCTGAATCACTCCTACTCTGCTTCCATCACAATTGTTACAAGTTCCCGGTCATAAACTCTCTCCTTAAAATATGTTTTCCTCCCATTGCTTTTGCCCTTCACTTTATATTTGTGTCCCCAAATCCTTGAACTATCAGCTAACGGGAAACTTGATTTGACTCTAAATCTTGACTAAATTCTCTTTAAATCTATTATTATCTTCTGGTCTTCTTCAAATTTTCCTTTGTCCCAAGGAGAACAACGTGAGCTTCTTCATTGTAATCCTGCTGCTGAAATCCCTCATCACTCGGACCATTATAGTAAATCTTTCACTAAATCTCTTAGTAAATCCCTCGTTAGGACCTCCAAAAGTGTGATGACAGAAATGATTGCAATAATCCAAATGTAATCTAACCATAAGAAAAATAAATGTTGAAATGTGTTTGATGTTATAGAATTCATTATGGTACTCATGATTTCTCAACAAACTTCAATGTGTGATTTATTCAAGAGCTGTAGGATGTATGTTGTCCAATATAATTCCCTTTATAATGAGCACTCTGTCTCGACTAACCCTTCAGAGGAAGATGTTCAGTGGACATTGATTGTTTCTCCCAAAGGAGAGGAAAAATAAATTGAAGAAATCAATGGGCGACAAATCCCAGATCATTCTCATTCATCTTCTAACAGCTCATTACAGAGCTCTACTGACAGAGGTCTGGGAATAGTTGATTGAAATGTTTGCCTTTCTAAATACTGGTTACTTATTGTTCATACAAGTCTAGTTCACCCAGAACCACAGAAAACTTCCCATGTGTTCTGGAGAGCTGAAATGACGTACAACACTGGAGCTCAAGAAGGACAAGGTTGTGGACAGAGCACAGATGCATGTCCAGCTTGGTCACGCCAATGTAGAGGAAGCCAACTGCACCAAGTGCAGTAGATAAGGTTGCAAGAGCTCACATGAATCTCTGCTTCACCTGGAAATGCGATTTAAATCTCCAGATGGTGGTGATGGAGGAAATGTAAGGACAGGTGTTATGCCCTACAGTTGTAGGTGAAAATGCCTGGTGATGAGTGACAAGGGATGAACGAATCAAGGAGTCATGTAGAGAGTGGATCCTGTGCAAAGCAGAAAGAGTAGGGAGGGGAAGGTGTGATTGGTAGTGGGATCATGTTGCAGCTGGCAAAGGATGATGAATGATGTGCTGCATTTGGAGGCTGATGGCATAGAAGGTTAGGACCAAGGGAACTGAGGCACGGCAAGAGCAGGTGTGTAAAATGAGGGATTTGAGCGTTCCATCAACCAATGTAAAGGGTTAACCAGGTTTCCTGAAGAATGTCAGATGTCCTGGAATGGAAGGCCTCATCTCAAGAACAAATGCAGCAGAGATTGAGAAATGGAAATAAAGGGTGGCCAGGGTGGGAAGAGGTCTTGTCTAGCCGTGGGAGTTAGTCAGTTTATTATAAATGTCATTGGAGAGTTTGTTTCCTGAGACGGAGGCTAGGGGAGAGAGGTGTCAGAAATAGTCTCAGTCAATTAGAAGGCGGGATGAAGTTGTTAGCCAAGTTGATAAAATTGATGAGTTCCAATGCAGTCATTTTTGTGGCAGAAATAGAGTTGGAGAGTGGTGCCAGGGAAGATTTGGAACGAGATACATAAAATATTGACAGGTCAGTTTGCCTCATTGTTTCCTTTTCTTGATGGTTTCTCATGAGGAAATTTGGAATTACTTGAATACCTATGATGAATATGAGAAAAACCCTGTTCTAAATTGGTAATTGTGCAATTGGCAGGATAGAAAGGAGGAGAATTTGGTGAAGCATATTGGACTCCAGGATTTTATCATCATAAACTATTATTCTAAAACACGGGTTCTACCACGGAGCGATAAGTCTGTCCAACTTACAGTTAAACACTGCGGGGGATATGGAATCCTTGAACGCGACCTGGAAGAGAGATTTCATGAAATGTTTCAAGGCATGCTGGATACTCTTTATTAATTTTTTAGGTCTGGACATATTAGGTCGCAGAGCAATATTGCACAGGAACGGGTAATTTGACCAGAAAGTTAAAAAATACGCAGGACTTCTAGGGTATGATCTCAGGATTACTCCGTGACAAGCTACTACAGTTCACTGTGTGGCTTAGAAACTGGTGCAGAGTGAGGGCTTCAGGTACATGGATCATTGATCTCTATTGTACAAGGACAAGGACAGGTTGCACCTAAATTACAGGGGCACCAATTTCCTCACAGGCATGTCTGATACTGGATGGTTTAAGCTACCATAGCAGTGGGTGGAAGCCTGCAGAGTAGGTTGGCAAATGGGAGCAGTTGAGGGGAAGGAAGAGGTTAGGTCAAATCTGAAAGGAAGATCAGGCAGCACCATGTTAATTAACATGTGGAACTGATGGGCTGGTGTGTTGTTTTCAATGTACAGGTAAGGCAGGTGAACAGGGCTTGGATTAGTGCATGGAGCAATGATGTTGTGGATATTACAGTGAAGGGAAGGACTGGCAGCTCAACGTTTCAGATGCAGTAGAGAGTTTAGGAAACAAGGTGGTGGAGCTGCACCACTGATCAGGGAGAATGTCAAAGTTGCACATAGAGGGAACATCTGGAGTGCTCCAATAAGGTAATGAATGTAGAGCTAAGGAACAAGAAAGATGCAGTCATTATTCTGGGGTTGTACTATAGGCCTCCCAATAGCGAGCAGGAGACAAAGGAACAGATATGCAGGTATATTATGGAAAAATGTTAATACAATGGGTTGGTAGATGACATTAGTTTCATAGACCATAGATCAGTACAGCATAGGAACAGGTCTGTCAGCCCACAATGTCTATCACTTATCGTCCTGCACATGACCTAGATCTCTCCATTCTTTGCATATCGATGTGACCCATATCACAATTTTAATTATGCCTTCAAGTGCATCCATCAAGAAATACGTTGATAAAAAATACATTTTGTGTTGATTCTTTTCTTCACAAGAATTCCCTGAGAGTGAATTTTATTTTGTTTCTCATATTTTGGACGGTTGAATTTCCATTACACGTGGTCCTAGGAGGTCTTTGTAATTCTCCTTCATGCTCGAGAGTAGACCCCGAGTAATTGAGGCCTCAGCTAGATCGCGGCGTTTTTTCAACAGACTGAAATATGCCCGCGAGTAAAAAAAGGTTGCCGTGGATAAAATCAATATTTTTTTTACTCGTAGGTTTAGTCGAAGTAAGTCGTAGTAGGTCGGCATGTTATTCGTAGGTAACATAGGGTAGTCGAAGGGATTCGAAGGTAGTCTTCGACTGTAGATAGTCTTCAACATAATCGAAGGGAGGTCGAAGGAGGTCGTCTTCACTCTCCACTATTTGGTGTCCAATTTCCCCGAAGCTAGTCGTAGCTAGTCGAAGCTGGTCTTCAACATAGTCGAAGGAGGTCAAAGGGGGTCTTCAACATGACACCTTTTAAGTCTTGGTGGAATCTATCTAAGGTTATTGACGCAAACGGAGATTGCTTGTGCTTTGACAGAGATATTTGTATCCTCTGTATAAGAAAAGTGAACAGGGCAGCATGGCGGTGCAGCGGTAGAATTGCTGCCTTACAGTATCAGAGACCCGGGTTCGACCTCAACTACGGGTGCTGTCTGTATGGAGTTTGTACCTTCTCCCTGTGTCCTGTGTGGGTTTTCTCCCACACTCCAAAGACGTACAGGTTTGTAGGTTAATTGGCTTGATATATGTAAATCGTCCCAAGTGTATGTAGAATAGTGTTGGTGTGCAATGATCGCTGGTCGGTGCAGACCCGGTGGGCCAAAGGGCCTGTTTCCACACTCTATGTCTTAGCTAAACTAAACTAAACTAAAGTAAATGACAGGTGCCTTTGGAGCATTAATGAAGAGATGGATTTTTGGGTGCATGTCGATACCTCTCTGCAAGTGGCAACTATCTGTGTGGCAAAGAAGGCATATAGCACATTTATCTTTGTTGGTCCATGCACTGAGAGTAAAACTTAGCAAGTCATGTTGCAACTATATAAAACTTTAGTTAGGCCGCATTTGGGTATCCTGTGCCGTTTTGGTTGCCGCATTACAAGAAGGACGTGGAGTCTTTTATAGTGTGCAGAGGAGGTTCACCAGGATGTGGCCTGAATTACTGAGTATCAGCTATAACATGGTCAGGTTTAATCTACAATTGATGAGGGAGAAGAGTAGATCGGAGGTGTCAGTGTTGCAGTTGAATAAAGGGGACTATGGGGCCATGAGGGAGGAGCTGGCCAAAGTTGACTGGAAAGATACACTAGCAGGGATGACAGTGGAACAACAATGGCAGGTGTTTCTAGGAATAATACAGAAGGTGCAGGATCAGTTCATTCCTAGGAGGAAGAAAGATTCCAAGGGGAGAAAGGGACAACCATGGCTGACAAGGGACGTCAGGGACAGTATAAAAATTAAAGCGTAGAAGTACGACGTAGCAAAGATGAGCGGGAAGCAAGAGGATTGGGTAATGTTTAAAGAACAACAGAAGATAACCAAAAAGACAATACGGGGAGAAAAGATGAGGTACGAAGGTAAGCTAGCCAAGAATATAAAGCAGGATAGTAAAAGCTTCTTTAGGTATGTGATGAGGAAAAATTTAGTTAAGACTAAAGTTGGACCCATGATGACTGAAAAAGGTGAATTTATTATGGGGAACCAGGAAATGGCAGATGAGTTGAACAGGTACTTAGGATCTGTCTTCACTAAGGAGGACACAAACAATCTTCCTGATATAGTAGTGGCCAGAGGATCTGGGTTGAAAGAGGAACTGAAGGAAATCCACATTAGGCAGGAAATGGTGTTGGATGGACTGATGGGACTGAAGGCTGATAAATCCCCAGCGCCTGATGGTCTGCATTCCAGGGCACTTAAGGAAGTGGGTCTAGAAATCATGGATGCATTGGTGATAATTTTGCAATGTTCTATAGACTCAGGATCAGTTCCTGTGGATTGTAGGGTAGCTAATGTTATCCCACCTTTTAAGAAAGGTGGGAGAGAGAAAACGGGGAATTATAGACCAGTTACCCTGACATCGGTGGTGGGGAAAATGTGGAGTCAATTATAAAAGATGAGATAGCCGAACATTTGGATAGCAGTAACAGGATCGGTCCGAGTCTGCATGGATTTACGAAGGGGAAATCATGCTTAACTAATCTTCTGGAATTATTTGAAGATGTAACTAGGGAAAATGGACAAGGGAGAGCCAGTGGATGTAGTGTACCTGGACTTTCAGAGAGCATTTGATAAGGTCCCATATAGGAGATTAGTGGGCACAATTAGGGCATAGGGATAGAGTGCTGACATGGATAGAGAAGTGGTTGGCAGACAGGAAACAAAGAGTAGGGATTCACGGGTCCCTTTCAGAATGGCAGGCAGTGACTAGTGGGGTACCGCAAGGCAGGAAAAACGTTCCTGATGTTGGGGGAGTTCAGATCGGGGATCACAGTTTAAGAATAAAGGGGGGGGGGGAAAGTTAGGACTGAGATGAGGATAAACTTTCTTCACGCAGAGAGTTGTGAATCTGTGGAATTCTCTGCCACAGAAGGCAGTGCAGACCAATTCACTGGATGTTTTCAAGAGAGAGTTATATTTAGTTCTTGGGGCTAACGAAATCAAGGGATATGGGGAAAAAACAGAAAAGAGGTACTGATTTTAGATGAAAAGCCATGATCATATCGGAGGGCCGATGGCTGGAAGGGCCGATGGCCTATTCCTGCACCTATTTTCTATGTTTCTATGCTTGAGTACATGGCAATAAAACTCGACCACTTGATTTTGAAGCATTCATGCATGGTGGAGGTATAATGTGGTCATAGAGTGATACAGTGTGAAAACAGGCCCTTCAGCGCAACTTGCCCACCCCCGCCAACATGTCCCAGCTACGCTACCTGCTTTTGGTCCAGGTTGCTCCAAACCTGTCCTATCCTTGTATCAGTCTAATTTTTCCTTAAATGATGGTGCCTACCTCCTCTGGCAGCTTGTTCCATACACCCACCACTCTTTGTGTGGATAAAGTTACCCCTTAAAAAGTTACCTCTAAAAATACTTCAAACAAAAAACATTGAAATCATTGAAATCATACTTCTACAATGCACTAAAACATGATTTTAATACATCAAATTTCAAAATGTTCCTACCGTGGGAGGGGGGACACCCTTCTTCCACACCCTCTCCCCACTCGGTTGCTCCACTCCCTCACCGGGTGCCCCCAAGGCCAGTGATCGGTGATCGGTGATCGCTCAGCCTCCCCACTTTCGAAAACGCTCCGCAGCCCCTGGTTCAGACGGAGAACACTGCCAGATGTGAACTGGGAACTGAGGCCAGTTGTCCAACATGTCTGGATCCCAATGCTCAGCGCTTCACGTTTCGGAGTTGGCTAATGTTATTGATTTGTAATTAGCCTGATTTGTAATTAGTTGACAAAACCTTAATTTATTAATCCGGAATATATCCAGGGGGATGGGGTAAGTGTAATATTAAAATGACATGCAAGGTGTCAGGCTTCCTGTCACAACATACAGCCCTGATAACCCATTATTTCCTTCAGTTAAATATTGGGAAGGTAGCACTATTGTCATTTGCCACTCAATTATTATGTTTGTTTACCTCACTGACTATTTCTAACCCCCCCCCCCCCCCTCAATTCCTTTGACAGGTTGAATAGAAATATCTCGTTGTTTTATTAATTGAACACGTAGATGAACATCCTCAAGGAGTGTAATCAGATGGAAACTGATTCAGATGCGATATTTAAGAGCTTGTTCAAAGAAAGGGCATATGTTAAAGGAGTGACAGAGATACTTGCAGGGGAATATGTGAGGAGATTATTATTTGTCTTTAGTTTTAGCTTGAACCAGGATATCTGAAGATTCAAAGTTTAATATAGTAATTTTGCTGATACTGACCCCAACCAACCACGTAATGAATATCATCCATTCTGGAGGTTTTACTTTTATGATGCCATTTAAAGTTCACTTGGATTTCAATCACTTCAATGTAAAAGTAATTGGGAATGGGGAGCATTGGAAGAAAAAGTTGCCCTCGGTACATATTAACTGTAATATAATAATGTATGCATGTTGGTAGGTGCAATCAAAACAAAGATATTTTTATCATTGTTGTGTTATGACTACCACAGAAAATATTATGTACTCTCAAGATCACAGTTAATAGAATAATATTGCTTAAATATATGGTCATTGGACTTTGCATTTTGGAAAAGTCCCAGCTGAGAGGAAGACAGCAAAATACTGAAAATATTGGGGGTGAAAATGACTTCAGGACAGTTTGTTAGGAAAATGAAAGAAATTGTATCAGAATACTTATACAGCTGAGTGAGTATAATTTTATGGATGGGAATTGTGTTCAACCAATTGATGACTTCTTTGACAAAGTAACTAGCATGTTAGATAACAAGGAAGCCAATGGATGTAGCAAATGTTGTTATCCATAATTTGGTCTGTGAAGTGCCCCATAAAGGATTACTGCATTAGATAAGCACCTGTGGACTTGAACGTAATAGGTTAAGTCCAGGGGGTCAGATATGGGGCTTTATGTGTGGGCCAGATATATTGTCAGTGCAAAGGGGCTAGGAGCAAGGCCAACTTTGCATCCAGAGTCAAGGTCTGGAATAGTACTAGGTTTGCAGTTAAGGCTGGGACCGGGGGTGCGTTCAGCACTGGGAACCTAAGCAAGTAAGCAGCTATAATCAGGGTAGAATAGGGGGGCAGGTGTAAGGCTGGACTCAGGGACAGGAATGAGAGAAGGTGTGCAACTAGAGTCAGGGCCAGGAATAGTACCAGGTGTGCAATGAGACCCAGGTTGGTCAACATGGGCCAAGTGCTTGATTATAATCTGATTTCCATACATGAATACACTAAGATCATTCATGTGCTGTGTCTGTTGATCAGAGCCTGGGCTCTACTGTGGAATGTAATTGGGAATGTAATTGACTCTAACCTTATTCATAGCTAATCCAATTTAAAGCATATATATTGCATTCAAGTGTAGGTTAAAAGACTCGCTACAGTATGCACCATATTGCACAATTTCAAGCTGAAAAATGCAAAAGTTCTGTACCAATGGGAGGGGAGGACACACCCTCCTACCACCCACCCCCCCCCCCCCCCCCCCCCCCAGTTGCTACTCTCCCTCGGGCTTGGTCTCTCGCAATTTCTCACTCCCAACTCTCACCCAACTGACACAGAAACGTGTTAACAGAGGAAGCGATAGCGGCGGATACAATTACAAAAGGCATTTGGTCAGAAACTTAGATGGGAAAGGCAGGGAGCTATACAGCTTGAATGCAGACAAGTGGGAGTAGTATATCAGACAAGCATCTCAGTTTGGCATGGAAGTGGGCCAAAAAGCCTGTTTCTGTGCTCTACATTCTATAGTTGTATGATTCTATCAACATCCTTTTACTTTGGATTCACATTTGTTCTTTATTGTCAGTATTCTTTTGCTGTTATATTCTTCAAAAGTTAAATTCAATTGTGCTTTGTTATTTTACCCATATGTCTGAGTTCTGTGAAAAAGACTATGAGATCTCTATGTCAGACAAGGTAAAGGAGATTCCTGAAAGATTTTTAAAGTATATTAAGAGTAAAAGGGAGTAAGGGACAGAGTAGGTCGACAAACGCTAACTAAACTATGAACCCTCTTGGTTGTACTAAGGACCTCCTTGCTCCTAAACTCAAATCCTCCTGCATTGAAGGTCAACATGCCATGAGCTTTCTTCACTGCCTGCTGTACCTGCATGCTTACTTTCAATGACTGATGTACAAGGACACCCAGGTCTCGTTGCATCTCCCCTTTTCCTAATCTGACACCATTCAGATAATAATCTGCCTTCTTGAACTTGCCACCAAATAACCTCACATTTATCCACATTATACCTCATCTGCCATGCATCTGCCCACTCACCCAACCTATCCAAGTCACCCTGCAACCAGCTCACACTGCCACCCAGCTTTGTGTTATCCGCAAACTTGGAGATGTCACATTTAATTCCCTCGTCTAAATATATATTGTAAATAACGGGTCCCAGCACTTGTGGCACCCCACTAATCACTGCCTGCCATTCTGAAACGGAGCCGTTAATTCCTACTCTTTGCTTTCTGTCTGGCAACCAGTTCTCTATCCATGTTAATACCCGACCCCCAATACCATGTGCTCTAATTTTGCCCACTAATCTCTTGTGTGGGACCTTGTCAAAGGCTTTTTGAATGTCCAGATACACCACATCCACTGGCTCTCCCTTATCCATTCTACTTGTTACATCCTCAAAAAATTCCAGATTAGTTAAGCATGACTTCCCCGTCATAAATCCATTCTGACTTTTACCGATCCTGTCACTGCTTTCCAAATGCGCTGCTATAACATCTTTTAATAATCAACTCAAGCATCTTCCCCACTACCGATGTAAGGCTAACTGGTCTATAATTCCCCATTTTCTCTCTCCCTCCTTTCTTAAAAAGTGGAGTTACATTGGCTACCCTCCAATCCACAGGAACTGATCCAGAGTTGAGAGAACATTGGAAAATGATCACCAATGCATCCACGATTTCTAGGGCCACCTCCTTGAGTACTCTGGGATGCAGACCATCAGGCCCTGGGGATTTACCTGCCTTCAGTCCCAGCAGTTTACCTAACACCATTTCCTTACTAATGTGGATTCCCTTCAGTTCCTCGCACTAGATCCTCGGTCCCCTAGTATTTCTGGGAGATTGTTTGTTAGTAATTGGAACAAGTAAGAATTTAATTATTCTGTTCCAAATGCTTATGGCACACTTTTGACTATTTTTTACATATCTAAAGAAGCTTTTACAGTCAGTTTTTATATTCCCCGCAATGCTCTTTTATCTCCCTGTTAATTAACCCCTTTGTCCTCCTCGGTTGAGTTCTAAATTTCTCCCAGTTCTCCGGTTTGCTGCTTTCTCTGGCCAATTTATATGCCCCTTCCTTGGATGTAACACTATCTTTGATTTCCCTCGTTTGCCACGGTTGAGCCGCCTTCCGCGTTTTATTTTTTCGCCAGACTGGGATGAACAATTTTTGAAGTTCATCCATGTAGTCTTTAAATGTTGAGTGCCCGCTGGTTGGTTTGGATATGATAACTATATTAACTCTTGGCCAGATAATAGAAATATAGAATATTAATAGAAAATTAATAAAACATATAGAAACTTAATGAAGGTCCTTTTGGAAATATGAATAAACACCATTTAAAATACTTCAAAGGTATGCTGCAGTGGAACTTTTGTAACTAATGCATATTCAAGAGTCATGAGTGTTTTATTGCCATATGTCCCGAAACGAAGCATTGAAATTCTTACCTGCAGCAGCAGCGGCACTACAGCTTAGTAAACACAGTACTCAATAGATAATATAATAAACAAAACAAAAAAAACTTCAGAAAATAAAAACCCCATGTAGCGCACTCCATAGTGCAGCCCAGGAGTTTAGTTGTGTGACAGACAATAATAACATGAAAATTGAAGCTTTATGCTTCTGCACTTTGATATCACATCAAGTAAAATGGATGAAGGGGTGTCAGGGGATGTAGTGTATCTAGACTTTCAGAAAGCCTTTGATGAGGTCCCGCACGGGAGACTGGTGACTAAAATCAGAGCACATGGTATTGGGGGTAGGGTGTTGACATGGATACAAAATAGGTTGGCAAACCGGAAGCAAAGAGTAGGAGTGAACAGGTCCTTTTCAGAATGGCAGGCAGTGGCGAGTGAAGTGTCGCAAGGCTCGGTGTTGGGGCCGCAACTGTTTACCATATATATTAATGATTTGGAAGAGGGAATTAGGAGCAACACTAGCAAGTTTGCGGATGACAAAGCTGGGTGGCAGTGTGAACTGTGAAGAGGATGTTAGGAGGATGCAGGGTGACCTGGACATGTTGAGTGAGTGGGCAGATGCGTGGCAGATGCAATATAATATAGATAAATGTGAGGTTATCCACTTTGGCGGCAAAAACAAGGGGGCAGATTATTATTTCAATGGGGTTAGGTTATGTAAGGGGGAGGTACAAGGTGTCCTTGTACACAGGTCACTGAAAGTTGACGTGCAGGTACAGCAGGCAGTGAAGAAAGCTCGTGGAATGTTGGCCTTCATAACAAGAGGATTTCAATATAGGAGTAAAGAAGTTCTTCTGCGGTTGTATGAGATGTGAGACCACACCTGGAGTATTGTGTACAATTTTGGTCTCCTAATTTGAGGAAGGACATCCTTGTGATTGAGGCAGTGCAGCGTAGGTTCACAAGATTGATCCCTGGGATAGCGGGACTGTCATATGACGAAAGATTGAAAAGACTAGGCTTGTATTCACTGGAGTTTAGAAGGATAGAAACATAGAAAATAGTTGCAGGAGTAGGCCATTCGGCCCTTCGACCCTGCACCGCCATTCAATATGATTATGGCTGATCATCCAACTCAGTATCCTGTACCTGCCTTCTCTCCATACCCCCGATCCCTTTAGCCACAAGGGCCACATCTAACTCCCTCTTAAATATAGCCAATGAACTGGCCTCAACTACCTTCTGTGGCAGAGAATTCCAGAGATTCACCACTCTCTGTGTGAAAAATGTTTTCCTCATCTCGGTCCTAAAAGAATTCCCCCTTATCCTTAGACTGTGACCCCTTGTTCTGGACCTCCCCACATCGGGAACAATCTTCCTGCACCTAGCCTATCCAACCCCTTTAAGCATTTTGTAAGTTTCTATAAGATCCCCCCTCAGTCTTCTAAATTCTAGCGAGTACAAGCCAAGTCTATCCAGTCTTTCTTCATATGAAAGTCCTGACATCCCAGGAATCAGTCTGGTGAACCTTCTCTGTACCCCTTCTATGGCAAGAATGTCTTTTCTCAGATTTGGAGACCAAAACTGTACGCAATACTCCAGGTGTGGTCTCACCAAAACCCTGTACAACTGCAGTAGAACCTCCCTACTCCTATACTCAAATCATTTTGCTATGAATGCTAACATACCATTTGCGTTCTTCACTGCCTGCTGTACCTGCATTCCTACTTTCAATGACTGGTGTATCATGACACCCAGGTCTCGTTGCATCTCCCTTTTTCCTAATTTGCCACCATTAAGATAATAGTCTAACCTCCTGTTTTTGCCACCAAAGTGGATAACCTCACATTTATCCACATTATACTGCATCTGCCATGCATTTGTTCACTCACCCAGCCTATCCAAGTCACCTTGCAGCCTCCTAGCATCCTCCTCACACCTAACACTACCCCCCAGCTTAGTGTCATCCGCAAACTTGGAGATGTTGCATTCAATTCCCTCGTCCAAATCATTAATATATATTGTAAATAGCTGGGGTCCCAGCACTGAGCCTTGCGGTACCCCACTAGTCACTGCCTGCCATTCTGAAAAGGACCCGTTTACTCCTACCCTTTGCTTCCTGTCTGCCAGCCAGTTCTCTATCCACATCAATGCTGAACCGCCAATACCGTGTGCTTTAAGTTTGTATACTAATCTCTTATGTGGGACCTTGTCGAAAGCCTTCTGAAAGTCTAGATATAACACATCCACTGGTTCTCCCTTATCCACTCTGCTAGTTACATCCTCAAAAAATTCTATAAGGTTCGTTAGGGGTTGGACAGGCTAGATGCAGGAAGATCGTTCCCGATGTTGGGGAAGTCCAGGACAAGGGGTCACAACTTAAGGATAAGGGGGAAATCCTTTAAGACCGAGATGAGAAAGACTTTTTTCACACAGAGAGTGGTGAGTCTCTGGAACTCCCTGCCACAGAGGGTAGTTGAGGCCATTTCATTGGCTATATTTAAGAGGGAGTTAGATGTGGCCCTTGTGGCTAAGGGGATCAGAGGGTATGGAGAGAAGGCAGGTACGGGATACTGAGTTGGATGATCAGCCATGATTATATTGAATGGCGGTACAGGCTCGAAGAGCCGAATGACCTACCCCTGCACCTAATTTCTATGTTTCTATTTTTCTATGTCAGACATGATTTACTTTTCATAAATCCATGCTGACTTTGTCTAATGATTTCACCACTTTCTAAATGTACTGCTATCCCATCTTTATTAACTGACTCTAGCAGTTTCCCCACTACCGATGTTAGACTAACTGGTCTGTAATTCCCCATTTTCTCTCTCCCTCTTTTTTTAAAAAGTGGGGTTACATTAGCTACCCTCCAATCCTCAGGAACTACTCCAGAATCTAAGCAGTTTTGAAAAATTATCACTAATGCAACCACTATTTCTGTGGCTACTTCCTTAAGTACTCTGGGATGCAGACTATCTGGGCCTAAGTATTTATCGGCCTTCAATCCATTCAATTTACCCAACACCACTTCTCAGCTAACCTGGATTTCACTCAGTTCCTCCACCTTATTTGACCCCCGGTCCCCTGCTATTTCCGGCAGATTATTTATGTCTTCCTTAGTGAAGACAGAACCAAAGTAGTTATTCAATTGGTCTGCCATGTCCTTGTTCCCCATGATCAATTCACCTGTTTCTGACTGCAAGGGACCTACATTTGTTTTAACTAATCTCCTTCTCTTCACATATCTATAAAAACTTCTGCAGTCAGTTTTTATGTTCCCTGCCAGTTTTCTTTCATAATCTATTTTCCCTTTCCTGATTAAGCCCTTTGTCCTCCTATGCTGAACTCTGAATTTCTCCCAGTCCTCTGGTAGGCTGCTTTTTCTGGCTAATTTGTATGCTTCATCTTTAGTTTTGATACTATCCCTGATTTCCCTTATTATCCATGGATGCACTACCTTCCCTGATTTATTCTTTTGCCAAATTGGGATGAACAATTGTTGTAGTTCATCCATGCAGTCTTTAAATACCTTCCATTGCACATTCGCTGTCAACCCTTTAAGAATCACTTGCCAGTCTATCTTGGCCAATTCACTTCTCATACCTTCAAAGTTACCTTTGTTTAAGTTCAGAACCCTTGTTTCTGACTTAATTATGTCACTCTCCATCCTAATGAAGAACTCAACCATATTATGGTCACTCTTGCCCAAGGGGCCCCACACAACAAGACTGCTAACTAACCCTTGCTCATTACTCAATACCCAGTCTAGAATAGCTTGCTCTCTCGTTGGTTCCTCTACATGTTGGTTTAGAAGACTATCCCGCATACATTCCAAGAAATCCTCTTCCTCAGCTCACCTGCCCATTTGATTCACCCAATCTATATGTAGATTGAAGTTACCCATTATAACTGTTTTACCCTTGTTGCACGCATTTCTAATTTCCTGTTTGATGCTATCCCCAACTCCACTACTACTGTTAGGTGGCCTGTACACAACACCCACAAGCGTTTTCTGCCCCTTAGAATTTTGCAGCTCTACCCATATCGATTCCACATCCTCCAAGCTAATGTCCTTCCTTTCTATTGCATTAATCTCCTCTCTCACCAGCAACGCTAACCCACCTCCCTTTCCTTTCTGTCTATCCCTCCTGAATATTGAATATCCCTGGATGTTCAGCTCCCAGCCTTGGTCCTCCTGGAGCCATGTCTCCATGATCCCAACTATAGCATTGTCATTAATAGCCATCTGCACATTCAACTCGTCCACCTTATTACGAATGCACCTTGCATTGAGACACAAAGCTTTCAGACTTGTTTTTACAACACTCTTCCTCCTTATACAATTATGTTGACAAGTGGTCCCTTTTGATTTCTGCCCTGGAAACCTACCACCTCTTATTCTCTGGTTATTATTTTGTTCTTCTTTTTGCCATACATGTTGGGTCTGAGTGCTTCCCTTCTCTGCCTCCTGCCTCAGACCCTGTCTACTGGCTTTCTCTATTTGAGTCCCTCCCCCAAACCATTCTAGTTTAAAGTCCCCCCCCGGTAGCCTTTGCAAATTTCCCTGCCAGGATACTGGTCCCCCTCGGGTTCAAGTGCAACACGTCCTTTTTATACAGGTCACTCCTTCCCCAAAAGAGGTTTCATTGATCCAGAAACTTGAATCCCTGCCCTCTGCACCAGTCCTTCAGCCAGGCATTTATCCTCCACCTTGCTCCATTCTTACTCTCACTATGAGGGTGGATCTTATAGAAACATATAAAATTATAAAAGGACTGGACAAGCTAGATGCAGGAAAAATGTTCCCAATGTTGGGCGAGTCCAGAACCAGGGGCCACAGTCTTAGAATAAAGGAGAGGTAATTTAACACTGAGGTGAGAAAAAGCGTTTTCACCCAGAGAGTTGTGAATTTTGTGGAATTCCCTGCCACAGAGGGCAGTGGAGGCCAAATCACTGGATGGATTTAAGAGAGAGTTAAATAGAGCTCTAGGGGCTAGTGGAGTCAAGGAATATGGGGAGAAGGCAGGCACGGGTTATTGATGGGGGACGATCAGCCATGATCACAATGAATGACGATGCTGGCTCGAAGGGCCGAATGGCCTCCTCCTGCACCTATTTTCTATGTTTCTATGTTTCTAAGTTGAGGGGAGACCTGATAGAAATATATAAACTGCTGGCTCAAAGAGCCGAATGCCATACTCCTGCACCTATTGTCTATTGTAAAATTATGGGAAGTATAGATTGGGTCAATAGTCAGAACCTTTTACCCAGGGTGGAAACGGCATAGGCATAGCTTTAAGGTGAGAGGCAGAAAGTTTAATGGAGATGTCGGGGCCTGGTCAGGGTAGTAGTGATGGGGGCAGATACAATAGTGGTGCTTAAGAGGCTTTTGGAGCCGCACATGGAAGTGTAGGCAATAGGATCTGTATCAGGGGTGGGCCGGGATTGAAGGGCCTGAAGGTCTATCTCTCCTATTTTCCAATGGCAGTCTGCTTCATGGCTCAACTGTGACAGCATAGGAAATTACCATTTTGGGGTTATAAAACAATAGTATATCACCCACTACCTGTCCACCAGCATTGGAGTTAAAATTAACCACAGTAATTTTAAATGAAGTTTCTTCAATCTGATTGTTGCTGACTGCTTACTAACACAGGAGAAATCTACAGCAGAATGTGTTACCAAGAACAAGCTGCAAGAAATGCAGTGTTGTGCAAATGATCTGCATGTCAAGAACCATCTGTAACCACAATGAACGGCAAACAAAATCCAGGCCCTTGTTTCTAAGAGGTGGCAGTTATAAAGAAAAAGCAGTTTATAAGATAAATTTAAATAAAACCAGAGATATTAACAGACTGTTAAATTTACGATGTAATAACAAGGCAGCAACATACAATAAGTTAAGCAGAGGTATATATAGGCATTTTTTTCAATACTATAAAGCAATAACAAGCTTGTGGACTTTTGTCGGGCTAGGATTTTGTATTCTTTTTAACTCAAAGGAATGAGATTGATGGCCTGGAATACCTTTTGGTGACAAAAAGATTTAAAGGTTTTGATCAGTGCGACTGGAACAGGCATGGGTGTCGTATGCTATTGCTTTGGAGGCAGTGCACGGCTTAAGATGAATTGCCTCTCAGGAAGACCTGCAGCAAGTGACAAGATTCAAACCATAAAGTCCCAATTTGTGTTGACGTACCACTGCAAAGCGCTACTCCATCTTTCATTTTATACTCATAGGACCAAACTGATGGATTTTGGCTACAATAGATATTTTACCATTAAATGAAGAATATCTGCCAAAATTCATTGCAGGGCACAAATGGTGATCCAATATAGATTGTGAGGAAAAAGTAGTTTCTTAATTTGTGGCTTATCAATGTGCTGATAATCATAAAGGGCCTTTCCCAGCAGCATGCAACTCCATGAGATGAGCGCGACCTAACATGGTCGCTTGAGCCGTCCGGCGTTGCGGGGCCGGTCCCACTTCGATCGCCGGAGCCGTGCGGAATTGTGCGGAGTTCGTCCCTACATCGCGAGGGGCTCCGAAAAACAGACCATGTTCAAAAATTCCGCACGGCAACGGCTTGTCGGCTCGCAGTCGCCTCGACGCATTACACACCGCCTCGACGTCGTGCCTCCATGACCCTCTCTGTAGGTGCCTCCGTGACCCTCTCTGTGTGTGCCTCTGTGCCCCTCTCTGTGTGTGCCTCTGTGCCCCTCTCTGTGTGTGCCTCTGTGCCCCTCTCTGTGTGTCCCTCTCTGTCCTGGCAAACTTACCTTTAAGACTTCGCTCCAAGTTCGCCTCGCTTTGCACCGCGTTGCGCCACTCACCCCACCTCCGCTAAATAACAGTGTAGGATTTTCACAGTTAGCAGTGGCATCTTGGGAAATACAGATACATACTTCCCTGAAAGTGGTGTCACTGGTGGAAGGGTGGTGCAGAAGGCTTTTGGCATGTAGGCCTTCATCAGAAAGGGCATTGAGTAGAGAAGCATAGAAACATAGAAACATAGAAAATAGGTGCAGGAGTAGGCCATTCAGCACTACGAGCCTGCACCGCCATTCAATATGATCATGGCTGATCATCCACCTCAGCATCCTGTACCTGACTTCTCTCCATACCCCCTGATCCCTTTAGCCACAAGGGCCACATCTAACTCCCGCTTAAATATAGCCAATGAACTGGCCTCAACTACCTTCTGTGGCAGAGAATTCCACAGACTCACCACTCTCTGTGTGAAAAATGTTTTTCTCATCTCAGTCCTAAAAGACTTCCCCCTTAACCTTAAACTGTGAGCCAGAAGATGGGATGTCATTTTGCAGTTGTACAATATGTTGGTGAGGATACTCTTGGAATATTGTATAGATAGGATGAATGCACAACAACCAGCCCAGTTTTTTTCCAGCTCAGAGGAATCAAGCTCTAGACTCTAGAGGGCAAAGGTTTATGGTGAGAGGTGAACAGTTTAAGAGGAACCTAAGGAGCCAGAGGAGGTGTTGGAGGCAGGTATAATCACAATGTTTATTTGTACTCATTGAGTTTAGAAGAATAAGGGGTGACTTTATTCAAACATGTTATTCAGATCCTGAGAGGAGCATGACAGGATAGGTGTTAGGATGTTTTGAGCAGGAGATTCTTGAGCAAGGGTGGTATGTGTATAAACGATTTGCCAGATAATGTGGTTGAAGCAGATACTGTAACAAATAAAATATATTTGGATGGGTACATGGATAGGAAATGTTTAGAAGGCTATGAGTCAAACATATCCAAATGGCACTAGCTTAGAGGGTGATCTCGATCGGCATGGATGATTTTGGCAGTGGGGCCTGTTTCTGTACTGTATATTTCTATGATTTTCTAATGTAATAATCCTTCATTCCCAATTTAGTCCAATTCCAAGTCCAAGTGAGTTTATTGTCACGTGTCCCTGATAGGACAATGAAATTCTTGCTTTGCTTCAGCACACAGAACATAGAAGGCATTTACTACAAAACAGATCAGTGTGTTCATATACCATATATAAATATATACACACATGAATAAATAAACTGATAAAGTGCAAATAACAGATAATGGGTTATTAATGATCAGAGTTTTGTCCGAGCCAGGTTTAATAGCCTGATGGCTGTGGGGAAGTAGCTATTCCTGAACCTGGTCGTTGCAGTCTTCAGGCTCCTGTACCTTCTACCTGAAGGTAGCGGGGAGATGAGTGTGTGGCCAGGATGGTGTGGGTCCTTGATGATACTGCCAGCCTTTTTGAGGCAGCGACTGCGATAAATCCCCTCGATGGAAGGAAGGTCAGAGCCGATGATGGACTGGGCAGTGTTTACTACTTTTTGTAGTCTTTTAGAAACATAGAAACATAGAAATTAGGTGCAGGAGTAGGCCATTCAGCCCTTCGAGCCTGCACCGCCATTCAATATGATCATGGCTGATCATCCAACTCAGTATCCCGTACCTGCCTTCTCTCCATACCCCTGATCCCCTTAGCCACAAGGGCCACATCCAACTCACTCTTAAATATAGCCAATGAACTGGCCTCAACTACCCTCTGTGGCAGAGAGTTCCAGAGACTCACCACTCTCTGTGTGAAAAAAGTCTTTCTCATCTCGGTCTTAAAGGATTTCCCCCTTATCCTTAAGCTGTGACCCCTTGTCCTGGACTTCCCCAACATCGGGAACAATCTTCCTGCATCTAGCCTGCCAAACCCCTTAAGAATTTTGTAAGTTTCCATAAGATCCCCTCTTAATCTCCTAAATTCCAGAGAGTATAAACCGAGTCTATCCAGTCTTTCTTCATAAGACAGTCCTGACATCCCAGGAATCAGTCTGGTGAACCTTCTCTGCACTCCTCTATGGCAATAATGTCCTTCCTCAGATTTGGAGACCAAAACTGCACGCAATACTCCAGGTGTGGTCTCACCAAGACCCTGTACAACTGAAGTAGAACCTCCCTGCTCCTGTACTCAAATCCTTTTGCTATGAAAGCTAACATACCATTCGCTTTTTTCACTGCCTGCTGCACCTGCATGCCTACTTTCAATGACTGGTGTACCATGACACCCAGGTCTCGCTGCATCTCCCTTTTCCTAATCGGCCACCATTTAAATAATAGTCTGCTTTCCTGTTTTTGCCACCAAAGTGGATAACCTCACATTTATCCACATTATACTGCATCTGCCAAACATTTGCCCACTCACCAGCCTATCCAAGTCACCTTGCAGTCTCCTAGCATCCTCCTCACAGCGAACACTGCCCCCCAGCTTAGTGTCATCCGCAAACTTGGAGATATTGCCTTCAATTCCCTCATCCAGATCATTAATATATATTGTAAATAGCTGGGGTCCCAGCACTGAGCCCTGCGGTACCCCACTAGTTACTGCCTGCCATTGTGAAAAGGACCCGTTTACTCCTACTCTTTGCTTCCTGTTTGCCAGCCAGTTCTCTATCCACATCAATACTGAACCCCTAATACCGTATGCTTTAAGTTTGTATACTAATCTCTTATGTGGGACCTTGTCGAAAGCCTTCTGGAAGTCCAGATATACCACATCCACTGGTTCTCCCTTATCCACGCTACTAGTTACATCCTCGAAAAATTCCACAAGATTCGTCAGACATGATTTACCTTTTGTAAATCCATGCTGACTTTGTCCAATGATTTCACCACTTTCCAAATGTGCTGCTATCCCATCTTTAATAACTGACTCTAGCAGTTTCCCCACTACCGATGTTAGACTAACTGGTCTGTAATTCCCCGTTTTCTCTCTCCCTCCCTTCTTAAAAAGAGAAGGGAGCTCCAGGGAGCTCAAGTTGCCGAACCAAGCCACGATGCAACCGGTCAGCAAGCTCTCTACTGTGCACCTGTAGATGTTAGAGAGAGTCCTCCTTGACAAACCGACTCTCCGTAATCTTCTCAGGAAGTAGAGGCGCTGATGTGCTTTCCTGATAATTGCATTAGTATTCTCGGACCAGGAAAGATCTTCAGAGATGTGTATGCGCAGGAATTTGAAGCTCTTGACCCTTTCAAGCATCGACCCATTGATATAAACGGGACTGTGGGTCCCCATCCTACTCCTTCCAAAGTCACAATCAGTTCCTTGGTTTTGCTGGTGTTGAGGGCCAGGTTATTGTGCTGGCACCATATGGACAGTTGCTCGATCTCACTTCTATACTCTGACTCATTCCCATCAGTGATACGTCCCACAACAGTGGTGTCGTCGGGAAACTTGATGATGGAGTTCGCATTGTGACCGGCTACGCAGTCATGAGTATAGAGTGAGTACAGCAGGGGGCTGAGCACGCAGCCTTGAGGTGCTACCGTGCTGATTGTTATCGAGTCTGACACATTTCCACCAATATGAACAGACTGTGGTCTGTGAATGAGGAAGTCGAGGATCCAATTGCAGAGGGATGCGCAGAGACCCAGTTCTGCGAGTTTGGTAACCATCTTGGAAGGGATGATTGTGTTAAATGCAGAGAATTTAATCTTCCAGAAGCAAATCCGATGACGCTTGCTTATTGTTGGGCTGACGATAAATTTATCAAGACAGTTATACAGTAGATGGGCTTTTTTTTCAAATAATCTTTCTTTTTCCTTAAAACTAAGGATGCTATTAGAGTGGTGTATTTTGTTGTTCAGGTGTCTAGTGTCAGCAATGTTTTCCCAGATTTTGTAACGGGTCTATGCTCAGTCTCATCTATTTCAGTCTCAGAAGATGCACAGTGGCACTTTTTCCCGTTTCCTAACAGCTAACTTGCTGTGCTTTTGCATAAGATTGCTAATTAATGTTTTAGGAACTGAATTGAGAGACTCCAAACATATTTCACACAGAACCTCCAAAGCAATGTTAAAAATAATTTATTTGGATCAAAGAATCATAAAATTATTAGAACACAGAAGGAAGCCATTTGACATTATCGAGAAGTCTAGCAAAATGTTAAATCAAAGGAAATGGGATAAAACTGCCAAAATGAGCAGCGAGGCTGGGCACTGGGAAAATATAGAATCCAACAATAGACAATGGACAGTAGGCCATTCGGCCCTTCCAGCCAGCACCACCATTCAATGTGATCATGGCTGATCATCCTCAATCAGTACCCCGTTCCTGCCTTCTCCCCATAACCCCTGACTCCGCTATCTTTAAGAGTCCTATCTAGCCCTAAGTATCCAGAGAACTGGCCTCCACCGCTCTCCGAGGCAGAGAATTCCACAGACTCACAACTCTCTGTATGAAAAGGTGCTTCCTCATCTACGTTCCAAATGGCTTACCCCTTTTTCTTAAACTGTGGCCCCTGGTTTTGGACTCCCCCAAAATGGAACATGTTTTCTGCCTCTAGCGTGTCCAAACCTTTAATAATCTTATATGTTTCAATAAGATCCCCTCTCATCCTTCTAAACTCCAGAGTATACAAACCCAGCTGCTCCATTCTCTCAGCATATGACAGTCCCGCCATCACGGGAATTAACCTTGTAAACCTACGCTGCACTCCCTCAATAGCAAGAATGTCCTTCCTCAAATTAGGGGACCAAAACTGCACACAATACTCCAGGTGTGGTCTCACTAGGGCCACAAAGGAGGAGCAAGGCACTGAAAAGGAAGGGGAAAACCAAATATGAGAATAGTCTGGCAAGAATCAAAATCAGGTTGTAAGATTTATAAATGAACACAGGACAAATGACATCGGGGAATAAGGAAGTAGATGAGAAATTAAACAACAGTTTGCGTTTGCCTTAACAGAAGTGGACCTTAGAAAACCTCTGAGTAAAGTTCTAGATTATTTGAAAACCTCAAAGAAATTAGGATTCGTAAAAAATGAACATTGGATAATAAATCCCCAGGACGATGTCCTGCACCTGAGATTTTTGGGTGAATGAGGTCTAAATTTAAAAGCAATTTTGAAAAGGTAGCTAATCCAAACCCATCCACAAGTTAAAGGAACATGAACAAGAAAGGAGCTATCACTATTTGGTGGGCCAGAGAATATTCCCAGTAGGTGACACTACATTTTTTTTTCAAGATTGTGATGCCTAATCATTCCTCTGATGTTAAAGTGAGACTGTATCCTTAAATTCTTCAACCTATTATTTTGTGAATCTTAATTTGGATAATGAGATTTGTATTTGATCCTTCGGGGTTTTAAGTAGGTGAGCGACAGAACAATGACATAATTTTTCACCAAATGTAATTCTCCATAGATCCAGAAATTCCTCTTCAATTGTAGCCTTGAGATGTCCTGATTAAAATAAAAGTTGATTTGTACTTGCTGGATCCTTCCTCATGTGGCATAACTTGGAATTCTCCATTGCCCACATTTAATATATTCACTATGCTCTCCTTTGTACATGTATAATCATATATGTAAAACTTTCTGATTGATTTTAGTTTTAAAATTGGCACAAAAGGGGAGGGAAATGGACCAAGAGAGAGTGGACTCTGGGGATGGGTTGCCTATAACAAGTGCATGCATTAAAAAGAGAACAATGGAATGTAGGTTATGTAACCATTTGAATAAACCTTGGTTTTGGTATCTAACATTGAGCAGCTGTCGTTGTCCTGCTTACATTTTTAAGCAGAAGACATGGAAAGAATTCAAAACAGATTAATATGTGATCTGAATGTTTTGCTACATATATATTATATAAAATATTACAACCTGATGCTTCTGCTGCTTACAAAATGCCCCCACATTACGGCCCCATCTTGGGCTCCACAGTAGAAGGAATCTATAGGAGGCGTTGCCTCAAAAAGCATCATAAATCCCCCCACACCATCCTGACCACATTCTCATTTCACTCCTATTATCAGATGGTACCTCCTACATTGTTTTTGTTTATTATATATTATCTCTATGTATTGTGTTACAGGCCTGTTATGCTGCTGTAAGTAAGAAATTTATTATTCTGCTGTCTGTACATTTGTCGATTGAACACTCTTGTCACTTAAGACATGGAAATTCCTGGTTTGCATATTGGACGTGAACATTTGATGAAATGTTGCATTCTCATTGAAAATTTCAGAGGTTAACCTCATTACTGATCTTGTGGAGACAAGACATAGTGTCTTCCATCACATGGTGAGATTCATCTGGAAAACCCAAAAGGTTCAGGAAGGGTAAAGCTGCTGGGGCAGATGAACAATACAGCCTCTGTGATAATGGTTCAGAAAGATAATGTTTCAGGTTAACAGCCTTCATCGGGACGAGGCAAAACTGGAAATCGGATGTGGATAAGTTACTACTCCAAACAAATGATGGTAGGGCTGAAATAGGTGAGTTACCATGGAAAAACCATAATACAACAGCATAGGATCTGTTGCTGGAATTAGCTGGAAGTCTTCTTTAAGCACAGAAGCAAAACATGCTGTACACACTCAGCATGCCAGGCAATAACAAACAATATGTGCTTCATTAGAGAAACACATCTGTGGCAGAGGAAGTGATTGATAAGGAGTCTTGCACTGAAATGTTAATGTTGTTACTCTTGCTACAGATGCTGCGTGCCATTCTGAGTATTTCCAGCATTTTCTGTTTATGTTTCAGATTGTCAGCATCTGTATTTTCTTTATTTTCATTTAAACACAAGAAACCCAGTGCTGTGCAGTTCCATGACCTCACTGGGTTTGTAAAGGCAAGAGAATGTTCAGATAAAGGGACTCAGGTAATTGAGTAATAAAAAGCAGCTGGATATCTTCCAGAACAAGAGTTAAAAACAGCCCATTAATGAATCACATGATACCAAAATCATGTCCAAGAAGCAAAACTACTGAGTGACATGAATGTCAATATTCCACATCCCATTATGCAGACCCACAATCCAAGCCTCACGTACATCCTTGCTCCTCTATCATTTCTACACTCCATAGAACAAAGGAAGACTGATTACCACCACAGACCTGTAGTTTGCAGCAGCTAATTAAGGCTGTTCTCCCCGCAGGAATTCAGAACACAATTTTAAGAATTGCTATGCTACTGGAGAAAGTTATGGCAACATCTGACATTTAACAATACCAGAAGAGAAACTAATGACAATAACTGTCTTCAACTGTGGCAGAGACATGGAAGTATCTTGTGGCTTCAGTGGGTCACTGGGAACATACAACTTTTCTCATTAAATTATTCTGATTTCTTCAGTTTTCTCTATATTTCTTTCCTGATGAAGTGTAAAATGCTGATAAACAGAGAATGTTGCATAAGCACATAGTACTTGTTATCCCCATGCAAGGAGTTCAAACCAGGACACAGTGGATTAGACTACTGAGAGTAAAACCTTACCCTCTGCTCCAGCTCTTGCAGTTCAGGTTTATTCTTGTTTATTTCATAATACATCATGAAAAACATCAAGAATATATTCTAACACAGACGGAGGGTGTTCAGCCCATCATGTCCATGCTTTCGGTTAATCTCACTTTGTATTTGCTGAACCATAGCCTTGAAGATTAGAGCTCTTCCAATATTAATCCAGGTGTTTTTCAACTATGAGAGAACTCCCGCCTCACCACCTGTCAGACAGGGAATCTCCCCCTCCCCCAGTCGTTGAAGTACAGGAGCAGGCCCTTCTGCCCACAGTATCTGTCGAACATCATGGCAAGATAAACAAATCTCTGCTGCCAACATTTTTTTTAATAATATTTTTATTAGAAGACATAAACAATAGGGTACATTAAGAATAATATACATTTCATATACAACTTCTTGTTTTTGAATTTAATAATAAAAAAGTAATATAAGCAAAAAGAGAGAAAAAGAAAGTTAGGTAAGGTGATGAAAGTGATAGTTCGTGAAAAGTACAAGAAAAAGAGAGAAAGGAGAGATATTTAATTTTTTTTTAAAAAATGTAACAAGAAAGTAAAGCAAAAAAGATAATAAAAGGAAAATAAAATGGAAGGGATATACCTATCTTTGTGTATCTTTGTGCACCCCTCACCCAGTTCTGAAACAGTTTATTTTCAGGATTATGTTGCACTATATGCTTGTAATAAATCGATAAAGGGAGACCAAATCTTTAAGAATTGGTCTGATTTGCCTGCTAGGACGAATCTCATCTCTTCCAGGTGTAGCAATTCAGACATGTTTGAAATCCACATTTTAAGCGTTGGTGTTGGTGCATTTTTCCAGAATTTTAATATGTTTTTTTGCCGTTATTAAGCCATAATTAAGGAAACTCTCTTGGAACGAAGTCAGCTCAGAGCCAGTCTCCATTCTTCCAAAGATAATCAATTCTGCATTGGGGTTCATTTCTGTTTTAAATACTTTTGTAAAATTTTCGAAAATTTCATTCCAAAACTTCTGAAGTTTTATGCAAAAGACAAAAGAGTGTGCTATAGTTACATTTTGAGATAAGCATTTATCACAGATGGGTGAGGCATTTGGAAATATTTTATTCAATTTAGTTTTTGAGTAATATAATCTATGTAAAATTTTAAATTGAATTAAGGTATGTCTTACATTTATCGAGCATTTATGTACATATAGCAAATATTTATCCCATCTGTCTTTCGAGATATTTATAAATAATTCTTGTTCCCAGTCTCTTCTGATTGCATTAGACGGTAGTATCACTACGTTTAAAATGATATTATACAAATATGATATTAAATGAGTAGAATCCGCCTTTCTGTTCATAGCTTCATCTAGTATATCTGAAGTCAAAGTTTTATGTTCTTTAGTATGTTTTTTCAAGTAGTCACGGATTTGAAGATATTTAAAGCACTGATTACTTTTCAGGTTATATTTAAGTTGTAGTTGTTGGAATGATAAAAGATTTCCCATTTCATACATTTCTCCAAAGGTTTTAATTCCTATTCTTTCCCAGTGTGTAAATGTTTTATCGATAATAGATGGCTTAAACGACGGATTATTTACAACAGAAGAGAGACGTGATAGATTTCTTAATTTGAAAATTCATTTTATTTGTTTCCACGTTCGTATTGTGCTATGAATAATTGGATTTTCTTCTATATTGTATTATTCAGTTTTATCGGTGAGACAAGGATCGCTCCTATATTAAAAGGAGAGCAGTCCTCTCTCTCCATTGCTATCCAATCTACCTGTTGGGCAGAATTGTCCAACAAGTAAATTATATTTTTAGTATTCTTTGCCCAGTGATAGTACAGAAAGTGTCAGTCCGCCGAATTCCTTGGGTTTACACAGGTGTCTGCTTTGAATTCTATGGGATTGTTGTGTATGTTGAATGCTCCTTGTTCCAAACATATCCCAACACCATTCCACAACTCTTTCTTTACTACATTGACAACTGCATTGGGGCTGCCTCCTGCTCTCATGCAGAAAAAGGGTCTCGACCCGAAACAACCACTAACCTTCTCTCCAGAGATGCTGCCTGTCCCACTGAGTTACCCAGCATTTTTTGTGTATTCGCTGTAAACCTGCATCTGCAGTTCCTTCCCACTCATGCAGAACTTGTTGATTTTATCAACTTTACTCCCGACTTCCACCCTGGCCTCAAATTGACTTGGACTATTTCTGACACCTATCTCCCCTTACTTGATCTCTCTATCTCCATCACAGGGGACAATCTATGTACTGATACTTCCTACAAACCCACTGACCCCCAAAGTGATCTTGACTACACCTCCTCCCACCCTGCCTCTTGCAACCATCTCTCCGTCCCACCACCCCCATCCCTCTCTCTTTTCCATCAGGCATTTCCTTTTTACCTATGTGCCTGTTTCTCTTTGTCTTTCTGTCTTTTGCCAGTCTCAATGCGTTTCCATAAAGATCCCATCATCCTGAAATTCTAATCCTTGATTCAAATATCTCCATGAGTCTGATTTGGCTCTCACTGAAGGTCCAATAACAAAGCAGATGAGAGTCCTGAAACTCTTCTAAATTGTTGACATTGGAATACTTGTGAAGTCTGTTTCATGATCATCCAGTCAGGATGTAGCCTTTCTGAGACAGTTTGAATGTGTTTACATTGACTTTGTATGAGGTGCAAAGGAGAAAGGAACTGGAGACCTTGAACTTGATCAAACGCTGTGGCTTGCTTCCTGGATATTACTGCTTGATATTATTTAAAGCTATTGTACATTGTTGTCAAGGTCAGTATGGAACCTAATTGCAGTTGATGTTTCTTCTCTCAATTCTATTTTATTTTATTCACCATCACTTATCACATTGCTTTTTATATGATTCATCTCTTGCTTTGAAATCTTTCCCAGTCATGTAATACTGCATTTATTTACTTAATTTATTGGTTTCAGTTTCTCTGTATATGTTGTCATGCTATTATCGTTCCTATTATTAACCAGTTTGAATTTGTTCCTGAGTTTATTTTGTGCCCAACATATTCATTCATTTGTTTATCATTTTCAGGTCTCCTGCAGAATTAATTTACATTTTATTTCATTGAACTTTGCTCTGCTTGAGAAGTCTGTCCCACATGCCTTACTGTCAGTAAGACTATTCCCCAGTTCATTGATTTCAGTTTTCTCCTCCATCTCACTACTAGCAATTACTCTACTCCAGTTTTGAATTATATTTGCAAGGTTTACTGCTATTTTTGTTATTTCACTATATTGACCTCATTTATGTGATCCCAATTTCTTTAAGGATATTCTCTTTCAGCTAATTTATTGAGTTTATATAAAAGCATTAATCCATTGCTTTCAGTTTTAATTAATTCTCATTTTAAACTTAATTCCATTTCATCTTTTTGGTTTTCTAATGTAGAACTTACAGTCGCTGGATGCCGTATCCAGAAACCTGAACTATTCATTCAGGGGACATGGCTTTGAAGCCATCTTGAACTAAAAATCTGGTATTAGTAAATTAGTAAATGTCTAAAGCTACAAGCAAAAAACAAACCTCTGGAGGAACTTGGCAGATGTGGATGAGTATGTAGGTTACTTGATTAGTAAATTTACAGATGTTGCCAAGATTACAATTAGATAGATTGGTAAAGAAGGAGTATGGTATGTTGCCTTCATCAGTTAGAGCATTAAGTATAAGAGTAATGTTGAAGCTTCATAGGATTTTTGTTAGGCTGCACTTGGAATATGGGTGCAGTTCTGGTCGGCCCATTACAGGAAGAATATGAAGGCTTTGAAGGGTGCCGAAGAGGTTTACCAGGATTCTGCCGGTTTTAGAGATTGTTAATTATAAGGGGAGATTTGACAAATGTGGATTGTTTCCTTTGGACTATCGGAGGTTGATGGGAGACATGATAGAATGTTATCAAATTATGAGAGGCACGATTTAAAATCAAGGAACTGCAGATGCTGGTTTCCAATAAAAAGATGCATAGTGCTATAACTCGGTGGGTCAGCAGCATCCCTGGAGAACATGGAGAGGTGACATTTTGTGTTGGGACCCTTATTCAGACATGGGGGGGGCAGGGGAGGGGGGAGAAAGCTAGGAGCATGGGAGGTAATAGGTGAGTGTAGGCAAGGAGGATTTTTGATAGGCAGGTGGTTGGATGACAGCCATATATGAGAAAAAGGTGTGCGACAAAAGGATTAAGAGTTGTGAATTGTAAAGCCAGAGGAAGGAATAGAGGGGAGGGGAGAAATAGGTGGGAGTCTCTGTGGGGCAGGGGAGGGAGGGAGGGAGGGAGGGAGGGAGGAAGGAGGGGGGAGAGGAAGCAATAATTCTAAGCTCCAAGTGGTTTAATGTTCCGCTTTTATTAAAGGTATAATGCAGATGCTGCAGTATTGCAAAGACCGTTGCAAGTAAGTTGCAAGTTATTGGCGGTGTTAGTTAAGATCGGGAATCAGGACAAGCAAGGTTTTAGTGAGGAGCCAGATACGTATTACTGAATCTAGAATGCAATTTGTTTCACAGAGCTCTGGGGAGGCAGCAAATAGATCTCTAAAAGCAGAAGTGGTTTCTGTTAACCTTGTAAGAGGGAACATATGGTGTAAAATAATTAATTTACATAAATAGCTGCCTGACAACAGCAACACCAGGATCATCCACACTATCACATAAGTAGTACACTGCCTTGTAACTCTGTCTGCCTGACTCTATTTCTGTCCTCCATCACTAAACTTCTATATTTATTTAGTTATCTCCTGATGTAGTGAGCAATTCTTAACACTTTCATTTACACAAATGACCCTTTTTTTAACCCTGGGTGTTATAAATGTTGATGGTACTGTTATGTTCTAATATATACTGGTAATTGAAACAAGACATTTCTTTGGTTGGCAAAGGAATTGTTCTTTCCTGACTTTATATCTTGAAGATTTGATTTCACATTGCTGTCCTGGGCTGATTGTAAAGTGATTATGTATTGTTGCTTTTCATGTAAATACATATTAATAAGAAGAACAGGCCTGATCCAAAACATCGCCTATCCATATGCCCCAGAAATGCTGCCTGACCTGCTGGGTTACTCTAGCAGTGTCTTTTTTATAAGGTCATGAGTAATAGGAGCAGAATTAGGACATTCGGCCCATCAATCTACTCCGCTATTCAATTATGGCTGATCCCCATCTCTCCCTCCTAATCCCATTCTTCTGCCTTCTCCCCATAGTCCCTGATATCCGTACTAATCAAGAATCTTTCTATCTCTGCTTTAAAAATACCCATTGACGTTGCCTCCACAATCTTATGCGGCAAATAATTCCACAGATACACCAGCCTCTGACTAAAGAAATTCCCTCTCATCTCCTTCTTAAAGGAATGTCCTTTAATTCTGAGGCTATGACCTCAACATTTTACTCTTGTTTACAGCCTTCCCCCATGGTCACCGCAGCTTCAATCTGTCAGACATCACCATTCCCCCACCCTCACCTCCTTACAACTTTACAAACTTGGTTTCTGGATCTCCAACGTGAAATATTGACTTTATTAACAAGGGTATGGTCTTTCCTAATCTCCTCAGGAAAGTACACACGACTGTGCCGCCAAATTTAGCTCTAACTCCATCTACAAGTTTGCAGATGATGGACTGGACGATGAGATGGAATACAGCAAGGAGGCAGAGAACTTTGTAACATAGTGTCAGGACTTCTCCCTCAATGTGAACAAGATGAAGGAGCTTGAGTAAGCATCCTGGAGTACATGACCCAATGGTGCCAATGTTACCAACGATCAGTTGTGGAACAACCACATTGATGCAAGTCAAGAAGCCACACCAACACCTCTAATTCCTTAGGAGACTGAGGAAACTCAGCATGTCTCCAATAACACGTCCTAACTTCTTCAGGTGCACCATATAAAGCATACTGTTGCATCACACCTTGGTTTTGGAACAGTTCTGCCCAAGACCGCAGGAAATCAAGGACCTGTAGATATAGCCTAGTCCATCACACAGACCACACTCCACACCATCGACTCCATGTATGCTTCATGATGCCTCGGAAAAGCAGCCAACATAATCAAAGAATTATCCTATCCCGGTCATTGCTCCTTCTCCCTTCAAGCAAGAGGTACAGAAATCTGAAAGCACGTACCAGCAGGCTGAGGAACAGTTTCCTCTCCTCTGTAATCGGGCTTCTGAACAGTCTCTACATAAGCTAGGGTACTGCCCAATTCACCTGTACGCCATTGTGGATATTGCACTTTGTCTATGGTACTGATGTGGTACAATGCTGAGAACTGTATATTACACACACGATCTTCCCCTTTACTCCTTCTATTATACTTGAGTTTGACATGACTGTATTCATGTATGGCATATCTGATCTGTTTGGATAGCATGCAGAACAAAGCTTTTCATTTTACCTGTGACAACAATAAATCTATCCATGTTACTGTCTAAATGCCTTTTACTTGTTGTAATAGGACCTGCCACAACTACCTCCTCTGGAAGCTCATTCCATATATCCACACAAACTTCTGCTCCCTGGTTTTTAAAATCCCCTACTCTGAGTAAAAGCAAGTGTGAGGTGTTGTACTCTGGGAGGTCGAATATAAGGGTGACATATACAATGAATGGCAAGACTCTTAACAGCGCAGGTGTATAGAGGGATTTTGGGGGCTAAGTCCATTACTCCCTGAAAGTAGCAAGACAAGTAGATAGAGTGGTAAAGAAAGTATATGGCATGTTGGCCTTTTTTGGTTGGGGCATTGCATGTAAAAGTCTGGAAGTCATGATGCAGGTCTTTCGGTAGGTCACATTTGAAGTATTGCATGCTATTCTTGTCGTCCAATACACGAAGGGTGTGAAATCTTTGGAAAAGGTGCAGAGGAGGATCACAGGATAGATGCCTGGATAGGGGGTATTAGCTACAGGGAGAGGTTAGACACACTTGGATTGTTTTCTCAGCAACGCTGGAGGTTGAGTGGCGACCTGGTAGAAGTATATAAAATGACGAGAGGCGTAGATAGGGTGGGAAGAATTGACCTCATCTGTACCATTGATTTTCTGCGATTCATCGCAATCCTGTTAAGAGTTAATTCTGGGAAGAGTTAATTCTGGTACCTACAGGTCTGACAGTCGAACTTACTGAGACAATTGTCAAGAATTGTCAAAAATGTATTCTTATTATGTAGCATGGATTAATAAAATACAGATGGTACACATTTATGAGAAGTAATTTGAGTCTGACACACATGATTAAGTTAATTTATGAAATAAACTGAGCAGATTTGCACTTCTGTTGCCGATGGCTGAAGTTCACCCCAACAAAAGTTCACAGATCTCTCCCAGTGCTGACTTTGAAAATGCTTACCTCTGGAGATATTGCTCTCCAGAAACATTGCAATAAGAACCTGCTTCCTGAACTCTGTGTCTGGAAGCCTGGTAACAGGGGGGAAGAAGATGTTCCTGATGATGCACACTTTCAAGCATTTGTATCTTTTGCCCAGTGGGAGGGGGGAGAAGAGGGAATGACTGGGTTATGAGTGGTCCTTGATTATGTTGGCTGCGTTTCCAAGGCAGTGTGAAGTGTAGATGGAGTCAATGAGGAGAGGCTAGTTTGCATAATGAATTGGACTGCATCCAGAACTGCCATTTCTTGCAGTCATGGGTAGCACAGTTGCAAAACCAAGGTGTGATGCATCTGGATGGGATACTTTCTATGTTCCCACTGTAGTAATAGGCAAGAATCTTTGCCGTGCCGGGAGGCGTTAATTCACACAACACATAACCCTGATCATTTACAATAATTCATGGCAAGAGGGCAATGTGACACTCTTCATCTCTGCACTTATTTTTTGCTCTTATGACATTAGTTACCTTGTCAGACTAATCAGTCACATATAGACACAGACTCAAGCATCAGCCCAACTCATCCATGCTGAACAAGATGTCCATCTATGTTAGTCCCATTAGCCCATGCTTGACTCTTAATCCTCCAAACCTTTCCTAATGTACCTGCCAAATGTCTTTTAAATATTGTTATTGTTCCTGCCTGAATACTACCTCTGGCAGATCGTTCCATATACCAACCACTCTATGTGTGAAAAATGTTGCCCCTCAGGCTCCTTTCAAATCTGTCACCCTATATCTATGTCTTCTAGTTCTTGTTTTCCCAGTGCTAGAAAAAAGGATGTGTGCTTTAACCCTATGATTTTGTACCCCTGTATAAGGTCACCCCTCACCCCTCACCCCTAGGCTCCAAGGAATAAAGTCCCAGGCTGCCCATCCTCCGCTGACAGTCCTCAAGTCCTGGCATTATCTACGTACGTCCATTCAGTTTAATGGCCTCTTTCTTACTGTGGGGTGATCAAAACTGAACACAATACTGCAACCTCACCAATGCCTTAAACAGAATAACAGAGAATGCTGGAATTATTCAACAAGCGACATAATTGGGAAAATAAATAGTTGAAGTTCTGAAGACCTTACATCTGAACTAGAAAAATTAAAAGGCAAATGTATTTTAAATTGTGGAAAGAGGGAAGATAGAGGAAATGGAGGATACCATCAGGTAATAGACTGATGGCCGTGCCTTCTGCTCCCTCCACAATCTCCCTCTCTGCAACTTGAAACAGCCTAGACTTCTCAGATGCTGCTTTATACCAAAGATTGACACAAAGTGATGGAGTAACTCAGAAGGTCAGGCCGTATCTCAGGAAAATGACAAAGGATAGGTGACGTTTCAAGTCCACACCCTTCTACAGACTGGTAGTTGGGGCTTGGGGGGGGGGGGGGGGGTGGGGGGGGGGGGGGGGTTGGTGGTGAAGAATTGGAGGCGAGTAAAGATCAGGACCAGCCACAAACGACATTAGGCGGGATGGTGCCCTGCCTGGCCCGCTGAGATACTCCAGCAATTTTTGTCTATTTTTGACCTCACTCTCCAGTTTGGTGAACATTTACTTAATTCCTCTTCCCACTAATGTTGATTGCCTGCCAAGAGCTTCTTGTGTTTTTCTTTTTTTCTATTTCTTGTATCTTGTGCTGTCGATGCATGTACAATCGAATTCAGTGCAAATCACATCTGAACATGCATTGTCCATGTATATCAGTGCACTGTAGTTAAGGGGAACTCAAAACTAATGTAGTATCTTTAATAAACAGCATAGAAAGTACCCATTTGGATTTTTTTGATTGAATTCCTTTGTGTAGTAAACAAAAAATGTATCCTAAATGAATAAACATCAAGCATGGAAAGTTTAAACAGGAAAAAAAGATTAAATAACGATCTGAATTATAAAATAGAATGCCTTTTTCCACTTGTCCAACAGGAACTCAACAGAGATGGACAAAGAGGTTAATTAACGGGGGAAAAGGAGCATGAAAGAAAGCTTGTGGGGAATCTAAAAACTGACTATAAACGCTTCTAGTCTTCTTCTTCTTGCATAGGGCGTGCATAGCCTGAAGTTGTAGGACAACCTGTTCTATTTGATCTTATTTGATTGTGCACGCCGGGTTGATTGCATTTGTCGAAACAGGGCGGACCACGTGAAGGTTGCAATCTCCCGCCCCAAAACTTCTAGTGAAGACAAATGTAGGTCCTATACAATCAGAAACAGGTGAATTTACAGTGCCCAACATTATGTTTGGGACAAATACCCATCATTTATTTGCCTCTGTACTCCACAATTTGAGATTTGTAATAGAAAAAAAATCACATCTGGTTAAAGTGCACATTGTCAGATTTTAATAAAAGCCATTTTTATACATTTTGACTTTACCACGTAGAAATCACAGCAGTGTTTATACTTAGTCCCGCCCATTTCAGGCCACAATGTTTGGGACACAGCAATGTCATGTAAATGAAAGTAGTCATGTTTAATATTTTGTTGCATAACCTATGCATGCAATGACTGCTTGAAGTCTGTGATTCATGGACGTCACTTAGCTTATGCTTGTTTTGGGGGCTAGTTCCCTTCAGTTTTCTCTTCAGCATATAAAAGTCATGCTCAATTGGGTTCCGATCGGGTGATTGACTTGGCCACTCAAGAATTGATCATTTTTTAGCTTTGAAAAACTCCTTTGTTGCTTTTGCAGTATGTTTGGGATCATTGTCTTGCTGTAGAATGAACCGCCGGCCAATGAGTTTTGAGGCATTTGTTTGAACTTGAACGGATAGGATGTATCTATACACTTCAGAATTTATTATGCTACTTCCATAAGCAGTTGTATAATCAATGAAGATAAGTGAGCCAGTACCTTCAGCAGCCATACATGCCCAGGCCATAACACCCCCATCACTGTGTTTCACTGATGAGGCGGTATGCTTTGGATCTTGGGCAGTTCCTTCTCTCATCCATACTTTGCTCTTGCCATCACTCTGATATGTTAATCTTTGTCTCATCTGTTCACAAGACCTTTTTCCAGAACTGTGGTTGCTCTTTTAAGTACTTCTTGGCAAACTGTAACCTGGCCATCCTATTTTTGCAGCTAACCAGTGGTTTGCATCTTGCAGTGTAGCCTCTGTATTTCTGTTCATGAAGTCTCTGCGGACAGTGGTCATTGACAAATCCCCACCCGACTCCTGAGGCACAACTTTGGTTCTCATGTTAATAAACAGCAATAAAAGTTTCCAAAGGTGATGGAAAGACTGGAGGAAAGACTAGATGCCGAGAGCTCTCTTATACCTGCATGAAGGAGGCAATTAAACACACCTGAGCAATTACAACACCTGTGATGCCATGTGTCCCAAACATTATGGTGCCCAGAAATGGAGGGGGGGGGCGACTATGTATAAACACAGCTGTAATTTCTACATGGTGAAACCAAAATGTATTAAAATGGCCTTTAATAAAATCTGACAATGTGCACTTTAACAACATGTGATTTTTTTTCCATTACAAATCTCAGATTGTGGAGTACAGAAGCAAATAAATAAATGATGGGTATTTGTCCCAAACATTATGGAGGGCACTGTAGATGCTTTCAATGATGGCTGAGGTCAGGCTGTGGTGAGTCCACCATTCTGAATATATTCAAGCAGAGATCAATAGATCTTTAGATATTCGGGGAAATTAGGGGGATATGGTTAGTGCAGAAAATTTAAACTGAAATAAAAGATCATAGAAACATAGAAATTAGGTGCAGGAGTAGGCCATTCAGCCCTTCGAGCCTGCACCGCCATTCAATATGATCATGGCTGATCATCCAACTCAGTATCCCGTACCTGCCTTCTCTCCATACCCTCTGGGCCACATCCAACTCACTCTTAAATATAGCCAATGAACTGGCCTCAACTACCCTCTGTGGCAGAGAGTTCCAGAGACTCACCACTCTCTGTGTGAAAAAAGTCTTTCTCATCTCGGTCTTAAAGGATTTCCCCCTTATCCTTAAGCTGTGACCCCTTGTCCTGGACTTCCCCAACATCGGGAACAATCTTCCTGCATCTAGCCTGTCCAACCCCTTAAGAATTTTGTAAGTTTCTATAAGATCCCCTCTCAATCTCCTAAATTCCAGAGAGTATAAACCGAGTCTATCCAGTCTTTCTTCATAAGACAGTCCTGACATCCCAGGAATCAGTCTGGTGAACCTTCTCTGCACTCCCTCTATGGCAATAATGTCCTTCCTCAGATTTGGAGACCAAAACTGTACGCAATACTCCAGGTGTGGTCTCACCAAGACCCTGTACAACTGAAGTAGAACCTCCCTGCTCATGTACTCAAATCCTTTTGCTATGAAAGCTAACATACCATTCGCTTTTTTCACTGCCTGCTGCACCTGCATGCCTACTTTCAATGACTGGTGTACCATGACACCCAGGTCTCGCTGCATCTCCCCTTTTCCTAATCGGCCACCATTTAAATAATAGTCTGCTTTCCTGTTTTTGCCACCAAAGTGGATAACCTCACATTTATCCACATTATACTGCATCTGCCAAACATTTGCCCACTCACCCAGCCTATCCAAGTCACCTTGCAGTCTCCTAGCATCCTCCTCACAGCGAACACTGCCCCCCAGCTTAGTGTCATCCGCAAACTTGGAGATATTGCCTTCAATTCCCTCATCCAGATCATTAATATATATTGTAAATAGCTGGGGTCCCAGCACTGAGCCCTGCGGTACCCCACTAGTTACTGCCTGCCATTGTGAAAAGGACCCGTTTACTCCTACTCTATGCTTCCTGTTTGCCAGATCAGCCATGATCTTTCAGAATGTTGGAACAGGCATCATTATACCACGGCCAACTAGACTTGTCCTGAGGGTACACAAAAGGCTGGTGAAACTCAGCGGGTGCAGCAGCATCTAAGGAGCGAAGGAGATAGGCGACGATTCGGGTCGAGACCTTCTTTAGACTTGTCCTGATTCTGTTTATGATAAGATTGTGAATTTGTGTACGAGTTTGTTTCTGCTGAGATTTGACAACGTTTGATGGGAACCCAAGCCTGTTATTTTTGTTGCAACTGCTTGCCCCTCCAGTGTGGCATTGAGCCTGGACTAGATGGTTTGCATGGAATGCATCAAAGGCCAAGGACAATGATCAATAGATGTATAGTGAGTGGAAAACTGTTGCAGTTAGGCTCTGGAGGACTTGGCAACTGTTGCCTTGTTTTACATGGTACATAACAAAGATGTTAATAGTCAAGAGAGTTTGCCATACCCACTGGGAACAGAATCATTACATTCTTACTTGTTCCAATTACTAAGACACAAACAATCTCCCAGAAATATTAGGGGACCGAGGATCTCGTGGGAGGGAGCAACTGCTGGGAATCCACATTAGTCAGGAAATGGTGTTCGGTAAACTGTTGGGACTGAAGGCAGATCAATCCCCGGGACCTGATGGTCTGCATCCCGGCGTAATCAAGGAGGCGGCTCTAGAGATCGTGGATGCATTGGTGATTATTTTCCAATGTTCTCCCAACACTGGATCAGTTCCTGTAGACTGGAGGGTAGCCAATGTAACTCCACTTTTTAAGAAAGGAGGGAGAGAGAAAACGGGAAATTATAGACCAGTTAGCCTTACATCGGTAGTGGGGAAGGTGCTTGAGGTGATTATTAAAGATGTTACAGCGGCGCATTTGGAAAGCAGACGGTGAAAGCACAGTATACGGGAAGGGTCACGTAAGTCCTTTAAAAAAGGTGGGAGAGGGGGAGGAGAACGGGAGGGAGAAAGGGAGACGGGGTGGGGAGAAGGAGTGGAGACAACTTTTAAGAAGTCAGAGATACACGGCTGTGAAGCTAGGCAGACATTTAACATTACCGGTCGGTTATCCTTGGTTCTGAAAACTACAGCTTACGTTTTTTTGTCCCAATGAGCCAATGAAATTCACCGGTTAGCATCGGCTGCAACCTACGAGAACCTTTGAACAGCAGGCAACCGTCTAGGACCTCCTGGCGACCCACCCACGGCACGAGAATTCTCACTACTCTCCACGGCGGCTTCATTCTGTAAATGTTGAAAAATTTGCGGCGACCATAATGAGGCCGCAACTAGTTCCCAGAACGCGGGAACTCCTCACGACCATGAAGGCGACTCCCCAGCGACCACCCGCGAACATGTGGCGACCTTGTGGAGACTGCATAGTTTCCTGCAGTCGCCTAAGTGGGACAGGCATGGGCTTCTCTTGTTTTATTGTTTTTATTCCAGTTTTCATCATAGTAATTATTCATTAAATATGTTTTGAAACAGCAATACATTGAAATATTAACATAATGCATTAGAATGTTACCCTAATTTCTGGACAGTTAACAGATGTCTTTATGTGGAATAAATATTCTGGGGTATCATAGCCATACATAAAGGTTGTTATCTCCCAAGTAGCATGTGGTCACGGAGCGAAGTGGTAATTGTTTACAATCAAAATTGATCAGATAAGTTGTTCTAGTCCTCAGATTTACAAAGGGACCAGGAACGTGCTGCTAGATTCAGAGAATATTTATGGAAAGTGAAAGGGTAGGAATCATGCAAGTGTATTATCTCAAACATTGCCGATTGGGCTGCTGCTTACATGTAATGATAGCGGGCATGAATCCAGATGAACACTGACAAGAATATTCATTAGTGCAGCAAACAAATCCTTAACCCACCCCACCATCGCACTTTGTCAAGGAAGCACCTGAGGATTATTATCTACTCTGAGCTTCAGAGTTAATGGTGCTTAAATTTGGCATCAGATGTCTTCGATTATAATAGCTTTTACACCCCCAATTTCCCATCAGGAAGCACACAAGCTGTTGTGTGTGATTAATTGTTCATTGATATTAATTGCTCCATTTTATGAGGAGTTGCAGCTGAAATAGCAAACTATGCTGTGGTGAATGGTAGATAATTTGATTTTCTCGTGAAATAATATAAAATGAAGTCGGATTGAAGAAAGGATTTGGGGGTAATGAAGAATTGGAAAAAATGGACAAAAATTGCACTATAATTTGAGATGGTACAAAATATGTAGAAACTTATGTATAGTGTTGGTGTGTGTCCTGGATGCATTGTTACCATTTTCCCAGTGATGCCATCGCCTGTTGCATTAGCTCGCACACAATGGCCACCTTCTGTTTTGCATAATTTTATGTTTGCATTACCATAATTACCCCACTGCATCTCATCTCAAAGGTTTGACGGAGTCTCAGATTCTCAAGTCAGTGTTATGATATGAAACGTTCAGAGATTGTACTTGGATTGGAAAAATATTTCAGGTTTGATAAACAGTAGCTCTGTAATAGATGTACAGTATTATAGAGATTAGTAAGCATGTTATTACTGCCCATTTATCATTGATATAAACTCCTTAAACGCCATCATTATGTGCTTAAATCGCCTCAGCGTCTCGCAGTGATTTACACTACAGTCAATTATAAATAAGTAAAACAAACTGTGCATCTGCTCCTTTGAATCAGTGGATACAATTGCATAACAAGCAAGCCAATGAAAATAAAGAGACTGCATATGCTGGAAACTTGAGCAAACACAAACAGTTGGAAGAACACAGAGCATCTGTGGATGGCAATGGGAAGATGCAATTCAGCTAACCCTAACCCTAATGCACAGTCACGATCCAAAATGTGGTCCATTCTTTTCCCTCCGCAGATGCTGTCTGACCCATTGAGTTTCTGCAGCAGTTTGTGTGTTGCTCCTGAAACCAATACTCCAGGTGTAGTCTCACCCAGGGCTCTGTACAACTGCAGTAGGACCTCCTTGCTCCTATACTCAAACCCTCTCGCTATGAAGTCCAGCATGCCATTAGCTTTCTTCACTGCCTGCTGTACCTGCATGCTTACTTTCAGTGACTGATGTACAAGAACACCCAGGCAACTGAGTTGTTGCAGTGGGTGACTTTAATTTACCCAATAATATTGGGACCTTCTTTGTGCCATAGCTTTAAATTGCAGGCAGGAGATCCCAGGCAGGAGAATGGGGTTGAGAGGGAAAGATACATTATCCATGATTGAATGATGGAGTACACTAATGGTCTAAGTGGTCTAATTCTGCTCCTATGACTTTTGCCGCAGAATTGATTAGGTGCATGCAGGAGTGTTACTTGAAAGAGCATGTAGATAGTGCAACCATGGAAGGGCCATTCTCAACCTTGTGTATTTGAATTGAGTCTCTGTGGGCGAGTATTTTGGGAACAGTCATTATAACTCGATAAGTTACGACTGGGGGAAGGCTAATTACATCAGTATTAGTCAGGAGCTGGGGAGAGCTCCTGCCTAAAAATGTTCAGGGATAATATAATAATATTGTTTCCAAAATAATGAGAGGCTTTGATAGGGTAGAAAGTGAAACATTCTGCTTGTTACTGATTCAAAATCATGACAAGATTTGGAAATGGTGACGAGAATTTAGTTTTCACTTAGAATGGTCAAGATCTGGATTATTGTACTGATAAAGTAGTTGGTCTTTAGATCTGGAATGGACAATTATTTGAAAACAACTGGGAAGCAGTTGTACATGACAAAGTAGATGGAATGAACGGCATCCTTACATGCAGTAGGTCTGCATGAATCCAAGTGAAAAACAGGTTGTAAAATAAATTGTTTGCAGGGGTTAGATGGATTTGCAAATGACAGATACATTGGCAAGTCTATTGCACTGTACATATTCACTGAGTCATTCATTATTAAACGTGCTGGTCTCAGTCAAGTGGGCACGCTAATTTGAGCTAGGTAATACAGTATTTTTTTAAACAATACATTGATTGACAGCATTGATTTAGACTATGTCAGCACAACCATCATTATTTCTGAGAAATGGTTTGCATATTTTGTGGAGGTGATGTCATAATTCTGTGCAGGCAGCTAACTGGATTAAAGTTTAACTGTAATTACTGTCCAATTAAAATTAATTTGAATTACTTATCTTACATTAACAAGACCCTGAGGAGCTAAATGTTCAGGCTGCCTTGTGCTCCTTTAAATGGCAGAGCAAATGATGGTTTGAGAGTTTAAATGTCATTGTAACACTGTCAAAATAAATGTCAGTATATCTGGTAACAATTAGGTTGGACCAAAGATTCAGGTGGTTCATCACTCAGTGACTTGCATTGAGAGCATCACTAGCTAGCATGGCCTACATGTGACTTGCACTGTTTGCGGATGTTTAGTCCCCTTAGGGTCTACCTTCTGAAAACAATACTGCAGTATCTGCACAATTATCTACAGAACTGTCAACATCATGTTTTATAATTTAGAAAAGCTAATTAGATGAAAGGCAATCTTAGGGGGTAACTATTTAGCAACAATCTCTTGTCCCCCCTGATACCATATCATTAGGTTCTATTCTATTGAGATCTTGTTTTGGGAGCACTGGGAGCACGTGTCTGAGGAGTCCAATTGCATTGTTTTGAAATTTCTGGTCAAATACCTGTTATCAGTAACTCAAAGCAATAAAGATTTAAAGCACAGAAATCTGTTCTGTGGTCAGATTTCACACCCAAGTATGGCTATGTTATTAATAAAACATTTGTAAAGTCTAGAACACCAAGTAATGGAATATCTCAGCTCAATAAATGGATCTAATCTGAAACTTCTGGAAGAATTCATGGATATATATGTTTGTGTAAATATGGAAGGATCATATTTCAAAATTAAATTACATATTCACTCTATGTCAATGTGATTCTGATTTCAAATATTCCCAACTGTTGGTAAACATTGTTGAATGTTCAATGTACAAAGGTATCTTGCAGCAGAGGGTTCATGATTTCTTATATGGCAAAACTGACATTAACTTTGCTTAGCTTTATTGTGGCCAGATTGAAGATATAGTCATATGTCTAGTCTTGTTTGCGTGCTTTGACCCATATCCAGCTAAATGTTTCATTTCCATGTACCTTCCAAATATCCTTTAAAGGTTGTAATCATACCTGCCTCTACCACTTCCTCTGGCAGCTTTTCCTACTTACCCATTGCCCTCTGTGAACATGTTACCTCGCAATGCTCTTTAAATTTACTCCCTTTCCTCTTAAACCTTTGCCATCTGGTTTTAGACTCGCCTATTCTGAGAAAAAGTGATCAATTCACTCTATCTATTTCTCTGATGATTTTATATTCCTTGGTCAGGACAACCCTCAGCTTCCTATGCTCCAGGGAATATAGGCCCAAGCTATCCAGTCTCTCCTAACAACTCAAGCCCACTATTCCCAGTAACATAGCTGTGAATATTTTCTGCACCCTTTCCAGCTTCCTATAGATTGGCACCAAGAACTAAACCCTATATTCCCACGTGTGGTATGTCCAATGTCTTGAACTGTTGTGAAAAGAAAGTGCTGCAGGAACTCAGAGGCTATAACTGTGTATAACTGTGTATGGAATGGACAGATGGCTTTGCGGGTCGGGACCCTTCTTCACTCTGACCCAAATGTCCATTCCCTTTCCAGATGCTGCCTAACCCACTGAGATCCTACAGCACTTTGTGTTTTACTCAAGCTTCTATTTAAGTTCCTTGCAGTGATAAAGGTTATTTAAGATTACAACAGGATCTTGAACAACTGGTCAAGGAATGGCAGATAGAAGTTAACATGGACAGCTGTGAAGCATTGCATTTGGTAAATTAAACCAGGGCATGACAAGAGCAGTAAATGACAAGACCCTGGAGAGTGTCCGCTTGCAGGAAACTGTGTGCTTGTACCTCTGTCTCTGCTCTACAATATTCTCCAGGGCCATGCCATTCACTGTTTTAGCTGTGCCTTGCTGTGAGAAAAAAACAATCATTCAATAGATCGATACAAATTAAAGTACAGAACTAGATACAATCACAACATTTAAGGTACTATCACAATGTTTAAGAAACGTTGAGACAGGTACATGGATAGTATAGGTTTCGAGTGATATGGGCCGAATGTGTGTAGATGGGACATGTTGGTCAGCATGGACAAGTTGGGATGAAGGGTCTGTTTCCACGCTCTATGAGTCTATGACTATGAAGTACAGCCAATAGTTTTCACGCGGATTAAAATGATGTGTATTAGTCAAATCTCATTTCCCAGCCTCAGTCTGTGGACTTGTCGGATTCAGCACATAAAATGCTGTTCCAAGTACATTATAAAGCAGGTGAGGGTTACATAGAAACATAGAAACATAGAAAATAGCTGCACGAGTAGGCCATTCGGCCCTTCGAGCCTGCACCGCCATTCAATATGACCATGGTTGATCATCCAAATCAGTATCCTGTACCTGCCTTCTCTCCATACCCCCTAATCCCTTTAGCCACAAGGGCCACATCTAACTCCCTCTTAAATATAGCCAATGAACTGGCCTCAACTACCTTCTGTGGCAGATAATTCCAGAGACTCACCACTCTCTCTGTGAAAAATGTTTTCCTCATCTCGGTCCTAAAGGAATTCCCCCTTATCCTTAAACTGTGACCCCTTGCTCTGGACCTCCCCAACATCGGGAACAATCTGCCTGTATCTAGCCTATCCAACCCCTTAAGAATTTTGTAAGTTTCTATAAGATCCCCCCTCAATCTTCTAAATTCTGGCGAGTACAAGCCAAGTCTATCCAGTCTTTCCTCATATGAAAATCATGACATCCCAGGAATCAGTCTGGTGAACCTTCTCTGTACCCCCTCTATGGCAAGAATGTCTTTTCTCAAATTTGGATATAAGCAAAACTATATGCAACACTCCAGGTGCTGTCTCACCAAAACCATGTACAACTGCAGTAGAACATCCCTGCTCCTATACGCAAATCCTTTCACTATGAATGCTAACATACCATTTGCTTCCTTCACTGCCTGCTACACCTGCATGCCTACTTTCAATGATTGGTGTACCATGACACCCAAGTCTCGTTGCATCTCCCCTTTTCCTAAATTGCCACCATTAAGATAATAGTCTACCCTCCTGTTTTTGCCACCAAAGTGGATAACCTCACATTTATCCACATTATACTGCATCTGCCATCCATTTACTCACTCACCCAGCCTATCCAAGTCACCTTGCAGCCTCCTAGCATCCTTCTCACACCTAACACTACCCCCCAGCTTAGTGTCATCCGCAAACTTGGAGAAGTTGCATTCAATTCCCTCGTCCAAATCATTAATATATATTGTAAATAGCTGGGGTCCCAGCACTGAGCCTTGCGGTACCCCACTAGTCACTGCCTGCCATTCTGAAAAGGACCCGTTTACTCCTACCCTTTGCTTCCTGTCTGCCAGCCAGTTCTCTATCCACATCAATACTCAATCCCCAATACCGTGTGCTCTAAGTTTGTATACTAATCTCTTATGTGGGACCTTGTCGAAAGCCTTCTGAAAGTCTAGATGTTACACATCCACTGGTTCTCCCTTATCCACTCTGCTAGTTATATCCTCGAAAAATTCTATAAGATTCGTCAGACATGATTTACCTTTCGTAAATCCATGCTGACTTTGTCTAATGATTTCTCCACTTTCCAAATGTACTGCTATACCAATTATAATAACTGACTCTAGCAGTTTCCCCACTACCAGTTAGACTAACTGGTCTGTAATTCCCTGTTTTCTCTCTCCCTCCTTTGTTAAAAAGTGGGGTTACATTAGCTACCCTCCAATCCTCAGGAACTACTCCAGAATCTAAGGAGTTTTGAAAAATTATCATTAATGCATCCACTATTTCTGTAGCTACTTCCGTGAGTACTCTGGGATGCAGGCTATCTGGCCCTGGGATTTATCGGCCTTTAATCCATTCAATTCACCCAACACCACTTCTCGGCTAACCTGGATTTCACTCAGTTCCTCCACCTTATTTGACCCCTGGTCCCCTGCTATTTCCGGCAGGTTATTTATGTCTTCCTTAGTGAAGACAGAACCAAAGTAGTTATTCAATTGGTCTGCCATGTCCTTGTTCCCCATGATCAATTCACCTGTTTCTGACTGCAAGGGACCTACATTTGTTTTAACTAATCTCTTTCTCTTCACATATCTATAAAAACTTTTGCAGTCAGTTTTTATGTTCCCTGCCATTTTTCTTTCATAATCTATTTTCCCTTTCCTAATTTCTCCCAGTCCTCTGGTAGGCTGCTTTTTCTGGCTAATTTGTATGTTTCATCTTTTGTTTTTATACTATCCCTGATTTCCCTTGTTATCCATGGATGGTCTACCTGCCCTGATTTATTCTTTTGCCAAACTGGGATGTGTCACCATAGCCCTTTCATACAGTATATTCTTCACCAGAAACATTCACCAATTCTCTTCCCATTGATGCTGCCGTATCCTGCCGGGCGTCTCCAACATTCTCTGCTTTTATTTCCAATATCAGCCTCTGCAGATTTTTTTTTCTCCATCTATTCCTTTGTTGTGTTAGCCCACTCTAATTCATTTTCTGACACGTCAGACTGAATTCCAAATACCAGTTTTGTGTTCACCTAATAGTCTACTGATATAGTGCAGTCTGCTACTTCCTTCCGCAAGATCAATCACGTCCTCCAAAGATGAGGTGAAATTTGCCTCAAAGACCACTGTAATGTTGGCCACGCTCTCATCTTGTAGCTCCCACTGGGAAGAAGGGGCAGAAGCCTGAGAACAGTTACCCCCAGGTTGAAGAACAGGATCTTCCCATGAACCATCAGGCTCTTAAACCACTCTGCACAGCCCTAACCACAATGCTACTTCAGCAACAATCTAATATTGACTTTGTATAGACTGCAATAAGTACTTTGGCTGGCTCTATTATGGTCTCTTTGCCCACAGTATTATTAAAGATAATTAATTGCATTATTGTTGATAATTATATTTGTTGTTTTGTGCATCAATCTCTCTCAAGCAGCACTGTCATAGAGTTGTACAGCATGGTAACAGCAGCCCAACTTGTCCCTGCCAACTTGTCATAGCCAGCAAGTTCCATTAGCCTACATTTTGCCCATCCTATCCATATATCTGTCCAAATGTATTTTAACATAAAAACATAGAAATATAGGTGCAGAAATAGGCCATTCGGCCCTTCAAGCCAGCATCGCCACTCAATATGGTTATGGCTGATTATCTAAAATCAGTACCCCGTTCCTGCTTTTTCCCCATATCCCTTGATTCCCTTAGCCCTAAGAACTAAATCTAACTCTCTCTTGAAAACATCCAGTGAATTGGCCTCCACTGCCTTCTGTAGCAGAGAATTCCACAGATTCACAACTCTCTGGGTGAAGTTTTTCCTCATCTCAGTCATAAATGGCCTACCTCTTATTCTTAAACTGTGACCCCTGGTTCTGGACTCTCCTGCATCTAGCCTGTCCAATTCTTCAAGAATTTTATATGTTTCTGTAAGATTTCCCTTCATCCTTCTAAATTCCCTTGAATACAAGCCCAGTCGACCCATTCTTTCATCGTATGTCAGTCCTACCATCACGGGAAATAACCGTTTAACCTATGCTGCACTCCCTCAATAGCAATAAAGCCCTTCCTCAAATTAGGAGACCAAAATTGCACACAATACTTCAGGTGCAGTCTCACCAGGGCCCTGTACAACTGCAGTAGGACCTCCTTGCTTCTAAATTCAAAACCTCTCGCAATGAAGGTCAACATGCCATTAGCTTTCTTCACTGCCTGCCGTAGCTGCATGCTTACTCTCAGTGACTGATGTATAAACACCCAGGTCTTGTTGCACCTCCCCTTCTCCTAATCTGACACGATTCAGATAATAATCTGCCTTCCTGTTCTTGTCACCAAAGTGGGTAACCTCACATTTATCCACATTATACTGCATCTGCCATGCATCTGCCCACTCACCCACCCTGCAGCTTCACAGCATCCTCCTCGCAGCTCACACTGCCACCCAGCTTTGTGTCATCCACAAACTTGGAGATGTCACATTTAATTCCCTTGTCTACATCGTTAATGTATATTGTAAATAACTGGGGTCCCAGCAACGAGCCTTGCGGCATCCCACTAGTCACTGCCTGCCATTCTGAAAATGATCCGTTAATTCCTACTCTTTGCTTCCTGTCTGCTAACCAGTTCTATATCCATGTCAATACCCGACCCCCAATACCATGTGCTCTAATTTTGCACACTAATCTCTTGTGTGGGACCTTGTCAAAGGCTTTTTGAAAGTCCAGATACACCACATCCACTGGCTCTCCCTTATTCATTCTACTTGTTGCATCCTCAAAAATTCCAGAAGATTAGTCGAGCATGACTTCTCCTTTATAAATCCATGCTGACTGACCGATCCTGTCACTGCTTTCCAAATGCGCTGCTATAAAACATCTTTAACAATCGACTCAAGCATCTTCCCCACTACCGATGTAAGGCTAACTGGTCTATTATTTCCCGTTTTCTCTCTCCCTCCTTTCTTAAAAAGTGGAGTTACATTGGCTACCCTCCAGTCCACAGGAACTGATCCAGAGTTGGGAGAACATTGGAAAATAATCACCAATGCATCCACGATTTCTAGAGCCGCCTCCTTGATTACGCCGGGATGCAGACCATCAGGCCCCGGGGATTGATCTGCCTTCAGTCCCAACAGTTTACCGAACACCATTTCCTGACTAATGTGGATTCCCAGTAGTTGCTCCCTCCCACTAGATCCTCGGTCCCCTAATATTTCTGGGAGATTGTTTGTGTCTTAGTAATTGGAACAAGTAAGAATGTAATGATTCTGTTCCCAGTGGGTATGGAAAACTCTCTTGACTATTAACATATTTGTTATGTACCATGTAAAACTAGGCAACAGTTGCCAAGTCCTCCAGAGCCTAACTGCAACAGTTTTCCACTCACTATACATCTATTGATCATTGTCCTTGGCCTTTGATGCATTCCATGCAAACCATCTAGTCCAGGCTCAATGCCACACTGGAGGGGCAAGCAGTTGCAAAAAAAATAACAGGCTTGGGTTCCCATCAAACGTTGTCAAATCTCAGCAGAAACAAACGTACACAAATTCACAATCTTATCATAAACAGAATCAGGACAAGTCTAGTTGGCCTTGGTATAATGATGCCTGTTCCAACATTCATTAAGGTCATGGCTGATCTTTTATTTCAGTTTAAATTTTCTGCATCAACCATATCTCCCGAATTTCCCCGAATATCTAAAGATCTATTGATCTTTAGATATTCGGGAGGAATTTCTTTAGTCAGAGGGTGGTGAGACAGACTGAAGTTAGTGTGCGGGGATCGCTGGTCGGCGGGTCTCGGTAGGCCGAAGGGTCTTCTTCTGCTCTGGATTTCTAAACTAAACTAAACTAAACTTGCTGAACGGTGACCACAGCTGTAGCACAGAAACCAATTTCTCACCCTATTAGACCGGCAAGGGTTTTCCGTAATATTGCCAGCTGTAATCTGAGTGAAATTACTGAGTGCAAAGACTTCAAACAGGACAAATTGAATGTTTGCTTTTGCCTCTCAGCTCCTGCCAGAGGATTCAATCCATCACCGATGCAAAGGGCCTGGTGGTAAGAGGCTAAAACTGATGAATGACAAAACGCCCATGTAGCAGTCCTCTGGCAGAGGTTCAATGATTACATTATCCATACAACCGAAAATACCAAACAAAACTCATTGATTTTGAAGCCTAAACTCTGTTTCTCACTCCATTGTAGCAGTTGGGTATTACCAGCATTTTCTGTTTTTATTTTAAGACTCATTTTGCATGTAGTAATAGGAGCAAATTTGAATAGATTTTGTTCTTAACGCCATCATTAATGTGTCTCTTATTTTCCATTAGCCATCTAACATTCCATTTGGTTGTCAGGGACAAACTAACACGACAACCTCAGAAACGGAAACTTATTAGCATATTATTATGCAAATAATGTTGCAGATTATATTTTATTAATATTTTACAAAAAAAAGGCCATGACCAGACTTGGCAATGGATGAAAAAGATGATTAGCAACCAGGCCTTGGGTAAGACTGACATATAGGTGCATCTGTTCATTTATTTTAAAATATCTACTGTACAGTCAGTGAGGGTTGGAAACAACACCTCCAACATCATCTCTCTGAGCACCGGCTCCCCTCAGGGCTGTGTCCTGAGTCCACTGCTGTTTACCCTGATGACCCACGACTGTTGTGCCAGGTTTAGTACAAACCACATCATGAAGTTCGCAGATGACACAACAGTGGTGGGCCTCATCCGGGACGACAATGAGCTGGCTTACAGGGAGGAGGTGAAACAACTGGTGGACTGGTGCAACACAAACAATCTGATCCTGAATGTTGACAAAACAAAGGAGGTCATCATTGACTTCAGGAGAAACCGGCACAGTCACACACCTCTACACATTAATGACATCGATGTGGAGTTGGTCAGTAGCACTAAGTTCCTAGGGGTGCAGATCACTAACAGTCTGGCCTGGTCACAAAACATCGCATCAGTAGTTAAGAGAGCGTAGCAGCGGTTGCACTTTCTGCGCCGGATGAGAAGAGCTCACCTCCCCATCCCGTCTTCACCACTTTCTACAGGGGCACCATAGAGAGCATTCTGACCAGCTGTATCTCTGTCTGGTTTGGAGACTTCAAAGCCTCCGACTGGAAGTCCATCAGAGAGTGGTGAGGACGGCTGAAAAAATCATCGGGACTTCACTTCCTTCAATCTGGGACATTGCGTGCAAACGTTGCTTGTCCAGGGCCTTCAGCATTATAAAAGACCCCACACATCTCCATCATGGACTGTTCACTCTGCTGCCTCGGGCAAAAGGTATCGCAGTATAAGGAGCAGAACGGCCAGGTTTTGCAACAGCTTCTTCCCCCGAGCCATCAGACACTTGAATTCCATATAATGTGCCACCACTACTATCTATCTTATCTTTTTATCTTTTTATCAATTTTATCCTTTTGTTATTTTATGTTGCATGTTGAGCCAGATGCAACAAAATTTAGTTCAGACTTGCATTTGTTGGTGTATTTTTGAATAACAATAAAGTCTTTGATTGATCGATTGTACTACAGATATCGTTAAATATTCCTTGAGGTTTTCTCCCCTGTCTGGCTTTGATGCAATTAGTCCATGAAGAAACTATTCCCCATCACCACCAACAACACCCCATGCCCACAATCTCTCAACACGACTCCTGCAACATAAAGCAGTCCCTAGTTGAGAGGGAGAAAATGTAATCCATTTCAAAGACTTTGTTCCTGATCAATAATCTCTTTCAGGTGGTTTCAGAGTTAAATCGAGAGTGGCCTGCCTTCTTATTTTCTTCACTTCCTTTGTGTAACATCACAGTTGAACCAAATCCATATCTCATCCATCAACAATAACTGTGGATAGTTCACTTGGGGTTCGAAGGTTAGCCAGCCACCAAATATGAGAGCTTGCTGTGCATTTTCTTAAGTAACCACTGTGATTTATAAATATAATTTATGAGCTATAGAGTATTTTGTGATGTCCTGCGGATTAAAAGATATAATAGTAAGCCTGGAGGTTGTTTACTGAAAATACATTTACTGAAAATACAGATACTGTGCATCCCATATAATTAAAATATTAAACATTGAGACTGATAGATTGGATAAGAGTATTAGGTGGTAAGTAGCAAAACTGGGTAAATGGTTGACTTTCAGATTAGTAAGGACAGCTACAGGCTCAAAGGACTTTCTGACTTTCTTTTCCCATGTCTTTCTAGCTCGGAGGCAATGTGAGCAATTAGAGCACATCATCTAATCACTAATTCAGCAGAGTGTAAATCAAATCTGGAAAAATGTGCTCTGTGGTTAAACAGCAGATATTACTTATATTCACTGGGTAAGGAAACTTAAAAATCACTATCTAGAGCAACATTGTAACTGCACCAGGCCTGGTATGAAATACAGACAATAGACAATAGGTGCAGGAGTAGGCCATTCGGCCCTTCGAGCCTACACCGCAATTCAATGTGATCATGGCTGATCATCCCCAATCAGTACCCCGTTCCTGCCTTCTCCCCATATCCCCTGACTTCGTTATCTTTAAGAGCACGATCTAGCTCGCTCTTGAAAGTATCCAGAGAACCGGCCTCCACCGCCCTCTGAGGCAGAGAATTGCACACTCACGACTCTCCTTGTCTCCGTTCTAAATGGCTTACCCTTGTAAACTAGACAGACCATTGTAAAAGGGAATACGCATGAGTACCTAGAACTTAGAACACTACAGCACAGGAACATGCTCTTCAATCCACAGTGTCTAAGCCGAGCATGATGGCAAGACCAACTCTTCTCTGCCTGCATGTAGTCCATGTCCCGCCATACCCTGCATAGCCATGTACCTATGCAAAAGTCTCTTCAATGTTATGATTGTACCTTCCTCCACCACCATCCCTGGCAGTGCATTCCAGGCACCCACTACCCTCTCTGTAAAACACAACTTGTCCTGCACTTCTCCTTTAAACTCCGTCTTAAAGCCATGCCCTCCAGTAATTGATATTGCCATCCTGGGAAAAAAGGTTCTGACTATCTACCCTATCATAATTCTATCAGGTCTCCGCTCACCTCCAGCATTCCAGAGAATGCAACCCATTCTGTCCAATCTCTCTTGTAGCTAATGCCCCTAAACCAGGCAGCATTTTAGTACACCTTCTCTGCACCCTTTCCAAAGCCCTCTCACCTTCCTGTATTTGGACGACCAGAACCGCAGGCAGTCCTCCAAATGTAATCGAACTAAAGTCCTATAAAGCAGCATCATGACTTCCTGACTCTTGTACTTAATGCCCCGATGAATAAAGACAAGCAGACCATTTGCCTTCTTTACCACTTCATTAACTTGTGTCGTCATTTTCATGGACATGAACTTAAGAAGATTCTCGACCCGAAACGTCACCTATTCCTTCCCTCCAGAGATACTGCCTGACCCGCTGAGTTACTCCAGCATTTTGTGTCTAAACCTGCCCATTCCATATATTGATTAGTAATTTTCAAAAAACGACAATGCATTAAAATACAAATTAATGTTTTAAACCTTTGCATTGGCCCACTTTTGTTTTACCTCTTTTTCTCACCACGGCAAACTCGAGCAGCCTTTTTCCATCTTGGTGGAGATCATTGCTGAAAGGCAGTAACTCTCCCGCTGCGCAGTCACAGTGGCGCAGCGGTAGACTTGCTGCCTTACAGCGAATGCAGCGTCGGAGACCATGGTTCGATCCTGACTACGGGTGCTGTATGTACGGATTTTGTACGTTCTCCCCGTGACCTGTGTGGGTTCTCTCCAAGATTTTCGGTTTCCTCCCATATTCCAAAGACGTACAGATTTGTAGGTTAATTGGCTTGGTAAATGTAAAAATTGTCCCTAGTGGGAGTAGGATAGTGTTAATGTGCGGGGATCGCTAGTTGGTGAGGACCTGGTGGTCCGAAGGGCCAGTTTCCGCGCTGTATCTCTAAATTTAAAATAAAACCTCCTGGTCCCCCAGAAACAAGCCACCTACTAACTGCAATCTGTCTCAGCATTTATTTCTGCCTCCCATCGCTGAAGCCTTAATCTCTTGGCAAAGGTTAACAGTCTCAAATGTTTAAGTCTGGCAATGTCTTCAAGCTCACTTTCTCTCTGTTGGGGCTTTGATAAATTATATAGGAACAAAAATAGATGGTATGGCCTTGAGATTCTATGTTCCCATTCAATAAGATCATGGCCATTAATGACCAAAAATCTATCAATTTCAGCTTGCCCCACGATTTTGGAATGTACAAAATCTTTGCGCTCCATCTGCGTGACGCGCCAATGACGCCCAAGGGGCTGTCCCACTTGCGCGTCACGCAGATGGCGCACGAAGATTTTGTACATTCCAAAATCCTGGGGCGCCGCGCGCAACCGTGCGTCACTGCCTTCGTCACCACACACCGTGACGCGTGACGCGTAAATGATGTGGCGTAAGTGACGCCCAAGTGAGACAGGCCCTTTAGCAAGTGAACATCCTCTGTCGCCTGGGTAGTGATGGCTGACTATCCAACCACAATTCATTCTGTTCACTGTTATTATTTCAAATGCATTCATTGTTCTTCTATATGATCTCATTGTGTATGATATAGTGTGCTTATAGTTATTTTAATTTAATAATGACTTGATCTTGTAGGAAGCCGAAGTTTTCCATGTTAATTAGTGTCCCTAATAATTGCATGATGTGCAGTGAAGGTCTATGTCAGATTCTAAAGCCAATTGAGCTGCACAATCCATTAAAGACTGCCTGCTTGTTTATTATCACTCTAATGCTATTGCCACTCATTCCATTCAGTCAGTTACTGCACAATGAGAATGTCCCTCAACCTGAGTTCTTTTCACCTGAACATTAGAAGTTGGTGGACCATGAGTCTCAGGTGCCATTAAATCAGATCTTGCAGGTCTTGTGCCTCAACATTATCTTTACCCCCATTCCCATATTCCTTGATTTTCTGTTTTGACTGCTTGAAAAGGAATTCATGAAGGAATTCAGGGAATCGCGGCCGCGGCCCCTGCTGTCCGTCCGTCTGTCCATCCTTTTTTAATTTTTTTTGTTTGATGTGTAGTCGTTTTTATATATTTTTAACTGTGTAAATGTGGGGGGGTGGGGGAAATCTCTTCCCTGCACGGGAGACCCGACCTTTTCCCTGTCGGGTCTCCGTTGCCGTTGGGGCCTAGCACCGTGGAGCGGCCTCCAGCCAGAACGACCAGGGGGCTCCACGTGGGGCTGGTCGGCCTCGGAGCGTGGGGAGCTGTGGTGGCGTGCGGCTGCGACCCGGCTTCGGAGCTTAGGAGGCTCCAGCTGCAGGCCAGTGGACGGTGACATTGTGAGCTCACGGGTCCCTGGTGGGAGACTGCTTTTCGGAGCTCCCGCAACGGCAACTTCTCCCGCCCGAGTTGCTGGGCTGAAAACGACCTGGAGCGGGGCCCGACATCGCCCGGCGCGGCTTTAACGAGCCGCGGGACTTACCGTCGCCCGCCAGGGGCTCCAACATTAAGACCCGGGGCAGGGCCTTATATAGCCTGGTGCGGCTTTAATGGTTGCGGCACTTGCTTCACCCGCCGGGGGCTTTAACATCCATCACAGTGAGGAGGAGATTCACTGTGATGGATGTTTATTGCACTCTTTATTTTTTTTCTTCTTATTTTATTGTTATATATTTTTTCTTATTGATTGATTGTGTTGTGATGTGTTTAACTTGTTTATTTAACATCAACCTGCCAAAGGGACTAAAGATGGAAATTAGCTATTGGCTATAATCCTGCATATTTACATGTAAATGTTCATCAATATGCACTGTCCCCGTTTAAAAAATAAACAAATAAAATTTAATAATAAGACATCTATTTATCTCTTTTTTTTAAGCAGTCAATGATGGTACTTCCGTAGCTCTCTGCGATAGAAAATTCATAGAACATACTCATAGATCATAGAACAGTACAGAGCAAGAGCAAGCCTTTACGGCCTACAATGTCTTGCCAAACATGATGCCGAGACCAACTCTTACCTTCCTGCACATAATCCATATCCTTCCATTCCCTGCATATCCATGTGCCTATCCAAAAACCTCTTAAATACCACTATCTATTCTGCCTCAACTTCCAGCCCCCACAGTGCTTTTCAGGCAGTCACCATAGTCCATGTAGAAACACATGCACTGCGTATCTCATTTAACCTCTGACTCTCTCACGTCAAAGTAATTCCCTTTTGCATTGACCTTTGGTCGGGAAGATGCGCAGTGTCTCTTGCCCAGTTTTAGATGAATCGAGGACCAAAATAGCGGAGTCAGGGGATATGGTGAGAAGGCAGGAACGGGGTACTGATTGGGGATGATCAGCCATGATCACATTGAATGGCAGTGCTGGCTCGAAGGGCCGAATGGCCTACTCCTGCACCTATTGTCTATTGTCTATTGTCTATTGTCAGAGGACATAGGTTCAACTGTACATTGCGTACAGTTTTGGTCTCCAATTCTGAGGAAAGACATTCTTGCCATAGAGAGAGGACAGAGAAGGTTCACCAGAGTGATTCCTGGGATGTCAGGACTTTCATATGAAGAAAGACTGGATAGACTTGGCTTGCTATAATTTAGAAGATTGAGGGGGGATCTTATAGAAACGTACAAAATTCTTAAGGAGTTGGACAGGTTAGATGCTGGAAGATTGTTCCCGATGTTGGGGAAGTCCAGAACAAGGGGTCACAGTTTAAGGATAAGGGGGAAATCTTTTAGGACCGAGATGAGAAAAACATTTTTCACGCAGAGAGTGGTGAGTTTCTGGAATTCTCAGCCACAGAAGGTAGTTGAGGCCAGTTCATTGGCTATATTTGAGAGGGAGTTAGATGTGGCCCTTGTGGGTAAAGGGATCAGGGGGTATGGAGAGAAGGCAGGTACAGGATACTGAGTTGGATGATCAGCCATGATCATATTGAATGGCGATGCAGGCTCGAAGGACCGAATGGCCTACTCCTGCACCTATTTTCTATGTTTCTAAGGTGAAGGGGAAAAGATTTAATAGGAATTTGAGGGGTAACCTTTTCACACAAAGGGTGGTGGGTGAATGGAAGAAGCTGTCAGAGGAGGTAGTTGAGGCTGGGACTATCCCAACATTTAAGAAACAGTTAGACAGGTAAATGGATAGGACAAGTTTGGAGGGATATGGACCAAACGCGGGCAGGTGGGACTAGTGTAACTGGGACATGTTGGCAAGTTGGGCCGAAGGGCCTGTTTCCACACTGTATCACTGTGACTCTAAACGCTTTACTAATGTCTATGTAAATCCATCTACTACACTGCTCTCAACAACGCACTTTGTTACCTCTCCAACAAATTCACTTAAATGGGCCAGTCTCTGCTTCTTGCCATTCCCCAGCAAAGCTTAAACTTTAAAGTTTAAACTTTTAAATAAAACATTTTAATGCTCTATCATTTGATTAAAATTCTGTGTTGTGGAGGCCACTGCTCATTTTCTTATTTGTATTTTGTTACTGTTGATAAATAAAGATGCTCCAGCTTCCCACATTACAGGGATGTGGGCTGGGAACTGCACACATGGCACACGTCATCATTTCCCTAAAACCAATGCGCATCACCTGCGGTTTTATCACGAGATGCAAGTTGGGGAAAAAAATGTGTTTTCACATGCATTCTATGAGAGTGCATTGTATTCAGTGCCTCATCTATTTGGGCTGTGATTTGTAAATTCCGCAAGGATGAATTTCCTTCATGAACTGATGTAATATGTGGGTAGCCGGTACCTTGCAATTGTGTAAGACGAGGCAGCGATCTCTCTGTTTCCGCACATATTTGATTCCTGTATGATAACATTGTTCACAGTATCCCTGTTTTGCACACTCTTGCTTGTTCAGAGATTTGTATTCATTTTTAAAAGCAGAATATTTCACTCTATTTCAACAATATATGAGTATTTTGTGTCGATATCAGATCCACTCTCTCAGTTTAGTTTGACGTAAATGTATTTGTTATTTATTGGAAAATAACAAATCTTTTTGAGGATGACTTTATAGGTACTGGGGTTTGAAAGAAACAGTGACATTTTCAGTTTGGGCACTCACATTTATTGTAATATGAAAGCAATGTGAGTGAGTTCAAATTCCATTCAGTTTGAAGTTCAAGTAAAGGCTCTACATTATTGCTTTCTTGGGAATGAATAATGCCCTAAAGTGCCATTAAGAAGTGTAAATGGGAAAATGAGTTGAGTAGTCAATAATTCAGTATTTTCTTGGTTGTGAGAGAAACAATTGCAGTTTCTAGTCCAGTAAAGCCCCCTTGAGACGTTCACAATGTCGAGTGCTCTCTCTGCTCTGGCCTTGAATTATTTTAGTCTTCAGAACGCAGGCACTATTAGAAGAGCTGCATTATTGCCCATCTGCATTTTCCCTGCAGTGCACTGGATAGGTAACACCAGAGGTGGCCACGTTCACTGGCAGGATGAACGATGTCATGTCAGAATCCTCTCCCGGCATTGAGAGCATCATTAAGAGCCTGTCCCACTTGTGTATCATTTGCATGTCACGCAGGTGGCGCATGAAGATTTTGGGAATCCCAAAATCCTGGGGCTCCGCGTGCGACCGCGCGTCACTGCCTACGCCACTGCGCCTCACCATGCGCCATGTACACGTAATGCACGTGCAAATGACGTCCAAGTGGGACAGGCCCTTACCCTTAGGCAGCACAAAAGGGCAGGCTACACCATTCACATGACCAACACCAGTCTTCAAAGACTGACACTCCCAGCTCACCATGGGCTGGGATTACAAGGTACAGGGATGAAACAATACTAACATATTCTCAGAGCCTCCTTTAAAACGTGTCAAATCTCTCCCAGTTTCCAACAATCCCTGGTTCATGACCTCTCAAGGTGGAGAAGGTAAATTTAGGTTAGAATTGAGAATTTTGAGTTCTTATGTAAAGAGGCAGTGTAAATTACATCTCCCAAGCTGCTGCCCAATGGTCCAAAAATGTCACCTCATCCAGTTGAATACTGGTTTGGATATTAAAAACTGGATGGTTTCCACCTTTTCTCTATGGCAGGATAATTATCAGATGCAACTGGCATCTGAGAAATCAGCTGGATTTTTATCCCTCAAAATGAATGGTTGTAAGGTAGTTTGAGAAGCACGAGAAGTCCTTAATATGGTCTCTTAATGCAAAGCGCTCTATCCAAAATGTTACCCCATTTTAATGTTGATATCATGAAGTGCTGGATGAACTCAACAGGTCTGGCAGCATCTGGGGAGGGAATGAAGGGGTAACATCGATTCCAGCATCTGCGGTCTCTTGTGCCTCCATGTTGAAATTATGTTTGTTACAAAATGTGGTCATTGGCTCATTGCCAGTGACTGTCGGCTTTTATGGAATGGAGACGGCAACAAGTTTAATTGTTGTAAACAGTTCTATTTGAAATTGTTATAATCATGGCATTGATTTAGCAAAGCGATTTTAAAATGCCTGTAACCTTTACTCCACCAAGGGTTTTGCCTTGAATTTCCAAATTAGCAGTTGTGGGTTGGGGTGGAATCTCAGCCCTCGGTAATTAATTCACTCCTTAAAAAGGTCATTTGGGTGTTTGTCTTACTATAGAAGGAGACCTGTGCCTGTAACAGTCAAAATATTGGAGATTGATGCGTGTCACATAGGTGGCAGAGACTGTATAACTAACCATTCATTTGATTTTCCACCAATTCTTGCTCTTTTCCAGTGCTTTTGATGCTCGCAAATTATCTTCAAAATGGAAATTTATTCAAATTTGTGGACAACCATTTATAAATCAGAGAAGCACAGATGCTGAAAATCTGAAATAAAAATGTTTCAGGCTTCCTGATTTGTTTTTTTCTTTTCACAGATGCTGCCTACCATTTTGAATGTTTGCAGCATCTTTATGTGTAAAGCACTCACACACATACACACTCACACACATACACACTCACACACACACTCACACACACTGACTCACACACCATATATATGACAGTAAGCTTTCTTGAACCTACACGCACGGCTGAGTGCGGCCCCTCCACTGTGGGGCTTCCGCAGTCAGTGGCACTTTCGCAATCAGTGTGACCACCACGTACCGGAAATTACGCAATCAGCATGACCTCTGCACTCACTGGAAATTACGTAATCAGCGCGAACTAAGCAAAATTCACGAAATGAGCGGGACTTTTGGACTAAACATAGTCGGACCAAATAAAGCATTTAATCCTTTCAAACACAGTCAGATCTAATAAAGCATTCCTTCCTTCCAAACAGAGTCAGACCTAATAAAGCATTTATTCCATATAACCATATAACCATATAACAATTACAGCACGGAAACAGGCCCTCTCGGCCCTTCCAGTCCGTGCCGACCATTTGTTTTCCCCTAGTCCCATCTACCTGCACTCAGACCATACCCCTCCATTCCCTTCCCGTCCATATACCTATCCACTTTACTTTTAAATGTTAAAATCGATCCTGCCTCCACCACTTCTGCTGGAAGCTCATTCCACACAGCCACCACCCTCTGAGTAAAGAGGTTCCCCCTCACGTTACCCCTAAACTTCTGTCCCTTAATTCTCATGTCATGCCCTCTTGTTTGAATCTTCCCTACCCTCAATGGGAAAAACGTATCCACGTCAACTCTGTCTATCCCTTTCATCATTTTAAAGACCTCAATCAAGTCCCCCCCTTAACCTTCTGCGCTCCAAAGAATAAAGACCTAACTTGTTCAACCTTTCTCTGTAACAGAGTTGCTGGAACCCTGGCAACATTCTAGTAAATATCCTCTGTACTCTCTCTATTTTGTTGACATCCTTCCTATAACTAGGCGACCAAAATTGTACACCATACTCCAGAATTGGTTTTACCAATGCCTTGTACAATTTTAACATTACGTCCCTACTCCTATATTCAATGCTCTGATTTATAAAGGCCAGCACACCAAAGGCTTTCTTTACCACCCTATCTACATGCGATTCCACCTTCAGGGAACTATGCACAGTTATTCCTAGATCCCTCTGTTCCACAGCATTCCTCAATTCCCTACCATTTACCATGTACGTCCTATTTTGATTTGTCCTGCCAAGATGTAGCACTTCACACTTAACAGCATTAAACTCCATCTGCCATCTTTCAGCCCACTTTTCCAAATGGCCCAAATCTCTCTGTAGACTTTGAAAATCTACTTCATTATCCACAACACCACCTATCTTAGTATCATCTGCATACTTAATTATCCAATTTTCCACCCCATCATCCAGATCATTGATGTACATGACAAACAACAGTGGACCCAACACAGATCCCTGAGGCACCCCACTGGTCACCGGCTTCCAACCTGACAAACAGCCATCCTTCCAACCTGACAAACAGCCATTCCTTCCAAACACAGTGGGACCTAATAAAGCATTGCAGTTTCAAGCACAGGCAGAGCAGCAGGGCAAACAACTCGTGGCATTGTCATTTCATTTCATTTCCAATTAAGCATTGCAATTTCAAGCACAGGCAGGGCAGCAGGTCAAACAACTCATGGCATTGTCATTAAGGGCTAACAAATCATTTATTGCAAGTACACTGCAGACTCACAGTTCAGTTGATTCACAGATTAAAATGACAGTTGTGGCCTCTTGCGATCTTGCAGAGTGACTGACTCACGTCCAGGCATCTGGGGTTTTATAGTCCTGCCCCCCACCCGCCCCAAAAGGGACGTTGATTAATCACGGTGATTGTCAGGTGAGAGGACGAATCAGCTGATCTCAAGATTTTTTAAACATTCATAACTTTTTTATTTTTCATCGATCGGAAAAATCTTCGGGGCTGCCACAGGACTGTGAGTAAGATGGTCAAAACTCATAGCGATAGATGGTAGCGTTTTTTTCTAAAATCAATATAAAGCGCAGACAGGAAGTGGTCAAGATGAGACTTTTAATTATATAGATGTATACAGAGGGTACATGGAATGGGCTCTCAGGGGTGGTTGGAGATGTCGATATAATAGTGGTATTTAGTTGAAGAAGGGTCTCAACCCGAAGCGTGACCTATTTCTTCACTCGTTAGATGCTGCCTCACCCGCTGAGTTTCTCCAGCATTTATGTCTACCTGTGGTAAGCACATGGGTACACAAGGGATGGAGGGGTGTGGATCGTTTGCAGGCAGATGAGATTAGTTTATTGACATCATGTTTGGCACAGACATGGTGGGCTGACAGGCCACTTACTGTGTTGTATTTTTCTATGTTCTATATCTTCAATACATTGTTAGACCAGAGTCTGCTATTTCACTCAGACAGATTTGAGACTATGTTCCTGCCTGCTCCTTCATTATTCAATTCCCTTTCTACCCAAAAGTCTATCACTCTCATCCCCAGATATACTGAACGTCCATGACTCTCTGGGATAGAAAATACATCTTTCCTCATCTCATCCTAAGTGCTCGAGCCCTAATTCCAGGCGCACACACCAGAGAAAATGGCCTGTCAGGAATGAACCTGTTATTCCCTCTCAGGATCTTGCATGCTCCAATGCGATCACTTGCACCCTATCTAGTGACATTGCACCACACTTAAGGCAAATAAATGCTCTTTATGAATTTTACCAGAACTGCACTGTATTCTTTGATGGTCTCACTGTACTCAGGTATGCCCACCTACTTGTAATATCTGTATCTTGAAGTACAATCACATTCACTAGTTGTCACATAGGATAGTCTTAAAACCTGTTGTACATGCATGTTAATTTTAAGTGTATACAATGCCATCCAAGACTCTCTTATACTTAATATTTTTAAAAGAATTATACCTTTCTACGTCAAATGAATTACCTGAATCAACTTCACTCGGATCAATCAGCTTAGTCTTTTGCGCAGATTATAAAGAGCTGAGTTCGCAGCACTGATTCCTGTGGCATCCTACTCGTATAAGCCATCAACCTGAAATGAATCTGTTCATTCCCACTCTCTCTCTCTCTCCTGTCTGCATTTATGCTGATATGTTATTGCTAATCCTTCCAGCTATTATTTTATACAACAGCATTTTATTCTATTGCATACCTTTGGCGATCCAGGTACGCAACATCCTTATCTAACCTGCAAGGAAAATTACAGTAGACAAATACTGCCTTTCTTTCATCAAACCTTGCTGATTTGTTTGATCAAATGATGACCTTCGTTGTGCAGGTATCCTGTAATATTTCCTTCAGAATAAAATTCTGCCTTTTCCTGAAAGCTGGTGTTTATTCTTATTCTGTTTATTTGTCCATGAGATGTGGGCACCAGCGGCCATGTTAACATTTATTCTGCAAGCATAATTATTCCTGAAATAGAAAGCAATTAAGAGATAATATTGGCGGTATGGACCACAATTCGATCGGAGCAGGTAAAGGTGGCAGACTCTTTCCTGAAGGATATTGTAAATCAGACATTGTAAACTCTGGACTCCTAATTCTGTGTTCACTATTCTGAATATTGTGCGCCAAGGTCAAGTCGTTCATGTGACTTTTTCTGAATCTCGCAGTACTCCTGTGAGATAATTTTTAGAGACGTATATATCAACGGTGGAATAGGCGGAGGATGATGGCTGACTTCAGTGGAGCGTCACAATGGCCGGGAAGGCGGCTGGAGAAAATGGAAACTAAAGGAGGACGACTGCTAGAGTTCCAGAAGGCATTTGATAAGGTGTAGAGGTGAAGTTGTTTGAAAATTAGAAAGATGACATAGGAGATGATATATTGGTACAGGTAGACGATTGTTTGGCTAAGACAAAAGTAGGCTAAAATGGATGGGGAAATGTTACAAGTGTTGTGCTTTAAGGATTTTTCCAATTGATGGATGAGGAATATGGGCGGTGCAGGCAGGTGGGACTAGAATGGATGGGGCATCTTGGTTGGCAATGGGTAACTTGGGCCGATGCTGTTTCTGTGATGTATGACTCATTTATATAAGTCACTTAGATGAAACGATCAACGGGATACTTGCTACATTTGATAATTCGATCAAGTGGACAAGATAGGAGAGGATATACACAAAAACCTGGAGTAACAGTGAATAAGGCAGCATCTCCGGAGAAAAGGAATGGGTGACGTTTTGGGTCGAGACCCTTCTCCAGTCTGAGAACGGGTCCTGACCTGAAACGTCACCTATTCCTTTTCTCCAGAGATGCTGTCTGACCCACTGTTACTCCAGCATTTTGTGTCTATCTTTGGTTTAAACCAACATCTGCAGTTCCTTCCTACACAAGATAGGAGAGGGGGTTTTCTTGTATGGAGGATGTGGAATTTGGGGTAGCCTATTTAAGGCAGCGATGAAGTGATTATTTTCCTCTCAAATGGTGAAAAGCAGAGGAACCAATCTTCAACCAAACATTGCATGAGTATTTCCTAACAAACTCTCCATGCAACTTAGAACAGGCATTTTCTTTCTTTCTCAGTCTGACAAAGAACCTTGGCCCAGTAATGTTACCTCTTGGTCCCTGCATGATGCAGCCCAACGTGCTGGGTAATTGCAGCATTTTCTATTTTTATTTACAATTTCCAGGACATGCAGTTATTCCTTTTTTCATTTGCTGCACCAGAATTTTTGTGTCCAATATAACGAGTCTCTCTACTAAGTTTTCCCAAAGACTGGCTACTCTCAATGCAATTTCAGTTATTGACAATTCATTTCTCTCAGTAGCCTCCAGTGACTTCTGAAAGGCGGCAATTTTATTACAGGCAGTATCAAGTCACAGTTTGGTACAAGGATCAATAAAGATGCTTTCCACATGTTATGTGCTTTCCTTACAATATAAAACATGTTTTTAATTATCTAAAAGTCTACAAAATTCTGTCTACCCTGGTTCAAGTGACAGAACTATTTGTTGCTAGGCACTTGCAATTTAAAATAACCAAGGCTGACAAATCAGCAGTCTTTAAGTTACTTTCCACAAAAAGTGTAAATTTGAAATAATGTTGAAACTATTGCAGTGAAGCAGACCTGGTGAGCAGTCAGCTGTTTTTTGTAGATGGTCCGAACAAAGTGACCATCACTATCAAATACCAAATATTGACTTTGTTTCCACAAATTGTTGTAATGAATTATTTCTTCCAGTTCCTTTAACATCACCAAGATTAATATTGGTAATCGATGCAGGAATCCAACAAGTTTTTCAGCGTGATGGCTGCAAGTCAGCCTGTTGCCTGTAGAGATGTAACCTAAGATTAAAAAAGACTGGAAGTGTTGGAGTAACTCAGCAAGTCAGTCAGCATCTCTGGAAAACATGGCTAGGCATTGTTTCTGGTCAGGACCCTTCTTCAGACCCCACGATTCTCTATGATTTGTGTTTTCATCAGTCATCGGTAGAAAGTATTGCAGCGGAACTGGGAAATGTGTGTGGACTTTTTGCTTGATGCATCTGAGGTAAACAAGCCCTCTTTATTCACCTGGTAATTGTTTAGTTGTCACTAATATGGGTATCCAAACTTTTTCCGAGTAAGTGCCAACCATGATGCCCATTGAGACATTAGGCTCCATCCCAATCCAAGCACCTGTCCAAGTGCCCTTTTAACATTGTAATTGCTGCTGCATCTACAACCTGCTATAACAGCTCGTTGCAGAGATTCACACCCTCTGTTTGAAAATCTTACCCTTCAGATTTCCTGTAAATTTCTCCTCATCTCACCTTAAGTCTGTTTCTTCTAGTTTTGATGCCCCTGCCCTGCAAAAAGACTTGGACTATCTATCGTAACTATGCCCCTCATGATCTAAACCTCAATAACGGAATCTCAATGGTCAATAGTTGCTGCCTCATCACTGCACCAAGGTACAATGAGATACTACTCTGCATGCAGATTAGTAAGATGATTGCCATACACAAGTACGATCCTGGGTTAAGTACATAATGCACAGAAACAGCCCACTGAGTCTACGGGCAAGAGACGCCCAGTTTTGGTGCCATTTCACAGTCCCAACTGCAGTTGGCACATAAAGGCCGTTTGCAGCCATTGCCTCCTTTTGGCCATCCTGTGAACCATCGTCCCTCTCCTTGCCCAGCCATCTTCAAGCTTTGTGTCCCGGGGGCACGTCCTAAAGCCAATCTTGAGGCAGTGGAAGCTAAGACTCCCCCCCCCCCGGCTCAGCGTCTGCTGCCGTCATATAGTAGTTTCCTGACTTATTCATACTAGCCTTTTTAAATAAGGAAACAACATTCGCTACCTTCAGGTCTTCTGTTTCCTCCACCGAGATTAGAGGATGCAAAAATCTCCATCCAAGCCTCAGCAATCTCCTCCCTTGCATTCTCTAGCATCGTGGGATAGACTCCTTCAGGCTGGGGATTTATCCACCTTAATGTGTGCTCATGTGCTTAACGCTTCCTCCACCCTGATGCAAACATGTCCCAGATTATCCCTCCCCAACTCTCCATTCTCCCTGCTGAATACCGGTGAGACATATTTTTTGAGGACCCCACTCACATCCCCTGGCTCCACATTCAGATTTTCCTTTTGGTCCTGAAGTGGTCTATTCTTTCCCCAACTGCCTTCTTGCTTCTAAGATAAATAGGATTTGGGATCTTTCCCATATTCCCTCAAAACTTCAAACGAGACAATGATATTAAATGCCTCAACACTTCCTTCTGTTTCTTGATCAACCCTTCAATTTCCGTTGCTCAACAAAGTTGCCTACACTTAGCATCTTTGCTATTTACCCTCACAGAGACAAGTTGACTCTGAACTCTTGCTATCATGCCATTAAAGGATTGCATTTATCCGATCGTACATTCCTTTTCAGACGCCGCTCTCAAGATTTTTTCTGTAGGTCTGAAAAATCAGTCTGAAGACGGTCCTGACCGGAAACGTCTATGCTCTCCAGGGATGCTGCCTGATCTGCTAAGCTCTCTAGCACTTTGTGTCTTTTTTGCTAGGTCCTGCTGAATTCAGCCTTACACCAATTTCAGACCATGACTGTAGGATCAACTTTTTCCTTTTCCTTAACTACCTTAAACCTGACTGAATTACAGTCAGTGTTCCCATAGGATCCTGCACAGACACTTGTCCCACTTACCCAACCACATTCCCCTAGATATCTGCCCTCACCCAACCTGTCCAAGTCACCCTACAGCTTCATAGCATCCTCCTCACAGCTCACACTGCCACCTAGCTTTGTGTCATCCGCAAAATTGGAGATGTCATATTTAAATCGTTAATATATATTGTAAACAACTGGGGTCACAAAGCTTCGGCACCTGCTCAGAGACAAACTGACGTTAGCAACAGGGAGGCAACACACCGTCCTGGTTCTTGCTTACGGCAAGGGAAACACCTGTCTCTCCCTCTGACTATCAAGTCCCCGAACATCTCAGAAGAATGGACTACATTCTACCTCTGGCCCGCCCACTCCCCTGACATCAGTCTGAAGAAGGGTCTCGACCAGAAATGTCATCCATTCCTTCACTCCAGAGATGCTGCCTGTCCCGCTGAGTTACTCCAGCTTTTTGTGTCTACGTCATGAAACATGGAATTTTATTTCTTGGTTCATTTCCATGTTTAAAATGTAGCTGCTTTTCACAAGAAAAGATGAAGTACCAAAAATATCTGGCGCTTTCAGAAACAGGACTGAGTTTGATCGCAGCTTGCCAACTGTGGAATTGCTGCCCACTGCCACCGAGGATCATGTCGTGTCCCAAGTATAGGCACAGCTCAGTGCAGCAGAACAGATACATCTGGATGAATAGGACCTGCTGGGACTCCGGATCATGAAATTGCATGCACTGTCTAGTACAGCCGATAAGATATCGGTGGTGGTGGAAATGCTGGCCTTTTGAGGCAGAATTGCTGGCAGAAAATACATTTAAATTGGTTCCATGCTGACCCTCCAGGCTGTCTTGCTGTTTTCCCATCAACATTACCGTTCACACAGTTCAAGTGAGCTCAGTAATGTAGTCAACATAGCCTGATGGGAAGGTTTTCAAAGACTCAAATTCTGTTTTTATCTTATAATTGGAAAGTCTATTCCTTTCCTCTATTTTTCCTTTTATGTTCATTTAACCAAATGTTATACGTCTACTACTTTATTTCGCTCTTTAGGAATTATTTTTCAGTTACATTGCGTTGTAAATTTCTTGAATGGGTACAGTAGACAAATGGGATTAATACAGATGTGCATATATAATGCCATGGTGGACCTGTTTCTGTGCTGTTCATCTCTAACTGAGAACGCCTTTGACCATGCCAATCAGCATTAATCCTTACAAATAAAATCCATTCAAAAAAAGACTGAGTCTGAAGAAGAGTCTCGACCCGAAAAGTCACCATTGCTTCTCTCCAGAGATACTGCCTGTCCCGCTGAGTTACTCCAGCATTTTGTGTCTATCTTCGGTGTAAACCAGCATCTGCAGTTCCTTCCTACACATTAATCCATGCAAATGTTTGAAGAAAGATCCCGACCTGAAAGGTTATCCGTCTGTTTCCCTCCACAGATGCAGCCTGACCTGTTGAGGTCCTCCAGCACTTTGCTCTTTGTTCATTAGTCCATATCAATGTCCTGCAGGAAAAGGAGTAGGTGGAGCTGATTGAATGGTTCAGCAAGCAGGCTGTCGAAATCATGTGGCAAAATGTCCAATCACCAGAAATTTCAAACAAGCACCAGGACCCTGCGTAGCTGCAGTTTAGAAAGTAGACACAAAATGCTGGAGTAACTCAGTGGGTGAGGCAGCATCTCCGGAGAACTTACTAGGAGATCCTTCAATCTCAGCTGGATTCTGCAAGCTGTTGTTGGGGCAGGTGGAGGATGCAGTAGTTTGTGTTGTGGTTCATCCCGGACAGCTGGGTAATGTAGCACTCTGTTCTGCAGGCTGTAACCAGGGATTGATGCACATGAACGAACATCAGCATCAGTGGGAAGTTCATTCATTGTGTCTGCCCCAAACCTGTTGTTCTCCCAGTGTAAGGATTGTCCAAAGCGGAGTGTTGCAGACGGGCCCAGCCCAAGGTGCAGGGCTGCATACTAAAGCATGCACTGATGCACGATGCAGGCACTGATGCATGACGCATGCACTATTGCCTGACGCACGCACTGATGCATGGTGCATGCACGGCAAAGGCTCTGTGGGGAAGACTGGTGTTGGATCCTCTCACCTTGCACACTGAAGCACATGGCCTTGTATTATAATCTCTTAAACCTATTGCGGATGGAATGTTTTATTGAAAAATTGATCCATATTGACATAATGTAAATATTCTAAATTAATGTGACATTATGCTGCACACAGTGAATGACAAGTGAATATCTCATATTGTACAATTGAAAATTGAATTTGGGGGGGGGCAACCACAAAAACAAACCAGGTCTTTGTAGTTTGGAGCTTATTTGGAGATTGTAGTATATAATGTGTAGGAAGGAACTGCAGATGCTGGTTTAAACCGAAGATAGACACAAAATGCTGGAGTAACTCAGCGGGACAGACAGCATCTCTGGAGAGAAGAAATGGGTGACGTTTCAGGTCGTGACCCTTCTTCAGACTGGTGTCAGGGGAGAGTGAGGTACATAGATTAGGAAGTGTGTAGATAAGGAAGCGAAAGGAGTGAAAACAGTACAAAGGGAATGGAGATCTAGGAACATGTAGAATAGATCATTATTAGTTGGGAGAAGGTAACAAGAAAGCAAACAGATAAAATGTAGTCGGAGACTCCATTAAGACTAAACGGAGAACTGGGAAAGGGGATGGATGGAGAGAGAGGTAAAGCAAGGGTTGGGTTCATACCGCTGGGGTGTAAGCTACCCAAGCCTCCAATTTCCTCTGGGCTGCACTCTGATAATGGAGGAGGCCCAGAAAGGTCAGATTGGAAATGGGAGGGGGAATTAAAGTGTAAGAAGGAACTGCAGATGCTGGTTGAAATTGAAGATAGACACAAAAAGCTGGAGTAACTCAGCGGGACAGGCAGCGTCTCTGGAGAGAAGGAATGGGTGACGTCTTGTGTCTGAAGATAGATCTCAACCCAAAACGTCACCCATTCCTTCTCTCCAGAGATGCTGCCTGTCCTGTTGAGTTACTCCAGCTTTTTGTGTCCATCTGGGGGAGTTAAAATGTTTAGCACCCGGGAGATCAGGTAGGTTTAGGCGGACTGAGCAGAGGTGTTCAGCGAAACGATGGGCGAGCCTGCGCTTGGTCTCGCCGATATGCAGGAGTCCACACCTGGACAGCGGATACAGTGGGTGAGGTTGGAGGAAGTGCAAGTGAACTCTGTCTCACCTGAAAAGACGGTTGAGGTGCTTGGACGGAGTTGAGGTGGAAAAGTACAGGTATAGGTGTTACATCTCCTGCGGTTGCAGGGGAGCGTACCTGGGGAGGGGGTGGTTTGGGTGGGAAGGGACGAGTTGACCAGGGAGTTGCGGAGGGAACGGTCTCTGTGGAAAGCAGAAAGAAGTGGAGATGGGAAGATGCTAGTGGTGGGATCCCATTTGAGGTGGCGAAAACATCGGAGGATTATGTGCTGTATGCGACGGCTGATGGGGTGGAAGGTGGGGACTAGGGGGACTCCCCCTGTTATGACTGGGAGGAGGGGTAGCATGAGCAGAGCTGCCGGATATCGAGGAGACCCTAGTGAGGGCGTCATCTATAATGGAAGAGGAGAACTCTGTTCCCTAAAGAATGAGGACATCTCCAATGTATTTGTAGTATTTAATAGTCGGTTGGTTGTAAGGAAAAAGCTGTTCCTGAACCTTGACATTGCAGCTTTCAAGCTCCTGTACCTTCTTCCCAATGGCAGGAGTGAAATAAGAGCGTGGCCAGGGTGGTGTGGGACTCTGATGATGCTGGCCGCATTTTTCAGCCAGTGACTCCTGTAGATTGCTTTGATGGTGGGATTGCTTTGATGGTCAGTACCCGTGATGGACTGGGCAGTGGTCACCACTTTTTGAAATCTTCTTTGTACCTGGGAATTCGAGTTGTCGAACCAGTCAATATGCTCTCTACTTATACCTATAGAAGTCCAAGGGAGTATTGGTAGATAAACCAAATCTCCACAGTTTTCTAAGGAAGTAGTGGCATTGGTCGTCTCTGTTAATGGTTGCATCAAAGTGCTGGGTCCAGGGCAGATCTTCACCCAGGGATATGTACGCCCAGGGATTTGAAGCTTTCCGTTGATGATGACAGGCTTATAGATCCTCGACCTTCCTCTTCCAAAGCCTTGGTGTATCTGACGTTGAGAACAGTGTTGTTGTTGTGACACCATTTGTTCACCGATCGATCTCTCTATACCCGCACTTGTCGTTATCAAGCCTCTTGCAGTCTAGCTTGATTCTAAGCCTCATAAAAAACACGAGGCTTGGTCTCACTTTGAAAGTATGGTGAAGGTTTTTGTGGTATCATGGTTCCTTGAATAATCAGACCAAGAAACTAATCTTTGGAAGCACATTTAAGAAAATACACACATCTAACCACAATTTCTATTATAGTCTTGCTGCAAGCTGCAGTCCTTGCTGGGAGCAGTAGGTCACTCAAACCTGCACTACTTAGCAACATCTTACGGCAATTCCTGATACATCACAAAGCACCATAGAGCACCACTCTACATTTTAATAGAGTCAGTCATACAGCGAGGAAACAGGCCCTTCGGCCCAACTTGCCCACATTGGCCTACATGTCCCATCTACACTAATCCCACCAGCCTGCATCTGGTCCATATCCCTCTAAACCTGTACTATCCATGTACCTGTCTAAATGTTTCTTAAACGCTGCGATAGTACCTGCTACGCGATTGATCCCTGGGATGGCGGGACTGTCATATGAGGAAAGATTGAAAAGACTAGGCTTGTATTCACTGGAGTTTAGAAGGATGAGAGGGAATCTTATAGAAACATATAAAATTATAAAAGGACAGGACAAGCTAGATGCAGGAAAATGTTCCCAATGTTGGGTGAGTACAGAACCAGGGGCCACAGTCTTAGAATAAAGGGGAGGCCATTTAAGACTGAGCTGAGAAAAAACTTTTTTACCCAGAGAGTTGTGAATTTATGGAATTCCCTGCCACAGAGGGCAGTGGAGGCTAAATCACTGGATGGATTTAAGAGAGAGTTGGATAGAGCTCTAGGGGCTAGTAGAGTCACGGGATATGGGGAGAAGGCAGGCACGGGTTATTGATGGCGGATGATCAGCCATGATCACAATGAATGGCGGTGCTGGCTCGAAAGGCCGAATGGCCTCCTCCTGCACCTATTTTCTATGTTTCTATGCCTCAACTACCCTCTCTGGCAGCTCGTTCCATATGCCCACAACCCTTTGTGGAAAAAAGTTACCCCACAGGCTCCTATTAAATCTTTCCCCCTTAAACCTATGTCCTCTAGTTCTCGATTCCCCTACTCTGGGCAAGAGACTCTGCGTCTACCCGATTGTGAAGGTGATGTTTTGTGGGATTCTTCTCTAATGCTTGCAATGGATTTGAACAATCACTGATGGTGCAGTATTCCTGAAGTTCTGTTTTTTTAGACTCAGGGCTCAATCTGTAATTTGAGTAATTCAATTAGATATTGACACTATTTGACAAAGTGGGTGTTATCCTGTCCTTGCTGCTATTCAGCTCAGATTTGAGCGTTGCTGTTGAAATCCACTTCACTATTATTTGTGAATATATTGTCTTGTTGCTTTTACGTGCATTAAAGTCGAGCTTTAGATATTGTTCATTGTTTGTAAAGCACTTTAAGCATTTCATGAGATTTGAAAAGAAAATGTTTAATTATATTTCTGTTGTTTTCAGTTGTAATGGGGCAATATTTTGATGATATGAACAGATTCTATGGCACATAACCGCACAAAATGCTGCGAACATGAATATCATCTGGGCGTCTGATGTATAGAATATTTCCTGCTTTAGTGAAGGCCTCCCATGTAACCTGATTGCCACATACTGTCTATCCTGTATGTGCTCCTGCACTTGATTATGAATGAAGCAAACTTGCACCGTTAGTTCAGTAGAATACATTTTATTTCTGCATTCAAACCCTGGGAAATTAAATGTGAATCTACTAATAAGTCATACATTCCAGATTCATGAACAGTAATCATTGTGGAAGAAGCACTCATGTTGGATATAGCCAGATGGCTTTATTCTGATGTTTCCTGTTATATTTGTTTCTACTTTTAATATGAATGAGATGTATTGAGTGTTTAATCTCAATTTGTAGTCATGGATAACCACAAGTATTTTTGCCGGTGTTCATATCAATGCTCAGAGAAAAATGGTTGAAAGATGCAGCTGGCTTTTGGTGCTGGAGCAGCCGTCTTCCAAAGGATTTGTACGATTAGCAAGAAAACATAATGGCAGTGAGATGCTGGCTAATCACCAGCTTATCTTTCAGAAATCCCTGAATTGACAGAGAATTCACTCTATTCATTTTCAGTTTAACGTTTAAAGTACCGGTGACTATTTTCATATGTTCCAGATTGATGAAGTACAGCTCTTGTTTGATAGATACACAACCTAGAATACACACTGTTTGAGTGTAATTAGAACAGGGCCTGTCCCACTTGCGAGTCATTTGCGCGTCACGCAGATGGCGCGCGAAGATTTTGTACAACCCAAAATCCTGTGGCGCTGCGCGTCACTGCCTACGTCACCATGCACCATGCGCGCAGCATGCGTCGTGACACGTTAATGATGTTGCGTAAATTACGCGCAAATGACGCCTAAGTGGGACAGGCCCTTATTTAGACAGGGCTGCCTACTAAAACGGGAATTCTCCATGGAAAAGGACAACTGCGGACTCAAACCATGAGGTGGTGTTTACATAATGGTTCTGGAATATAGAGCAAAGTGCTAAATAAAGTTCATGTCGAGATGACCCAAAATGTCATTGCATGGGGAAGTTTAGTTCGAAGTTGCAAAATATAATGGCATTTATTTCATTGCCCTCGCCTTTGTGCAAATTGCAAATTTGGTGCATGTAAATGTAGGAAGAGCAAGTTGGTACATGTCAATGTGTCAGCCCTCATTACATGTGGAACCTTTGCTAAGATGCACCAATCCAATGATTGTTGTCTTCACGGCACCTTGTTTTTTTGATGATCGTGGTGCTCCAGTGCATGCTCCTACTCCTCTGTTTCCTGAGACTTCTAACAATGTCTGTGGAATTCTCTGCCTCAGAGGGCGGTGGAGGCCGGTTCTATTGATGCTTTCAAGAGAGAGCTAGATAGGGCTCTTAAAAATAACGGAGTCAGGGGATATGGGGAGAAGGCAGGAACGGGGTACTGATTGGGGATGATCAGCTATGATCACATTGAAAGGCGGTGCTGGCTCAAAGGGCCAAATGGCCTACTCCTGCACCTATTGTCTTTGTCTATTGTCTACTGTCTAGAAACATAGAAACATAGAAATTAGGTGCAGGAGTAGGCCATTCGGCCCTTCGAGCCTGCACCGCCATTCAATATGATCATGGCTGATCATCCAACTCAGTATCCCGTACCTGCCTTCTCTCCATACCCTCTGATCCCCTTAGCCACAAGGGCCACATCTAACTCCCTCTTAAATATAGCCAATGAACTGGCCTCAACTACCCTCAGTGGCAGAGAGTTCCAGAGACTCACCACTCTCTGTGTGAAAAAAGTCTTTCTCATCTCGGTCTTAAATGATTTCCCCCTTATCCTTAAGCTGTGACGCCTTGTCCTGGACTTCCCCAACATCGAGAACAATCTTCCTGCATCTAGCCTGCCCAACCCCTTAAGAATTTTGTAAGTTTCTATAAGATCCCCTCTCAATCTCCTAAATTCTAGAGAGTATAAACCGAGTCTATCCAGTCTTTCTTCATAAGACAGTCCTGACATCACAGGAATCAGTCTGGTGAACCTTCTCTGCACTCCCTCTATGACAATAATGTCCTTCCTCAGATTTGGAGACCAAAACTATACGCAATATTCCAGGTGTGGTCTCACCAAGACCCTGTACAACTGAAGTAGAACCTCCCTGCTCCTATACTCAAATCCTTTTGCTATGAAAGCAAACATACCATTCGCTTTCTTCACAGCCTGCTGCACCTGCATGCCTACTTTCAATGACTGGTGTACCATGACACCCAGGTCTCGCTGCATCTCCCCTTTTCCTAATCGGCCACCATTTAGATAATAGTCTGCTTTCCTGTTTTTGCCACCAAAGTGGATAACCTCACATTTATTCACATTATACTGCATCTGCCAAACATTTGCCCACTCACCCAGCCTATCCAAGTCACCTTGCAGTCTCCTAGCATCCTCCTCACAGCTAACACTGCCCCCCAGCTTAGTGTCATCTGCAAACTTGGAGAAGTTGCATTCAATTCCCTCATCCAGATCATTAATATATATTGTAAATAGCTGGGGTCCCAGCACTGAGCCTTGCAGTACCCCACTAGTCACTGCCTGCCATTGTGAAAAGGACCCGTTTACTCCTACTCTTTGCTTCCTGTTTGCCAGCCAGTTCTCTATCAATACTGGACCCCCAATGCAGTATGCTTTAAGATTGTATACTAATCTCTTATGTGGGACCTTGTCGAAAGCCTTCTGGAAGTCCAGATACACCACATCCACTGGTTCTTCCTTATCCACGCTACTAGTTACATCCTCGGAAAATTCCACAAGATTCGTCAGACATGATTTACCTTTAGTTAATCCATGTTGACTTTGCCCAATGATTTCACCACTTTCCAAATGTGCTGCTATCCCATCTTTAATAACTGACTCTAGCAGTTTCCCCACTGCCGATGTTAGACTAACTGGTCTGTAATTCCCCGTTTTCTCTCTCCCTCCCTTCTTAAAAAGAGGGGTTACGTTTGCTACCAGCCACTCCTCAGGAACTACTCCAGAATCTAAAGAGTTTTGAAAGATTATTAGTAATGCATCCACTATTTCCGGAGCTACTTCCTTAAGTACTCTGGGATGCAGCCTATCTGGCCCTGGGGATTTATAAGCCTTTAATCCATTCAATTTACCCTACACCACTTCCCGACTAACCTGGATTTCATTCAATTCCTCCTTTGACCCGCAGTCCCCTGCTATTTCCAGCAGATTATTTATGTCTTCCTTAGTGAAGACGGAACCAAAGTAGTTATTCAATTGGTCCGCCATATCCTTGTTCCCCATGATCAACTCACCTGTTTCTGACTGCAAGGGACCTACATTTGTTTTAACTAATCTCTTTCTCTTCACATATCTATAAAAACTTTTGCAGTCAGTTTTTATGTTCCCTGCCAGTTTTCTTTCATAATCTATTTTTCCTTTCCTAATTAAGCCCTTTGTCCTCCTCTGCTGGTCTCTGAATTTCTCCCAGTCCTCCGGTATGCTGCTTTTTCTGGCTAACGTCTAACCATGCTTCTTCAGTCCCTCTTTATACCAATCGGTGACAAGTCTTTCACATGGCGACTGTGTTATTTAATATGTACTGGCGATATTTCTTCATCGCCCTGTTCATTTCTCGTCTGTTACAGAGGTTAAACTGACTGGGCTGAAGATAACCATATAATATAACCATATAACAATTACAGCACGGAAACAGGCCCTCTCGGCCCTTCCAGTCCGTGCCGACCATTTGTTTTCCCCTAGTCCCATCTACCTGCACTCAGACCATACCCCTCCATTCCCTTCACGTCCATATACCTATCCACTTTACTCTTAAATGTTAAAATCGATCCTGCCTCCACCACTTCTGCTGGAAGCTCATTCCACACAGCCACCACCCTCTGAGTAAAGAAGTTCCCCCTCACGTTACCCCGAAACTTCTGTCCCTTAATTCTCATGTCATGCCCTCTTGTTTGAATCTTCCCTACCCTCAATGGGAAAAACGTATCCACGTTAACTCTGTCTATCCCTTTCATCATTTTAAAGACCTCAATCAAGTCCCCCCTTAACCTTCTGCGCTCCAAAGAATAAAGACCTAACTTGTTCAACCTTTCTCTGTAACATAGTTGCTGGAACCCTGGCAACATTCTAGTAAATCTCCTCTGTACTCTCTCTATTTTGTTGACATCCTTCCTATAACTAGGCGACCAAAATTGTACACCATACTCCAGAATTGGTCTTACCAATGCCTTGTACAATTTTAACATTACTTCCCTACTCCTATATTCAATGCTCTGATTTATAAAGGCCAGCACACCAAAGGCTTTCTTTACCACCCTATCTACATGCGATTCCACCTTCAGGGAACTATGCACAGTTATTCCTAGATCCCTCTGTTCCACAGCATTCCTCAATTCCCTACCATTTACCATGTACCTCCTATTTTGATTTGTCCTGCCAAGATGTAGAACTTCACACTTATCAGCATTAAACTCCATCTGCCATCTTTCAGCCCACTTTTCCAAATGGCCCAAATCTCTCTGTAGACTTTGAAAATCTACTTCATTATCCACAACACCACCTATCTTAGTATCATCTGCATACTTACTTATCCAATTTTCCACCCCATCATCCAGATCATTGATGTACATGACAAACAACAGTGGACCCAACACAGATCCCTGAGGCACCCCACTGGTCACCGGCTTCCAACCTGACAAACAGCCATCCACCATTACTCTCTGACATCTCCCATTCAGCCACTGTTGAATCCATCTTGCTACTCCGCCGTTAACACCCAAAGATTGAACCTTCTTAACCAACCTTCCATGGGGAACCTTGTCAAAGGCCTTACTGAAATCCATATAGACAACATCCACTGCTTTACCCTCATCAATTTCCCTAGTTACCGCTTCAAAAATAGCGGTAATGTGTTAATGTGTTTATAAAGATAATGTGTTTATTCTGATCCCCGTTATTTAAATAACAGTGTAACTGTAAGTAAGCATTGTAATATTGCATTCAGTGCATATGACAATAATACCTCATGACAGTGTAGCGTATGCATGTTCATGACGTGCCACACCTGAGTCTGCAGACAATTGGTTACTTCCTCTGTCCGGGTTAATTCCCTGACACCACAAACACTCTGAAAAAAAGATTTGTCCCAGTTTCCAATTTTCCAAAATCTTTAAAAATATTTCAGATGTTGTAGGTGGGTCTTGTTAATTTCTGATGTTATGGAAGCCGCTTTGATGTTCTGATATAGAACATATTACAATCATGTTATATTGTTAAACATGGAGAGCTACAAATGCATTAAATCGAATGAGTGGTTTAAAAGGCTGTTACTGTTCATTTCAACCATGTACTACATTAACAGTAGATTCTGTGTAGAAGCAGGGTGCTCTCCGCAGAGAGACTGTGTTTGTGACAGGACTGACCCTGCTGCAATGGTGTTACTCAGCTGTATTGCCTTTGACTGCAGCTCCTTGTTGAGGGAATGGCATGTAACTGCAGTTCAGCAGTTTATAAGTAGGTACACATGGACAATTTCAGCTTCATCTTATAGGAACAATATGAAGCAAGCTAATACCCAGTTTCAATGGTCTACCACTTACGGCACATATTCCAATTAGCCCTGTGTAAACATTGTAATCTTTTTTTAATTTGAGCAGTATATTTAACACTGTCTACAATCATTTTCTGGACGATGTCCTGGCCCAAATTCTCTCAACTACTCAGGATTCCTTGACTGTAGGAAAGATACAATTTCTTCATGTTCGATTATTTGTGGAGTCATGGAGTTTCACGGCCCAGAATCCAGCTGGCCATGCTGACCTCAGCTGACCCCCGCCTGCTTTATATTTAAGGATAAGGGGGAAGTCTTTTAGGACCGAGATGAGAAGATCATTTTTCACACAGAGAGTGGTGAATCTGTGGAATTCTCTGCCACAGAAGGTAGTTGAGGCCAGTTCATTGGCTATATTTAAGAGGGAGTTAGATGTGGCCCTTGTGGCTAAAGGGATCAGGGGGTATGGAGAGAAGGCAGGTACAGGATACTGAGTTGGATGATCAGCCATGATCACATTGAATGGCAGTGCAGGCTCGAAAGGCCAAATGGCCTACTCCTGCACCTATTTTCTATGATTCTATGATTCTATATCCTTCCATGCCCTACTCATTCAAGTACCTGTCCATGTTCTCCTAAATGTCCCTACTTTTCCTGCATCCACCACCTCCTCTGGCAGCTTGTTTCAAAAAGCCATCTAGTTATCTCTCATTGTCTCTTTAAACCTCCCTCTCACCTTAAGTCTATGCTCTCTAATTTTTGGACAACCTTCTGTGGGAAACTGAGCTATCTACCTTATCCATTCCCTTCATCATTTTATATATCTCTATCACATCACCTCTTGACTCTGGTAAAACCAGACACACAGCCTATCTAATCTCATTACATCTCTAGATCTCCAATACTGATAACTTCCTTGTGAATCCTCCCTGGTTTACTTACATTTGTTCCTGCAGAATGACGGCCAGAACTGCACACAATAACTATAATATAACATCCAAGTCTTGTATTCAGTGCCTAGGCTGAGGAAGGTAAGTCACCACTCTGTCCACGATTGTTGCCACTTTCAAGGAACGATGTACTTGTACCCCAGGCTGCTCTGATCAACAACTCTCACTGGCCCCCTGTCATTCACTGAAAAGGTTCTATCCTGGTTTAACTTCCCAAAATCCATCACTTTGAACTTTTCTGAGTTAAATTCCATCTGCCAAGCTCTTGTCACCTTCCTGGTTCATCTATATCCCGCAGTAACTGTAGAGAACTCTCTTCACTGTCCACTATACCACCAATGTTGGTGTCAACTAAACATTTTTACAAATCATGTCACCTAAATTCTCATCCAGGTCATTAACATATATGACAGTCAGTGGACTCAGCACCAACCCTTGTTGCACACCACTGATCACAGCTCTCCCATCTGAAGACAAGCCGCCACCACCACCCTCTGATTCTATTTCCAACTCACAGCATCAGCAGTGTGAACCACAGTTGGACCCTGTGGCCAGTGCATCCAACTTAGTGGTGTTTCTGAAAGCAATATTCTAAAAGTTTTGTTCACATTCTACATTTATTCTCCCGTCCATTGGATTTGATCTGTTCTGGTTGTTGGATAAATACTTTATTCTTCTCCAGCGCATTTTTATCAGAGCTGGGCAGTTCTATTGGAGAGAACTGTTCAAATGAGCCCAATTCTTCAATTCAATTCAACTCTAATGTCATTGCACAGATACAAGTATGGGTACAACGAAATGCAGTTTAGCGTCAGTTTGTAGTAATAGCAATATATAAATAGATACAGAATGCAGACAGTGTGGACGGAGAGACTGGAGAACTCTTCACACCTTTGCCCAAAATGAAATGTCAGTGGGCATAGGGAAGTGGACAGCAGTATCAATATGGATTTTTCATTCCAAAAGTCATTTAACATTTATAAGACATTGGGATAGGAAAGATTTAGAGGGAGATGGGCCAGAATGCGAGCAGGTGGGACTAGTGTAAACCGGGCACTTTGGTCGACATGGGTATGCTGGGCTGAAGGGCCTGTTTCTGTGCTGTATGACTCTATGTCAATCAGCATTGTTTGCCCACCTGTTTGGCTGTTGGCTCCAATTACAATACCTTGACCCTGTTGATGATCTCTGAGATTTTCTGTTGTATTTGATTACAAAATAGGCAAACTTTTTTCGATTTCACGCGGCAATGCACAAATGCAGTTCAATTGTCAAAGCGATTGTGAACAAAATTTCTCCTACTTGAGCTGGTATGTAATCCACAGTTTATCTACAGGCCATAAAGAATCGAGCTTCAGATGTAAAGATGAATGAATCTTGTTGGGGGCCTATTAACAGGCAAGCAATGATTGCTGATTTTGGAGTGACCCAAAGGACTAAGGCGTAGGTCAGGGATAGCTGCCAACCCATTGAATTAAAAATTGATTGAAGTAATGAAAAAGCAAGATATAATGTGATCTTGGACACCTTGTGTTTTTGCAGAATATTACTGCAGTGACCTTGACTGGAACATGTTGAAGTGATAGTAGCAGCAGAGCGCTATTTTTAGCATTGACTTGATACTAGGAACGTGAGGAGACTATATCCTCAGAACAAGAAAAGTCACATGTTGTAAACCCCAGGCAGGTATGCACTCACTCAGACTTGCATGTGTTATAATTACGTTGGTCTCTAATGTGTAACAGTCGAGTGTAGTTTCTTAATACAGAAATTTAATTAGCTGAAGGATTGTGTAGGTAAATTCTAAACACACACCAGGGGCTATTTGTTGTTTTAGACCAGCTTTAAAATGAGATGATCTGTGGCTCATTTCACGGGTGCTTCGTGTTTAGATTGTTTTTTAAAACACAAACACCCTGAATAATCTATTTGAAATTCTGGGACGGGTGATTTATTTTTCACAAGGAAAATGCAATTGCCAAGCCTTGGACTTATTATTTGACCATGTAACAGGCTGTGTTATGTGTAACTCCAGGCCCACAGACCTTGTGTTGGTTTTGTAAATCAAGCATCAAATCTCAGGAAGCTCATTCACATTGATTTCAAATATGGAATCTCAGATGAGACATCATTTGAAAGGGCTAATTCCATTTTTTATTTAATTTTCTACCAAAAGTACATAAGGTGTGTATAATATTGGGCTCATTGGTCATGTGATCATAAGTGATAGGAGCAGAATTAGGCCATTCGGCCCATCAAGTTTACTCCATCATTCAATCGTGGCTGATCTATCTCTCCCTCCTAACCCCATTCTCCTGCCTTCTCCCCATAGCCCCTGACACTCATACATTGATATAATTTTTTATGGGTAAAATAACAAAAAATATCTTGTACATATTTTAACACAACTCAGTAGATTTGTGGTGGAAGTCCAAGCCATTGGGAAATTGGACAGGGATTTTGGGATAGGATCCACACAAACATGGATGTCCGTTGCTCGGAGTGATGCATCAACAGGAACAGTAATTGCTTCTGCAATGACGCTTGAAAATTGTGAAAAACACAACGCAGTGGACAACTTTTGCTTTTCACACTGTCCAAAGGAGTAAATTATGTAACATGTTGCCTGTCATATGTGCATTAAATTGTCCCTGTATCTACATTTTGCCTTCTCATTGTACCTGTGTGAAAGAGGAATGAAACACTTCATTTCTTGCAGCTGGCTATAACTGCAGATAGTTTATAAGCAGACATGGGATCCAAGGAGAGATAGCTGAATGGATAGAAAATTGGCTCCATGGAAGGAAGCAGAGGGTGATGGTGGAAGGTTGCTTCTCAGACTGGAGGCCTGTGACTAGGAGTGTGCCTCAGGGTTTGGTGCTGGGCCCGTTACTGTTTGACATCTACATCAATGATTTGGATGAGAACATACAGTGCAAGAGTTGCAAGTTTGCTGATGATACAAAAGTGAGTGGTTTTGCAAATAGTGAAGATGGTTGTGAACAATTGCAGCAGGATCTGGATCAATTGGCCACGTGGGTGGAGGAATGATTGATGGAATTTAATACAGAGAAAATTGGAAATGTAGGGTGGTTGTTCCGGAACGCCAGAACCAACAGTTGAGTCTTCCCGAGGTGTCGTGGGCCTAACTCAACGAAACACCAAGGAAGGGAGATGCCCACTTGATTTCCCCAATGATATACTTGCATCTACAGGATTCGTTTTTTTTAAAAAAAGAATTAATATGTAGGTAGGTGAGTTTTTTTGATGCATACGGAGTCATTTATTGTCAGTTGGTGTATTTAGTTAGATAATACTTAGGTTTTGGGTTTGGTTTTCTTAGTTGAGCGCTTATCCCGGAGTTACAGCACAAGTAGACAATAGACAACAGGTGCAGGAGGAGGCCATTCGGCCCTTCGAGCCAGCAACGCCATTCAATGTGATCATGGTTGATCATCCCCAATCAGTACCCTGTTCCTGCCTTCTCCCAATATCCCCCGACTCCGCTATTTTTAAAAGCCCTATCTAGCTCTCTCTTGAAAGCATCCAGAGAACCTGCCTCCACCGCCCTCTGAGGCAGAGAATTCCACAGACTCACCACTCTCTGTGAGAAAAAGTGTTTCCTCGTCTCCATTCTGAATGGCTTATTCCTTATTCTTAAACTGTGGCCCCTGGTTCTGGACTCCCCCAACATCAGGAACATGTTTCCTGCCTCCAGCATGTCCAAGCCCTTAACAATCTTATACGTTTCAATGAGATTCCCTCTCATCCTTCTAAACTCAGCCTTCTAAGCCCAGCTGTTCCATTCTCTCAGCATATGACAGTCCCGCCATCCCGGGAATTAACCTTGTAAACCTATGCTGCACTCCCGCAATAGCAAGAATGTCCTTCCTCAAAGTAGGGGACCAAAATTGCACACAATACTCCAGGTGTGGTCTCACTACGGCTCTGTACAACTGCAGAAGGACCTCTTTGCTTCTATATTCGATTCCTCTTGTTATAAAGGCCAACATGCCATTCGCTTTCTTCACTGCCTGCTGCACCTGCATGCTTACTTTGATGGACTGATGTACATGGACCCCTAGATCCCGTTGTACTTCCCCTTTTCCCAACTTAACGCCATTTAGATAATAATCTGCCTTCCTGTTTTTGCTACCAAAATGGATAACCTCACATTTATCCGCATTAAACTTCATCTGCCATGCATCTGCCCACTCCCCCAACCTGTCCTTTGTGCTTTAAATGTAAAAAATACAACAGCTTGAAGACTCAGGACAATGTCCACCTTAGTTACCAGGCTTCTGAACAGCCCTTCCATAAACAAGAGTACTGTTTGATTCACCTCCACCCCATTGATGACATTGGACTTTGTTTAAGGAACTGATGCACTGCAATGCTGAGAACTATATTCTGTTGCGCCTTACCCATCCCTTTATCCATTGTACTTGAGTTTGAACTGATTGTATCTAATATTGTATATCTGATCTGTTTGGCTAGCACCAAAGTATTGGTTTAATGGGGCACGACTATCATTGTGTGCTCTCCTGCCCCATTCCCATGTCATATCATCCTCCTTATATCTACTGATCCAATGATGGAATGAGGTGGCCTAGATCCAGAGATGTTTAAGGACTAGACATCCAGCTCAGGTCAATGGAAAAGCAATAATCAGCAGATGCTGGAAGCATGAAATAGAAGCAGATCATTCTGGAGATCGGCTGCAGGTTAAGAAACATCTGTGGAAGAGCAACAGTTTCAAATCAGTAGGCCTTCAATAACTCTGATGAAAGGTCGTTGCTGAAATGATAACTTTGTTTTTCTCACTCTGCAGATGCTGCCTGGTCTGTAGAGTTTCTTCAGGGAGTGTTAGTTAGATGGCAGCATACATGAGAAGTGATTCTGCCAAATGATTTTGGTCGCTATATTTAATTAAAAATGCTGATACACGACTGCCCCAAACCTCACCATGGAGACTCACTGAAGTTTAGGATCTCACGGCAGCTCCCACGTCCAGCATTTCTTGTTCTACAGGAACCTTATTACACTCGGTCTCTCGCTTCACGTAATTCCATACAACAAGTGCGGACATTGAATTGAGTGGTTCTAAATGTTGTCATTAAGTAGGTTTTCATCAGTAATATTATTCACCATCAAGAGTGTTTTATTGTCATATGAACTGAGACAGAACAATGAGATCTTACCTGCAGCAGCACAACATCTTTGTAAACACAACACTCAATAGATAATACAAAAGTTCAATAAGAAAACGATAAAGTGCCAAAAATAATAATCCTGAAGTCCCTCGTGCAACCAAGGCACTTCATTGTTTGGTTTAGTTGAACTTCAGTTGGAGTTGGTCGTGTTCAATAGTCTGATGGGTCGATGGGAAGTAGCTATTCCTGAACCTGGACATTAGTTTTCATATTCTTGTACCTTCTTCCCAATGGCAGGAGTGAAATGAGAGCATAGCCAAGATTGTGTGGGTCCTTGATGATGCTGGCAGGTTTTTTGAGGAAGCACCTCAAAGGGTCTCGAAAAAGGACTGAAGAAGGGTCTCGGCCCGAAACGTCGCCTATCTCCTTCGCTCCTTAGATGCTGCTGCACCCGCTGAGTTTCTCCAGCCTTTTGTGTAACCTCTTATTGATCCCTTTGATGGTAGAGTCAACACCCATGGTTGTCCCGGCAGTTTCACCAGTGTTTGTAATCTCCATCGGTCCTGGATGTCCAGGTTACTAGTAGGTTCGGTAACTTGCTCTCTACCGTGTGTAGTGTATTTGGGTGCTTGGAACTGACTTAAAATAACACTCTGATACAGGAGTAAGCTAACAAGCTTCTTTATTCTAGGATGCCACCTTGAGTCTTCCCCAGCGCATGCTTCCCCTCGCACCAGACATAACATATGCTAATTATATTACATACATCACACCATGCATCTGAGGAAGTTCACAAGAGTAATAATTGACATATCGAATCTTTGTTGGATCCATTTGGAAGACTCATCTTCAACACAGAGCAGACAGCCAGAGAATTATTGAAAGCTGTTCAGGCCGAACGCTTGGGTTTCTTTTGGCTTTATGGAGTACATGTATGTTTTTTGAACTAAGATAACGCTGCATTGTAATTTATGGAGGACGTACTAAAGGAGCAGTCACCAGACTGTGCCTGAAAACTGACATTGAATCACAAAAATAAATTGGATCCTTGCAGTAGAAAGTTGCACTAGGGATATCTACGCACTTGCCTAAATCTGGGTGATTTCCATCTTAAATTGTAATGAAACTGCGCAAGAACATTGTTGATGCCATAATTGTAATCAAGGAAACACTAGAGACACAAGGGATTCTTTGGATGATCTTCAGCAAAACAAAAACTGTTGGAAGAACTCAGCAGGTCAGGCAGGTGTGGAGGAAAATGACAGTCATTTTTTCATATTGGAAATTGCATATTCAGTTTAAGAATGATGAGAGGGCAAAGCCAGAGAGCTATGGTCCACGTAATATCATATCTTTCTATAGTCTATAATTAAGGACAGAGTAACTGAAGACCGTCAAAATCTTTGGTAGTTCAGAGATTTTGGAATGGATTTGCAAATGAAAGTCATGCCTGGTAAGCCTGATTGAATGTTTTGAAGCAATGTCTAAAGCAGTGAGCTAGGTAATGTCTAGATGCTATTATTTGGAATCCCAGAAGGAAGTTTGATCAAATTCTTCATATGGAACTGCCAGCTATAGTTGAATGTAGTTGGATTGAAAGCAAATTATCACCAAAAACAGACAATTGGTAGGAGAGAGCAAGTCGTGAACCTGGAGCATAGTCAACTGTGGAGGATTATAGTATACTTCAAATGCATAAGTTGCAATGAGGTGATTAGATGGTCGATGAAAATTATGCTGAGGAATGTAGGAAGAATGAGAAGAAGCGGTATAAATAAGAGGGCACAATTCCAAAAGGGTACAAAAAGTAAAAGGTACAGGTCTCCCCCCCCCCCCCAAAGCTTACGTACGCCCAAGGTACGTGTAGCCCGTACATACAAACAGGCCGGTGATTGGATTTGCCAGCTGCTGAGGGGCTGCAGGCATCTTCTGCCGGCTGGCAACTCGGTTTGTGGCCAGGGTTACAGCAGTACAAGTCGACCTGTACACGATCGGTGACTATTTATACTCAGCTCATTGAAAGTGGCAGGGCAGGTTATAAAAGTTGTTATAAAAAGAAAGATGATCTTCGCTTTATAAATAGAGGCATGGATTACGAGAGAAAGGAAATGGGCCACAATTGAAGAACTATGCCGGTTCTGGACGTCACACTCTAGGAAACATAGAAACATAGAAAGAAATTAGCAAAGGCCATTTCAGCCCTTCGAGCCTTTCAATAATGATCATGGCTGATCATCCAACTCAGTATAGCCTTCTCTCCATACCCTCTGAGGGGCCACATCAATCTCACTCTTAAATATAGCCAATGAACTCCTCAACTAACCCTCTGTGGCAGAGAGATCTTTCTCCATCTCGGTCTTAAAGGATGTGAAACATCGGGAACCAATCTTCCTGCATCTAGCCTGTCCAACCCCTTAAGAATTTGTAAGTTTCTATAAGATCCCCTCTTAATCTGCTAAATTCCAGAGAGTATAAACCGAGTCTATCCAGTCTGGGAATCAGTCTGGTGAACCTTCTCTGGGCAATAATGTCCTTCCTTCAGATTTGGAGACCAAAACTGCACGCAATAGATGTACAACTGAAGTTGGTACTCAAATCTTTCTATGAAAGCTAACATACCATTTCGCTTTTTTCACTAGGAAAAAGGCAAACGTTTTAGAGGAGTTCAGAAGAGATTCATAAACGTGATGACAAGGAAGAAGGATTGGAAGGGGTGGGGCGTTGACTTTGGTGCAGAGGATCCTGCCAGCGATCCCGTGCAGGCAGATGTAGACAGATCAGATAGCGATGCGGCAGTGTGCATGGGACAAGGACATGGGATATAAAATAACTATTGATTGTCAAAATAAAAGTGACAGAAGGAAAGCCTTGCTCACATGGAGAGTAGTTAGCGTCTGGGACGTGTTGCCAATGTGGTACTAGAGGGCTTATTACTTATAGTCAAAGAGTGATACAGTGTGGAAACAGGCCCTACGGCCCAACTTGCCCACACCGGCCAACAATGTCCCAGTTACACTAGTCCCACCTGTGGTCCATAAACCTCCAAACCTGTCCTATTCCATGTACCAGTACCATGTAACTGTTTCTTAAATGATGGGATAGTCCCAGCCTCAACTACCTCCTCTGCAGCTTGTTCCATTCACCCACCACTCTTTGTGTGAAAAGATTACCCTTTGGATTCCTATTAAATCTTTACCCCTTCACCTTGAACCTATGTCCCCTAGTCCTCGATTCCCCAACTATGGGCAAAAGACTCTGTTCAGCTACCCGATCTATTCCTCTCAGGTATTTCCTTGAAAGGATAGTGAGGAGAAGGTGGGGAGTTGGACTGGCTGGATTGCTCTAACATGGAATAGGTATGGATTCGATGGGTGAAATGATTTAATTCCTTGCTGCAATCATTGTGATTCCAGGAGGACGGACAGGTACCAAAGCCGGGAGAATGAGGTATGTGGTATTTAGTGCGGATCTAAGTTGCAGCTTCAACCATGGCAGTGTCAATTAGTTACTTGATAGGATGGACGAGTACATGAACAGTGTGGATGGAGGCATGAGAATAGATGAAGGCAATGGGAAAAACAATGTCACCTAGGCAAAGGCAAGGTTATTCAAATTTGTCTTAAAAAAAAGTGGTCGTGTACTTTCTAAAAAAAATGATAAAAGTTAAGAAATTCTGAAGGCCTGAAGAAAAATGGCTTCTGGGAGCAAGGGGTTTGTGTGCATAAATTATATAAATGAAGAGAAAAAGATTAGTTAAAACAAATGTAGGTCCCTTGCAATCAGAAACGGGTGAATTGATCATGGGGAACAAGGACATTGGCAGGCCAATTGAATAACTACTTTGGTTCTGTCTTCACTAAGGAAGACATAAATAATCTGCCGGAAATAGCAGGGGACCAGGGGGTCAAATGAGATGGAGGAACTGAGTAAAATCCAGGTTAGTCGGGAAGTGGTGTTAGGTAAATTGAATGGATTAAAGGCCGATAAATCCCCAGGGACAGATAGGCTGCATCCCAGAGTACTCAAGGACGTAGCCACAGAAATAGTGGATGTATTAGTGATAATTTTTCAAAACTCTTTAGATTCTGGAGTAGTTGCTGAGGATTGGAGCGTAGCTAATGTAACCCCACTTTTTAAAAAGGGAGGGAGAGAGAAAACGGGGAATTACAGATCAATTAGTCTAACATCAGTAGTGGGGAAAATGCTAGAGTCAGTTATTAAAGATGGGATAGCAGTACATTTGGAAAGTGGTGAAATCACTGGGCAAAGTCAGCATGGATTTACGAAAGGTAAATCATGTCTGACGAATCTTATAGAATTTTTCGAGGATGTAACTAGTAGAGTGGATAAGGGAGAACCAGTGGATGTGTTATATCTAGACTTTCAGAAGGCTTTCGACAAGGTCCCACATAAGAGATTAGTATGCAAACTTAAAGCACACGGTATTGGGGGTTCAGTATAAACCATATAACCATATAACAATTACAGCACGGAAACAGGCCCTCTTGGCCCTTCCAGTCCGTGCCGACCATTTGTTTTCCCCTAGTCCCATCTACCTGCACTCAGACCATACCCCTCCATTCCCTTCACGTCCATATACCTATCCACTTTAGTCTTAAATGTTAAAATTGATCCTGCCTCCACCACTTCTGCTGGAAGCTCATCCCACACAGCCACCACCCTCTGAGTATTGATGTGGATAGAGAACTGGCTGGCAGACAGGAAGCAAAGAGTAGGAGCAAACGGGTCCTTTTCAGAATGGCAGGCAGTGACTAGTGGGGTACCGCAAGGCTCAGTGCTGGGACCCCAGCTATTTACAATATATATTAATGATTTGGACGAGGGAATTGAATGCAACATCTCCAAGTTTGCGGATGACACGAAGCTGGGGGGGCAGTGTTAACTGTGAGGATGCTAGGAGGCTACAAGGTGACTTAGATAGGTTGGGTGAGTGGGCAAATGCATGGCAGATGCAGTATAATGTGGATAAATGTGAGGTTATCCACTTTGGTGGCAAAAACAGGAGGGTAGACTATTATCTGAATGGTGGCCGATTAGGAAAAGGGGAGATGCAACGAGACCTGGGTGTCATGGTACACCAGTCATTGAAAGTAGGCATGTAGGTGCAGCAGGCAGTGAAGAAAGCGAATGGTATGTTAGCATTCATAGCAAAAGGATTTGAGTATAGGAGCAGGGAGGTTCTACTGCAGTTGTACAGGGTCTTGGTGAGACCACACCTGGAGTATTGTGTACAGTTTTGGTCTCCTAATCTGAGGTAAGACATTCTTGCCATAGAGGGAGTGCAGAGAAGGTTCACCAGACTGATTCCTGGGATGGCAGGACTTTCATATGAAGAAAGACTGGATAGACTCTGCTTGTACTTGCTGGAATTTAGAAGATTGAGGGGAGATCTTATAGAAACTCACAGAATTCTTCAGGGGTTGGACAGGCTAGATGCAGGAAGATTGTTCCCGATGTTGGGGAAGTCCAGAACAAGGGTCACAGTTTAAGGATAAGGGGGAAATCTTTTAGGACCGAGATGAGAAAGAAAATTTTCACACAAAGACTGGTGAATCTGTGGAAATCTCTGCCACAGAAGGTAGTTGAGGCCAGTTCATTGGCTATATTTAAGAGGGAGTTAGATGTGGCCCTTGTGACTAAAGGGATCAGGGGGTATGGAGAGAAGGATACTGAGTTGGATGATCAGCCATGATCATATTGAATGGCGGTGTTGGCTCAAAGGGCCGAATGGCCTACTCCTGCACCTATTTTCTCTGTGTCTATGTTTCTATCAGCATTAAAAAGATGAATAGAATGCTGCCTTTTATTTTATTTTATTTCTTGTTAAAATGCCCAACAACAGAGATTTGTGTGGAGAATGACAAGACCCCATTTGGCCGTGCCGAGGCTTCAAGATTGTCTCGCACCAAGCAGTGTCAAGTCACGTTCCTGGACTATGAAATAACTCAGAATACGGATCACGTGGAGACAGAGGAGATTAGTTTAACTTAGCACCATGTTCGGCGCCGATATTGCGAGCCAAAGGGCTTGTTCCTGTGTTGTAATGTTCAATGTTCTATGTTAAATGGTCACTAACATGTTTCACTCTAGAAATAAAATCAATTTTCCATCAAACTTTGAAAAAAAAAACAGCATTGTGCAATTGATATCTTCCCAGTGTCTCACTATTCTAGTTGAACAAGCAGTGGTCTATCTGAGCTCTTAAAGATAGCAGAGTCAGGGAGAAGGCAGGAACTGATTGTGGATGATCAGCCATGATCACATTGAATGGCAGTGCTGGCTCGAAGGGCCAAATGGCCTACTCCTGCACCTATTGTCTATTCACTATCGCTCCTATGTGCAGCCTCCTGCAGCACAACACTACTATTCTATTCACCTTATGCCATTCCCTCTGTACGCAAGGCTTCCAATCCATCTGCCCATATTACATAGGCATCATTACCATAGAACAGTACAACACAAGAACAGATCCTTCGGCGCACATTCTCTGTGCTGAACATGATGCCAAGTAACACTAATCCCCTCTGGCTGTATGTGATCCATATTTCTCCAACCCCTGCATATTCAACACCACAGTTGTATGTGTTTCCACTACCATGCCCGGCAGCACATTCCAGACTGACGGCAATCTCTTTGTAAAAAAACTTGTCCCACACATCACCTTGACATTTTCTCCCCTGGTCTTGAAGCTGTGCTCTCTAGTCTTTGCTTTATCCACCATAGAAAAAAGGCTCCGTGTGTTCATTCTATTTATGCTTCTGATAATTTAATGTATTCTATCGTCTCCCCCTCAAATGCTCGGGTGAAAGCAACCCGAGTTTGTCCAACCACTCCTTCTCGGAGACACATCTCGGAGAAAACCCAAGCAGGTCGCGGGGAGAACGTACAAACTCCATACAGACAGCGAATGGTATGTTAGCTTTCATAGCAAAAGGATTTGAGTACAGGAGCAGGGAGGTTCTACTTCAGTTGTACAGGGTCTTGGTGAGACCACACCTGGAGTATTGCGTGCAGTTTTGGTCTCCAAATCTGAGGAAGGACATTATTGCCATAGAGGGAGTGCAGAGAAGGTTCACCAGACTGATTCCTGGCATGTCAGGACTGTCTTATGAAGAAAGACTGGATAGACTCGGTTTATACTCTCTGGAATTTAGGAGATTAAGAGGGGATCTTATAGAAACTTACAAAATTCTTAAGGGGTTGGACAGGCTAGATGCAGGAAGATTGTTCCCAATGTTGGGGAAGTCCAGGACAAGGGGTCACAGCTTAAGGATAAGGGGGAAATCTTTAAGACCGAGATGAGAAAGACTTTCTTCACACAGAGAGTGGTGAGTCTCTGGAACTCTCTGCCACAGAGGGTAGTTGAGGCCAGTTCATTGGCTATATTTAAGAGTGAGTTGGATGTGGCCCTTGTGGCTAAGGGGATCAGAGGGTATGGAGAGAAGGCAGGTACGGGATACTGAGTTGGATGATCAGCCATGATCATATTGAATGGCGGTGCAGGCTCGAAGGGCTGAATGGCCTACTCCTGCACCTAATTTCTATGTTTCTATGTTTCTATGTAATCCAGGCAGCATTCTGATAAACCTCTTTTGCTCCCTTTCCAAAAGTTCCACCTTTTTCCTGTAATGGGATGAGCAGAACTGCACACAATACTCCTAGAAGCTGAACCAAAGGTTTGTAAACCTGCAAAATGTCCTTCTTGACTAAATACATCCCTTATGCCTCTCTTCCACCCTATCTACTTGTCTTGTCACTTCCAGGCAACTATAGACTCTGTGACTGTAAGATATAGGAGCAAAATTAGGCCATTCTGCCCATCGGGTTTGCTCTGCCACGATCATAGCTGATGTATTTTTCCCTCTCAACCCCATTCTTCTGCCTTTCCCCAACAACCTTTGATCCTTCCCCCACAACTAATCAAGAACCTGTCAGGACTTGGACGCCAAGATATCCTTCTGAACCTTCTGAATTTTGTAGTCGGCAGGCAGTACTCTGCATATCGCCAACTTGGACAATTTTACATTTTTATCAAGCCACTTAATCAAGCTAATTAACCTACAAATCTGTATGTCTTTGGAGTGTGGGAGGAAACCGAACATCTCGGAGAAAACCCAAGCAGGTCGCGGGGAGAACGTACAAACTCCATACAGACAGCGCCCGTAGTCGGGATGGAACCCGGGTCTCTGGCGCTGCATTTTGCTGCACCACCGTGACTGTATTTGTGTACATTTATACATCGTGATTGGTGGCATCATAGCCTGGTACGCACAGGATTGCAGGAGACTGAGGAGAATGGTGGACTCACCTCAGCCTGACCTCAGCCATCATTGAAAGCATCTATATCAGGCACTGCTTCTAGAAGGTGGCATCTGACATCAAGGTTCACCACCATCTGGGCCATGCCCTTTTTTCAGTGTTACCATAGGGCAAGGGGCCTGAAGTTCTACGACCCCAGGTTCAGGAGCAGCTAGTTACTTTCCTATCCATAAGGTGTTTAAACTGACCTGCATAATCGCAATCCTACCCCAGCAACGAACACTGCTGACCCCTTCAACTACCACGGATGTATTTCTAACTGTTCTTTTGCACCCATCTCTCATTTCTTTGCACAGACTTTTCTTTTTACAATCTTGCAGTATTTGTGAGTAATTTATGTACAGTTTATGTCAAGAGTATTTTATGGTCATATGTTCCCAGATAGAACAATGAAATTCTTCCTTAGTGTGATGTGTGCGTCTGTGCGTGTGAGACTGCTGCAAGCAAGACTTTCATTGTAGCGGTGCATCTGACAATAAATTAAAATTGACTTGAACTGAATTCTCCCTCCTTCACTGCCAGTTTACTGGAAGTCTAACCAAAAATATCAGATTAATATTGCATGACCTAATTTCTTCTGACATTGAAGGCACTTTGCAGGGGGCAGAGTAGAGTCTGCTTCAAATGCCTTCTGAGCCAGAAAGATCATTCATGCGATCATCGAGCATTGAACACACACCATGGTTTTAATTATGGAGTTGTAATTAATGTAATGAGAGCCTTCTGTCAGTTGCAGAACTTTTACAGATGCTTTGCTCATTGAAATCTAGTAATAGCATCTAATTGAGAACCAGAATCTCAATGTAGACTTGTTTCTCATTTACTTTTGTCTCATTTCCATTTTATATTAAAAAGTTTGCATTTAACATGACAATAAGTATTCACCAAGAATTGTAAACTTGTGATAATCTGAACTAACAATCTGCCACTCAGTCAGTGCGTGAAGACATGCTGAGCATGTATTTTATGGTTGTGTTGTTAGATTAATACCTCTTTATTGTATTTTTTAAAACATTGATTGTACATGCACGCTGCTCCAACACTATCCCTTAGCTCCAAACAAGAGAGTTAAGATGCAATCAAACTTGCCTTTCTTCATTTATTTCCTAGCTTTGTTCCATTGTTGTCAAAAATTCATTGATTGATCATCGTTCATATCTGGTCAATGATCACACCAGCAATTAATTGATTCCTGACATGATTGAATTCTGCTCTTTTTCTGCACCATTCCCTCAGGATTGTGGATGACCTGCTCCCTCTCCTGATCTTTGGGTCCCGAGGAGGCTGATTGATTGTGGAGGGGATTGATCTGCCTTTCGTTGCTTACACAGGGCTTTAGTGTGTTCCCCACACATGTCCCCACTTTGAGCAGTCGTGGTCCAGAGGTTCCCAGGTGTCAGTGCATATGTTGCATTTCTTGCCTCTTTGTGCTTGTCCCCCTCAAGACAGAATAGATAATCATTACTTACTTAGCTTTCCTTTCTGCATGGAACAGGTTCCTCGGCTCACCAAGTCCACACCAACCATCGATCACCCATTCACACTAGTTCTATGTTATCCCAATTTCTCATCCACTCCCTACACACTAGGGGGCATTTTGCAGAGTTGATTAACCTACAAACCTCCACGTCCATAGGATGTGGGAGGATGTCGTAAACCCATAGGGAGCACGTACAAACTGCACACAGACAGCACCCGAGGTCAGGATCGACCCAGGTCTCCGGTGCTGTGAGGCAGTGACTCTACCTGCTGCCCTTGTGTTTAGTGATTCTGGTGTCAGGCATGTGATGGACTTGAACTGATCAGTGCAGGTGGCTGGGAGCATCGTGGCTTCAGTGCTGGGGTGATAGCCTCGGACAAAGGAACTGCTTCATGGAGCCTTGCAGTGAATTTGGAGGATTTTGTGGAGATTGTGTTGGTGGCAATTTCCAGCCCCTTCAGATGTCTGTGGTCATAGTCCAAGGACTGCAGGAATCACTGCTGCCCAGTAGACCAGGGCTTTCATTGCCACTGGCAGGGATCTTATCTTCTGATGAAAATCAAAATAATTGTAGATGCTGGAAATCTGAAATAAAAACTGGAACTGCTGGAAATACTCAGCTGATCAGACCACATCTGTGAAGAGAAACAATTAATGTTGGTGGTTGAAGCCCTTTGTTTTAATGTCACCGTTATATTTCCTCAATTGTTCATAGGCTGTGCGGTGTATTGAAGTCAGTGGCAAGTTTCATCATTGATGTCGGCCTTCAGCGATAGCTGGTTCCTGAAGTTATCCATGTTTTGCAAGGTCTTACCATGACCAAGAGTCTTGTTAGCCTAGCAATGGCTTAGCAAAGACCAGGCATTCAACCTTTACATGTCCTTCTGTCTGTTGACCAGAATCCATTCACTTTTACTTCAGCATCAGTGCCGACCGGACATTTCCCAAGGGCTGTTTATGCACAGTCTGTCTATCTCCATTCTGTCTCACAACACACGCCAGTCAGACATTTATTCCATACAATTTAATCGTAACTTGAGTGAAATTGGCAATTCACACTACGGAGTAATTTTGTGGTTTAAAAGCATACCCAGTGGAATGTGTATTGAGAATCATTTTCTAAAGGACCCTGGCAGCCACTGTAACCAGCAGGCCTCCATCCTGGCTGGATTTCAGTTCAGTTCAGTGTAGTTTATTGTCACGTGAACTGAGGTACAGTGAAAAGCTTTTGTTGTGTGCTAACCAGTCAGTAGAAAGACAATACATGATTACAATCGAGCAGTTCACAGTGTACAGATACATGATAAGGGAATAACGTTTAGTGCAAGGTAAAGCCAGTAAAGTCCGATCAAGGATAGTCCAAAGGTCACCAATGAGGTAGATAGTAATTCAGCACTGCTCTCTAGTTGTGGTAGGATGGTTCAGTTGCCTAATAACAGCTGGGAAGAAACTGTCCCTGAATCTGGAGGTGTGCGTTTTCATGTGCGTTTCATATTGAACCACACAGAGATCAGATTTCAATATGGAAGAACTAACCTTTCAAACCAGAGGTGCAGGGAACAAGGCAGATATGTTGGGTTGTGGCTTCTCCTCATCAGAAATTCAGAAACACACATCCAAGCCAATTAACCTGAACAGAGAGGAAACCAGGTGAAAAGCTCATGGGAGAACGTACAAACCCCGTACTCGGTCGGGATGGAGGGTCATTCGCTGTAACAGCGACTCCTGCGCCACCGTGTTCGCGTCAGTAGAATGAGAGGTTTGCGTGGTAAAACCAAAGGCCCAGCAGGGTGGGAGAGCAGCCTTGGTGTCTGAGAGAGGGGTGGCGCTGGCTTGTCAATCTCAGGAAAAAGAAAAAGGATGTCAAGCCAACCAGGTGCAGGAAACGTGAAATAAACAAATCTGCAACTTCAAACAGTTTCCTGGTAATCATTACTAACTTTCTTTCAACTCCTATCAAAAGGTTACTGACTTGAAGTCATCATTCTATTTCTCTCTCCTCGACACAAGCTGCCTGGACAACTGCAACAGCTACACTTTTCAGTATCGATCACCTGCTGCAATTTCTTTCACTATCTGCAAAACCACTCTTTTTGTATTGCAAACTAATCTAATCCAAATCATTGATATGTCAAACAGTTTTACAAAAGTGTTACCTGCTTCCTTCCGTGGAGCCAATTGATCCACTATCTCTCCTTGATCCCAATATTCCAAGCAATGCAAGTCCCGTTTTTCATCAGTCAGAACTCCAAACAAGATATTTCAATCTGATATTGTTCCTTAACTTATTAAAATAACTTCACCATGGATCTATTGATATCATGTTTATTTAATCGATAAAAAATTCTACCTTGCAAATGAGTTCAGATGCTGAGTACAAGACAAATTATTAATGCTTCAGTTGGCAGGACTTCATGTAATTTTGAATATTCTTTAAAGGCTGAATTATCTTGTCAGTTTGACGGCATCCGGAGCTGCACTTCTTCCTGTGTTAAATGTTCATCTATTATTTATTCTGAAACTGACAGCATACATTAAGCTCTAATGAAAGCTTTTAGTAAATTCCCAATCTGAATGAATGTGTCAGAGACTGTGCAAGACTCTGCAGCTTCAGTTAGCTTTATAATTGCGTGGGTACGTGATATTTTAAGGGAACCATTTTGGAAAGATTTGTAGCATGAAAATTTATAGATAACATCAGAGATTGTGCAGGTAGAATCACCCAAAGCTCTGTCCATTAATATTTATGGTTATCGCACACACTGCAGATTTCTGTGAAGCTTTCAATTACTTAAATATAACCTTTATAAAGAGAGAAATGCACTAAAGTTGTGCAAGATTTATTTGCAAGGTCAGAGAATTGGCAAATTTTATTGAAAAATATTATTAAATATTTCTGATCATGCTCCATAGATTGTAAATTTAAAACATATTGACAGCATTTGAAAGATTGCCTGAAATGTAATTAATACATGAAGAACAGAGACTGTGAAGTAATAATTCCAGTCAGCCATAATCAGGGATGAAACAACAGAAGAGCAGAGAGCAGCCCCTTGTTTAACTTCACCACAACACTCTCTCACCGCGCGCGCTCCTTCTTGTATTCAATGCCTTTTAAAGGTGATGCATGAATCTGGTTCTAATATCCATCAGCAAACATTCAGCATAATTATACTCCTCTGGTTCCTTTGCTCATTAGCTTATCTGTGGTCTCTAGTTATTAGTCCAAACCATTGGAAACACATTTCCGTATTAATAATTTTAAAACACACTATCAACGTGTGTATTTACGTATATAATGGTATACGGACACACTGATCTGTTTTGTAGTCAATGCCTACTATGTTCTGTTGTGCTAAGCAAAGAAAGAATGTCATTGTCCTGTCAGGGACACATGACAATAAACTCTTTTGACCTTGACCTTTGACAATTCTCTAGCTGTTTTTTACACAAAAGAGTTTCCTTAGCTACCCCAGTCATTACACATGATTGTGACCAATACATTCCACACCCTTGTCCAGTTTGGATTTTGGCTCGAGTCATTTCACTTAGGATCTCATTGCAGTCTTGTCCAAGTATGTACCAAGGAGTTGAGTTACAGAGGTGAAGTGAGAGTGATATCAAGGCAGCACCTGGGCACCAAGGCACTATATAACAATAAAGTTGATTTGATAAAGCTGAGTCAATGAGCATCAATGGGAAAGCACTCCAATGATTGGAACCTTAGCTTGTAGTGGTTGTCAGAGCTGAATGATCCTATCCGCAGGATATTACTGTGGGAACCTTCCTCCTTTGATAAAGTCAGGTGGCGGTCATTTTCCTGCATGTGAATGCACAAAGTCCGCTTCCATTGACAACTCCTGAGCCAATGAAGCAGCCCCCGTGTGCTGCAGTAAGATCGCGTCTGGGCTCATTCATGGCAAGGAATATTTTGTGCCGCTCAGGCAATAGCCATCTCCAGCAAAAGAGAGTCTAACAACTCTACCCTGAATATTTGATAGCTTTATTATTGCTAGCACTTCCATCACAAACCTTTTGGGGTTTACATTTCACCAGAAACTCACATGGCTAGTTACATGGATATCAATCATTGATCTATTCCCTGGAGTGGGAATATAAAAGTCAAGAAAAGCATGGGAAGAGTCAGAGCTGGATCAATACGGTGGATATTGGCAGCCAACATGGTGAGGTACAGGAAGCAGCAGCATCGGTGTACATGGTTGACGAGGCTCTGGTCTGGTCACCTGTTTCCTTCTCTTCCACTCTCTCACCCTTGCCTCCCAGCCCAACAAGGATGTGAATCTCCATCCACCTCACCCACATCCACATTCTCTGTGTCAACCTCCATCACCTTCCACCTCCAGCAAGATTCCCGCACAAGATGCACCTTGCCCTCCCTTGTTGTGGTTTGCTGTCCCATCTCCACTGAGCATTCACTTGCACTGGCATTTCCCATGCCACTGAGAAAGCGCTACAGCTGCCCTCTCACCTATTCTGTTCACATCTTCCCGTGATCCAAACAGTTTTTCCAAGAGATTCCTTTTTCCAATTTAGTGCATAGCAAACGTAGCCCACAATATGATCTCCCCAACACCGCAGAAACCAACTGTAGAGGCCGATTGCTTTGTCAAACACCTCCCTTCAATCGACAATGTGGACTTTAAGTTTCTCATCTTCTGACTCTTTAATTTGTCCACACTGTTGTTGACTTCCTGCAGTAGCGGCAGACGCTGGGTATCTGCCAGTGGGTGACTCATCTCCTGACATGGCTGGCCTTGAAATCATCAGCCATGGTCACAATGAATGGCGGTGCTGACTCGAAGGGCCGAATGGCCTACTTCTGCACCTATTGTCAACAGTCACTCGTTGGGAGTGTGATGGGATACCTCCTGTAGCCGGGTTAATGCAGCTCCAGCAGCTTAGTGCAAACAGTGTTTTTTTATCCAAGCTGACGGTAACTATTCCATTCCCTGAAGTTCAGTTAACCAGCTCTTCATGGGTACTTTGTCAAATGCTTTCTTAAAATCCATAAGATCTAACTTCACTGACTTCCCTTCATCGACCTGCTTTGATTGTTATATGCATTAAAAGTCGTATTGTGAATGTAGCAGATGTGAATAAGTGTGGGTTTGCAGATGATACAAAGATTGATGGCATTGTTTGTGAACAAGGTAGACTACAGCTTATACTGATATTGATGAGGTGATAAGATGCCCAGAGAAATGGTGAATGGAAGTTAATCTTGAAAAATGTGACGGACTATACCTTAGAAGTACTGCTTAGGCCATGATGTACATGATGAGAGAAAAAAAAGGACTTCATGTCCAGGTAATTACGTCAAATATAATTGCCCTTTAACAAGTCTAGACCAGGTCCTAATTAACTGAAACATCTGCAAAGTTTAAACATAGAAACATAGAAAATAGCTGCAGGAGTAGGCCATTCGGCCTTTCAAGCCTGCACCGCCATTCAATATGATCATGGCTGATCATCCAACTCAGTATCCTGTACCTGCCTTCTCTCCATACCCCCTGATCCCTTTTAGCCACAAGGGCCGCATATAACTCCCTCTTAAATATAGCCAATGAACTGGCCGCAACTACCTTCTGTGGCAGAGAATTCAAGAGATTCACCACTCTCTGTGTGAAAAATGTTTTTCTCATCTCGGTCCTAAAAGACTTCCCCCTTATCCTTAAACTGTGACCCCTTGTTCTGGACTTCCCCAACATCAGGAACAATCTTCCTGCATTTGGCCTGTCCAACCCCTTAAGAATTTTGTAGGTTTCTATAAGATCCCCCCTCAATCTTCTAAATTCTAGCGAGTACAAGCCAAGTCTATCCAGTCCTTCTTCATAAAGGCAGGTAGAGGATACTGAGTTGGATGATCAGCCATGATCATATTGAATGGCGGTGCAGGCTCGGGCCGAATGGCCTACTCCTGCACCTATTTTCTATGTTTGTATGTTTGTAACATATAGTTGGCCTGAACCAAATGACAGACTTCTCTAAACTCTGTTTCTCCCATGGAAGGCAGCAATTGTAATATAAGCCTTTGGAAGTTCCAATACTGTATTTCCCTCAGGGGATCGTAAATCTCTGAAGTTCTCTGCCAGATAATTAGATATATTTTGATATATTTCAGGTGGAGAAGGATATCTAGAATGAGGGGTTGAGGATTATGGGGCAGGGGGACAGAGGTGGAGATGATGCCAGCGTGGATCTACAGTGATCTTATTGAATGGCGAGGCAGCTTGGACCAGATGGTCAACTCCTCTCCTGTTTTCTTGCATTCATGTTAATTACTGGGAATCTGACTGTTAGTTTAGTTTGGAGATATAAACAGGCACTTCAGCCCACCGAGTCCGTGCCGACCGCCAATCCCAATAGACTAGTTCCATCCTACGCACTAGGGGCAATGTACAGAAGCCAATTAATCTACAAGCCTGCACATCCTTGGCATGTGGGAGAGCACCCGGAGAAAACCCACATGTTCACAGGGAGAACGTACAAACTCTGGATAGGTCTGGAGAACATGGATAGGTGACGTTTGGGGTCAATAACCTTCTTCAGACTGATTGTGGGGTTGGAAGGAAGCTGGAAGAGAGGAGGGGCAAGAACTAAGTCTGGCACATTATAGGTGAGCGCAGGCAAGGGGGTGTTTTGATGGGCAGATGGTTGGTGGAGGCCAATGATGAAAAAGCAAAAGGTGTGAGACAAAAGGATGGAAGAGTTATGAATTGTGAAACCAGAAAAAGGAATGTAGGTTAACACTTTGGTCGGCAGCTGTGTTGATGTGAAACCTAGAACCAGCCAATCTTATTGTGAAGAATATGGTCCAATTGCTGTGGATTTGTTGGTCATGACTTTACATTTGTTTGTTGCACTATTGTGAAGGAATGGAGACACAACAGCATTCCGTACCTTTTGAAAGATAATTATGTTTTTCTATGTTTCCAACCTAAGTGAAGATTATAATCCTTCATTGGCTTATGTTATCACATCTTGACATTCACATTTCTTTTAGTGCCTCTTTATATTTGCAGTGCTGCACTTGCCACAGAATGATCCATTTAATCAAACTCTGTGTTTTCTGTCCATTTATCCATCCACAATCCATGCTAATGTGTTAGCCTCCAAGCATAAGCATTAAGTCGCTACTGTAGAGGGCTGTGGAGACTCGATCACCAGAAACATTTAACAAAGAGGTGAATAATTGTCTTTGGAATATTGTGCGAAATGAGAGCCCTGTGGACTCGGCACGTGAGAGATGGTGATATGGACAGATCGCTGTCATGGTATTCAATGTCTGACAGGCCAAGGGGCTATTTTTAATGTCTCTTCCCCTTTCCCCATATAACCTATTTGCTTTCTGCCTACAAGGAGGCCTTGTACACCTTCTGTATTCACTGCCTTTTAAGGTACTTATATAAGCTCTTGTGTCTGCAATGTAAATGATGTGGTTTGCAAGAGCATGTCAGAGACAGGGAATCCTGTGATGAGCGACTTGCCTTCAGGCATCTCAACACCTTTCTGCCATGTACACATCTAGATTGCAATGAGAATCTCTGCTCTCCACTTGCCTGGATAAGTACAGGTCTAACAACACTCCAGAAGCTCAACACCACGCAGGCCAAAGCTGTCCGCTTGATTGGCATGCTGAGAAAGCTGGTCCAATCACGTCTTGTGCTTGTTAGCAGGTTCACTTCTTCAATGTCTGTCACTAGCTTCACCTGGTTAGTCAGTGTCACCCAGTGTTGCTGGCAGTGTTCCAGCTGGATGCTTCACTAATGACACGGCAGAAGGTGATTCTTCTCATCAGGTTCACGCTGGCTGCTCAGAGAGCAGTAGCCCTCATCTCTTGTTCTCACTCTCTATACCCTGGTAACTCATCCCGCCTCCCCAGGCCCGTCAACTTCACATTGATTCTTTTTACCCAGAGGATATTTACAGTGGCCAATTCATCTACTTGCTTGGCCTTGTGATGTGAGAGGGAACCAGCTCGTCCAGATAAACCCCACATGTAAACTCCTGAGGAAGCAGTGTGCCTGGGTGACTGAGGCAGCACCGGCGAATGCTGCACCACTGAACTTAAATTGTGACCTTCCCAATGTATAAATAAAGTATAAATGAATAACTGAATGAATGCATGTAGTTTGAACATTCTTCCAGTGTCTGCGTGGGCTTCATCTAGGTTCTCCAGGTTTCTCTCATAACTCCATGATGTGCAGCTTAGTGGGTTCATTGGCCATTGTAAATTACCTCGAGGTGTCAATGAATGGTAAAATGTGTGGGCAGTTGATGGGAATGTGGAAAGAATGAAATGTAATTTGTATCGGATTAGTGTCAATTGATATATGATGGGCATCATGGACCCAAAGTCAAAGTCAAAGTCAATTTTATTCGTCACATACACCGGAAGGTGCAGTGATATGAATTTGCCAGCAGCGATACACTAAAAAAGAACACACAATACACAATAGAATTGAACACAAACATCCACCACAGCATTCTTCACTGTGGTGGAAGGCAACAAAGTTCAGTCAGTCCTCCTCCTTTGTTCCCCCGTGGTCGGGGCCATGAACCCTCCGTAGTTGCCGCTACGGACGGCCCGATGTACAGGCCCTCTCATCGGATTGATTGAAACTCCGACGTCGGGACAGTCGAACACACTCCGCGGCTTGGAGGTCCCGTATAAGCCACTTTCCTACCAGAGACCGCGGCTTCAGGATGTTATAGGCCGCAGGCCGGCGGTCGGAGCTCTTCCCAGTGGGCTGGAGGGCCTATTTCCATGCTGCTTGACACAATGACACATCAATGATAAACACAAACTGGGCTCATAGAAGACCAGGCGATATGTTGTAGTTTGTGGTCAGAGAATGTACCTCCATTGCTAATGCCGACAGGTGAATATGTCCCAATGAACAAAGTATTGGAGGTTAGACGCAAGAAGCTGGAGTAACTCAGTGGGCGGGACAGGCAGCATCTCATGTGAGATGGAATAGAAACATAGAAATTAGGTGCAGGAGCAGGCCATTCGGCCCTTCGAGCCTGCACCGCCATTCAATATGATCATTGCTGATCATCCAACTCAGTATCCCGTACCTGCCTTCTCTCCATACCCTCTGATCCCCTTAGCCACAAGGGCCACATCTAACTCCCTCTTAAATATAGCCTCAACTACCCTCTGGCAGAGAGTTCCAGAGACTCACCACTCTCTGTGTGAAAAAAGTCTTCCTCATCTCGGCCTTAAAGGATTTCCCCCTTATCCTTAAGCTGTGACCCCTTGTCCTAGACTTCCCCAACATCGGGAACAATCTTCCTGCATCTAGCCTGTCCAACCCCTTAAGAATTTTGTAAGTTTCTACAAGATCCCCTCGCAATCTCCTAAATTCTAGAGAGTATAAACCGAGTCTATCCAGTCTTTCTTCATAAGACAGTCCTGACATCCCAGGAATCAGTCTGGTGAACCTTCTCTGCACTCCCTCTATGGCAATAATGTCCTTCCTCAGATTTGTACGCAATACTCCAGGTGTGGTCTCACCAAGACCCTGTACAACTGAAGTAGAACCTCCCTGCTCCTATACTCAAATCCTTTTGCTATGAAAGCTAACACACCATTCGCATACCTGCCAACTTGTGAGATTGAAAAATCGGAATCCTATTAGTCTGACGTCAGTGAGGGCGGGGCACGTGACGTCAGTAAGGGGCGGGGCAAGTGACGTCACTAAGGGGCGGGGTACGTGACGTCAGTGAGGGCGGGAAAGTGACCTCAGGGGGGGTACACAAAAAGCTGGAGAAACTCAGCGGGTGCAGCAGCATCTAAGGAGCGAAGGAGATACACAAAAGGCTGGAGAAACTCAGCGGGTGCAGCAGCATCTAAGGAGCGAAGGAGATAGGTGACGTTTCGGGTCGAGACCCTTCTTCAGACTTTCTGCTGCACCCGCTGAGTTTCTCCAGCATTTTGTGTAACCCTCCATTCTCCAGCATCTGCAGTTTCTTCGTTAACAAAGTGACCTCAGTGCGGGGGGGGGGGGGGGGCAAGTGACGCCGAACGCCACCGTGGCGGGGCGGGGTCATGCGGCTGCGTGCTGACGTACACCCGTGCGTGTCCCCATAAGCGGCGCAGGCGCGGTGCGCTCTCTCGCTGTCTCCTCGCCGCCGCCGCCGCCATGGGTCGCATGCACGCTTCCATCCCAATTCCGAATTCCAATTTTTTTCGGAATATTGAGGAAAAAATCGGAATTCGGAATTGGGATGGAAAAATCGGAAGAATTCCGCCCAAATCGGAATAGTTGGCAGGTATGCATTCGTGGTATGGGTGACGTTTGGGTCGAGACCCTTCGTCATACTGGTGAGGGATGAGGGAAAGCAGAGATATAGACGGTGATGTGGAGAGATAAAGAACAATGAATGAAAGATATTCAAAAAAAGTATCGATGATAAAGGGAACAGGCTATTGTTTGCTGTTTGTTGAAAATGAGAAGCTGGTGCGACTTGGGTGGGGGAGGGATAGAGAGAGAGGGAATGCCGGGGCTACCTGAAAGTATGGAAGGTGATCACAGCTGGTGAGTCTGTAAACGGTTAAAGTTTTCAGCAGAAGAGGGAGAAAATGTCTCTGATGTGAAGAAAAATTGTTCTTACTGTCTCAAAGGGAATTAAATATACGATCTGACTTCTCACTAACTGATGAAAAGAGTACAAACACGCATCAGACACCAGCTTTTGGCTAAATCAACATTTCTTATTGGTAAGGACAAGATACAGCAGAACTTGAACCCACACATTTTTTCCACAAAACATTTATGGACAACTCTGATCTTCCAATTAGTGGCATTTGCTCGACAGATCGTCAGGTTTCAAACTCCAGAAACCTCATTAAATAAATGAAAAAAGTAAACAAAATAATATTTTAAACTAGACCTACATTGTCTCCTCAAGCATTGGCAACTGATTGGCTTATTGTCACTGCTCTGTTTTCCTTTCCTGTGGGACGGAGGATGATCCACACACTGTGTTCACACCGGTTATCTCTGCCAAGATTCCCTCAGTGAAACCCAATGTTTGTATGGTGGGAGTAGCAGCCAGACATTGCCCTGGGGTGAGAGGAGGGAGCTGAGTAGCAGGAGACACGCAGAGAGGAAAACACCCCCTCTATCTACTTGTAGCACTCGGATGACAATAATGCTAAATAGTTCAAAACAAAATCAGCTCTATTTACTCTGATCATGCCAGGGAAATATTCAGATGGTTTGACATTAGTCACATCTGAAGCAAGGCAAAGTCGATTCTGTTACTCACCCAATTCCATTCTCTTACACTTTGAAGTCACATTCTGACTGCCAATCACTGAGATGCTGACACAACGCCTGATCATTTGAGTCTCAAGAACTGCAACCAACAAACTCACTTGCCTTAGTTGTCTTTGATGACTGAATAGACGGAGTAATTGGATTGATGAGCAGTGTGTTACTTCTGTTCAGTCACATATTTAGAAACATCGGGACAGGAAGCGACCATGATATTCCCTTGAGATTGTTGCATTATTCAATGGGATCACTGATTGGGGATGATCAGCCATGACAGTGAATGACAGTGCTAGCTCGAAGGGCCGAATGGCCTCCTCCTGCACCTATTGTCTATTGTCTGTCAAGGCTGATCGTGATCAAACCCCAGAGCCGTGCTTTTTCTGTGTTTCCCTTCAACCAATCAATTTCAGATTTTAAATGAATGTTTGACGGCATAAATTGAATTTGTGGAAGAGATTTAGAGTATTTTATATGAACTGTTATTTGCTGACTTTACTCGTGTAAGGTATGGCTTTAATTTTAAACCATAGAAACACAAGAGACTGCAGATGCTGCAACTGGCTTGGCGGGGCGCCCAGCATCATCTGTTGTGTGAAGGGACTTGTCGACGTTTTATGTTGTGACCCTGCATCAGAGCCATGTTTTACCACATGATCTCTAGTCCCTGACTGCCCAACCACCACTACCACAGAAACACAAGTGGCCACAGTAGGGAAGCAACCATTCAGCGTGTGTACATCTGTACATGTTGTGTATATGAGCTAACTCGCCATTCCACTGCCCCACTCTTCAACCTCTGTCCTTTCAGATACTCACCCAGCCTTTATAACATTGCACCTGAAGCACCTCCATTACTCCCCTGCAGTGCGCAACAAATGCCAACATGCCTGGCCTTCAGAATCCCCTCAAGCAACTTTCTAACCACTGATAAACACAAGAAGGTGGAGTAACTCAGTGGGTCAGACAGCATCTCTGGAGAAACCTTCTAACATTGATGCTTGGATCACTGGCCTTTAGCTCCCTGGCTCTATGCACAGCATTGGAACACTCCAGTCTTCCAGCAGCACACCTGTGGTGATCAGAAATACAAATACAGCCTGTATTTTTTTTCACTCTTACTGGAACCCATTGGCCCTGAACTGTTATCATGTCTGTTTTAAAATACTAACACTTCGCAACAGTCATTTTACCCACCACATCTGTTCCCAGTCTACCTTTGACAGATCCTCTCATGATATTGTAATCCCCGCTTTCCAGACCTTTACTTTGCAATGAAGGTTAGGATGAGCTGAATCAGAGTCTGATGAAAGGTTATTGGCTGGCCTATATCCTTGGCACAGGTCTCTTTAATACAACGTACCAGTGATTTGGTCTCCTCCGGCATCTCCTAATTCCCAACTTGAGCCGCTTTGTTTATATTCCTGGGGATGGGTGAGGAGGGGGGGGGGCGGGGGGGGGGGGGGGGATGGGTGGGGGGGAGGCTGATGTATCGGGAGAGGTTGAGCAGAACTAAGACTCCTTGAAGCGCAGGATGAAGAGGGGTGATCTTATAGAGGTGTACAAAACCAGGAGAGGAACAGGCTTGGTAAACATACAGGGTCAATCCAAACACAGGCAGGTGGGACTAGTGTAGGTGGGACTAGTGTAGATGGGACTAATGTACATGGGACTAGTGTAGATGGGACTAGTGTAGATGGGGCTGGTGTAGATGGGGCTGGTGTACATGGGACTAGTGTAGATGGGGCTGGTGTAGATGGGGCTGGTGTACATGGGACTAGTGTAGATGGGGCTGGTGTAGATGGGGCTGGTGTAGATGGGGCTGGTGTAGATGGGATGGTGTAGATGGGATGGTGTAGATGGGACTACTGTAAATGGGACTAGTATAGATGGGACTAGTGTAGATGGGACTAGTGTAGATGGGGCTGGTGTAGATGGGGCTTGTGTAGATGGGACTAGTGTAGATGGGACTAGTGTAGATGGGACTAGTGTAGGAACTAGTGTAGATGGGACTAGTGTACATGAGACTAGTGTAGGGGCTAGTGTAGATGGGACTAGTGTAGATGGGGCTAGTATAGGGACTAGTGTAGTTGGGACTAGTGTAGATGAGACGTGTAGGGACTAGTGTAGATGGGACTAGTGTAGATGGGACTAGTGTAGATGGGACTAGTGTAGATGGGACTAGTGTAGATGGGACTAGTGTAGGGACTAGTGTAGATGGGACTAGTGTAGGGGCTAGTGATGGGACTGGTGTAGATGGGACTAGTGTAGGGACTAGTGTAGATGGGACTGGTGTAGATGGGACTAGTGTAGATGGGACTAGTGTAGATGGGACTAGTGTAGGGACTAGTGTAGATGGGACTAGTGTAGGGACTAGTGTAGATGGGACTAGTGTAGGGACTAGTGTAGATGGGACTAGTGTAGGGACTAGTGTAGATGGGACTAGTGTAGATGGGACTAGTGTAGGGACTAGTGTAGATGGGACTGGTGTAGATGGGACTAGTGTAGATGGGACTAGTGTAGATGGGACTAGTGTAGATGGGACTAGTGTAGGGACTAGTGTAGATGGGACTAGTGTAGGGACTAGTGTAGATGGACTAGTGTAGGGGCTAGTAGATGGGACTGGTGTAGATGGGACTGGTGTAGATGGGACTAGTGTAGATGGGACTGGTGTAGGGACTGGTGTAGATGGGACTAGTGTAGATGGGACTGGTGTAGATGGGACTGGTGTAGATGGGACTAGTGTAGGGACTAGTGTATATGGGACTGGTGTAGGGACTGGTGTAGGTGGGACTAGTGTAGGGACTGGTGTAGATGGGACTGGTGTAGGTGGGATTAGTGTAGATGGGACTGGTGTAGGGACTGGTGTAGATGGGACTGGTGTAGGTGGGATTAGTGTAGATGGGACTAGTGTAGGGACTAGTGTAGATGGGACTGGTGTAGGGACTGGTGTAGATGGGACTAGTGTAGGGACTAGTGTATATGGGACTGGTGTAGGGACTGGTGTAGGTGGGACTAGTGTAGGTGGGACTGGTGTAGGGACTGGTGTATATGGGACGTCGCTTTTAAATCTGGCGACGCTGAGGGATACAGCTCATCCAGGGCCAATCTGAAAAAGGGAATTGGGAATGCTAAACTCAATCACAAACGGCGGATCGAGCAGCATTTCCGAAACAACTCTGACCCCAGGCGCATGTGGCAAGGAATCGAATCCATTGCCGATTACCATAAAGTCAACACCCACCCCCCCCCCCCCCCCCCCCAAGACAACGCCTCCCTTCCTGACGAGCTTTGACCGGGACAACAAAACTCCAGCCATCAAAGTTGCTCCACCCCCGAATGAACAACCCCTCAGTCTCTCCACCTCTGCTGTACAAGATGCACTGAGCAAGGTGAATGAGCACAAAGCTGCCGGCCCCGATGGCATCCCCGGGCGGGTGCTCAGGGCATGTGCTGGACAACTATCCCTGGTCCTCACTGACATTTTCAATCTGTCACTGGCCCAGGGTGTCGTCCCCACTTGCCTCAAGACATCTACCATTGTGCCAGTGCCCAAACAATCAGCGACAGGGAGTCTCAACGATTTCCGGCCAGTGGCACTCACCCCTGTCATAGCCAAGTGCTTTGAGCGGCTGATCTTGGCTCATCTCAAAGCCAGCCTCCCCCCCACACTGGACCCCCATCAGTTTGCCTACCGGACCAATAGGTCAACAGAAGACGCCATATCTGCGGCCCTACACTCTGCCCTGACCCACCTGGACAGTAATAACACCTACATCAGGTTGCTGTTCATTGACTTCAGCTCCGCCTTTAACACTGTCATACCCGCTAGCTTGATCACCAACCACTGCATCCCTAAGCATGGCTCCAACGCCATCATAAAATTTGCCGACGACACCACGGTGGTAGGACTGATCAGTGATAACGACGAGTCAGCCTACAGGGAGGAGGTCCAGCACCTGACAACCTGGTGTGCCGATAATAACCTTGTCCTCAACTCCCAGAAGACGAAGGAAATCATTGTTGACTTCAGAAAGAACAGAGGGGGCAGACACATCCCCATCCATATAAACGGGACTGAGGTGGAGCGGGTCTCCAACTACAAATTCCTCGGGGTACACATCTCGGAGGATCTGTCCTGGTCCCTCAACACCTCCAAGCTGATCAAAAAGGCGCAGCAGCGCCTTTAGTTCCTGAGGAGGCTCAAAAAAGCCCACCTGTCCCCCCAGATCCTGACCAACTTTTACCGCTATACCATCGAAAGCATCCTGACCACCTGCTTTACGGTATGGTACAGCAGTTGCACCGTAGCAGACAGGAAGGCACTACAACGGGTGGTGAAAACCGCCCAGCACATCATCGGTGCCCCGCTCCCTGCCATGGATGCCCTCCACCGAAAACGGTGTCTGAGACGGGCCGGGAAAATCATCAAGGACCCCTCCCACCCTAACCATGGACTGTTTGCCCTCCTACCATCGGGGAGGCGGTACAGGAGCCTCAGGTCCCGCACCAGCAGGATGAGGAGTAGCTTCTATAACAACACCATCACACTGCTGGACTCGGAGTCCCGCTGATAGATTTTTACATCTGTATTTATTTATCTGTATTTATCTATATATTGCTATCACTACGTACTGACACTAAACTGCATTTTGTTGTACCCATACTTGTATCTGTGCAATGACATTAAAGTTGGATTGAATTGAATTGAATTGAATTGACTAGTGTAGATGGGACTAGCGTAGGGACTAGTGTAGATGGGACTAGTGTAGATGGGACTAGCGTAGGGACTAGTGTAGATGGGACTAGTGTAGATGGGACTAGTGTAGATGGGACTAGTGTAGGGACTAGTGTCGATGGGACTAGTGTAGGGACTGGTGTAGATGGGACTAGTGTAGGGACTAGTGTAGATGGGACTAGTGTAGGGACTAGTGTAGATGGGACTAGTGTAGATGGGACTAGTGTAGGGACTAGTGTAGATGGGACTAGTGAAGGGACTAGTGTAGATGGGACTAGAGTAGATGGGACTGGTGTAGATGGGACTAGTGTAGATGGGACTGGTGTAGGTGGGACTAGTGTAGATGGGACTAGTGTAGATGGGACTGGTGTAGGTGGGGACTAGTGTAGGGACTAGTTTAGATGGAACTAGTGTAATGGACTAGTGTAGATGGGACTGGTGTAGGTGTGTAGATGGGACTAGTGTAGATGGGACTAGTGTAGATGGGACTGGTGTAGATGGGACTAGTGTAGGGACTAGTTTAGATGGAACTAGTGTAGATGGGACTAGTGTAGATGGGACTGGTGTAGGTGAGACTAGTGTAGATGGGACTAGTGTAGATGGGACTGGTGTAGGTGGGACTAGTGTAGGGACTAGTGTAGATGGGACTAGTGTAGATGGGACCAGTGTATGCACTAGTGTAGATGGGACTAGTGTAGATGGGACTGGTGTAGGGACTGGTGTAGATGGGACTAGTGTAGATGGGACTGGTGTAGATGGGACTAGTGTAGGTGGGACTGGTGTAGATGGGACTGGTGTAGATGGGACTGGTGTAGATGGGACTGGTGTAGATGGGACTAGTGTAGGTGGGACTAGTGTAGATGGGAATGGTGTAGATGGGACTAGTGTAGATGGGACTAGTGTAGGTGGGACTGGTGTAGATGGAACTGGTGTAGATGGGACTGGTGTAAATGGGAATGGTGTAGATGGGACTAGTGTAGATGGGGCTGGTGTAGATGGGACTAGTGTAGATGGGGCTGGTGTAGATGGGACTAGTGTAGATGGGGCTGGTGTAGATGGGACTAGTGTAGATGGGACTAGTGTAGGGACTGGTGTAGATGGGACTAGTGTAGATGGGACTAGTGTAGGGACTGGTGTAGATGGGACTAGTGTAGATGGGACTAGTGTAGATGGGACTGGTGTAAATGGGACTGGTGTAAATGGGACTAGTGTAGGTGGGGCTGGTGTAGGTGGGGCATGTTGGTCGGTTTGGCAAGTTGGGCCTGTGGGCCTGTCTCCACACTGTTTGATTCTATGACTATGAAATATCTCTGCTTCTCTCTCACAATACACTGTGTGACATGCTGAGTGTTTTCAGCACTTTCCATTTTATATCAGATAATGTAAACCAGGACTTGAATAAATCCTTAAAAGTGACCATGCAATGAATTCTAAGGATTGAGCTGGCAAATCAAAATGGCCTTGGCAGGGGATTGAGAAATCAGAAGTGTCCGTGGTTATGAAATGCTTCTGAGCGACACAGGTTACATTGAGTTAAGTATATTTTGACTGTGACAAATGATTGGTTTCTTGTCTTTTTCCCATGGAGGGCTAAAGCATTTCTATTGTGGCAGAGTATTACCAGCAGCCACACAAGCAGCTCTCTGAGCGTTTGATGCATAGTGGATTTTCACATTTCGCAGCCAGCATTCATATTTTCAGTTCTCACCTCAATGCGGTGATGACCTTAATTCTGTTGTCATTCACAACATGGAATAAAGAGAGGTGGCTCACACACAGCAGAGCATCAACGGTATTATATACAGATAATCCAGATCAGTGATCTGTACACTCATTCCCAGGCTGCATGGGAAGCAGGGAAGATGAAACAAATGATATCACTGACTCACAAAATGGTGAATCAACTATTCTCCTTTGTTTTTGGGAATCCCTGGGTTAAGGAAACTGTGAGGCAGTTCCATGTGTTGTGAGGTGGCTGGCACAGGTTTGGAGGTGAGCTTGACAGGGTGGCTGGGTGATGAGTGCGGTGTTTAGGGTGTTGTGTGATCCATACATCGCCTCTGCGCACGCCCGTGACAGACAGACACTCCAGGAGATTAGAGAACATCCCATATGTTCCTTCACCATTTTGAATGGTCAAGGCCTACAAGGACTGAGAATGTCCTTGCAGCAATTCATCTGTCTTTACCTGACCTTACTCTCTTATCCCTTCTTAAACGTTCTGCTCCATTACTTCTGGAGACGTCTATAACCTCTCCTGCACTCTCTTTCTCTTTAACTCCACCCATACATTTCCAACTTGTTGACCCATTTAGTTTAAAACTTGTATTATCAGGGGAATCTCACCTGGTTCTTGATTCCCCTCCTCTGGGTAAAGGACTCTGCACGTTCACCCTTCTTCTTCTTCTTGCGTGTGGCGTGCACAGCCTAAAGTTGTAGGACAACTTGTTCTATTTGATTTTCTGTTTGTGCAGGTCGAGTTGATTGCATTAGTCCAAACAGGGCGGACCACGTGAAGGTTGCAATCTTCCACCCCCACATTCACCCTATCTATTCCCCTCATGATTTTCTAAAGTTGATGTTTCGGGTCAAGGTGAAAGGTCCCAAGCTGAACCATTGTCCATTTCCCTCTACAGATGCTGGCTGCCTGATCTGCACAGCACCTCTGGCAGCTTCTGTTATTTTGTTACAGATTCCAGCATCGACAGTCTCTTGTGCCTCCATGAACAATTATTTGTTGCAAATCTTGCAACTTAGTTCCTGAAAATACACAAACAGAAAGCAAGTCAAGTCAAGTCAAGTTTATTCGTCACACATGCATACGAGATGCACAGTGAAATGAAAAGTGGCAATGTTCGCGGACTGTGCAAAAAACTACAAAACAGAATAGAACAGAATCAGTAATTACATATTTGTGAGAAAAAAACAGCAATTTTAAAAAGACACCACACAACAGTAGTTTGGTCCAGTAAAGTTAGTCCCTGGTGAGATAGGGGTTTACAGTCCTGACGGCCTGTGGGGAGAAACTCCGTCTCATCCTCTCTGTTTACACAGCGTGACAGCGGAGGCGTTTGCCTGACCGTAGCAGCTGGAACAGTCCGTTGCTGGGGTGGAAGGGGTCCCCCATAATGTTGCTGGCTCTGGTCCTGCAGGGGGGGTGAGTGTAGTTCCCACAGTGCGTTCAGCCAAACGCACTACTCTTTGCAGAGCCTTCCTGTCCTGAGCAGAGCTGTTCCCAAACCAGATTGTGATGTTTCTGGACAAGATGCTTTCTACAGCCCCAGAGTAGAAGCACTGAAGGATCCTCAGAGAGACTCTGGATTTCCTCAGCTGCCTGAGGTGGTAAAGGCGCTGCCTTGCCTTACTCACCAGTGCGGCAGCGTGTGCTGTCCATGTCAGATCCTTGCAGTTCACTGTAGCTGCAAACCGCTTTGTAGACTCAACCATTCGATCTCCGTTAAAGGGGAAAACATGGTTTAATGAGAGCCCAGCTTGACTGCAGCAGTTTATTTATTTCCATCTGGAAAATATTGTCGGATGATTGGGAGGGCAAGAAAGCTGGCTTCCTACACACAGTAGCAAAATAAAGCAAATGCTCCAATTCAGTAGTAGATTGAAGCTTTCTTGTGAATAATTCTATTCTCATCTCTCTGGAATCATTAAACAATTACTACCATAACAGCCGATAAAATACTACGTTTATACTTGGGTAGACAAAAATGCTGGAGAAACTCAGCGGGTGAGGCAGCATCTCTGGACCCGAAACATCGCCTATTTCCTTCGCTCCATAGATGATGCCTCACCCGCTGAGTTTCTCCAGCATTTTTGTCTACCTTCGATTTCCCAGCATCTGCAGTTCCTTCTTAAACAAGTTTATACTTGGAATCAGAAATGCTATTCTCACTGACCCTGAAACATTGGCATCAACAACGACCATTTATATTGAAAATAGCCGCCATGCTTTGCGATTGGTTGGGATTATGGTTTTGAAGGTGGAGCTACAGTCGATAAATAGGATTTTGACATTGGTGATGACACAAGGAACTGCAGATGCTGGAATCTTGTGTAGAACACCAAGTGCTGGAGTAACTCCGTGATTCAGGCAGCATCACTGGAAGCCATCGATAGACAGCACTTTGACTCAATTCCCTTCTTTGGACAAAGGTGTTATCTTTCAAAGGTGTCCAGGTGCTATTAAAGGTGAAGTTCCAGCGATGAGTATCGGGCCATGGCCATTGGTGCCTTTGTGGATGTGTTGTGACATCCGTGAATGAAGGCTGTCGTGGAGCTGGAGTGAATGTCAGAGCCACAATCACCAGCCTCTTGAAGCATCTCATGATGATCAACGTCAGAGCCACTGGAGGCAGTCATTAAGCCACGCTAGATTGCTTTCCCTTATCCCCGGGATGATAATGGTCTTCTCAAAGCCAAAAGTAACCTCAGAATGAGGTAGGGCTGTTAAAGATGTCAGCAGCAGCAGGTCTTTGGGATGTGAGACGTAACCAGTGCTGAGAACATGCAAACTCTACAGAGACTGCACCCAAGGTTTGGATCGAACCCGGGACCCTGTTGCCGTGACGCAGTAGCTCTACCTGCTGCACCAGTATGTCGCCCGTTACTGTGAGTTTCAGTGCACTGACAAGTACTGTGCCATGTTTTGTGATCAGACGTCTGCACCAGACAGGGGCACAGTCTGGTGGGACATTTACAGTGGCACATGTTATCAGCACCCATGCTGTGCTGACCAAGTATATTGTGGCATGCCCCTCACGTGTGCAGGTATCCAGCGTGCTTTGTCCTGAAGAGACATCTGCTAATTATTGATGGGCAACAGTGGAAAGTTAAATTGCAATAGTGTCAGCACAATACTCTGTGGAAACGCTGTTTAGATCGCCCATTGCAGATTGCACCCATCTTTGGCTACTTTCTGTATGGGCAGTTTTTGCTTCATGTTTGTAAATAATATTCCATTGATCCCATTTGCACCATTCTGTGAAGTTCCAATCTCATCTCAGCTGCTATTCCTCGCCGGCCACTGAATAAATATGATATTTCTGGTCAAATGATGACTAGCTAACAAATTGCAGAGCCGACTGGAAACCTTAGAAGCTGGATCTAGACATTTCTCTGAGCTGAGACTTTGGTGCACAAAATGGAACCGTGTCTTACTTTAATCTGATTATATTTTTATCAAAGTGCCCATCCTGGCCTGATATTGTGATTGCGCCACTGCTGTAGACTGCACTCTGCTCCTGACCCTTCACCGCAGCTGTACCCGCACTGACCACGTGTACACACCAGGCTGGGGCACAAGGTGCCATTGGGGAGGGGCAATAGACAATAGAAACATAGAAACATAGAATTTAGGTGCAGGAGTAGGCCATTCGGCCCATCGAGCCTGCACCGCCATTCAATATGATCATGGCTGATCATCCAACTCAGTATCCCGTACCTGCCTTCTCTCCATACCCCCTGATCCCATCAGCCACAAGGGCCACATCCAACTCCCTCTTAAATATGGCCAACAATAGGTGCAGGAGTAGGCCATTCGACCCTTCGAGGCAGCTGGGAGAAGGAGGGGAGAAATGAGGAAGTGGGAAATAGACAATGGAGACAGACAAATTCTTGATTAGATCGGGTGTCAAGGGTTACAGGGCGAAGGTAGGAAAATGGGATAGGAGGCAGAGATCAGTCATGATTGAATGACGGAGTAGACTCGATGGGCCGAATGGACTAATTCTATCCCATAACTTGTGGGAGAGGGGCCAGGTGACCCACGAGGAGGGCAGGTCGCAGTGACTGGAGGGTGCAGGTGGCGATTTGGGGGGGGGAGGGTTGAACACTGGGTGTGTGGAAAGGGGGGGGTGTTGGAAGTGACCGGGGGGGAGGGAGTAACCGATGAGAGTAGGGGAGTGGGACAAGGTGATCGGGGTGGGGGAGGGGGAGAAGATGACAGGTTAATATTGGACGGGGAGAGAAGTGAGTAATGCTGACATCTGCGTTCCCCACACAACAAACACTTACACCATCGGATCCTGTGTAATGGTCGTGCTTCTGGAGTAGAGATTCCACAACATTCATCAGTAATGCCTGTCTGCAAAAGGCAGCACTTGTAAATCAACCTCGGAGACTCTGAAAGTAAAAGTAGTCTCAACGGAGACCTCCTCATTGTCGTGTGGGTCCTACTCGATCTATCATTGCCCTATTGTGAGAGGAATGTTGATAACTGTGAGTACGAGACTAATGTGGCCACGCACATTGGTTTCATCATCACGCGCACATCATACAAGGAGTAACGTCTACACTAGATGCGTTGTGCCAGGCAATGCCCAATCCAGTTACAGTGGATGGAACGGAAACCTCACATAGATCAAACACTTCCCGACACTAACAGAGCTTTCTGCTGCATCGCACTCAACGTTATAATGTTATATTTCAGAAGGAAAAGTGCTGGAAGAATCGAAGGTAGACAAAAATGCTGGAGAAACACATCGGGTGAGGCAACATCTATGGAGTGAAGGAATAGGCGACGTTTCGGGTCGAGACCCTTCTTCAGAAATCATGTATTAATAACCTTTGTGTTATTTTAAATCAGACTTTAATGTACTTAATCTTGCACTAAATGTAGTGTTCTTTATCCGCACGCTGTCTGTGAGCGGTTTGTTTTTTTCTCTGACTGGTCAGCACGCAACAAAAGCTTTTCACTGTACCTCGGTACACATGACAGTAAACTACACTGCTGTTATATTAGCATTACAATGTTTAATGTCATACTGTTATTTGAGAAGGGTGACAGCAAGGACAAGCGAGGGAACTAGAGGCTGGAGAGCCTGACATCAGTGGTGGGCAATCTGCCTGGGCCCGTTAGGAACTGGATCTACCAATATTTGGAAAGGCACAGAAAAGAGTTTTTGGAATCCAAGGTGAGTTAAACAATTGTGTGGAGGAAGGAATCAAAGGGTAGTTGTGGTGGGTTGTTTTTCTGATTGGAGGCTGGCTGTAATCATGGTTTGTTGCGGGGATCACTGCTGCTTCCTCTGTTGCTTGGTATCTCGAGTTGCAATTTAGATTCCAATGCAGTTCATTAACATTGTTTCAAGGGGACACCAGAATTCATGGTGTCAGGAAGGAAGGATATCTAAGTTCACAACAGAATCTAGATCCGTTGGGAATGTAGGCCGGGGTATGGTAAACGGAAGTTAACTTTGACATACGGAAATGGAATACCTCCAATTGTGAGGTGTTCCACGTTGGTATGTCAACCCAAGTAAGGTCTTATAAATGAATGGTAGAGCCCTGAACAGATAGATGTGCCAATACACATTCATGCTCCTCAGAGAGTGGCGAGTCAGGTGGCACTCTGTAGATCTGCTCCCCCTAATACTAACACACATATGTTATACACCACTTGGATCCATAATCCAGTCCGGGTCTTACCTTACAATATGTTTTCAGCCACTACTCGTTACTGGGGATGTAGTCAGGGTGGTGACTACTTACAGTGTAACTTTACTCTCTGCTAATAAACTTGCTGGAGCGTGACTTGGTGCGTTCTTTATTAGCTCTACACACTGTAACATTCACTGGGCAGGTGGTGACTGGGCGTAAAGCAGGTGCCCAGCAGTAAAGTCACTGCCTCACAGTGCCAGAGATCCGGCGTCGTCCTTGACAATGGCTGCTATCTGTACAGAGTTTGTACGTTCTCTCTGTGACTGCGTGGGTTTTGTCCGGGAGCTCTGGTTTCCTCCCATATTCCAAAGATATACAGGTTTGTAGGTTAATTGGCTTCTGTAAAATTGTAAATTGTTGCTAGTGTACAGGATACACTAGTGTACGGGGTGGTTGCTGCTCAGTGGGCCGAAAGGATTGTTTCCATTGCATTTGTAAAGTCTAAAGTAAAGTCGAAAGCTGTACAAGTCATTGCTGAGACCACAATTGGAGTACTGTGTGTAGTACTGGTCCTCCAGAAGGATGTCATGGATTTGGAAATGCGTCACAAGGATGCAGCCTGGGCTTGAGTTGTAGCGAGGGGTTGGATAGGCAGGAGGGTGGGAAGCTGAATGGTGACCTTATTGAGGTGTACAAGATTAATGCAAACGCTCACAGTCTCTTCCCCCAGGATAGAGGATTCTAAAACTAGAGGACATTGGCTTCAAGCGGGAGGGGAAACATTTAAGAGGCACCTCGGGGGCAACATTTTCTCTCAGAGGGTAGTTCGTATCTAGAGCTAGAAGAGCAGATACACTTACTTTTAAAATTCATTTGGACCGATCTCGGGATTGTAAAGTTTAAAGGGATATGGGCCAAATGCAGGCAAATGGGATTAGCCAAAAAACAACTTGGTTGATATGGACAGTGGCCTGTCCTGGCAAAAATATACCAGAGCCAATACTAATACGAAGAAAGAGATGAACAAGGACTATTTCTGATTCACTTTCTGGGAACATGTAGAGGTAAAGCCCATCCCTCAGCCAGGACCCCGTGTCAGACACCGTGTAGACACCGGGCTAGACAACCATTACAACTCATGTTAGGTCTCCGCTACAGGAGCAGCAATACTGACTGCTTCAAACCACCTGGAACAAAAACAATCATTGCTGTGGAAAGAGAAACCAGTCAAGGTTTTAGATCCATGACCTTTCCTTGGGATTTCAGATTCCAACATCTGCTGGAATTTCTTTTCCCTTCAAACAACCTGGGTATTATTATTTCCCTTCAAACAACCTGGGTATTATCTTAAAATATTACAGAAATAAGAGCATGATTCCAATTTAAGAATGTTACCACAGCAAAAGATGGAGCTTTTTGTATTTCTGCAGCTCCTCTGCAACCTCGGGACATTGCAAGAGCCACATGTCCAGTGAGGTATCACCAAGAGCTGTCACTGTTCTAACGCAGCCACCATCGTTCATCTTGTTTATCATATTCACCCAGCTTCAATTTCAAATTACTGCGTATAATGATGATTTTCTATATATTCACCGTTGTCATTTCTCTCTCACTGCTCTTGGAATCCACAGAATGATCAGATGGTATAAAAATAACCCAGATAATTGCTTCCCCATCACTAGAGCAGACTCAAAGTAAACCTACCCATTTCGTTATGATGTGTGGAAGGAGAACTATAAATATAATATAAATATGAGTTGTATGCAGGAGTCAAAACAAACTGAGGCATTCCATCTGCTGCTCTATTTGAAGAGAAAATCTGCTCCTTAGTTTCTGCCAATAAACTGAATGCTGGGCTGCACACTGCACAATCGCGGAGTCAGTCACAGACGGTGATCCTGGACTTACACATGCCTCAGTGATTCCTTGCTGTGGACACATTTACCACAGGAGAGGAGGTTAGAGCGAGGGGGGGAAAGGTCGGGGAACGGGAATGAGGCATTAAAATGGAGAATGCGGGAACACTCAGCAGGCCAGTCAGTGCCTGTGCAAAAAGCGAGAGGGAGAGAGAGGGAACATCTCAATTAAATGTAGATGCAAGAGATTGCCGACACTGGACTCTGGAGCAAACAATACACTGCTATTTTCCACTTTCATGTGAGCCGCAACACCTCTCGCCTTCATTTCCACTTCCCCACCCAGATGCTTCCACCACCCCTCTGCCCATCACTCCTCCCACCCACTGGGTCCCCTATCCGCTCACCCACTCTTCCCCTCAGCTGTTCCTTACCAGGTCCCAGAATCTGCAACTCTTTGTTGTCTCCACATCTCCTTCCAATTGCCGTCGCTTTCTCCACTCCTCCCTCCCTCCCTCCCTCCCCAGCCCATTCCTGCTGATCATCACATCCACCTCTCACTTGCCAGCTCTGCCACCCCAAGCCCCTCCCCATCATCTCTTCAAACCCGCTATCTCCCCTCTTCTCTCTCAATCCAGATGAAAGATCTTGAGCACAAGACACCAAGGGTCCATTCCTCACACGGGTGCTTGCTGTTCCTCCAGCAATGTGTTTTTTTAATTCCAGTTACATGACCTGTGCTCAGTATTGGAGGAGGTTAGAAATCAGATAGCTCACAGACAACCACCGCCGTGTGACAGCCAGAGCACCTCCCTGTCATTCTGCCCGCCCATACACATGCTCACTTTACCTTCCTCCTCGCTACTAATTAAAACATGTTTGATTTCAAACTTTGGCAATTTTGATGAAAGATATGAATCATTACCTCTGCTTCTCTCTCCTCACACGCTGGCTGGGCTGCTGTGTATTTCCAGCAGTTCCTATGTAACATTTTGAACTTCCAGCATTTTCTGTTTTTTTGCTTTTTACAGTAGGAATAAGCTTCAGGATAAATCCGGAGCTGGGATTGTGGGTGTTCAGTCATTGACTTTGCCCTGACAATGCCTCGCTGCAGCTGACTGAGTTGCAGCTTGGTATTTCAGATTGATGCGCGGAGATGTTGCAGCTTTGGTATTTGCCACGGTGTAATCACGGACACCAGCATGCACTTAAAGCAACAATGCAAGCAATACTCACACACAGGGGCGCTTCGTTACTGGACGCTGTGGTGAAGGAAGCAAGTTGGGGCAGTGACCCCAGGGCTCGGGGACTTGGGCAGGTTGGGCAAGGTATCTACAGAAGGCATGGTTCTTGTTCAGGTGTGGGCTCACAGAGGACATCTCCTCCCCCAGTAGCCCTTCCCCTTCTCCCCCCCCCCCCCCCCCCCCCCCCCCCCCCCCCCCCGGCCAGGGGCGTGTAGTGCCGGGAAACCTCCTGCCCACTCTTCACCTTCAGCCCACAGGAGCAGGCAGTTTTCTCCAGCATGATGTTGGGTGCTGGGATCACTAATGCCGCAGTGATCAGCAACTGAGATGTGGCCAGAGTCAGAAGTCATTTGAGAGCAACTGTGACCTGGATCTCACTGCCAAGACACAGGCGTGTGTGTGTCACCATTCCCACTCAACAGGGCATTGTCTCACAAGATGATGTGAGCAGGATGATGAGGGGTGACCATATAGAGCTGTATAAAATCATGAGAGGAATAGATCAGGTAGACACACATAATCTCTTGCCCAGAGTAGGGGAATCGAGGAGCAGAGGACATAGGTTTAATGTGAAGGGAAATATATTTTGACAGGGAACTTTTTCACACAAAGGGTGGAACGAGCTGCCAGAGGAGGTAGTTGATGCTGGGACTATCCCAATGTTTAAGAAGCAGTTAGTCAGCTACATGGATAGAACATGTTTGGAGGGATATGGACCAAACGCAGGCAGGTGGGACTATTGTAGCTGGGACATGTTGGCTGCTATGGACAAGTTGGGCGGAAGGGCCTGTTTCCACACTGTATCACTCTATGACTAGTGTAGCTGGGACATGTTGGCCAGTATGAGCAAGTTGGGCCAAAGGGCCTGTTTCCACACTGTATCACTCTATGACTAGTGTAGCTGGGACATGTTGGCCAGTATGGGCAAGATGGGCCGAAGGGCATGTTTCCACACTGTATCACTCTATGACTAGTGTAGCTGGGACATGTTGGCCAGTATGGGCAAGATGGGCCGAAGGGCATGTTTCCACACTGTATCACTCTATGACTAGTGTAGCTGGGACATGTTGGCCTGTATCACTCTATGACTAGTGTAGCTGGGACATGTTGGGCAGTATGGGCAAGTTGGGCCGAAAGGCCTGTTTCCACACTGTATCGCTCTGTGACTCTATAAGAGATGGCGAAGATAGCACATTGTTTTTCACTACTTCAGAGTTGGCATCTTCACAGACAAATGTGTTTCATGCAGAAGTCTGAGTTCTTAAAGCAAGGTGTAAGAGACGTTGTGACAACTGTTCATGAAATTGGAGCAGTGATGAATGAATTCATGGGTACACAAAAGGCTGGAGAAACTCAGCGGGTGCAGCAGCATCTAAGGAGCGAAGGAGATAGGCGACGTTTCGGGTCGAGACCCTTCTTCAGACTGGTCAGGGATCAGGGAAACGAGAGATATAGACGGTGATGTGGAGAGATAAAGAACAATGAATGAAAGATATGTAAAAAAGTATCGATGATAAAGGGAACAAGCCATTGTAAGCTGTTTGTGGTGTGAAAATGAGAAGCTAGTGCGACTAGGGTGGGGGAGGGAGATAGAGAGAGAAGGAATGCCAGGGCCCGAGGGCTGAAGGAGAAGTGGGAATGGGAGGAGACAACAAGGGTTAACAGAATTGAGAAAATTCAATGTTCAAGCCCAGAGGATGCAGACTCCCCAAGCGGAATATGAGGTGCTGTTCCTCCAACTTGCGGTGTTGCTCACTCTGGCCGTGGAGGAGGCCCAGGACCGAGAGGTCGGATACGGAATGGGAGGGGGAGTTGAAGTGCTGAGCTACCGGGAGGTCGGGTTGGTTAATGCGGACCGAGCGGAGGTGTTCGGCGAAACGATCGCCAAGCCTCCGCTTGGTCTCACCAATATAGATCATCTGGCATCTGAAGCAGCGGATGCAGTATATGAGGTTGGAGGAGGTGCAGGTGAACCTCTGTCGGACCTGGAAGGACTGCTTGGGTCCCTGAAAGGAGTGGAGGGGGGAGGTGAAGGGACAAGTGTAGCATTTCTTGCGGTTGCAAGGGAATGTGCCCGGGGAAGGGGTAGAGCGGGAGGGAAGGGAAGAATTGACAAGGGAGTTGCGGAGGGAGCGGTCTTTGCGGAAGGCAGACAGGGGGGGAGATGGGAAGATGTGGCGAGTGGAGGGGTCACGTTGGAGGTGGCGAAACTGGCGGAGGACTATGTGTTGTATTTGCCGGCTGGTGGGGTGAAAGGTGAGGACCAGGGGGACTCTGCCCTGTTTGTGAGTGGGGGAATGGGGAGAGAGGGCAGTGTTGCGGGGTATGGAGGAGACCCTGGTGCGAGCCTCATCTATAGTGGGGGAGGGGAATCCCCGTTCTCTGAAGAATGAGGACATTTGTGATGACCTGGTGTGGAACACCTCATCCAGGGAGCAGATGCGGCGTAGACGGAGGAATTGGGAATAGGGGATGGAGTCCTTACAGGAAGCAGTGTGGGAGGAAGAGTAGTCCAGGTAGCTGTGGGAGTCAGATGGTTTGTAGTGAATGTCGGTCAGGAGTGTATCACCTGCAATAGAGATGGTGAGGTCAAGGAATGGTAGGGAAGTGTTGGAAATGGTCCAAGTGTATTTGAGTGCCGGATGGAAGTTGGTGGTGAAATGGATGAAGTCAGTCAGTTGTGTGTGGGTGCAGGAGGTGACACCAAAGCAGTCGTCGATGTAACGGAGGTAGAGGTCGGGGATGGGGCCCTGGTACGCCGAGAACAAGGATTGTTCGACGTACCCAACAAAGAGGCAAGCGTAGCTGGGCCCATGTGTGTGCCCATAGCTACGCCTTGTGTTTGGAGGAAATGGGAGGAGTCAAAAGAGAAGTTATTGAGGGTAAGGACCAACTCCGCTAGGCGGAGGAGGGTGTCAGTGGACGGGTATGGGGTAAGCAGGAGGAGGAGGTGTCCGAGAGTTGGCGCGCGGCCTCCGCTTTGTAGAATGAATTCATGTTGTGTTCCTTGTGGGTTACCTGCATCAGCTCCCTCTGGTGTATTGTTGTGGTATTAAAGATTGCTATATGGAGAAATCACTTAGTGATGGAAACGTTTGTTTTGCAGAGTCGTCCTAAATATTTGGTAACTTTTCTCTGGACAATAGATCCCAATTTCCCACAGGCACTGAGGTTCCCAGAAAAGTGGGCGGGATTGCTCTGGATCACAATAAAACACATGTTCTTTAGAATTGTGCCTACAAATGTTTGCAACTGAAGGGAGACACAAAATGCTGGAGTAAAGGGCCTGTCCCACTTACACGATTTTTTTCGGCGACTGCTGGCACCCGTCATAGTCGCAACAGGTCGCCGAAAATGTTCAACATGTTGAAAATCCAGCGGCGACCAGAAAAAGGTACGACTCTCTGGGCGACTACTCACCACCATACAGGCGTTAACCTGCGACATGTCGACACTTGACGCCTGTATGGTCGTGAGTAGTCGCCCAAAGAGTCGTACCTTTTTCTGGTCGCTGCTGGATTTTCAACATTTCGAAAAATCGTGTAAGTGGGACAGGCCCTTACTCAACAGGACAGGCAGCATCTTTGGAGAGAAGGAATGGGTGACGTTTCGGGTCGAGATCCTTCTTCAGACCGTTCTTCAAATATTTGCAACCCATGTGTTCCAAACAGTCTAAGGATTTAAAACTCAAGTGGATACCAGGTGGTGAAGTAACTCAGCAGGTCAAGAAGCATCTCCTGAGAACGTGGATAGATGACAGTTTGAGTCAAGACCCTTCTTCATACTGATCTACCTATCAATAACCCCCCTCGCCTATGTCGACCATGCTTGTGTCTTCCAGCTTTCTTCTCCCCCTCTACAATCAGTCTGAAGAAGGGTCTCAACCCGAAACGTCACCTATCCAAGTTGTCCAGAGATGCTGCTTGACCTGCGGAGTTACTCCAGCACTCTGTGTCCTTTTGTCTAATAACCAGCACCTGCACTTCCTTGTTTCACAAAGATCTGATGTGTCTGGACTTTGATGTCTGAAATGGGTGATATGAGCCCCAGTGTTGATTGTGTGAATGTACGCGCATGTACAGAGCCATGAGCCTCCAACAAGTTATTTTCTGACAAAAAGATTGATGTACAACAGCCAATAGCATTCCCTGAGCTGTTGTTTGTGAATGTACCGATGGTGCCAAGGTGGAAATCGTCCTTGCTTTCAGAAATTATCATCATGCTTGACTTCATCTCAGAGAATCAAACCTAACTGCAGGTTGGAGGGGTTAGAATGGTCAGGGAACGGAGCAGGCATTTAGAACATGCAGGGGCTGGTTGGGCTGTGAGCCTCTGGGTGGGGCTGAGTGGAGTGCTCGGTCCAGGAGGTGATCGCCACAGTCTAGCGCGTGTAGAACCAGGGGCTGTGGTTGCATCCACACTTAATACAGTCAAATGCACAGGAAACTGTATGATTTATAAAATATAACCTAATTATACCAGAGGTGCCCCGTTAAATTATGCAGTGTTCACTTTTTTTCAGAATGGTGTCACCCTTATTTTACTGTGGGTAAATTACAAAGGTCATAGATCGTGACATTTTGATCCAATTTCTCGTGTTAAATAATTAAAGCAAGCTGCAAATGACATCACACTTTTGAGAGGGAAGGTGGAACAATCAGTCTGCTTGGGCCTGGAAGTTGCTGGAATAATTACCTCATGCCTGAGGCCTGTACAAGCAGGTGGGCTTTGCTTTCTAAACATGATTTACAAATGAAAAGGGACATCAAATGAAGCTATTTCTAAGCTTCTGCTCGATGTTCCAATGTTATGCTTCCTTTGAATATTACCAGAGGACTGGATCTCGCTTCATTCCGCCAGTTCATCTACATTGGCAGGCCAGTGAGTAGTCAAACAATGGCTTTCTTGGACCAGATTTCAATGCCCCAAAGCAGCCGGCCATGGCAGCAACTCATCAGTGTGATGCTTTTGTTCACAAAGGGGTTTTAAGCAAATACCTCCTGCGAAAAGCAGTTGGATGCTGATGGTAATGTTTGGATTGTCAACAAGCCGAGTGCTTTGCCACACTGAGCACAGTCCTGGATCATGGCATCTGTGGTCGTCCCCAAGTAAGACAAGCTGCAGACATGTGGTCACCGGGTTGCTCGCAGGTTAGTGTGAGACATTGCCAGGAGATAGTGTTCAGTATATAGGGTCCTGACACCAACCAATCTGAAGAAAGGTCTTTTGTGTCATTTACCTTGCATGGTCCAATATACTGCAGGAGTGAGACACACAAGGGACTGCAGATTCTGGAATGTGCAGCAGAAAGCAAACTGCTGGAGCACCTCAGCAGACCAGGCAGCATCTGTGGAAGTTAAAGGACAGTCAAACATTCTAGTCAAGGCCCTTCATCCGGACTGGCAGCCTGGCCCGCAGAGTTCCTCCAGCAGTTAGTTTTACTGCAGGAGTTGGCCCTGTACACCATTCGATAACAAGGCCTTTCAAGCGTGGAGCTGTTTCTCCAACTTTCACACAACATGCTCTTTCTCATTCAAATACTGGCACATTATGTGGGGATGAATAGCAGAATCTTATTCATCCTTTGCCAATCATCACACACAAACTGCAGCAGATGACCAAAGCTGGTCTCCCTCTGCTTAACAAACTCAAATTCATCCAGACCCCTGCAACTTGCATCAGACGTTGGTCATCGATCCACACTGAGCTTTGTCAGCTTTTGATCCAGCAGCACATTGTGGTTTGAATTCTCACCTCTCCTTGTCCCCATCCCTGCAAAGCCCAGAGCCTGTTGCCATTCTCCAGGATCTCAGTGTGCACTAGTTCATGTCTGTGTCTTGACACAGCCTTGATTTGTCCCTCGAACACTGTTGGCCTTGCCTTCAATTGTCTTCCCTCATCTGTGGAATTCCCTTTCATAGGTAGCCCGTTGTAGCCCACTCTAGCCCACTCTGGCCCTCTGTAGCCCTCTGTAGCCCTCTGTAGCCCATACACCCTGCAGGTGACTCTTTAAATTGTACCTTCATCATCAGGTGCATGGTCCACAGTTTGATAATTCCACGTGAAACTCTTTAGAAATTGACTACATTAAAATTGCAGTTGTCCAAAGTACATGTCATGCCAGGAGATTCTGAATGAGGGGGTCAGAAGATCAAGAATCTTGTATTCATTCCATGCAACTGTACATTTTTTCCCAGTTTCTGTAAGTTTCTCATGGAAACATGATCTGAAACATAAACTCTGTTTTCTCTTCACGAACTTCCTGGCCTGCTGAGTGCTTCCAGCATTTCCTACTTTTATTCAGATATCCGGCATTGTCTGTGTTTTGGTTTGGAACGTGAAAGATTTGATTCAGTTGCATGAAGTTTTATGCTTTTCTTTGCATAACTTGGATTCTTCATTTAACATCCTTTTGTTTTCCACCTTCAACTAAGCGCTTGTGCTCCTATTCGTCTCCTCGTTTCACTGTGAAGTTTAAATTTTCATGAAGTTGTTTGCCACACTGGATTGACTTCAGTCTCTCTTCATGCTTCCTACATCCATCATTGGTTCTGAATTCTATGATGGTCATCGACACTAGTTGACATTTGAAGGTTGTGTGGTTAGAACAAGATCCAGAACAACAGGGAACGTGGGTAAAGGAATGACAGATGGACTTTAACTCAGACAAGTGCAAAGTGATGCATTATGGCAAGTTGAGCCAGGCCAGGACATGCACAGTGAATGACAGTCCCAGGAAATGTTGAGGGGGAATATCGACCTGGAATGTTGCCCGTCCCTTCACAGATGCTGCTTGATCCACAAAGTTCCTCCACAACTTTGTTTTTAGCTCCAGTTTCCAGCATCTGCAATCTTTTGTGTCTCCCTGGGGACTGTTGTTGGACAGAGACACGACGGGGTACAAATGAGGTGCATATATGCCACAGGGTGCCAGAGGAAGGAGTTGAGGCAAGTACAACACCAACATTGAGATTTAAAGGGGTACAAGCCAAACACAGGAACAAGAGATTTGTTGGGAAAGGCATCTTGGTTTGCATGGACAAGTTGGGCGGAATGGCGTGCTTCCTTGCTAAATGTGAACCAAGGTGGGAAATGTAACTGCAAACTGGTTTTGAACATTTGCACGTGTGGTGAGTGCAAAGCACACTCACTGGCTGACAGACTCTTTTGCACAAATACCAGCCAGTTTGCCTAGGATTGCCATCTGTTGCCTTGGCTTGAAAATCCAGTTTGCAACTGCCGCTCAGATGTACAAGGAGAAGATGCCATGGACAGGGATGTTGTCAGGGCTAAGGACCTTAATCATGGGGGAATAATGGACAGGCCATGATTAGAGCAGAGGAGCAAGGGAGATTTAACTTCAGTGTAGAACATTTTGACTGGCTTGACAGGGTTGAGCAGTTGGGGGCAGGGATGAATGGGAATGGGTGGAGAGATAATAAGAGGGTGGTGTGGATCTGGAGCTCATTCCGATAGTAGGCAACAGCCACAAAACCTGGGGAGAATGAAGATTAGATTTCATTAGATTAGTTTCATATTCATCAGGGTGCAGACTTCAGTGTAAACAGTGTACATAGAGTCGATGTTGCCAGGACTCGAGGGAGAGACCTATAGGGAGAGGTTGAGCTGGCTAGGAGTTTATTCATTTTTGTATTCGTTGGAGACCAGAGGACTGAGAGGTAATCTTACAGAGGTGTACACAATCATGAGGAGAATAGATGGGATGACTAGTGACTATATGACTGTGTATCAGATCATGGGAGGAGTATATCAGGTGAATGGAAAGAGTACCGGAATCCAAAGCAGGGGACATGGTTTAGGATGTGGGGGGTAAGATTTAATAGGAACCTGAGGGGCAACACTTTTACATAACGGATGGTGGGTGTATGGAACGAGGTGCTGGAGGATATAGTTGAGCCAGGTACTATCGCAACGTATACAAATTATTTGGACAACTACATGGATAGCATAGGTTAGACATTAGACAACAGATAATAGACAATAGGTGCAGGAGTAGGCCATTCGGCCCTTCGAGCCAGCACCACCATTCACTGTGATCACGGCTGGGTCATGGTTGAGAGGGTTGTGGGCTAAATGAAGGCAGGAGGGACCAGTGTAGTTGGGACATGTTGGTCGGCGTAGCCACGTTGAGCCAGGGGCCTGTTTCCACGCTGTCTGACTATGACTAATGTCTTGTTTTGTGCAGTTTTTCTTTCATCTGTCATGTAGAATTTGTGTAAAGTTACTATATACTTTATGTTTCTGTGAATTGTGGTCCATGTGGCCACGCAGTCGTGGCGCCCAGACTGAGTGACTGAGTACACAATGACAAGCAGCATCAGTGTGGAGGGTCAGGCTGGAGGAAATGTTATGGTCAGTTCTATCCGACTGAGGTCGGGACGTCCAGAGGCCAGTTGCAGATGCTGGCCCCAAGATCGAGGTGGTGGACATTTAGGGTGAGTTATTTTGGTATAACTATAGACATCACAATAGACAAAGGTGCAGGAGGAGGCCATTCGGCCCTTCGAGCCAGCACCGCCTTCAATGTGATCATGGCTGATCATCCCCAATCAGTACCCCGTTCCTGCCTTCTCCCCATATCCCCTGACTCCGCTATCTTTAAGAGCCCTATCTAGTTCTCTCTTGAAAGCTTCCAGAGAACCGGCCTCCACCGCCCTCTGAGGCAGAGAATTCCACAGACTCACCACTCTCTGTGAGAAAAAGTGACGGTGTGAAGGCTGAGCTGCTGGCAATGACTAGCCTCTGGCACAGACGTTCTCCATGCCAACATGGTCCTGAGCTGCTACCAAGGAGGAGAGAGACGGTGAACAGGGAAGTTGGATTACTGTAGGTCATGTAGAACAAACACAATGGCCCCAATATGATTCTGGAATATTCCTTGGAAATAAATGACTATTCTAATCAGCTGCAGTACAACATTTCTCTCCGTTCATTTAGTTTGAGGCTGTCCTTGAATATCAGGAGGCCACACTGAATGATTCATCTAAACCCCTGCAAGTTGGAATATTAATGGGAGCTAAGCAGCTGGGTCAGCGGGCTGTCTCATTATAGATGACGGTGGAGTGGATCAAATGCAGCTGTGCGGTGGACGCCAGCTTTGATTGCTCTCTCCACGTTGATAATAAACTGTTAGTTCTGACCAGTGTTCTCCTCTGTAAACCATTGAACTGTAGACTCCTGCGATTCTCTCATCTTCCTAAGTCAATGACTCTGGGCTGTGCAGTGTGAAGACACAAGAGACTGCAGATGCTGCCGTCTTGAACAAAAACAAACTGCTGGACGAACTCAGCAGTCGGTCAACATCCGTGGTGGGAAATGGGCGGACGCCGTTTTGAGTCCTGACATTTCGTCAGACCATTATGCAGCACATACAGCACTGAAACAGGACGCTCAGCCCATCTCGTCCATGTTTCCCAACCAAGCTAGTCCCACTTGCCAGCATCGGGCCAAACCCCTCCAAATCTTTCCAATCCGTGTATCTATCTTGGTGTTTTAAAAACGTTGTAATTGCCACTTCCTATTGCAGCTTGTTCCTGATAAGCACCACTCTGTGTGTGTGTGTGTCCCCACACCCCCCTCACTATATCCACCTATCACTTGCCACGCTTTGCCCTCCCCCCCCATCTCTTTCCCAGCTCCCCTTTACAATCAACCTGAAGAAGGTCCCAAGCTGAAACATCACCTATCCATCTCGTCCAGATTTGAGAGCAACTGTGGCGTGAGTCTCGCTGTCAAGACACAGGCGTGTGTGTGTCTGAAATCACCATTCCCACGCGACAGAGCAACGTGGAATGAAATGTCATTATCTCACAAAATACGGCCAAGATTAGCACATTGTTGTTCACGACTTCAGAGTTGGAATCTTCACAGAGAAGTCTGAGTTCTTAAAGCAAGGTGCTACTTGTCAGAGACGTCGTGACAAGTCGTTAATTAAATTGGAGCGGGGATGGATTCATTCATGTTCTGCTCATTGTGGGTTACCTGCACCAGCTTGGCTCTCCCTCTGTTCATGTTGCAGGAGAAGATGGTGGCATTCTCAGGAGAGCTTTGTGTATTTGGAAGAGGGAATTAGGAGCAACACTAGCAAGTTTGCAGATGACACAAAGCTGGGTGGCAGTGTGAACTGTGAAGAGGAAGTTAGGACGTTGCAGGGGGACCTGGACATGTTGAGTGAGTGGGCAGATGTGTGGCAGATGCAGTATAATATAGATAAATGTGAGGTTATCCACTTTGGCGGCAAAAACAAGGGGGCAGATTATTATCTCAATGGGGTTAGGTTAGGTAAGGGGGAGGTACAGCGAGACCTGGGCGTCCTTGTACACCGGTCACTGAAAGTTGGCGTGCAGGTCCAGCAGGCAGCGAAGAAAGCTAATGGCGTGTTGGCCTTCATAACAAGAGGATTTCAGTATAGGAGTAAATAAGTTCTTCTGCAGTTGTATCGGGCTCTGGTGAGACCACATCTGGAGTATTGTGTACAGTTTTGGTCTCCTAATTTGAGGAAGGACATCCTTGTGATTGAGGCAGTGCAGTGTAGGTTCACGAGATTGATGCCTGGGATGGCGGGATTGTCATATGAGGAAAGATTGAAAAGACTGGGCTTGTATTCACTGGAGTTTAGAAGGATGAGGGGGGGATCTAATAGAAACATATAAAATTATAAAAGGACTGGACAAGCTTGATGCAGGAAAAATGTTCGCAATGTTGGGTGAGTCCAGAACCAGGGGCCACAGTCTTAGAATAAAGGGGAGGTCATTTAAGACTGAAGTGAGAAAAAACTTTTTTACCCAGAGAGTTGTGAATTTATGGAATTCCCTGCCACAGAAGGCAGTGGAGGCCAAATCACTGGATGGATTTAAGAGTTGGATAGAGCTCTAGGGGCTAGTGGAGTCAAGGGATATGGGGAGAAGGCAGGCTCGGGTTATTGATAGGAGACGATCAGCCATGATCACAATGAATGGCGGTGCAGGCTCGAAGGGCTGAATGGCCTCCTCCTGCACCTATTTTATATGTTTCTATTTTTAATGCCCCCTTGGCATCATAATCCTTGAGAATATTCCAGTTATATTTCCACTGCCTGGCCTTTGCCACTCCGACCACACTTGCCCATTTCTCACTGCATCCTGCCCTTCCCGCTGCCCTGCCTGGCCCAAGGCTGAACGACGTTCACACCACACCGCTCCGTGGAGCAAGGCTCTGACCGTCAGTGCCTCCGCCAAACAATAGCCGGCCAAACTGTCCTGTTTAAATCGGCCATCCAGAGAGTTGTGAATCTGTGAAATGTTGAAGTGCTGAGCCACCGGGAGATCAGGTAGGTTTAGGCAGACTGAGTGGAGGTGTTCAGTTAAACGATCGCTGAGCCTGCGCTTGGTCTCGCCGATGTAGAGAAGTTGACACCTAGAACAGTGGATACAGAAGATGAGGTTGGAGGAGGTGCATGTGAACCTCTGCCTCACCTGGAAAGACTGTCGGGGTCCTTGGATGGAGTCGAGGGGGGAGGTGTTCGGGTCTCGACCCGAAACGTCGCCCATTCCTTGTCTCCAGAGATGCTGCCTCACGCGCTGAGTTACGCCAGCATTTTATGTCTACCTTCAATTTAAACCAGCATCTGCAGTTCTTTCATACACCTTAATGAGCATACAAGTCTATACTGGCTTCAGGCAAGAGCTCTCGAGCTAATCCTTTCTCTTGTCCTCTCCATACAGCTTAGACATTGTAAATGGGAAAGTGGGACTGAATAGATTACTGTACAAGGAGCTGGTTTGCATTTGATGGGCATCTTTTAATGTTAGAACAATCTTTTTTTGCATTCTCTGTGTTCTCACAGGTCATTTCCCATCAACATTTATGCCATCAGCAAATTTGGATATGTTATGTTGTCTTTGCATCTAATCATGAATATAAATTGGCAAATTAATATAAATTGTGAATAGATGAAAACATGCAGACCGGCCTGAACATAAAGTCCTGTGTTGTGCCTGCGTGTTCATCTCCCAGACTCTGAAACCTTTCATTTGACATGTTTGTAACTTTTGAAGAGATAGCTGAATAGAACATCTGTTCAAAATCCAGACATATTCCATCCACAGATTAGCTCTTACCTACCTAGATAGTTACATCCTCAGTTTAGTCTCAGCACCACTTATATTCATTAGAACCACGATTACTCTAATTACACTGGTTTTCCAAGCATCTTGTTCCTACATCTTTGAAAATGGAGTTCAGCATTTTCCCGGTGTCAAAGTAACTGGGATATCATTCTCATTTTCCCCTTGAACAGCTTTGCCCCATTCCCCAGCTCCAGCCCACTGTTGCCGCTCCAGAATGTCGGAAGCTGATTACATGTACAGGGATGTGGAGCCATCTCACTCAGATTGGGCTTTGTCACAAGCTTTGGACTTTGCTTTCATTCCTTTGGTTCCCCACCACTTTTGTCATATTTTGGCCTCTCGAGGGAAAGTATTTGTGAATGTGTTTTTTATTGCACATATTCCATGATAAATGATTCCCATCCTCTGTCAATGCTTTGGGAATCCATTATTACTTCTACGACTATTTCCATTTTCTCCTGACATTGGAGGCCATTCAGCACATCGACTTTACGCCAGCTCTTGGAGCAGTCTCCTCTTCCCTTTTATCAAACATTCCCTCTCACTGGCCCGTCATCGCCTCCAATCTCCAGAGAAATGTGAAGTGTTGCATTTTGAGAAGTTTAACATAGACAGGACCTACACAGTGAATGGTCAGCCACTGGGGAGTGCTGTAGAGCAGAGGGATCTAGGAGCACAGGCGCATGGTTCCTTGAAGGTGGAGTCACAGGTAGATAAGGTGGTCAAAAAGGCTTTGGGCACATTGGCCTTCATCAGTCAGAGTATTGATAATAGAAATTGGGAGGTTGCCGTTGTATAAGACATTGGTGAGGCTGCATTTAGAATATTGTGTTCAGTTTTGGGCACCATGTAATAGGAAAGATATTGTCAAGCTTGAAATGGTACAGAGAAGATTTATAAGGATGTTGCCAGGACTAGAGGGTGTGAGCGATAGGGAGAGGTTGAGTAGGCTGGGACTCTATTCCTTGGAGCACAGGCGGATGAGGGGTGATCTTATAGAGGTGTATAACATCATGAGAGGAATAGATCGGGTAGAGGCACAGGATCTCTTGCCCAGAATAGGTGAATCGAGGACCAGAGGACATAGGTTTAAGGTGCAGGGGAAAAGATTTAATAGGAATCTGAGGGGTAACTTTTTCACACAAAGGTTTGTGGGTATATGGAACAAGCTGCCAGAGGAGTAGTTGAGGCAGGGACTATCCCAACATTTAAGAAACAGTTAGACAGATACATGGATAGGACAGGCAGCATCTGTGAAGAACATGGATGGGTGATGTTTCGGGTCGAGACCCTTCTTCAACCTGAAATTCTCAAGAGATTTTTTCTCAAGAGATGCTGCCTGACTCGCTGAGTTATCCCAGCACTTTGTGTCTATCATTGGTATAAACCAGCATCTGCCGTTCCTTCTTATCAAATTCATCCCATGTTTAAACCAACATCTTAGTCATGCATAGTGTTAGAATTTGGGCTGATTACCGCAAGGGAAGATGAAGTGAATGACTTTCACAATTGAAAGATGAACAGTTTGTGTTTTTAATACGTTTTTTACAATATCTGTTAATATTTTGTCAGTATCTTGCTTGAAATAACAGCCGTGAAGTGTCATTTGCGAGTGTGCATTCATGGGCCTTTCAATCAGTGACGTGTGGACAGGGTAAATTACCGGAGGTGCGCAACTGTCTGATTTGTCAGTAAAATGAACAAGAATGAACAGTCTGCACTGTGTCCACTTACTCTGTGAGAAACACCCTTTGGAGCAGTTACAGATTTAGTTAGACACAATTACAGCATGTTGACCTACAGTATCATGCTGCTAGTTATGGATCAATTACTAGTAATGGCTATAATGGAATCAATTTCAGATAGTGAATTAAGAGTATTACATGGCTTTAAAATGTAATAGAATAAACATTTTTTTCCCCTGGACTATTGATATCAATCTTCTAACTAGATAAAATGATATCAGTGTGGCTGCTCACAACTAAATATGCAAATTCATAATTCTATCTGCATTTTGATTATAGATGGGACAATTAGTAAAACAATGTAATTAAAATATTCTGAGTAAATTATTCTTATATCTGAGAAAATGTAAAGTGTTGGCACAGAGGCATGGCCAGTAGAGTTACTGCCTCACAATGCCAGAGACCCAGGTTCCATCCGGACCTGTTCTTGTGACGTTTACACCTTCTGCCTGCGACTGTGGGGGTTATTTCCAGATGCTCCCGTTTCCTCCCACAATCCAAACACATTTGGGTTTCTAGGTTAATTGGCCTCTGTAAATTACCTCTAGTCTGTAGAGTGGATGCAAACATGGATCCCATAGATCTCGTGTGTAGAAACAAGAAATTGCAGATGCTGGTTTACAAAAAAGGACAAAGTGCTGGAGTAACTCAGTGGGTCAGGCAGAATCCCTGCAGGAGCCTTCTTCAACTAGTATGTGTGATTGGGTAATCGATGGGCCGAAAAACGGTCCATGCTCTCTCTCTTTTTTTTTCCATTTTTCAAAAACTTTATTCGACACAATCATATGATACAGCACATCAAAACATAATCAGAAATTACAATGCAACGAATAATCATTATAGTACAACTGCATTCATTGTTTACAATACTCTCAACCCCACGCGGTGACCAGCGCCCACGGAAGGCCTGCAGAGTCCCCGTGGACACCGCGTGTTCCCTCTCCAGGGACACGTTTATTTACTCTCTCTCTCTCTCTCTCTCTCTCTCTCTCTCTCTCTCTCTCTCTCTCTCTCTCTCTTTATTTATTTATTTATTTACTTATTTTTCTCTCTCTCTCTCTCCCTTTCTTTCTTTTCTTCCCCCCCCCTCTCTCTCTCTCTCTTTCTCTCTCTCTCTCTCTCTCTCTCTCTCTTTATTTATTTATTTATTTCTCTCTCCCTCTCTTTATTTATTTATTTATTTACTTATTTTTCTCCCTCTCTCTCTCCCTTTCTTTCTTTTCTTTCCCCCCCCCTCTCTCTCTCTCTCTCTCTCTCTCTCTCTCTCTCTCTCTCTCTCTCTCTCTCTCTCTCTCTCTCTCCTTTTTTTCTTTCTTTCTTTCTTTCTTTCTTTCTTTTCTCTTTCTTTCTTTTCTCTCTCTTTCATTCTTTCTTTCTTTCATTCATTCATTCATACATCCATCCATTCATTCATACATCCATTCATTCATTAACGGTGGCATTATAGTAACGCTGCTGCTGATGATATTACTTCCATTCATTGTGATGGTCACTGTTCTTGTATCAGGAACTATGCTGCTCCAGAAGCACAACTTCAAGCTCTTTCTGTAGTCATCGCATAGCTATAGATCGATTCTACGGGCTATTAGCTTGAAGAAGGTAAATGATTAGATATATTAGATGAACTTATTCTACAATATAATTTGGGTTCTATTTTCATGCTGAGATGTGATTCAGAATAAAAATATAATTAAACTTGGACCTCGTACGTCTTGTCTCTAAGCTGAGATACAATGCCACATATGGCTTTCAGTGGCTGTTTTGTTAAGAAGCTTGATACAAATGAAACACTATCTTTCAGGTGAGCTGTGGTTGTTTGCAGCAGCGTATTCCTTATTAAGTGGTTTAGGTATTGAGATCTGCTGAACTAACGATTTATGAATTGTGAGTGTAGTGACAGAAGGTATTCGTTTAGTTATTAATTTTTCATATGTTGACATCACTGAAAAGGACATTTGTTGCCCCTCTCTCAGTGTCCTTGAGGAGATGGTCAGCAGTTGTCTCGGCATTGCAATCTACTGATGCTGTATGGAGTTCTCAGTGACACAGAGAGAACGGTGATGTACCTCAGAGTCAGGATGGTGTGAGACTTGCAAGGAAGTCTCCATCCAGGTGGAGGTGTTACCAGGTACTCTCACTCCCACTGGCTTTCATGGTGCCAGGTGCTGCTGACGTTGGCTGTAGATGGTGCAGGGCAGCCATATTTACTGCCATTGATGACGTTCCCATCAAATGGGCTGCCTTGTCTTGGATATTGTTGAGTTTCTTGTTATTGGTGACCTCCAAGATTTGATGGGATTCAGCAAAGATCATGCGTTGAATGTGAAGAGTGGGTAATTCAAGTAACCTTTCACAGAATTGTGGAATGGTTAACGTACAGTATAGAGAAAGGCCATTCAGCCCAATGAGTCCAAGTACATCTATTAATTCACTCAGCCTCCATAGCATAGGTAGCTCCAAGGTCCTTTGGGTGAAGACATGTCTTCTCATCTCAGTCCTGAGTGCAGAAGGTTATTTTATGACTGTGCCCCTGGTTCTGGCCCTCCGTGCCAAGGGCAGCATCAGACGTACATCTGCACTGGCTGGCATTTTGCAACAAGACCTCTTCTTACTCTTCGAAACTCTAGAGGTCTGCATAATCACTGCTCACAGGACAATACTGCCCTAACTTGACAAAAGGAAGCAACTGACAATGTTGTCAAAATTCCTGAGTTATTGCTTGTTTTAGGGTATTTGAGATATGCTCTACACACAATGATGAACAAAATAAGTCTCTTCTGAGTACAATTTGAAAATATTTATACCAGAGAAGAGATTCCATCACAGAGAGCTTTCTCATTTTCCTCATTTACAAGAAAATGCCTTTCTGTCAGTTGCTTCCTTTTGTCAAAGTAGGGCAGTATAGATCAACCAGGTACTGGACGTGTTGAACACACCCCATCGCAAGCCTCTCACTGGAGATGTGCTGTCCCAGGGCCTTTAGAATGTCCCTGCTTGCTCAAGCCTTCTTGCAATAAAGACCCAATAAACCATTTGCCTTCCTCATTTTTCGCTTTACCAACATATTCACTTCCAGTAATTCACGTACAAGGATCCAAGTCTTTTTGAACATAAACATTTTCCATTCTCTCTTCAATTAAAAGCTAATTTCTTTCCTCTAAAGCTGTCCCTACCTCGACATTGCTTCTATACTGCCATACAATATAGGAGAAAACACAATGTTTTATACAGTGTTTCAGTGCAAGATCATTCTCTTCACACCTTAACTAGGCGTTTGCCACATGCTGGAGCTGTTCAGTTTGTGGATAATTACAACTGAGATTTTCTTGCTAACATCACTGAGTTTTGTTAAATGGAGCTGAACTCTCTCCACCCCCAAACCAGAGTACCTCGCAAGCTGTTGTTTGTCTCTTTTTCTCTCTGTCAAAAGCATAACAATTCATTACTGTTGGCAAGCTCACAAGTGTGCTGCCTTCGTCAACACAGGCAGTCTTTTGTGCTCCGTTTTACTGGATGGTTGGAACCAGTTTGATCAGAAGTGCGGATGAAAGTCTGCAGTATTTCTGTATGATCTTCTTGATGGACTGATGTATTGGAATTTGTAAATAATAAAAGCACACTTCCCCATAGTTATGGTTCACTAAAGTCGCCAGCGTTGAGTGTTTGCACCGTGTGGGCAGCTGTGGAACACATGCTGCTGCTGCTGCTGCTGCTGCTCACGGCCACACTGTGCCTGGAGTTAGTTCCAACTCGCTGTGCTCTGTTTGCTTCATCCGCACCAGATTGTTCATGAACTTACTGAGTCACAGAGTGACACAGTGTGGAAACAAGCCCTTCGGCCCAACTCGCCCACACCGGCCAACAATGTCCCAGCTACACCAGTCCCACCTGCCTGCGCTTGGTCCATATCCCTCCAAACCCGTCCTATCCATGTACCTGTCCAACTGTTTCTTAAACAATGGGATAGTCCCAGCCTCAACCTCTTCCTCCAGTAGCTCGTTCCACACACCCACCACCCACACTTCAACATCACAAACAATGCTCTAGACGGCCGTGGGGAGGAAGAGCCAAGTTTGTTTCAGGGATGATTTATTTTACTGTAAATGATAGGCAGGCAATTGCATGGGAAGTGGGCATGTATGATGGGGGTGGATGGAAGGTGATGGGGATAACAGAGACCACACATGGACAATGGCGGCAGCGACTGGGTTGGACATGGTTGCACTCTCACTGCCCGGCCACTTGGACACAGTGACACCAGCATCACAGTCCTGTATGAGGTACACAGGGAGGAGAGGGCCAGCTTGAAGAACAAGGCAGTGGCTATACCTTCTGCTGGCGGAGCAGGAGGAAGAGGAATATCTTCTTCACAGAGTGAGCTTCAAGTTATTCTGGTATCCCAGGTTGCAGAGTTAGGAACCGCTTATGATCCTTCACCTCACTCAATGTCCATGAGCACGTACCTGGCACATGTCTACAACTGTGACGGCACCACAAGACATTGGCTGTGGACGCTCCTATTCCTCACACAATGTATGTTGCATCATCTTGTTTTGTCAGAACAAGCACATGATTTCATGGCTACAGGGACATTGCACAAGTGATGGATCGCAAAGACGTCACCTGCATGGTGGCAAGCGTAGGTAACTGCTGGGTTATCCACTGCCCACACAGCTCTACTATCTCAGTCAAGCTGAGCCCAGAACATCAGAATAAACATTGCCACAAGACCACCCAGGGAAGCCCTGTGAGCAGTGGTGTGCCTCCGGGATTGGTACTGGCTTCTGTGTGGCTTTTCATACAGTACATGAATGATTTGGATGAGAATGTAGATGACATGATATGGTAAGTTTGCGGTTGACAGCAGTGGATTCATGTTATTAATGTGGAAGTGATGACTTTGGCTCATACACAAAGTGAGATTTGGCTCATGAACCGTTTGATGGCAGACAACTCATCTTTCAACACGGAGGTAAAGGGTGTAATACATTCTGGAGGTTCAATAGCACTTTTCATCGGATTAACTACATGTTATATTTATAATCTGCCCACACTTTACAGCAAGGACCTTCAAAAGTCTACAGTTGGGCACTGCATTGGTATCCAGGATTATTGATTTGGATGTGTTCTTCCTCTTCTTCTTGCGAATGAAACATAAAGCAAAGGAATAGTTAGACCTCAAGCCGGGTGTTGATCAGCCAGGGTGCTGTCTCAGTTGGCGTGAATGTCTGCCAGGCCCTGACACGGCTCCATTAGGTGGGTGGTAGAGCGGGCACCCAGAGATGACACGGTTGGCTGGGTTTGAATCCTAGTATGTCAGATGCTGTGCGATTTAAATCTGGAATACAGTGATGTGATGTGCAAAGCATCGTCTGGTTCACATAAGTCCATCAGGGTTAGTTTTACATTTATTACTGTCACTTGTGAAAAGCTTTGATCTACATCTTATCCAAGCCGATCAGATAACACTAGACTTGAATCCAGTCAGGAATGTGGTGCCACTGTGTGTGACCACAAACCCACCTGGTTGACGTGAGCGGCATCTGCAATGCCCTGGCACGTTGGGCCAGCCAATACGGCTCGGGCTGGGCGGGGGGACTTGTTTTCATGCGCTGTCACTCAGTCGATATATCTGACACCCATATCCCTCACACAATTGACAAAACACAGATGAGACGAGTTCTGGTCAATGTTTTGATGTTGTTACATATATGTTTTGATGTTGTGTGGATCTCCTCTGCTCTGCTTGAATCTACTGAACAGTTCAATGTCTCAGTTGAAATACAATGCTCCCATTCTCTTCTTTGTGTACAAAAGCCATACGTGAGGACAACAGATATTGCAAAACGTGAAAGAAAACTAAGTGCCTAATATAGTGTTATAGCTGTAGACAAAGTGCAGCTCAAAAAGTGCAAGACTGCAGAGAGGTAGGTTGGGAGATATGAATAAATCCTTATTAAGAATTCCTGAATTTCGGATATTTCTGAATATAAATGGCAGTGTTTGTCCAAGATTTGTATGATGTATGGATTTGGAGATTTACAGGATATAATATCCTGTCACACCTGCCGTCCTTGGCATTGTCTGCAGTTGGCACACACTGCGTGTGCTATGTTGGTGTGTGGCATTTTAACCCAAGTCTACAGTTTTATCCTGAGTGGTTTTGAGTTTCTCAAGTGTTTTCTCACTACACCTACAGTATTCCATGATATTTCTATTGTGCCATGAAATGGTGGATAAACATTGGTACGTCTGATGGTGATCCAGTCGGCAGCCACTATCTGCGATACCTTTTACATGGATCATGAGTTAGGCACCATAAATATCAGTTGAAATAAAGGTGATTCAATCTAGAGAACAAGAGAGAGGGCTTCCTACGCGGGGAGTTATGAGGCTGTGAAGTTCATATCCACGATTCATGGTTGAAGTTGTTCAGTTTATTGTCACGTGTAACGAGGTACAGTGAAAAGCTTTTGTTGCGTGCTAACCGGTCAGCAATACATGAGTATAATCGAGCCATTTACAGTGTATAGATATAAGGGGATAACGTTTAGTGCAAGGTAAAGCTAGCAAAGTCCAATCAAGGGTAGTCTAATGATCACCAAAGAGATAGATAATAATTCAGCACTGCTCTCTGGTTCTGGTAGGATGGTTCAGGTGTCTGATAACAGCTAGGAAGAAACTGTCCCTGAATCTGGAGGTGTGCGTGATGCCCGATGGGAGAGGGGAGAAGAGGGAGTGGCCGGGGTGAGACTGGTCCTTGATGATGCTGCTGGCCTTGCCGAGGCAACGTGAGGTGTAGATGGAGTCAATGGAAGGGAGGTTGGTTTGTGTGATGGTCTGGGCTGCGTCCATAATTCGCTGCGGGTGTTGGATGGAGCTGTTCCCAAACCGTGCTGCGATGCATCCCGATAAGATGCTATCAATGGCACATCTGTAGAAGTTGGTGAGAGTTGTAGGGGACATGCCGAACTTCCTCAGCCTTCTAAGGAAGTGGAGGCAATGTCTGTGATCCCAACGAGATTGGATTGATGGATTGGCGAAGGCTTTGCCAAGCAGTGGGGGTACATTGGGTTTACTGTTAAGCTACACGTCCTCAATTCAGCTTGACACATATTTTGTGTTTGGTATCCATCTTCAAGGCTGCAACCTCGATCAGGTTTTCTGAAAGATAGATTTGCATTTATATTGCACCTTTCACTCTCTAGAAGGGAAGTGCTTGTGAAGTGTAATCACTGGGTGGTATTTGGATATGAAATGCTTCACTATAGAAATACATATGTGAGAGAGGGCATTGCATCTTCTAAATAACAGGAAGACATCGCTAAACCATCAGGATGAGAAAATGTATGTCAGCTGGAATTAATTGTGGAAGAACATCAAGTGAAACATTTTGGAAAGAATGGGCAGTCTTGTTCTTCTGAAGTTCCAGCATGTTCAGGAAATGCTGGATGCCACCGGAGTATTTCTGAAGGGTAGTTGGTGTCATTTGAAAATCTAAGAAACCACATTTCCTGCAGCAATATTCCTCAAGAAACATGGATTATACTTTCATAATTTGAGATTAAATGTGGGTCAGACTATCAGATGAAGCTCATTCCTCCTATACAGCCTCTTCAGAAGAACAATGGGTTTAACATCTCACCGTCAGGACAAGAGCTTTGAACTGGTCCCGATACTGCGCACTCTGACCTATGACTACTGAGACACTGGAGCCAAGTCCACTTCTACAGAGGATGGCAAGCAATTGTTCCATGAAGAAATCACTGTAAAAAGGTTGGATGTTGAATTGAATCCTGTAGAGACATAGTGAGGCCTCGATATGGGATTATGTATCATGAACAACTAAACGTAAACAGAGGAGCAGGAATAGCCATTCAACTTTTCAACTGCTCCATGTTTAATATGGTCATGGCTGATCCTGCTTTTGGATGATATTCCCATTCTCTCTCCATACCCCAAAGTGCCTTTTGTATCTTGAAATCTATCTACCTTCTGAAATATATTCAGTGACTGGCCCCACAATCATAGGTCACGGGGAATCCCACGCTAACTCCACTTAGTAAAGAAATTGTGCCTCAGCTGAGTCCTAAATTTCTCACCGCCTCAATTATCAGTAAGAGTGCAGCAGTTACAATAATTATTTAAAAGGACATCAAAGGTTATGGGGAGAAGGCAGGAGAATGGGATTGATGGGATTGAAAAATAGATCAGCTATGATTGAATGGCAAAGTAGACTTGATGGGCTGAATGGTCTAATTCTGCTGACTATATCTAATGGACTATGAAGAGTATAGATTCCTGCTTGACTAATCTTCTGGAATTTTTTGAAGATGTAACTAGGAAAATGGATGTGGGAGAGCCAGTGGATGTAGTGTACCTGGACTTTCAGAAAACATTTGATAAGGTCCGGCATAGGATATTAGTGAGCAAAATTAGGGCACATGGTATTGGGGGTAGAGTGCGGACATGGATAGAAAATTGGTTGGCAGACCGGAAACAAAGAGTAGGGATTAACGGGTCCCTTTCAGAATGGCAGGCAGTGACTAGTGGGGTACCGCAAGACTCGGTGCTGGGACCGCAGATATTTACAACATACATCAATGATTTGGATGAAGGAATTCAAAGTAACATTAACAAATTTGCAGATGACACAAAGCTGGGTGACAGTGTGAACTGTGAGGAGGATGCTACGAGGATGGACAGGTTGGGTGAGTGGGCAGATGCATGGCAGATGCAGTTTAATGTGGATAAATGTGACGTTATCCACTTTGGTGGCAAAAGCAGGAAGGCAGATTATTGTCTGAAGAGTGTCAAGTTGGGAAAAGGGGAAGTACAACGAGATCTGGCTATTCTTGTACATCAGTCACTGAAAGTAAGCAAGCAGGTACAGCAGGCAGTGAAGAAAGCGAATGGCATGTTGGCCTTCATAACAAGAGGAGTTGAATATAGGAGCAAAGAGGTCCTTCCGCAGTTGTACAGGGCCCTAGTGAGTCCACACCTGGAGTATTGTGTGCAGTTTTGGTCCCCTAATGTGAGGAAGGACATTCTTGCTATTAAGGGAGTGCAGCATAGGTTTAAGGGCCTGTCCCACTTGGCCGTCATTTGCGCGTAATTTACGCGACATAATTTACGCGTCACGACACACGACGTGCGCATCGTGACACGCACGTGACATAGGAAGTGACGCGCGGTCGTGTGTGACGTCCCAGGATTTTGTGATGTACAAACTCTTCGCGCACCATCTGCGTGACAGCAAGTGGGACAGGCCCTTAACAAGGTTAATTCCCGGGATAGCGGGACTGTCATATGCTGTGAGAATGGAGCGGCTGGGCTTGTGTACTCTGGAGTTTAGAAGGATGAGAGGGGATCTTATTGAAACATATAAGATTATTAAGGGTTTGGACACGCTAGAAGCAGGAAACATGTTACCGATGTTGGGGGAGTCCAGAACCAGGGGCCACAGTTTGAAGAATAAGGGGTAAGCCATTTAGAACGGAGATGAGGAAACACTTTTTCAATGAGTTGTGAGTCTGTGGCATTCTCTGCCTCAGAGGGCGTTGGAAGCCGGTTCACTGGATACTTTCAAGAGAGAGCTAGATAGAGCCAGTGTGAGAATTGAGAGTGAGAAATTGCGAGAGACCAAGCCCGAGGGATTTTATAGCGCCCGGGGGGGGGGGGGGGGGGGGGGGGGGGGGGGGGGTGGTGGGGGGGGGGAGTGAGGGTGTGGGAGTAGCTTGAAATTGTGCAATCTGATGCACACTACAGCGAGTCTTTTAACTTACACTTACTTGAATGCAATATTTATGCTTTAAATTGGATTAGCTATGAGTAAGGTTAGGATAAATTACATTCCACAGTAGAGCCCAGGCTCTGATCCATACGTGCAGCACATGAATGATCTTAGTGTATTCATGTATGGAAATCAGATTATAATCAAACACTTGGCCCATTTTGACCAACCTGGGTCTCACTGCACACCTGGTACTACTCCTGACCCTGACACATGGCTCCCTATTCTACCCTGATCATAGCTGATAACCTGCTTAGATTCCCAGCTGAACACTCCCATTGTCCCAGCTTTGACTGCACACCTAGTACTATTCCAGACCTTGACTCTGGATGCACACTTGGCCTTGCACCCAGCCCCTCTGCTCTGACAATATATCTGGCCGACACATAAAGCCCCATATCTGAGCCCCTGGACTTAACCTATTACGTTCAAGTCCAGAGGTGCTTATCTAATGCAGTAATCTTTTATGGGGCACTTCACAGACCAAATTATGGATAACAAAATTTGCTACATCCATTGGCTTCCTTGTTATCTAACATGCTAGTTACTTTGTCAAAGAAGTCATCAATTGGTTGAACACAATTCCCATCCATAAAATTATACTCACTCAGCTGTATAAGTATTCTGATACAATTTCTTTCATTTTCGCAACAAACTGCCCTGAAGTCATTTTCACCCCCAATATTTTCAGTATTTTGCTGTCTTCCTCTCAGCTGGGACTTTTCCGAAATGCAAAGTCCAATGACCATATATTTAAGCAATATTATTCTATTAACTATGATCTTGAGAGTACATAATATTTTCTGTGGTAGTCATAACACAACAATGATAAAAATATCTTTGTTTTGATTGCACCTACCAACATGCATACATTATTATATTACAGTTAATATGCACCGAAGACAAATTTTTGTTCCAATGCTCCCCATTCCCAAATACCTTTACATTGATGTGATTGAAATCCAAGTGAAGTTTAAATGGCATCATAAAAGTAAAACCTCCAGAATGGATGATATTCATTACGTGGTTGGTTGGGGTCAGTATCAGCACAATTACTATATTAAACTTTGAATCTTCAGATGTCCTGGTTCAAGTTAAATCTAAAGACAAATAATAACCTCCTCACACATTCCTCTGTCACTCCTTTAAAATATGCCCCCTTCTTTGAACAAGCGCTTAAACTCTTGAACATCTCATCAGAATCAGTTTCCATCTGATTACACTCCTTGAGGACTGGGGACATTTCTATTCAACCTGTCAAAGATTTGGGGGGGGGGGGGGGGGGGGTTGAAATAGTCAGTGAGGCAAACAAACATAATAGTTGAGTGGCAAATGACAATAGTGCAACTTCCCAATATTTAACTGAAGGAAATAATGGGTTATCAGGGCTGTATGTTGTGACAGGCAGCCTGACACCTTGCATGTCATTTAATATTACACATATCCCATCCCCCTGGATATTCCGGATGAATAAATTAAGGTTTTGTCAACTAATTACAAATCAGGCTAATTACAAATCAATAACATTAGCAAACTCCGAAACAGGAAGCGCTGCCCATTGGGATCCAGACATCACGGACAACTGGCCTCAGTTCCCCGTTCACATCTGGCAGTGTTCCCTGTCTGAACCAGGGGCCACAGAGCGTTTTTGAAAGTGGGGAGGCTGAGCGATCACTGATCACTGGCCTTGGGGGTACCCAGTGAGGGAGTGGAGCAACCGAGTAGGGGGTGTGTGTGGAAGTGAGGTGCCCCCCCTCCCACGGTAGGAACTTTTTGAAATTTGATGTATTAAAATCATGTTTTAGTGCATTGTAGAAGTATGATTTCAATGTTTTTGTTTGAGAGGTAACTTTAAGGGGCAACTTTTTCACAAAGAGTGGTGGGTGTATGGAACAAGCTGCCAGAGGAGGTAGTTGAGGCAGGGACTATCCCAACATTTCAGAAACAGTTTGACTGATACATGGATAGGACAGATTTGGAGGGATATGGACCAAAAGGAGGTAGTGTAGCTGGACATGTTGGCGGGTTGCGCTGAAGGGCCTGTTTTCACACTGTATCACTGTATGACTACATTATACCTCCGCCATGCATGAATGCTTCAAAATCAAGTGATCGAGTTTTGTTGCCATATATAACCACCCCCATTTGAAGGCCACTATCTTCCACCGTTTCTACCCAGTGCCTGGTACTTACTTGCAGCAGCCACTGGTTGTCCTCCAGGATGTACCGAGCCGCAGCCTGATCCATGCCGGTCACCTGGGCAAATTCGGAACAGACACTCTCACTGCAGCAGCGCAACGCTTCCGAAGACTCCGACGGTCCGGGACTCTTGCACTGCTCCATGGCTGGAGCTGCAGCGAGCGACTCGTCAGCCTGGCAAACACTCGCCAGCCCCGGCTCCCCGTCCGCATCTGTCCCTGCTGCTGCTTCTGCTTCCATCTCTCCCTCAGCCCTGGATCTCCAACACCCACAGTTGATATTAGTTTTGAAATTTTCGTTGATCACAGAATTTCTCATGACAGAGCATGAGAAATTCTGTGATCAGCGTGAGAGTGTGAGATTTTGGCGAAATCTGTGATTCTCACGCTCAATGCGTGACAGTTGGCAACTCTGTAGATCTAATGATAGTGGAGTTAGGGAATATGGGGAGAAGGCAGGAACGAGGTACTGATTGGGGATGATCAGCCATGATCACATTGAATGGTGGTGCTGGCTTGAAGGGCCGAATGGCCTCCTCCTGCACCGATTGTCCATTGCCTGTTGTCTATTTGTGTTGTGTGTATCTGCAAGGCAGAAGCTAGGAAGTGGTAAGAAACTAAAATAACAGATGCTGGGAATCTTAAAATGTCCCAGAGAATCTTTAAAGAGTTTGGCCATGGCAGAATATCTGTGGAGAGAGGAACAGCTGGTTAACTTGGCCTTCTCTACACACAGACGCTGCCTGACCCGCTGAGTAGTTTCCTCCTTCTTGTTTGCTCTTTTGAAGCAGGTATACACACAGCTTTGCAGCGTCACTGGGATGTTGTCAAGCGTATTGGTTAAATTCATGATGATAAATGAGGGCATTAACCACCTCGAGAGCTTCAGAGTAATATTGAAGATTGTAACGGATGAATAATGAGGTGTTTATCTTGGTAGGTCAGGTGATAACAGACCACCAATCTAAAATAATTTCAGAATGAATTTCTACAGGGAAAATTAAATCTTCTGCCAGAAACGGATGCCCATGGAAAGTCCAGCAAATCTGCTTGCTGAACAGAATATTAAAGATCAATTGGGATCAGTATTCAGGAGAGTGGCATTAGCATCACACAGTTGAGCATTCAGGAGAATGGCACTAGAATCACACAGCACATATGTGTGGAACACTGGCATCGACTGAGACAAGAGGCCTCCCTCTTGCCATTTGCTCAGTGGAAGAATATTCACTGTAATGATAGACTTTGGATCAGTACTCGTTGAATGGAGTAGCTACATTCTGGAAATGTTTTCCATTTTACAATAAGAAATGAAATATTTTATAACACAAAAAGTTTAGGAACAACAGAAACAAACTATTTGTGCCACAAACCTTAAAAATGGTGCTTTGCCTCCGCGCGGAGCCCATGCCTCAGTGACCACAATTGGTGGATGCTGCTAAACCTAATGGGCCAGTCCCACTTACGTGACTTTTTCAGCGACTGCCGGTACCCGTCATACGTCGTTACAGGTCGCCGAAAAATGTTCAACATGTTAAAAATCCAGCAGCGACCAGAACAAGGTACGACTCTTCATGACCATGCAGGCTTCACCCCGCGACATGTCGCCTGTACGGTCGTGAGTCGTCTCCTCAGTCGCCCAAAGAGTCGTAGTGTCTTTCTGGTCACCGCTGGATTTTCAACATGTTGAACATTTTGGTCGACCTGCAGCGACCTATGACAGTCGCCGAAAAAGTTGCGTAAGTGGGACAGGCGCATAATGTGTGCTTCCAACAATTTATGACTTTAGATATTTGGTGCAATTTGTCTTTCTTCATTGTATTTCTATCCCTTGACAAAACACGAGAACACAACTGAATGCCTGGGCACGGAAAGTAAACGCTAGGCCGATGAGAAATCCCTGGAGTATTCGAGCGGTCCCACCACGACAGCCAGCTGCTTATTCCCCTTCAGTTTCTGTATAGTACAACCACAAAAGTAACAAGCCTGAAGTAGAATATTATTGCTTCTCAGATAATCTACACTAGTGTTTTCTGAATATTTATTGCTCTGAACACAAAAAGCTGCATTGTTTGATTATGCAGGACTCGGTTTAAAAAATTGCAATAAAAATTCTGAAAGAAATTGCAGCTGAATTATTTAAAGGAGAGTTTTTTTTCCGCAAAATTTACTGCCAATGTTTACATTCATATGCAAATTCTCAGAGCCATCTGTTCTTGCCTCAGCGCAGCCTGAACAGTGACAAAGGGAAGAAAGCTGAGACAGGAATCGGTCCCTGTACCGAGGATGATCTTTCACCTTCAGCGTAGTAACTGGAGAATAAGTGGATGGGTTGCTTTTGGAACCGTCTTGCTATCTGTAGTTCCATGTTTGCTTTCACCTGGGCCTTCCTGACCGAAGCACACAGCCGGCCATCGAGTGTTCACTGCAGCTTTGGATTAAATGCTCGAGTAGGGGAGGAATACGGTGGAATTAAATGACAGTTTGAATATGCTCTCAGCATTTGATCCACGATAAATCCCCCTTGCCTCCAGTGCAACAGCTCAGTGAAGCTGCATCATAAACCAGTCTTCAGCCTCCTGCAACGGTCGTGAACTGCATGCATGGAGGTGTTCTGAGCTACACCCTGGAATACTTTTATCATCTGATTACTAAAGGGCCTGTCCCACTTGGGCGTCATTAGTGCGTCACGCAGATTTTGTACATCCCAAAATCCTGGGGCACCGCGCGCGACCTTGCGTCACTGCCTACGTCACCACGCACCGTGCGAGCATCCCGCGCAAATGACGCCCAAGTGGGACAGGCCCTTTATTTCACTAAAGTGAATACCTAGAGGGAGTTCTGAGGTTTCATCTGCAGAGATAGATCGACATGGTTTTGGTGGGTTAGTTGTGAATCAGTGAACCAGGCAGTCCAGAGTTTACCATTCGTTGCTGCCCTAGGCAGAACTCAGCAGCTACCCATTCCTTTTCTCCAGAGATGATGCCTCACCCGCTTTGTTACTCCAGCATTTTGTGTCGTGTCTCCGGTTTAAACCTTCCGACCCATTTCAGCAGCATCTCTGAGGCAGAGGACAGGGGTGGTGCTGCACTATATTTGAATGGTTTTCCAGTGGCTTCTGCAGGAAGAATATTTATGTAATCCCAGCGTGCGAACCATGTCAATGAATGCAAGGCCAGTGTAGGTGCGTAACATTTCTATCAGCATTTAGCAACTGGAACATTCTGGTCAGTGAGACAGCTGCTACAGTGTTTTAATTATTCATTAAAACATCAGTGTTTAATGTAACAAGTCACAGGTGTGTCTGCTATTGAACTGTGGAAATGATGACCTCGTAATTGGTAAAAGTGACTTTCATTATTATGTTAAATATCAGGGTGTGCAGGAGTGTTTTGAAGGGTATGTAAAAGATGAAAGCATGTTGATGATGGTACCAGACAAGTGTTCCACCATTTCACCACCTTGAATCCATGTTGGGGAGGACATTCACCTGGTCTGGGGACACTGAATGTAGTACAGGAGTCACTCTCACTGTAAGACATTTGATGATATTGGTCATTATTGTTGCACTGTTTGGGCCATCGAGTATGACAGACAAAACTGCCCATTATTCCTTGGTTGAGTGAGTGGACTAGATGGAGAGCCGACTGGCAGCGAGCACTAAAGCCTTTTGCAAATGCAGCACTGCCTGATGCGAATAGTGAGTCTACAACTTAATATGAAGTGAAACAAAGCAGAAGGAAGCAGAGAAGATTTACGAGGATGTTGCCAGGGCCTGAGCTACAGAAGTTGGGCAGACTAGGACTTTATTCCGTGGAGCGCAGGTGTGTGAGTTATTGGGGCACAGAGTTGGTGAATGCACACACTCTTTTTCCCAGGGTAGAAGAATCAAAAACTAGAGGACATCATTTTATGGTGAGAGGGTAAAGATTTAATCGTAACCTGAGGGGCAATGTTTTCACACAGTCTGGTGGCTGTATGGAATCAGCTGCCAGAGGAAGTAGTTCAGGCAGTTCCCAGAACAGCATTGAAAAGACATTTGAACATGTACATGAATATGAGAGATTTAGAGGGATATGGGCAAATGCAGGCAAATGCGACTAGCATAGATAGGACCCTTTGGTCAGCATGAACGAGTTGGGCCGAATAGCCTGTTTCCATGTTGAATAACTCTGAGTCGTATACAAAGGTGCAACTGAACATTCAGATTGGAAGCAAGACAAGACTGCCTGGCCTCTCAGATATCAGTGATCACATTGTCATCTGAGCCCTGTGTTCCTATCAACCTGCGCTCACCTTTCACCCCATACTTATCGACATTTATACATTTTTGTGCTAAACCATATGGGCAATCCTTTAGACAATAGACAATATGTGCAGGAGTAGGCCATTCGGTCCTTCAAGTCAGCACCGCCATTCACTGTGATCATGGCTGATCATCCCCAATCAGTACCCCGTTCCTGCCTTCTCCCTATATCCCCTGACTCCGCTATCTTTAAGAGCCCTATCCAGCTCTCTCTTGAAAGTATCCAGAGAACCGGCCTCCACCGCCCACAGACTCACCACTCTCTGTGTGAAAAAGTGTTTTCTCGTTTCCATTCTAAATGGCTTACCACTCATTCTTAAACAGTGGCCCCTGGTTCTGGACTCCCCCAACATCGGGAACATGTTTCCTGCCTCTAGCGTGTCCAAACCCTTAATAATTTTATATGTTTCAAGAAGATATCCTCTCATTCTTCTAAATTCCAGAGTGTACAAGCCCAGCTGCTCCATTCTCTCAGCATACGACAATCCCGCCATCCCGGGAATTAACCTGGTGAACCTAGGCTGCACTCCCTCAATAGCAAGAATGTCCTTCCTCAAATTTTGTTGTATAGAACTCCAGTATCCCTTCAGCTGTGCCACTTTGGGATCGCCTTTTCAGAACAAGGTTTTATTTTTCTTTATCAAGGCACATGTGGCAGGGCCAGACTTTCATGCTCATCCCTAACGGTAGCTGGGAGGTGGGGTGACCCACCATCTTGAACCAGAGCAAGCTTCTGGTGAAGGTACTCCCACTGCGCGGGTGGGGAGAGGGATCCGCAACGGCCTCTGTGGGTCGAGCAGTGTCTGTGGAGGGCAAGCAATCAGCAACATTTTGACTGGGGACTGTGAAGAGGGAAGATAACCAATAAAAACTTCCCTCTGGAAGGCAAAGACTGTCAAAGCTGCCACAGCCAGACATAAAATCTGCTTTTTTCCACGAGTAGTAGCTCTACTCAACAACCAAAAATCTGTAGCCTCCTTTGGCTCTGGTATTTTATTTAATTCACATGTTTAATCAATAATGTTTTATTATTAATGTTTTCTGTGTCATTCCTAACTGTCACTGTATGTCATGTTGTCACTTGTGGGCGGAGTACCAAGGCAAATTCCTTGTATGTGAATACTTGGCCAATAATCTCATTCATTGATTCATTCATATAAAGAAGAGACGGGGGGGATGAGGCAAGGGGCGGTAAGTGATAGATGAACAGTGGAGGAGTAAAGGTTGAGGAGGGTTGAGGAAGGACAAAATTGAAGAATCACCTCCTCAGCATTCCCTGCAGGAGATAGAAGGGAGAAGTGATAATGGGGAATAAAGAAATGGCAGAGGAGTTGAATAACTTGTTTGCATCAGTCTTCACAGTGGAAGACACCAGCAACGTGCCTGAAATTCAAGAGAGTCAGGGGGTAGAGGTTAGTGGAGCAGCGATTACTAGGGGGAAGGTGCTTGGGAAACTGAAAGGGCTGAAGGTGGATCAGTCACCCGGACAAGATGGACTGCACCCTCGGGTTCTGAAAGAGGTGGCTGTAGAGATTGTGGAGGCGTTGATGGTGATATTTCTGGAATCACTAGAGACAGGAATTGTTCCAGATGATTGGAAATGGCCAATATTACCCCGCTGCACAAGAAGGGAGCAAAGCAGAATCGTGGGAACTATAGGCCGGTTAGTCTGGTTGGTAAGATTTTAGTCCATTATAAAGGATGAGGTTACGGAGTACTTAGAAGTTCACGATAAAATAGGCCAAGGTCAGCATGGCTTTGTGAAGGGGAGGTCATGCTTGACAAATTTACTGAAACTCTTTATAGAAGTAAATTGCAGGACAGACAGAGGAGAGTCAGTAGATGTTGTTTACGTAGATTTTCAGAAAGCCTTTGATAAGGTGCCACACGTGAGGTTGCTTAGGAAGACAAGAGCCCCTGGTATCAAAGGGCAGATACTAGCATGGATAGCAGGCTGGCTGGATGGCAGAAGACAAAGAGTGGCAATAAAGGGGGCATTTTCAGGTTGGCTGCCAGTGACTAGCGTTCTTCTGCAGGGCTCGGTGCTGGGGCCGCTACTCTTCTCGTTGTATATTAATGATTTGGACGAGGGGATTGAAGGCTTTGTGGCCAAGTTTGTTGATGATACGAAAATAGGTGTAGTGTAGAGAAAGCAGGGACTCTGCAGAAGGACTTGGACAGATTAGGGATGGTGGGCAGACAAGTGGCAGATAGAATATAGTGTAGGAAAGTCTGGAGTCATGCATTTTGGTCGTAGGAATAAAGGGAGAGAATCCAGAAATCGGAGGTGCAAAGGGACTTGGGAATGCTGGTTAATCTGCAAGTAATAAAGAAAGCAAACTCAATTCTCTTTTAGCAAGGAGATGAGGAGAAATTTATTTAGTTGGAGGATGATGAATCTGTGGAATTCTTTGCCTCAGAAGGCTGCGGCGACTAAGTCAGTGGATATTTTTAAGACAGATACAGATAGGTTCTTCATTAGTACGGGTGTCAGAGGCTAGGGGGAGAAGGCAGGAGAATGGGTTTAGGAGGGAGAGATAGATCAGCCATGATTGAATGGCAGAGTAGACTTGATGGGCCGAATGGCCTAATTCTACTATTCCTTATGACCTAATGAGTGGGGTGGGGAGAGAGACTGTTGTAGTTGTGGAAATGATGAAGAATGCTGTGCTGGATGTGGAGGTGGGTGGGGTGCAGACCAGGGGAAATGCAAGAGAGGGCTCCAGCAACCACTCTGGAGGGGAAGTCCCATTTCCCGACAAAGAAGAACATTTCTGGAACAGACATCCTCAGTTTGAGAGGGTCGGTGTGGAGACGGAAAGACGGGGATGACATGAGGGTCAACTCCAGGTCAGAGATAGCAAAGATGTTGCATGGAGGGGAAATGTTCCAGGTACACGGAGCTCCAGAGCTGCACGCGCTGTGTGGGATGAATTTTGGAACAATTAGACAATAGACAATAGGTGCAGGAGTAGGCCATTCGGCCCTTCAAGCCAGCCACAAATTGAGGTGTTTGTGGTGAGAATCAACGGCAGAATCAACGGGAGTTGACGGTAAACATGGTGTCCGCCCAGAATCAGGTCAGAGATCATACGGAGATGGGAGTTAGGGTCGATCCCACTGGGATAAAGAGGAGACAATTGAAGATGAGGTTGATACAGATTCAGTCAACATCAATCACCTGCATCCCGGACACATGTGTGGTGAACAGCAGACCAGTAACCCAGAATCAGAATCAGAATCACAACCTCAGTTCAAATGAAATTACGTTTCTGCAGTCATACAAACATGAAAAACCTAGAGACGCAATGAACACAATTTTCATAAACATCCATCACAGTGAATCTCCAAACCCCTCCTCACTGTGATGGAAGTCTTCTCTCTTCCCTGTTCTTTATTCTTCTCCCGATGTTAGAGATGAAGACAGCCTGTGCTGCACTTGTAGCTGTGGTTCTCTAGCAACATGTTCTGCGTTCTTTATTTATTTAATTTTCAGATGAGAAGCAGTGCTGTATGTGTGCATGTTGGTGTGAGTGTAAGTGTTGCTTTAAGGTGGTGGCTTGGTATTAACTCCGGGCACCTTGTCACGTGCTTCATTGCTGCAACAAGGTATTCGGCTGTATAGTACTGACTGGTGTAATAAACAGATTTGTCTGCCTGATACTCCAGGGTTAAATGAGTTATATAACCTCCACCGTGCACGTGCAAGAATACAATACACTCGAGTAATCCAAAAGCAAAATACTGTATTGCTGGAAATCAGGCAGGCAAACAATAAAAATAAAATACTCAGCAGCCGACAAGAACATTAGAAATAAATATAGCAATCTGCAAACGCTTGCTCCGCTGTTCAATAGAATCATGGATTATCATTTGCCTCTGCACGACTTTCCACCCTTGTTGTCCAAAAACGAATCAGTCCCTGTCCTGAATTATTTCTTCTCATGGTTTGGATTTGTCCAAAGGCCTCGTTTTTGGAGGATTCCAAACATCCTCCCCCCCAGGGTGAACGAATGTCCCCCCTCTCTTTGAATAGCTCCTCCTTTACTGAGAGGCTTGTGGTCCTAGACATCGCAAGGGGACACAGCAAATCCACATCTGCCAACCCTATAAACATTTCCACATTCCAATGTGATCACCTCTCATCTAAACCCCAGAGAGTGTGGCCCTGACTGCTAAATCTTCACACAACAAACCACTACTCCAGTGATCAATCTTGCCATCAGGAAGAAGGTACAGGAGCCTGAAGACTGTAACGTCCAGGTTCGGGAGCAGCTTCTTCCCTACAGCCGTCAGGCTCTTAAACACAACAACAAATAAGCTCTGAGCTCTGAACTGCAAAAGACTATATGATTATTGCACTATATTTGTTATTTATTGAACTTTTTCTTTTTTTTTCCTTCCCCCATTATATACAATGTTTACATAATCACATATTCTGTTGTGCTGCAGCAAGTAAGAGTTTCATGGCCCCGTCTGGGACACACGACAATAAAACTCACTTGTACTCGCTAGAATTTAGAAGACGGGGGGGGGGGGGGGGGGATCTTATAGAAACTTACAAAATTCTTAAGGGGTTGGATAGGCTAGATGCAGGAAGATTGTTCCCGATGTTGGGGAGGACCAGAACAAGGGGTCACAGTCTAACGATAAGGGGGAATTCCTATAGGACCGAGATGAGGAAAACATTTTTCACACAGAGAGTGGTGAGTCCCTGGAATTATCTGCCACAGAAGGTAGTTGAGGCTAGTTCATTGGCTATATTTAAGAGGGAGTTAGATGTGGCCCTTGTGGCTAAAGGGAACAGGGGGTATGGAGAGAAGGCAGGTACGGGATACTGAGTTGGATGATCAGCCATGATCATATTGAATGGTGGTGCAGGCTCGAAGGGCTGAATGGCCTACTCCTGCACCTATTTTCTATGTTTCTATGTTAAAACATTCTTGACTCTTGACTCTGGTGACCAGGTATGTGTTGGCTATTACTTTAGTACTGTGATTAACAAAGTCCCAAAGACACATGACTGCTGGATCCTTGGGAAGAATCAGGAGGTACACAAGAGATTTGTCTGGCCTTTGGCGAAGATGTACGACAAACACTAAACGTTTGCACAGTAAAATGCTGTGGTGAAGGCTGACCTAGACAGGGAGACAGAGCAGTCAGTGAAGATCCAAGGACAGTGGTCGTTTGGACAACCTTCATGGAGCTTGTGGACTGTCACATTAAACTGGAGTGTGACAGTTGCCAAAATCTCAGTTATGTATCGGAAACAATTAAATACTGCTTTCCCGTCCCAGAAACAAAAAGCGGTGTTGACGCTAGTAAAGATGAAATTATTTACAAGTGTCATCGTGCCTTAGCGAGACAGACAAGAGGGGTCCATTGGATTATAATCTTACTTATATCTGAACTTTGACTTCTGAGAAAAAAGTCTGCTTGACTCGATAAAATAAATCGATGATTAATAAAATATGGAAAAGATGTGAGGCTAGAGAGGTTTCAGCAGCTGTGACCCGACTTCGGAGCTTCCGGCCGCAGTTCGGTGGACAGGAACATCGGGAGCTCGCAGATTCCTGGTGGGAGACCGCTTTCCAGAGCACCTGCAACGGCAACTTCTCCCGCTGGAATCGCGGGGTTTAAAGGACACGGAGCTGGGGCCTAACATCGCCCGCCGCGGCTTAACGGCCACGGGACTTACCATCGCCCGCCGGGGGCTTTAACATCGGGAGCCCCAGTTTGCCTCGACGTAGCAGTTGGACTGCTGGACCGCGGGAGAAGAATAAAGGGAAGAGATAAGACTTTTGCCTTCCATCATAGTGAGGAGGTGTTGGAGATTCACTGTGATGGATGTTTGTGTAAATTGTGTTAAGTGTGGGTCTTGGTTTTTTTGTAATGTTAAGGCTAGAAATGCAATTTCGTTCAAACCAAGCTGTTTGAATGACAATAAAAGGCATTCTATTCTATTATATTCTATTCTATGTTGGGGAGTACATTATTCTTACAAAGCATCAATGGTTTCTGGGATCAGCCGCCAGAGGAGGTGGTGGAGGCAGGAACAGCAACAACATGTAAGAGGTTTTATGATGGAACCAAGAAGTGAACAGGTTTTATGATGGAACCAAGAAGTAAACGGGATGATCACCTCAGTGGCATTGTACTATAAACGGCAATAGTCAACGGGGATTAGAGGAACAAATACAGCAGGAGATGCGGGCATCTGCAAGGATAGTAGAGGGTTTTAACTTTCCCAACACACACCGGGACTGCCATCACGTTAAGTGTTTAGATAGAGTGGAAGGGGGAGGGCAAATGTTGACCTACTTTTGGGATATAGGGCAGGGAACGTGACTGAGTGTTATCAGGGAGGTACTTTGAGACTAGTGGCCATAGTTCCATTTAAAATCAGTGACGGGAAAGGACAGGAATGGCCACGTTATAAATTGAGGCAAGACGAACATGGATGGTATTAGACAAAGCAAGGGGACGATTCCCCCATGATTTGTAATCCGGATTTAAAAACGCAGTTAAAAAATCTATTAAAAATCTCTGCTTTGTGGGGGTGGGACTGATGATCGAGGGCGCCGATTGGACAAGAGAGACGTCGGTCAGCAGGCTATGGGGGGGGGGGACCATGATGATTCAGCGCGATGATTGGACGAGGGAGGTGTCGATCAGAGGCAGAAGTAGGCGTTTAAGAAGGAACTGCAGATGCTGGAAAATCAAAGGTAGACAAAAGTGCTGCAGAAACTCAGCGGGTGCAGCAGTATCTATGGAGCCAAGGAAATAGGCAACGTTTCGGGCCGAAACTCTTCGAGTGGGACTGAGGATAGAACGCGATGATTCGAGGAGGGAGACGTCCTGATGGAGCAAAGATCATGGAGTGGAGCTTGAATCGGCCCGTTCGCGGGGCCTTTCATCGCCCGGAGCGGCGCAGCTTAAAATCGGCCGCGAGATCTTCCACCGCCCAGGGGTCAAATTGCTGCATCATGGCGACCGAGGCTCCCGATGTTGAAGTCCCCGTGAACGGGCCGCTTCTAGCCCCACGATTCGGGGTGGTGAAGCTGCTGTTGCTGGAGTTCGGAGTCGGTCACCAACCAGGTCAGCTCCCGATGTTACCGTCCACAGGGCCCACAGCCAAAGCCTCACATGTGTGCGCAAGAAATTGTGTCCCCTTCCCCCCCCCCCCCCCACCCCTCCATCTTTTGAGAGCGATTTCCGTGCCTGGACAAGAGCTTTGCAAAAGTTGATTATTGATTAGATTATCTTGTTTCACTGGAATTTAGAAGGATGAGAGGAGATCATATAGAAACATACAAAATGCATAAGGGATTGGACAGGCTAGACGCCCATGTCGGGGGAGTCCAGAACCAGGAGTCACAGTTTAAGTATAAGGGGTAAGCCATTTGGGACTGAGATGAGGAAAAACTCCACTGCCCTCTGAGGCAGAGAATTCCACAGACTCACAACTCTCTGTGTGAAAAAGTGTTTCCTCGTCTCCGTTCCAAATGGCTTACCCCTTATTCTTAAACTGTGGCCCCCGATTCTGGACTCCCCAAACATTGGAAACATATTCCTGCCTTTAGCGTGTCCAAACCCTTAACAATCTTATATGTTTCAATAAGATCCCCTCTCATCCTAAATTCCAGAGTGTACAAGCCCAACCTGCATCTGTGGGAAGAGAAACAGAGTTAACATTTCAGGTGAGGGAAGGAGAGAAAACCATTTGGTATCAAAGTAGAGAGAGAATGAGGATAGGAAACAGGGAATGTGTGATGAGGTGAGGTGAAGCTTGTACTGGGGATAAGATGTAAATGGGCTCAAAGGGTCAGTCAGTGCAAGAGTATTTTCCTCTGCTAATGATTAAACATGCTGATTCACAGGGTCAGAACTGTTCAAACACCAGAGTGTGTGATTTCTGATAAACTGAAGTCTGATCTTTCAGGATTCCACACACCTTCTTAAGCTACTCCTAGAGGAAGATGCCGTGCCAGAACTTCACAAAGGACGTCTGTGATTGCCAAATTGCCATTGAACGTGATCACCGTCTTTGCAGAAATGTTGAATAAGTCACTCAACATCATGAAAATCACCTGGCAGGCGTCATCCATCAATCCATTCCTCATCCACTAAAAGGCAATGAGTCTGAAGAAGGGCCCCGACCTGACACGTCACCTATCCGCATGCTTCAGAGATGCTGCCTGACCCACTGACCCACAGTGCTGGGGTAACTCAGCGGGTCAGGCAGCATCTGTGGAGAACATGGATAGGTGACGTTTCACAGAGTGCTGGAGTAACTCAGCGGGTCAGGCAGCATCTGTGGAGAACATGGATAGGTGACGTTTCACAGAGTGCTGGAGTAACTCAGCGGGTCAGGCAGCATCTGTGGAGAACATGGATAGGTGACGTTTCACAGAGTGCTGGAGTAACTCAGCGGGTCAGGCAGCATCTGTGGAGAACATGGATAGGTGACGTTTCAGAGTGCTGGAGTAACTCAGCGGGTCAGGCAGCATCTGTGGAGAACATGGATAGGTGACGTTTCACAGAGTGCTGGAGTAACTCAGCGCTCAGGCAGCATCTGTGGAGAACATGGATAGGTGACGTTTCACAGAGTGCTGGAGTAACTCAGCGGGTCAGGCAGCATCTGTGGAGAACATGGATAGGTGACGTGTTGGGTGGGGGCCCTTCTTCAGGCTCATTGTATTTCTGTACTTTAGGATAACACACACAGAAAGCCTTCACCAAAGTATCAGGATGATTCTGGGAGAGTGGCCAGGAATCACAGTAGCGGTCACCAGTACATTATTAGCTTGTTCTTCTTTGACATTTAAGCAACGTTCTTTAACATTCTTCAAACTGATGAATCAGACGAGCGACCGGGGCATCCGTGCTGTAGCCTGGACAACTGGTCACAGAACCACCAGAGTATTCACTAAAACAAGACAAGTTTTGCGCAGAGTTGAACTCACTCTGACCTTATTGTGGGTGATAAATTTGAAGCCAGAAAATGAAGAATTTTGAAATAGATCACTGTCCTCTAGAATCAATAGTTTACGAACAAGATGCCCTGGAGACTTTAAAGAATGCTGTAATGGAGCAAAAATATGTTGTCTGAATGTTTTAAGGGGTCCCTCGGGATTGAGGACATCTAGCTTCTACACTGGTGCTGCGGCAATTTATGAAGCCAATGTGGGATCTGTAGACTATCAACAATAGCCAGGAGGAGCCCGATGGGAAGCTTGTGAGGTGATGAGCTTCTGCCACTTGCCCAGGGCTACCTTGTGCTCTCTACTCATGGGCTCAAGGCACCTGGTGCCATCACGCTGCATGTGTTCTTCCACCGGCTCGTTTGAAGCACAGTCCCCAACCAACACATAAACAGGTGATGCACTCCCACCCGGCTGCTGGGATGTGGGGGTGGTCCATGATGTACAGGAGGGGGCTTCTATGGGATGTGGGAGGTGTTGTCCATAGAATGTGGGACGGGTGGTCCATGGGATGTCAGGGATTGTCCATGGGATGTGGGCAGGGTTTGTCTGCGCTCTGTGTCTCCCATTGATGGAGGCAGTTCTTGATCTTCCTGGAGACTGGAAGGCACCAGGTGGAGACTGATGGACGTAAGCCCAAATCGTCTCATTTCTTGGAGGTCCAGCCCTCTACTATCTGCCACCAAGTTGAGTTGCTGCTACAGAGCATTGTGTTTCAATGTGATCATGGCTGATCATCTCCAATCAGTACCCCGTTCCTGCCTTCTCCCCATATCCCCTGACTCCGCTAATTTTAAGAGTCCTTATCTAGCTCTCTCTTGAAAGCATCCAGAGAACCCGCCTCCACCACCCTCTGAGGCAGAGAATTCCACAGACTCACAACTCTCTGTGGAATTCTCTGGAGGGTGGTGGTGGTGGGTGTGTTTCCTCGCCTCCGTTCAAAATGGCTTACCCCTTATTCTTAAACTGTGGCCCCTGGTTCTGGACTCCCCAACATCGGGAACATGTTTCCTGCCTCTAGCGTGTCCAAGCCCTTAACAATATTATTTGTTTCAATGAGATCCCTTCTCATCTTTCTAAATTCCAGAGGGTACAAGCCCAGCCGCTCCATTCTCTCAGCATATGACAGTCCCGCCATTTTTAGATTAGATTCCTTTATTGTCATTCAGACCTTTCGATCTGAACAAAATTTTGTTACCTTGCAGTCATAACATATAATAAATAAAAATAAACACATAATAAGCACATATTTAACATCCACCACACTGAGTTTACCAAGCACCTCCTCACTGTGGTGGAAGGCAAAAGTCTTAAAGTCTTTGTCTTCTTCCCTACTTGTTCTCCCTCTGCGCTGAGGCGATCCAGGCCTCCGATGTTATCGTCCACGAGCCTCCGAAGCCGGACTGCCACCATCGCCCACCGTTGGAATGCTGGTACCCCGCCACAGCTCTGAATCAAGGTCCTCTGCTAGAACGCTGGAGCACCGGAGCTCTGAAGCTGGGCCGCCGCTGAAGCTCCGCTGGAACGCCGCTGGAGCACCAGAGCTCTGAAGCCGGGTCGCCGCTGGAACACCGCTGGAACGCCGCTGGAGCACCAGAGCTCTGAAGCCGGGTCGCCGCTGGAACACCGCTGGAACGCTGCTGGAGCACCGGAGCACTGAAGCTGGGTCGCTGCCGCCGCCAGAACACTGGAACTCTGAACGCTCGCCACAGCACCGAGGCTGCCAGCTCCGCCATTAGGCCTCCGCCATTAGTCCTCAGCACAGACGGAGACGGTGACGGAGGACACGACAAGAAAAGGTCGCATCCCCCCGAAGGGAGAGACTGAAACCTTGTTTCTCCCAGCCTCCCCCCACCCCCCCACACACAAACACAACCAAATAAACCAAAATTCTAACTAAAACAGACACAAGAAGATAAAAAAAAAGAGAAAAAACAGACGGGAACATCCCGGGAATTAACCTTGTAAACCTACGCTGCACTCCCTCAATAGCAAGAATGTCCTTCCTCAAATTAGGGGACCAAAATTGCACACAATACTCCAGGTGTGGTCTCACTAGGGCCCTGTACAACTGCAGAAGGACCTCTTTGCTCCTATACTCAACTCATCTTGTTATAAATGCCAACATGCCATTCGCTTTCTTCACTGCCTGCTGTACCAGCAGGCTTACTTTCATAGACTAATGAACAAGGACGCCCAGATCCCATTGTACTTCCCCTATTCCCAACTTGATGCCATTTAGATAAATCTGCCTTCCTGTTTTTGCTAACAAAGTGGATAGCCTCACATTTATCCACATTAAACTTCATCTGCCATGCATCTGCCCACTCCCCCAACCTGTCCAAGTCACCCTGCATTCTCACAGCATCCTCCTCACAGTTCACACTGCAGCCCAGCTTTGTGTCATCTGCAAATTTGCTAATGTTACTTTGAATCCCTTCATCCAAATCATTGGTGTATATTGTAAATAGCTACGGCCCCAGCACAGAGCCTTGCGGTAACCCACTAGTCACTGCCCTGTGACACCCCACTAGTCACTGCCCTGTGACACCCCACTAATCACTGCCCTGTGACACCCCACTAGTCACTGCCCTGTGACACCCCACTAGTCACTGCCCTGTGACACCCCACTAGTCACTGCTGTGGCACCCCACTAGTCACTGCCCTGTGACACCCCACTAGTCACTGCCCTGTGATACCCCACTAGTCACTGCCCTGTGACACCCCACTAGTCACTGCCTTGCGGTACCCCACTGGTCACTGCCCTGTGACACCCCACTAATCACTCTCACTACATATTCCTTTGGTAGACAAAAATGCTGGAGAACCTCAACGGGTGAGGCAGCATCTATGGAGCAAAGGACTAGGTCACCCATTCCTTCGCTCCATAGATGCTGCCTCACCTACTGAGTGTCTCCAGCATTTTTGTCTACCTTTGATTTTTCCAGCATCTGCAGTTCTTTCTTAAACATATTCCTTTGTCTCTCTTCTGCTCATTTAATCTCTGTGGAAGGTCAACACAAACAGATCAAATTTCCAAGGTATAAATCCCTGAGACTATTCTTCCTAACCCATATGAAAACCAAACATGCTTCACATTTTCAAAGCAACATGCTGAATAATATTATTCAGACCTGGTGAATGCTTGAATGGTATTAGTGAGGTCATTGATTGTTAAGTGAATGAAAACTCCCAGATCCCCAGCAGTTAGCCTCTTTACTGCAGGGATGGGATGAGTGTTGTGGCACTGCAGAGTGCTGCTTGAGAATTCTGCACACAGGGATCAATGTTGTAGGCACAGATTAGGTTTGAATATAATTGTTCCAGTTCTGCTGAGATACAGACTGTTGGTTTAATAAATGAGGAATCTGGCTCCAACAAGCTGACAATTTGTTAGCTTTGCTCCGCTTTTGTGCAAGGAAGTGACATAATTGACATGAGAATATTTGTATAAAAGAGGAATGAAGCAACCCATTCTGATGGTAAATCAATGCGTTAACGGAAATGAAAACATTCGTACACCCAACCCCACCCCCCCCCCCATACCGATCAGGAGATGTGAGACTTGATTCAAGCAGAGATTCATTGTTCTGTTGGAGAGAGACTTAACACATCGCTTGCTCCAGGTATGACTGCCTGGTGTAATATCAATCAGGAGACCACTTGTATTCTCACTGGACTTTATTGGGACACTTGAGGAATAACTCAATGCCCAATGATGCTTCATTGTGAATCACAATCTGATATAGATATTAACACAACAAAATTCTCAGCACTGTGCGAATGATAAAGAAAGGACTAGCACACAAGGTAGGCCCATATTCAATCAGTCGGACAAACTGTTACTCAATGAATATTGCTGTTGATTCGGGCAGGCGGTTATGGGTTCAGTTTTGAAACCTGCGTTTTTAATACAGGAAGGAGGTTGATTCACATTGAAGGATGCCATTACATTGGAAAGGGTGTAGAAGAGATAACCAGGATGTTACCTGTTGCGGGCTGAGACAATAAACAATAGACAATAGGTGTAGGAGTTGGTCATTCGGCCCTTCGAGCCAGCACCGCCATTCAATAGCTGATCATCCCCAAACAGTACCCCGTTCCTGCCTTCTCCCCATATCCCCTGACTCCGCTATCTTTAAGAGCCCGATCTAGCTCTCTCTTGAAAGCATCTAGAGAATCGGCCTCCACCGCCCTCTGAGGTAGAAAATTCCACAGACTCACAACTCTCTGTGTGAAAAAGTGTTTCCTCGTCTCCATTCTAAATGGCTTACCCCTTATTCTTAAACTGTGGCCCTTGGTTCTGGACTCCCCCAACATCGGGAACATGTTTCCTGCCTCTAGTGTGTCCAAACCCTTAATAATCTTATATGTTTCAATGAGATCCCCTCTCATCCTTCTAAACTCCAGAGCATGCAATCCCAACCGCTCCATTCTCTCAGCATATGACAGTCCCGCCATCCCGGAAATTAACCTGGTGAACCTACGCCGCACTCCCTCAATAGCAAGAATGTCCTTCCTCAAATTAGGGGACCAAAACTGCACACAATACTCCAGGTGTGGTCTCACTAGGGCTCTGTACAACTGCAGAAGGACCTCTTTGGCTTGGGTTACAGGGAAGGGTTGGAGAAGGACGTTATTATTTGGAGCGTAGGAGGCTGAGGGTGACCTTATTGAGGTGTACAAGATCTTGAGGGGCATGGATAAAGTGAACGCTCACAGTCTTTTCCCTGGGTAGAGGATTCTAAAAGTAGAGAGCATAGGCTTAAGGTGAGAGATCCACTCAGAGGGGAGTCTGTATCTGGAACGAGCTGCCAGAGGAAGCTGCCTATAGCAGCAGGTATAATTACAATCTTTAAACATCATTTGGACAGATATATGGATAGGTTTAGAGGTCAATGGACCAATTGCAGGCAAATAGTACTAGCCCAGAATGCCAACTTGGTGAGCATGGATAAGGTGGGCTGAAGGGCCTGCGCAGTTCTGTCCTTGAGGGACCCGGTGAGGGCGTCGCAGTTGAAGTGTCGCTGTGCAGTGGTTGTAACGTCACACTGCAGCCCTGAATGCTCTCAGCCACTATTATGAAGAAGAGTAGAATCCTCCCCAGTATGCTGAGGCCAATATTTGTTTCTCAAATAACACCAACTATAGAAAGATCATCTGATCATATGAATTGCACTGAAGCCTGAGGTGAAGGCCCGTTCCCAGAGCCGTCTGTGCCAAAAGAGATCAGTGTCTCAGCGTCTACCCTTGTAATCCCCTCCTGAGACAACTTCTCATTCTTCCAAACTTCATGCAGTGTACCTCAACATTACTCACTGTGTCCTCATGGGAGAAGCCCTTATTCCAGCAATGAATCTCATTAATCTGTGCTGCACCTTCCCAATGCTGCTGTAGTCTTCCATGGTAGACAAACTCTGGAGAAACTCAGCGGGTGCGGCAGCATCCATGGAGCGAAGGAAAGACATAGCCTCCATAGATGCTGCCACACCCGCTGAGTTTCTCCAGCACTTTTGTCTACCTTCGATTTTCCAGCATCTCCAGCTTCTTGAACATGTAGTCTTCCATGGTATGATCTCACCTAAACCGTTGCAGAATCAGTCTTGCCCTCAGATTTCCGGTGAAAAGAGAAAATATAGTCTGCCTTCCTGATCACTCACTTAACATTTTAACTTATTGTGCAAATGAGGAAAAACAAATGCAGCTGTTCCTGATTGAATTTTTGAAATGGCGTCAGTCAGCAAGTAGAGAGATTGACGGAGAAGTAGAGGTCACGTCGAGCTAATCTGAAAGGCTCGGCCAGATTAACGAGTACATTGGGGCTAATAGGCTGAAATGTGTTTATTTTAGTGCAAGGTCATACGGGTAAGGCAGATGAACTAGCAGTTCAATTAGTCCCATGCACTAATCCACCAGCCCCATGGATCAGTGCACAGAACTCGGATGTTGTGGCCATTAGAGTATTGGTTGTGAGAGGCACATCTGGCAGCTCAGAGTTATGTGGTTTAGATATTTCAGACACAATAGAGAGAGATGTTAAAGAGTTTACAGTGTAGCTTATTGTCACGTATACCGAGGTACAGTGAAAAGCCTTTGTTGCGTGCTATCCAGTCAGCGGAAAGACATATACGTGATTACAATCGATCCATTCACAGTGTACAGATACATGATAAGACAATAACGTTTAGTGCAAGGTAAAGCCAGCAAAATCCGATCAAGGATAGTCCGAGGGTCACCAATGAGGTAGATCAGAGAGGTATTCAGCACTGCTCTCTGGTTGTGGTAGGCTGATTCAGTTGTCTGATAACAACCGGGAAGAAACTGCCCCTGAAGCTGGAGGTGTGCGTTTTCACACTTCTGTACATTTTGCCCGATGGGAGAGGGGAGAAGAAGGAATGGCCAGGGTGAGAATGGTCCTTGATGATGCTGCTGGCCTTGCCGAGGCAGCGTGAGGTGTAGATGGAGTCAATGGAAGGGAGGTTGGTTTATGTGATGGTCTGGGCTGCGTCCACAATTCGCCGCAATTTCTTGTGGTCTTGGATGGAGCTGTTACCAGGCCAAGCTGTGATGCATCCCGATAATATGTTTTCTGTGATGCATTTGTAGAAGTTGGTGAGAGTTGTAGGAGACGTGCCAAACTTCCTTTGCCGTCTACGTAAGTGGAGGCATTGATGTGCTTTCTTGGTCGTTGCTGCACTATGGCTGGTCCAGGAGAGGTTGTGGTGACGGTGACTCCTCGGAAGTTGAAGTTTTCAACCATCTCCACTTCAGCGCCGTCAATGCCAACTGGGGTATGTGAACCGCTTCACTTCCTGAAGACCATCACTATCTCCTCTGTCTTGCTGACATTGAGTGAAAGTTTGTTGTCTCGACACCAGGACACACGGTTCTCAATCTCCTTCCTGTACTCCGTCTCATCATTATTTGATATCCGGCCCATCCCAACATGAAAATGTGATTAAAGGCTTCCTGAAAACCAAGTTTTAATGTAAAAATAAACTGTGCACTTTATTTTATCCCCTACGTAAAATCCTTCCCGTTGTTGGCGCTCACGGCTTTAGAAGATGATTTTTAAATTACTCTAGCTAATAAATAATCTAGCGTAATTTAAAAATACCTTCATGAATGAAATGTCGGAGCGATTTTTCTTCAGCGACGAAGTCCCCTGACATGGATGGATTTGCCCAGTCTGTGGAAAAACGGCACTTTAAACACGCCCCCCCTCTGAAAGGCGCCAAAGTCACGCACACGGGGAGCGGCAGAACTGCAGCGCTGCTCAAGGGAAGTTTTGTAACATACCTAGTATTTGCTGTTTTATCTGGAGTATCAGGAGCTGAGAGGAGACCTGATGGGTGTTTTATTATTATGAATTATGTAACTACTGTAGGATAGGCAGTCAGAATCTTTTTTCCCCCTTGGTGGAGATTTCAAATGCTAGAGGGCAAAGATTTGAAGTGAGAGAGAGAAAGTTTTTAGGAGATTGACGAGGGAAATATTTTGCAGGAAGAGCGGTTGGTACCTGGAACGTGATGCCTGGGACGATGGTGGAAGCAGATACTAAATCAGGCATTCACACAGAATACAAACAGGCAAGGAATGGAGGAATATAGAGCAGCTGTAAGCAGACAGGTTAGTTTCAATTGGCATCAGGATCAGCATGGGCATGGTGGGCTGAAGGGCCTGTTCCTGTGCTGTACTGTACTATGTTCTATGTTCTATCATCTGAATATTAAATGTTGCCCTGACCAGTAGCATTGAGCTTGTTCTGTCCTTCTTGCCTCCCTACTCCTCCGTCCCTCTCTCCAGACATACCTCATTGAGTGGAATGTTTGAGGCAGCACCAAGCTGACAGTGCAGTGGCTGCAATGTACAACAGCAACTAGTCTATGCTGGTGACAGGAGCCTCCTGGTCGACTGTCTTCTCCTCTTTCACGCATGTTTGCCTCAAGCACGCCCTGCATTAGCAGTCTTCACCTTCTCACCACCCTTTCTGAGAAATATGTGTGTTATCCTCTAACTGTGCTCATGGATCAGAATGTAACCGTGGCCAGTTGTAAACATTTGCTTATGAAAAATCCTTGAATGAGAATTCTGCAGAAAAGAACAGATATCCTCTCCCACCATATTCAGTAAAGTGAGCAATGTGCTTTAATTAACGAACATTTTATGCCTGCTTGCAGATGTATTAATCTTCAGAAAACTGTTCATTGTAATGTCGTACTTAAAATCTACAATAATTGTGTTTCCTATTTGTCATCTGTTGCAGCTTATTGTTATGAGAATGATTGAGAGGCAGTTTCCTGCAACACTGGTCTCTACGAGGCAGCGTGCGCGGAGATCTAAGCCAGACGCTGCAATGGCCGCGCTTTCTCTGCCTGTTGTAAGTCATGTATATCATTAGTTTGACCAGTCACGATGCAATTCCCAAGGACACTTATCTATAGGATAAAATTAGCATTAATTCAGCACAGGAAGGATCATTTTGAATAGAATAGACTTTCAGAATAGACTGATTTATGTGCAGTAAGTGACGCTAATATACACTCCATCAGCTGGTGGTAACATCTCTCATTCCAGGTTGAAATCCCATTCCAGAGAGCTGAGCCCAAAGTCTAGGCTGATTCTCCAGTGCAGGTGGATTACATTCGAGGGAAATTGGTGGAATAAATAATGAGATTAATTTCGGATGAGTGTAAATTGTACTTGATGGGCTAGCATGGCCTCAGTGGGTTGAAGGGTCTGTTTACAAATTACTTTTCCCATGGAAACATGGAGGTGGCCACAGTTTGAAAATACTTGATTGGTTGTGAAATGCTGTGGCATGTAGTGATGCTACATAAATGCACCTCTTTCTCTTAAAACCCCTGTCCCACGATGCGAGTTCACCCAAGAGCTCTCCCGAGTTAAAAAAAATAAATCAAACTCGTGGTAAGTCAACATGGATTTGTGCCTGGAAGGTCATGTTTGACAAACCTTCTTGAATTTTTTTGAAGCGGTAACTAGGGAAATTGATGAGGGGTAAAGCAGTGGATGTTGTCTATATGGATTTCAGTAAGGCCTTTGACAAGGTTCCCATGGAAGGTTGGTTCAGAAGGTTCAATCTTTGGGTGTTAATGGCGGAGTAGCAAGATGGATTCAACAGTGGCTGAATGGGAGATGTCAGAGAGTAATGGTGGATGGCTGTTTGTCAGGTTGGAAGCCGGTGACCAGTGGGGTGCCTCAGGGATCTGTGTTGGGTCCACTGTTGTTTGTCATGTACATCAATGATCTGGATGATGGGGTGGAAAATTGGATAAGTAAGTATGCAGATGATACTAAGATAGGTGGTATTGTGGATAATGAAGTAGATTCTCAAAGTCTACAGAGAGATTTGGGCCATTTGGAAAAGTGGGCTGAAAGATGGCAGATGGAGTTTAATGCTGATAAGTGTGAAGTGCTACATCTTGGCAGGACAAATCAAAATAGGACGTACATGGTAAATGGTAGGGAATTGAGGAATGCTGTGGAACAGAGGGATCTAGGAATAACTGTGCATAGTTCCCTGAAGGTGGAATCGTATGTAGATAGGGTGGTAAAGAAAGCCTTTGGTGTGCTGGCCTTTATAAATCAGAGCATTGAATATAGGAGTAGGGAAGTAATGTTAAAATTGTACAAGGCATTGGTAAGACCAATTCTGGAGTATGGTGTACAATTTTGGTCGCCTAGTTATAGGAAGGATGTCAACAAAATAGAGAGAGTACAGAGTAGATTTACTAGAATGTTGCCAGGGTTCCAGCAACTATGTTACAGAGAAAGGTTGAACAAGTTAGGTCTTTATTCTTTGGAGCGCAGAAGGTTAAGGGGGGACTTGATTGAGGTCTTTAAAATGATGAAAGGGGTAGACAGAGTTGACGTGGATAAGCTTTTCCCATTGAGGGTAGGGAAGATTCAACAAGAGGGCATGACATGAGAATTAAGGGACAGAAGTTTAGGGGTAACGTGAGGGGGAACTTCTTTACTCAGAGGGTGGTGGCTGTGTGGAATGAGCTTCCGGCAGAGGTGGTGGAGGCAGGATCGATTTTAACATTTAAAAGTAAAGTGGATAGGTATATGGACGTGAAGGGAATGGAGGGGTATGGTCTGAGTGCAGGTAGATGGAACTAGGGGAAAACAAATGGTCGGCACGGACTGGAAGGGCCGAGAGGGCCTGTCTCCGTGCTGTAATTGTTATATGGTTATATCGTTAAGTACGTAGAATGTACGTAGTGGGTACGTCGGAGCTCGTGGATGTCTCGTAGCGGCTCGTAATGTTAACGGCAGGTACTCGGGAAACGCGGAAACGCATGAAGTTTTATCAACAGTGTTAAAAACTTCCAAGAGTAAAGAAATTCTCGTGATGAGGTACCACGAGTTTGGTTTTTTTTAACTGGAGAGCTCTTGGGTAGACTCGCATCGTTGGACAGGGCCTTTACTGTGGGGAAGGAACTACATGTGTGGTGTGCGATACTCGACTTCCAAGTGTACGCCACCAAACTGTATCCATGGACCATGGCAAACGTTTATTCACCAACAAAGGGTTATCTAGCCTCTGTGGTTGATGTAGCTGTTGACATGTCAGGGCTAAATGCATGGGCTATGGTTATGGTTGTCTCATTATGCAAGCGCCTGCACACTGAACTCTGACATCCCTCATAAACCACTCCATATTCCTCACCTCCTTTCAAAGATTGCACAAATGCATCTTTGCTCAAGATCTGCAAGCTTTGAGCCTGGTGTATCATTTCACCTCCACAGATGTATAAGCAGATTAAAGATACTAAATAAAAGGAATATAAAAGAAAATGCTGGTATCATCGCAAATCCTATCCATGGACCACACCTACTGGATGACCACTGCCTTGGTTGATCAACCTATCCATGGACCATCACAATTCAAGCACCAATGTCTTTCAGAAGCGGAAACCCGCCGTCCTTCTCCAGACTGGCTAACCAGTTGTGTCATCGACTCAATGCATACTAAGTGACGTGACTCTTTGAGCGAGCTCTCTAATTAATACCATTCCCCTACTATTATCCTGTAACTCCTGTCTGTTTCATTACCCTATGAAATTCACTCTTGCTGCATCCAACGTTTCTTCAGCCTCACTGTCTTGATCTTACGATTCACTGCATTCTTTTTTCCTTTCAAGATGTCCAAATAATTATCTTAAATCTTGTAGTCATTGACCCTTTTGCCAGTGAAAGCACTTTCTTCAAATCGATCCTGGCAATTTTTCATAAATTTCTGCACCACAATTACATTTTCCTTGAACCTTTCTTGAAGAGCAACCTCAATGTTTCTCAAGAGTCCCTCGTCTTTGATCCTCTGAATCCTCTTGCAAGAACCTGACGCCTTTCTGAAGTGTAGTGATGAAAAGTGGACACAATAACGTTAAATCCCACGTTCCTGTGTTTCCAATATGCCACCAGAGCTGGATTCTTGAAAGAACAAACTTTCACCTCGCTTTTCCTTCAAACTTCCATGCCGTTTTATGCCACTCGATCCCATGACAGGAAGATCTCAAAGCCCTGTGCTTCTTTTCTCAACAAAGATGCAACTCGTTCCCCTCCAGCAACACTCTCATCTATCTACTGGCTAAACTTCTTCTTTGTCTAAAGGGCCTGTCCCACTTACGTGGCCTTGGCTCGCAAATTACGTGACCTCGTGGTCACTTGAGGCATACGAGCACCGTATGGCCACGCGGGGCCAGTCCCACTTAGAAGCGTGGATTTGTGCGGGGCTGCTCCCAACATCGTGTGGGGCTCAGAAATTCTTGCAGTGGCCGAAATCTTTGTATGCCAACGGCCTGTCGGCACGCAGACGCATTGCGGTCGTACGCAGCGTCTTGACGGCATATGTCTAGCGCGTGGCATTGCATGATGATGTCACCGCCCGGCGTGGCGTTGCGTGATGACGTGGGCCTGCCTCCTGCCCAGCTGATTGGTAAGCATGACGCAAATGACGGCACGCGCGAACTTAGCGCGTACTTAGCGCAAACTTCACATGAACTCCGCTTCCGTTTGGTCGCATGCAAGTGGGACAGGCCCTTAAGTATCTCCTGTATTTTTCTCTCTTGCTGCAACTCCAAGGGGCACAGCTTTGCCTGCCTATTTGTCAGCTGCTTTAAACCTTCTCCGGCGTCGCTCCCAGCTCCTCCTCGTTACCTTGCTGGCTGCACTGGTGCTGCTCCCTGCACCCATGCAGAACCCATCAAATGCATCACCTCAACGACTTCCATCCCACCCTCACGTTCACTTGACCTATTCTGACAGCTCATTCATATCTCTAGATCTGCCTGTTATCATCTCAGCAGAGGGTGCGGGGGTCATCAACTAGACTTCTAATGTTAAAATTTTAAAGGGACCTGAGGGGCAACTTTTTCACACTGAAGATGGTGCAGACATGGACTGGGCTACCACTGGAGGTGATAGGGCCGGGTACAATTTATTGCATTTGAAGGACCCTTGTGCATGGATAGGAAAGGTTTGTAGAGGTATTGGGCTAGGCACAGGCAAGTGGGGCTAGCTGAGTTATGTAGCTTGGTCAGCACGGATGAGATGGGCCAAGTGGCCTTTTCCCGTGCTGGGTGGGTCCATGACTGTGACTCACACAAAGAGCCGTGGCCTGCCTCGCAGCTGCTGGCATCAGCATGGTACCACCAGGGGCGCCGCACTGCTGGCAGCCTCTGCCTACGGTCTGTCTGTTTTCCTGTCTTTTTAAAATTTTTAGTCAGTTTTTAAAGTTTGTGTTGGAGATTTGTTTAGTTTTTCTATGTGGGGGAGGGAGTTAGGATAAGGGGGAAACCGTTTCCCAGTCACTTCCTGGCGAGGACGCGACTATTCTCCGAGTCGCCCCCCCTCCTCGCAGCCTACCACCTGGACTGGAGCAGCCTTTCCTGCCAGAGACCGGACCAGAGCTTCAGCAGCAGCGGCGCAGCGCTGGATGCATCGCGGAGCGGGCGATCGCTTACCTGGATCGCCGTTGAAGCTCTGTAGTGTTGGGCCTGCTGCTTCAACATCGGAGCTGTGGTTCGTAGAGCTTCCAGCACGGGCGGCGCTGACTTGAACTTCGGGAGCAGCGGACTCCGGTAGGAGGTGGCGATTCGGATGTCCAAGCCGCTGAGGATGCCGTCCAAACCCTGTCGGACTTCCATCACCCCGGCGAGGGGGCTTGAACATCATGCTGCCCGTAGCAGCGACAGCGGGGGGTTCGGGAGCCCCCCCACCCCCGACCACGGGAGGACAACAGAGGAGGATGGCTGAATTATTGGAGCCCTCCCTCACAGTGGGAAACTTTGATCCTGCTGTGTGGGGATGTCTGTGTTAAAGACTATCGTGTTCTGTGCTCTTTATTATTTGTACGGCTGTATAGTGACCACACATTTCACTGTACCAATTGGTACATGTGACAATTAAATGTTTCTTGTTTCTTCTATCTTGCCGCTGGCAAATATCCACTCACCACCTCATTCCATCCCTCACCCAATCCAGTATTGATGCTGCCCCCGTCTCCGGACTAGTAATAAGAATATTAGGAACCTATTTATCTAATGCCTTCACTACTTTCATCAGTCCACTTGTTATTAAATTGATGAACTCCAAGTTTGTTAAATGTACTTTGCTTGAACAAATCCATGCATGGTCTCCAAAGTCTTGTTCACCCTTGTCCACCAAATGCCTTCATTTTTCCCCAGATTCCAGCCTGGTAGGCTAGGTCGCTACGGTTCTGAAGCAGTGCAGTGGATTTCAAACCCTCTCGACCTCTGGCACTAACATTGAAGAAAGAATAAAAATGTTGTGGCAGCATGTCCATAATTTCTGCCCTGGTTCCTCGGCAGCTGACTCTAATGTCCTGACTGTGTGAATGCCCGAGTTTGAACACTGCCAATATTTCCGTCATCATTCTATCTTACTGCATTACTATGCCCTTTATTGTGACATTAACATCAGTTTCTTGTGCAATGAAGATGGGTTTTAAGTAGTCGTTTAATAACACAGCAAATAGTTCTGAGTTACTCCAGCATTTTGTGTCTTAATCGGCCCTGTTCTCCTGTGACTTCCCTTCAGCATCTTAAATCTATACAGGACTCTGATCCTCCCCCTCGTATGACTCACGCATCTATTATCATAAATGTTCTTTTCTCATATTTCTTTAGATAATTCTAACGCACTTTTTAAATTCCCTATACTATTATGAAACTGACATCATATATCATCTTTTAACTTTTCATTTTAAATCATATTTCCTTTGTCATTCGTGGAGTTCTGGCCTTGCATAATATCGCTCTCCGCCCTAGCATTTCCCACCATCAAAAGCAACTGCATGATGTGATGCCTCGAGAAGGCGGCATCTACCATCAAGATGCCCACCATCCACAGCATCGACAGCGGGCTCTGCCTGAAGAGGGGGGCATCTACCATCATGGATGCCCACCATCCAGAGCATCGACAGCAGGCTCTGCCTGAAGAGGGGGGCATCTACCATCACGGGCCCTGCCCTCCCCACCATCCAGAGCATCGACAGCGGGCTCTGCCTGAAGAAGGGGGCATCTACCATCACGGCCACTGCCCTCCCCACCATCCACAGCATCGACAGTGGGCTCTGCCTGAAGAAGGGGGCATCTACCATCATGGATGCCCACCGTCCGGGCCGTGCCCTCTTCTCACTGCTACCGTGGGGCAGGAGGTACACAAGCCTCACGTCCCGCACCACCAGGTTCAGCAACAGATACTTTCTTCCAACCATCAGGTTCTGGAACCCACCCCCACAACCCCAATCCCACCTCAGCAACGGACCACCACGGACCACCTCTTGCACTACGAAATGTGTAGAAAAGAACTGCAGATGCTGGTTTAAACCGAGGATAGACGCAAAATGCTGGAGTAACTCAGTGGGACAGGCTGAAGATTAAAGACTGAAGAAGGGTCTTGACCTGAAACGTCACCCATTCCATCTCTCCAGTGATGTTGCCTGACCCGCTGAGTTACTCCAGCACTCTGTGAAACGTCACCTATCCATGTTCTCCACAGATGCTGCCTGACCCGCTGAGTTACTCCAGTATTTCGTGTCTACCCCTTCCTTGCTCTACCATGGACATTTTCTAACTAACTTTTTGCACTAATATCTTGTTTTTCAAAATCTTTTTCTGTTCACTATCTTGTACAATGGATGAATAATTGATGTGCTTGTGTGTTGGTTGAGTCCACATATCTGTGCTGCTGCTGCAAACAAGAGTTCCATTGTAGTTCACAGTACTTGTACACGTGACATTTAATACCTGACTTACCTTTGCATCGCAACCATTTCTCATCTCTGCAACTGACATGCAATTTTCAAATTGTGTGACTATTGAAAACGAGAATGAAATGAGGGCAGATGAGAGGCAAGATGGGGCCGAGATCAGGCGACTCTTAGCATTGCTGGTCCCAGAAGCATATCTGCTGACATTATTCAATGTAATTGTCTCTGAAGCACTGACGTAACTTTTAAACACCCAGGTTCCAAGTGAGTTTTATTTTCATCGTCGATATTCTTCCTTGAAGGACCTGACTCACGTTAAGCTAGTTTTCATCCAACTTTCCAATGCCATTGGGGTAATGATGAGCAAGCAACACCAGGACGTGCTCTGCCTGCCCCTCCTCAGGGAATTATAATAGTCCTATTACATCCTGATGTGTCCTTTGACATTGAAAAAGACAAGCAGAATGTCATTTCATTTCTACGGTGAGTTCTGTGATTGATGGGTCCATTTTTGTAGAGACAAGAATGGACAAAGGGAATAGTAGAAGTCGGTGACTGCAGGCTGATGTCTACATTCACACACTGCTTCAGCTGCAGAGAGGCGTGGTGGGTGTCTGTTATGCTTCCTTATATTGACCAAGTTGTCCAAATAATTGCTTCTTCATTAGCCTTGTTTCAGCTGTCCTTTCATTTATTTTGCTGTCCTCTTGATATTGTTTATCAGCGGTCAACGCAGGAGAACAGATCTTTGGGATTTCTTCACCAGGCCCTTCAGCCTGCCTGTTGCAGATGCTCTGCCTTGGACACGCCACATGTGCGTGACATGTTTCTATTTGTAGAGACATAGTCATGCAGCACGGAAACAAGTCCTTCAGCCCAACTCATCCATGCTGAACAAGAAGCCACTTTGACCACACACCATCCATACCGCTCCTATCATGTACTTGTCCAAGTATCTTTAAAATGTTCTTCACTCACCTGCCACAACCACCTCCTCTGGCAGCTTGTTCCATACACCCACCACCCTCAGTATGAAAACGTTACCCCTCTTCCCTTAAACCTATGTCCTCTGGTTCTTGATCCCCTATCCTGAGTAAAAGGCTCTGTGCATTCACCCTATCTATTCCCCTTATGATGTTATACGCCTCTATAAGATCACCCTTCAGTTCCCTGTGCTCCAAGGACTGAAGTGCTAGTCTGTTCAGCCCCCCCCCCAGCACTCCTCTCAGTTCCATGGCATCTTTCCTGTATCTTTTGTAAAAGCTTCGGAGTTTGGGATTTTGTTCAGGTCTCGTTCGACGCCTCAGGCAATTTCTAAATGTGGTTCCAATGTATCTTCCATGTTTGACAACTATGTTTGAATCTACAGCTCAAGCAGTGAGCTGGCACCTCTTTCATTCCAGAGATGCTCATCCAGTTTATCACAAACACAATAATACTTTATTGGCCAAGTATGTTTTGCAACATACGAGGAATTTCATTTGCCATACAGTCATACAGATAGAAAGCAACAGAACACACAAAACACATTTTAACATAAACATCCACCACAGTGACTCCTCCACATTCCTCACTGCGATAGAAGGCCAAAAAAAAGTTCAATCTCTTCCCTTTGCTCTCCCGCGGTCGGGGGCCTCGAGCCCTCCGTTGATGGGACGATCTTGACTCCCGTAGTCGGCGGCGTTTTGGGCCCTCCGCGTTGGGGCGATCCAGCTCCTGCATCGGGGGCATGTCAGCTCCCCCACGCCAGCGATCGAACCCCGCGTCGGGGCCAGTCGAGCCGTTGTGTTAGTCGGAGCTCCCGACTAGCCTCTCCCGAGACTGCGAGCTCTTGGTGGTAAGTCCGCAGGCAAGGGATCAGCTCCAATGTTAAGCGATCCCAGGCAAGGAATCAGCTCCGATGTTAAGTCAAACTTATAAAAAGCACTAAAGATTTAATAAAAGACAAAAGAACAAACAAGCTGCTGGCGGGGGCTGCCAATCGTTCATCGTCCCGGGTGAACACAGCGGGACAGGCAGACAGGCTTTTGATAGTGCTGCTAGTAAATACATACATAAATAAATAAATAAATAAACATGTCTCTCTCGATCTCTCGCTCTCTCCTATCTACACCTCCCGCTGCCTCGATGAGGGCAACAGCATAATCAAGGACGAGTCGCACCCCGGCCACTCCCTCTTCTCCCCTCTCTCCTCAGGCAAGAGGTATAGAAGTGTGAAAATGTAGGGACAGTTTCTTCCCCGTTGATATATAGTAACTGAATCTGCCTAGATAAATGAATGAAACCAAATGTGAAGATTCCGGGTACATTTAGTGGAGATGTTATGGTCGCTGCAGTCACGACCTGCGCTGTGACCAAGCCAGCAGCAACAGCAACAGCCAGCCCCTCCACCTTTACCATTCAAAATACTTCCGCAGTTCTGAAAGGGAAATTATTTGGAAACTTTTGAAAGAAGCCATGCATTTATTGCTCGTTATCTTGTGGCCGGAGCCCGTTTGCGTTCGACAGAGGTGATAAAACCAGTGGTTAATGAGTTCTTGTGATGGTACAGAATGCAATGCTCCTTGCTGCCGTTGTGCTTTCTGATCCCCTGCCTTCCAGCTCCCCATAGTGGCATGTCTGAGATCAGGAGCTTACTCTGTAATAAATCAAAGAAAAATTAGCTTAGGATTTGCTTGAGGTAACCTAAAATAATTGTCAGAATTTAAAAAAAGAAATGCTCCTGACAGCATCAAAGTATTAATATGGAATTAATCTTCCTAAGCCATACAGAGCAGCGTTAAATCTGTTCCTGCCGTTGGTGCTTGAGACAGTGATACAGATTGATGTGATCATTCATAATGTATAAATTTAGTTTTAATATTATTGAATGCTCTGAGACCACCGAAGCAGATATTGTAGCCTGCAAAGGGAAATTGCAGCGTTATTAAAATGCATCCATTCTAATAACCCTGAGTTAATTCAGAAAATGTCTACAAACACCCTATCTCTTTGATTTCTTTTTACCTTACAATTTATTTTGTTCCCTGAAGTAAATTAAGAATATTTTTTTTTTTTGTTTTAAACTGGGTGCCCGCTGACTCAAGAGAAAACAAACAGCCCAGAGCAGAGAAGTGGTGCTCACTATGAATGGCTGACGTTGTTTACTGAGGTACAGTGAGAAGCTTTGTTTTACACGCTATCCAATCAGCGCAGATAGACCATATATAAATGCAATCGTCAAGCTCCAGTCCAACAGGTGGAGCAAAGGGGAAGATACAGAGTGCAGGGTCTAGTTCTCAGCATTGTAGCGCATCAGTTCCAGAGACAGAGACCAATGTCCGCAATGGGGTAGAGGTGACTCGGACAGTGCCCTAGCTTATGGAAGGGCCGTTCAGAAGCCTGATAACAGAGGGGAAGAAGCTGTTCCTGAGTCTGGCGGTGCGGGCTTTCAAGCTTCTGTACCTTCTGCCGGACGGGAGCAGGGAGAAGAAGGAATGACCGGGGTGGGACAAGTCTTTGATTATGTTTAAGAAAGAACTGCAGATGAAGAAAAGTCTTGATCGGAAATGTCACCTATTCCTTCGCTCCATAGATGCTGCCTCACCCGCTGAGTTTCTTCAGCATTTGTGTCTATCCTTGATTACATTGGCTGCTTTTCCGAGGCAGTGGTGTAGATGGAGTCACTGGTGGGTCTGGTGTGTACATGCAGGAATGTTTGATGACCTACGCAGCCCAGAACAACATCACCTGAACCCGGCAGGAAGACACAGCTCGGGTCATGTCCTTGCACCCAGGCACAACTTAAGCTCCTGTCCCACTTTCCCGAGTTACTCCCCTTGATTCAAACCTGGAGAATGTCCTAGCGGGTCCGTAGGAGGCCGTAGGAGTCTAGATATATCGTAGCGGCTCATTATGCCAGCCGTAGGTACTCAGGGAATCAGGTAAGTCGGGACGTTTTTTCCAGCCTGACAAAAAATGTCCACGAGTAAAAAGATAGTCGGGAGGAGGAGTTCGTAGGTCCTTTCAACTCGGCAGAGGACTGGGGAATGTGGGATAGGCCCTTTACCACAATGGGGGAAAATATCTCACAATCAAGGCTGTGGCCTGTTTCACCCCTCCCCCCCCCCCCCCCCCCCCCCCCCCCCCCCCCCCCCCCCCCCCCCCCCCCCCCCCCCCCCCCACACACACACACAGCCCTGTGCATGTAGCTGTGCAGTGCACATACCCTCAGCACAGAGCAGAAAGGGGGACAGGTCAGAATGGCTCCTCTCTGTACCTGCTCTACAGTTGTTGTGAAGAGCTTGGTCAAGGACCTTTCATGCAGATACTCCAAGAACCAAGGGCTACAGCCTGGAGTCTGGGCCTCTGCAGCATCTCAGCTTGTGGTGAAGGACTTGGCTTACAGTGGGAATCACATCACTGCCCTTAACTCAGGTCCAAGGATAATTCATGACCAGCTGTATTCTTTTCTCTCTACATTTCCTGAGCCTGTGTAATGCAGCTCTGTACCTTCCTGCTATGACCACTCTCACACTTTGGCGCTGTTAATATTGGCTAAATTAAAGAGGTCACAAAATGGAGGATCTTTGCATTTGCAGGGCCTGCTTGGCTTCTTTCTGTAACAGTTACAAGATGGAGTCACAGCTCCAAGGAGTCTGGACCCTAGATGGAAGTTGAGGATAAGCAGAGGTCAGATGTCCTTACTTTGTTAATATGTATGAGGGTTTGCAGAAAGAGATAAGAAGGTGTGCAAATGCATAGTGGGGATTGGTGTAGAAGGGGGTGTAAAAAGGTATTGTAAATAATGTTGCAGAGTGTTTGTACTGCTGTTTGATGCTTGGTTGAAGTGTGAAACCTTGTCTGAATTGTTTATACAACCTGGGAAAATGTTGCATTACTTTAGATAACTGACTTCCTTCTAGAAGCTTCTAGAAACCTTCTAGAAACATTTTAACGGGGTACTTTGTAATTGAGTTATGGAACTGTCAATAACTATATAATGTGATCGATATGTGTGATTGGCTTAAAGGGGCTTCCCCCCACATATAGTTCTTCCCCCGGGTCAGATGGCCTATAAAAGAATGAACCCCATGAGGATCGGAGTCGGTCTTCTGGAATCGTGTGACCTGCTGGAGGTGTTTGCTCGCACGAGGCTGAAGGACTTGAACGAGTACAGACAAGGATCAGACCCTCGGTGGTTAGGTATCGTGTAGGGAGTTTGTTTGTATTTGGGTAGAATAAAGATGAGATGAACCAGTGCTTGACAGTGTTTTACTGAACTAGGCTAGGGGGGTACGCTTTAGGAGCAGTACTGTCACCCTGACTCGCCTCTGTTGCCTCCAGCCGGACCCGCATCTTCCACCCCGCCACTGTGCCATGTTTCCAGTGAACCACATTGTTGTCACCATGAATGCAAGTGGTCTGAATAGTAAGCTTGATGCAGACACAACAAGTATTGAAGTAAGGTCGTTTAAGTATAGCACAGGACTTAGATCAGCTGGAAAGTTGGGCAGAGGGGTAGCAGATGGAAATGGTGAGGTAGTGTACATATGGAGTCACACTGAGGTGGGACATGAGAATAAATGGCAGGGACGTTCAGAGCTTTGATGTACAGAGGGAGCTTGGGGTGCACATCCATAGCTCCCCAAAGCTGGGGATACACATGGAAGGGGCAGTCAGAGGGCATCGGACATTGGGCATGCGTGGCTTCATAGGCCCAGGCGTTGAGTGTACGTGTCGGATGCCATGTTGCAGCTGGGCATGGCATTGTTTAGCCTGTTTTGGGAGTGTTGCCTACAGTTCTGGTCACCAAACTACAGGATGAATGAGAAGTACAGACGAGATTCACCAGGATGTTGCTTGGAATGGAGGGCTGTGGTTATAGGGACCGACTGGATAAGCTGGCTTAATGCTCACTCAGCAGGACGAGAAGGCTGAGCGGTGACTTCATAAAGGTTTATAAAGTTGTGAGGGTCGTGGGATAGATAGCCAGAGACTTTTTCCCTGGATAGGGAAGTTCAGAACTGGGGAGTACACGTGTAAGGAGAAAGGGCAGACGTTTAAAGGATGGTAAGTTTTTATCTCGATAAAAATATCTGGAACGAGCTTCTGGTGGAAGTGATAGATGCCGACACCATTAGAACATTCAATTGAATGGAACATTGTTTGGACAGGTACTTGGTAGGAAAGAATAGGCAATATGTGCAGGAGTAGGCCATTCGGCCCCTCGAGCCAGAATTAGAGGGGAATGGGCGAGACGTGGGCAACAGAGAATAGTGTTGTTAGACATCACAGTCCGTGTGGATGAGGTGTGCTGTAGGAACATGTTCCTGGTCTGTATCATTCTATCATTCTGTGAAAAGCCTCTCCTTGTAGCTTGAAATGTTATCTGTATATCTGCATTTGGTAGGCCACATTCACCGCACAGCTGTCAGTGTATCGTGTGTTCAGCATGTGACTGATGTTCTAACCTGTGACTTTTAGAAGATGTACCAGCTTCGAAGAACACCAGAGAAATACTTAAATATTTCTTTCCTATTATTGGACAGTAAGTTTACCCTTTAACGACAAACCCTGGTTTCTGTGATAAATTTATTTCTTATCTGTCTCGTTTTTCTTTTTTATAAGAAAGTGGAAGTGAGTTTGAAGTGTGAGGCAGGCACGCACTCTGATTTAGTCAGCGTGATAACTGGCAAGAATAGAACTCAGCATATTTCGCCTTGATATGAACTCCTTTGTAAAAATTGTAAGGGGGTCTGTATAAGCTGTAAGTATTTGAATTGTGCGGATTTAATGATGACTCAGATAATACAATTTCTTGAATGCTTTGATACAGAGCATGTCAGGACTGAATAATCCAGAGAAATTAGATTTCTGTATCACTTGCTGAATAGCAAGCTCGAGCCACAATAGGAACAGGGTGTGCTAGAGCCCATGTTATATGGGTCATAATATGTTTGGAAAAAGTATCTAATGCAGCATCATGACCCTAGACTGTCAAAGAAACAAGGGTCGATCCCGACTCCCCCTTCACACACGTACCACTCAGACCAAGAGTGGAATCCTATGCCACAGAAGGTAGTTGAGGCCAGTTCATTGGCTATATTTAAGAGGGAGTTAGATGTGGCCCTTGTGGCTAAAGGGATCAGGGGGTATGGAGAGAAGGCAGGTACGGGATACTGAGTTGGATGATCAGCCATGATCATATTGAATGGCGGTGCAGGCTCGAAGGGCCGAATGGCCTGCTCCTGCACCTATTTTCTATGATTCTAGGAGGCGAGAGTGTTTGTTGTCATGTGTCCCAGCTGCAACAATGAAATTCTTACTGGCAGCAGCACGGCAGAACGTAAAGATAGTGCACTGTACACCATATAATAAACAGTTCAGTGTGTGTGTATATATACACAAACTCACAGTCTGAAGAAGGGTCTTGACCTGACCCGAATGGGTCTTGAGCCCATTCCTTCTCTCCACAGATGCTGCCTGTCCCGCTGAGTTACTCCAGCATTTTGTGTCTACCTCACAAATACATACATATATATATATATATATATTTATCTATATATATCTATATAGATTATATATATATATATATATATATATATATATATATATATATATATATATACACACATCATCATCGGCAGTCACTCGAAACGTGTATGACTGTCCTCTTTTGGGGGGACACCTGTGCGTGACTTTGTTTAACGTGGGGAGACTGGTGCACGGACAGCCAGCACACGGTCCTTGACAGATCTGGGTCAGGATCCAGTGGCATGGAGTCCAAGACGACCGGAGACCCTTTTCTGCTGCAGCCTTCATCCGCCTTCCCAGCCGTTGTGACGCCCCACTAAGGTCAGCCATCGTCCTCCGCTTGCTCCACTGTTGAGGTCTTGGCTGGATTGTTCTTTGTCAGAGACCTCCCCCTCTATATATATATTGTATATACGTATATATATATAGGTGAAGGGGAAAAGATTTAATAGGAATCCGAGGGGTAACTTTTTCACACAAAGGGAGGTGGATGTATGGAACAAGATGCTAGAGGAGGCAGTTGAGGCTGGAACTATTCCGATATTTAAGAAACAGTTAGACAGGTACATGTGAAAGAGCTAATAGTCAAGTCTAATAGTTCACAAAATGGAGTCGTTCTTCTACAAAAGCATGGACTAGTAGAACAAAAGAATAGCTCAGTGCCAAGTCTGAATGACTTTGCAAATTTATATGGAACACAATATGGAGGACAGGTAGTCTTTTTAATAAAGACATTAAGATGGAAACCTGCTTAATAACATGTGCTTCTTACAAGGCCATAAAGAGGCCAAGATTGAAAAAAATAGCTGACACTCCAGAGATAAGTAATAACTTGTTATTGGATGAGCTTGATTTGGACCCAGCTTTTCCTATATTCTGAAAGGCAATAGAATCTTTCAGTCATGCCATATTCAGACTTGGTAGGAGTGTTTTACTGATAAGAAAAATGTATAATTGCGCTAACTTTCCTTTGTTCTGTAAGTGGAGCCTGAGAAGCACTGAGCAACGTTTGTGCTCATTGTAGATCTTGCCATTCCTGACTGACGAATCGATTAAAGATTGCCTTGGTTTACCTTTAACCAGTTTGTTGCTGTCTGCTTTTTAAGAGACGAACTTTGACACATGGATAGGACAGGTTTGGAGGGATATAGACCAAGCGCAGGCAGGTGGGACTAGTGCAACTGGGACATTTTGGCCGGTGTGGGCAAGTTGGGCCGAAGGGCCTGTTTCCACGCTGTATCACTCTGTGACACTCTATCTAAATAGGGTAAATGCGGCGTCTTTTACCCAGAATAGGGGAATCAAGAACCAGATGACCTCATAGAAACCAAAAATCCAGCATGAAGGACTAGGAGCAGGAAGAATGTTATCCATGGCCATGGAAACCAGGACCAGGGTCACAGCCCAAGTACAACAGATACATGTGGGAAACAGATCTCTACACGCAGAGAATGGTAAGGCAGCGGCCTTGTCTACCGCAGCACAAGGTGAAGACTCATCGTTACTTCTTGTTATCAGGGCTAACATGTTAATGTTAATATTAGCCCTCGCCTCGCACTTTAGTCTGTGTTGATTTTACTGGTCTAATGTTCGTTTTTACAAACCTTGTTCTCAGGGTATTTAAACCTAAATTTTATTTGTCGATTAAGTTATGACATCGGATGGAATTTGCAAACCAAATCTCGTTCCACTTATGTGTAATGACAAAATATTATTATTATTATTATTATTATTATTATTATTATTATTATTATTATTATATTATTAATGTCAAGGGGTATGGGCTGAAAGCAGGAAATTAATTTGGCTAAGGTAGACAAAAATGCTAGGGAAACTCTGGAGCGAAGGGTCTCTACCCGAAATGTCACCTATTTCTTCTTCGAAGGGTCTCAACCAAAAATGTCACCTATTCCTTCGCTCCATAGATGCTGCCTCACCCGCTGAGTTTCTCCAGCATTTTTGTCTACTGCCTTCGACTTTTCCAGCATCTGCAGTTCTTTCTGAAACAAATGAATTTAGCTAATCAGTTCTCGAAGTGCTGATCAGTCTGCCTCTGGTGCTTTCTGTGTTTTGGCATTTAATAGATTGTGGTAAAGTAGACTGAGGTGGTGGAGGGGTGAGGGCCGATCGTTCACGGTTTGGAGATGTTTGGAGCGTAGCTCAGTGCTCTCAGTCTCACTATCTATACAGTTATTTCTATTTAATTGCTTTCACCAACCATCAGCTTCCATCAGCAGTGTTGCATAATGTTTGAGGGTGTCAAGGCTGTTGATTAAAAGAGGTTTAAATGTGCCTTCCTATGACACGTGTTTCACTGTGGAACATTTGTCCACCATTTTGAAGCTCAAGTTAACGGCGACTAAAATGGCAAGTGCTGACATGTACAGGAACTAACACGTGTATGTAATTTAATAACTTGTCATGAGACGCATTAAGATTCTACTTCTTGATGTTTTAGCATCCTTTATTTCAAAGCTTGTAATAATCGATCATTGTTGCCGTGTTAACCAGTGGTAATGAGACAAGCTGCAGTTCCCTGCACGCTGTCACTGTGAAATGATGGGGCAGCTCAGCTCAGCTCAGCAGGGACGGCCAGACTGTGTCCAGGGAGGGTAAGGCAGGGACTACAGTTAGACTGGGCCTACAGGCAGGGACTACAGGTGGACTGGGCCTACAGGCAGTGACTACAGGTAGACTGGGCCTACAGGCAGTGATGGCCAGGCTGGGTCTACAGGGAGGGTAGTCCCGTCACTGTCCACTCAGTGACTGTGACAGCCCTCGACAACAGTGTTTGACAGAATGATGGAGGAACGGTGATGGAGCGATGGTAGGGAAGGAGATATGGGTGGAGTGGTCATAAGGTTATAAGTGATAGGAGTAGAATTAGGCCATTCGGCCCATCAAGTCTACTCCGGCATTCAATCATGGCTGATGTATCTCTCCTAACCCCATTCTCCTGCCTTCTCCCCATAACCCCTAAAACCCATACTAATCAAGAATCTATCTATCTCTGCCTTAAAAATATCCACTGACTTCCATAGATTCCACAGATATCCAAAATATCCAAAGAATTCCACAGATTCACCACTCTCTGACTAAATAAATTTCTCATTGTCCCCTACCGAAAAGAACGTCCTTTAATCTGAGGCTGTGACCTCTAGTCCTAGACTCTCCCACGAGTGGAAACATCCTCTCCACTCTATGTAGGCCTTTCACTATTCTGCATGTTTCAATGAGGTCTCCCTTCATTCTTCTAAACTCCAGCGAGTACAGGCCCAGTGCTGACAAACGCTCATCATATATTAACCCACTCATTCCTGGGATCATTCTTGTAAACCTCCTCCGGACCCTCTCCAGAGCCAGCACATCCTTCCTCAGATACAGGGCCCAAAACGGCTCACAGTATTCCAAATGCAGCCTGACCAGCGCCTTATAGAGCCTCAGCATTACATCCCTGTTTTTGTACACAAGCCCTCTCGAAATAAATGCTAGTATTGTGTTCATTTTCTTTACTACCGATTCGACTTGCAGATTAACTTTTGGGGAATCCTGCACCAGCTCCCAAGTCCCTTTGCACCTCCAATTTCTGTATTGTCTCCCTATTTGGAAAATAGTCTACTCCTATTATTTCTATTGCCAAACTGCATGAGTCCACACTTTGCTACAGTATATTCCATCTGCCACTTCTCTGCTCACTCTCCCAAGTCCTTCTGCAGACTCCCTGCTTTCTCTACGCTACTTGCCCCTACACCTATTTCCGTATCATCTGCAAACTTGGACACAATGCTTTCAATCCCCTCGTCCAAATCATTAATATACAACATTGAGAGTAGCGGCCCCAGCACCGAGCCCTGTGGGAGTCCAGCGTGACATCGTGTGTGGAGTGATGGGGAAGGAGGTGACGGTGGTGGAGGTGATGGTGATGGAGGTGATGGTGATGGAGGTGATGGTGATGGAGGTGATGGTGACGGAGGTGATGGTGAGGTGATGGTGATGGTGATGGAGGTGATGGTGATGGTGATGGAGGTGATTGATGGTGATGGAGGTGATGGTGATGGTGACGGAGGTGATGGTGATGGAGGTGGTGGTGATGGTGATGGAGGTGATGGTGATGGAGGTGATGGTGATGGAGGTGATGGTGATGGAGGTGGAGGTGATGGAGGTGATGGTGATGGTGATGGAGGTGATGGTGATGGTGATGGAGGTGATGGTGATGGAGGTGATGGTGATGGAGGTGATGGTGATGGAGGTGATGGTGATGGAGGTGATGGTGATGGAGGTGATGGTGATGGTGATGGAGGTGATGGTGATGGTGATGGTGATGGAGGTGATGGTGATGGAGGTGATGGTGATGGAGGTGATGGTGATGGTGACGGAGGTGATGGTGATGGAGGTGATGGTGATGGAGGTGATGGTGATGGAGGTGATGGTGATGGAGGTGATGGTGATGGAGGTGATGGTGATGGTGATGGAGGAGGTGATGGTGAAGGAGGTGATGGTGATGGAGGTGATGGTGACGGAGGTGATGGTGACGGAGGTGATGGTGATGGTGATGGTGATGGAGGTGATGGTGATGGAGGTGATGGTGATGGTGACGGAGGTGATGGTGACGGAGGTGATGGTGATGGAGGTGATGGTGATGGAGGTGATGGTGATGGAGGTGATGGTGATGGAGGTGATGGTGATGGAGGTGATGGTGATGGAGGTGATGGTGATGGAGGAGGTGATGGTGATGGAGGTGATGGTGACGGAGGTGATGGTGATGGAGGTGATGGTGATGGAGGTGATGGTGATGGTGATGGTGATGGAGGTGATGGTGATGGAGGTGATGGTGATGGAGGTGATGGTGATGGAGGTGATGGTGATGGAGGTGATGGTGATGGAGGTGATGGTGATGGAGGTGATGGTGATGGAGGTGATGGTGATGGAGGTGATGGTGATGGAGGTGATGGTGATGGAGGTGATGGTGATGGAGGTGATGGTGATGGATGGTGATGGTGATGGAGGTGATGGTGATGGAGGTGATGGTGATGGAGGTGATTGTGATGAAGGTGATGGTGATGGAGGTCCCAGGGAACGGTGAGGGCTGCATCAGTTTCTGTCTTCTAACTTCTGATGACACTGACCTTTTGGCTCCAGGTTCTTGGCACAAACACTGCTTTGATATCTCACTGACTGTTAGTCTCGGAGTATTTGCTCTCTGGCCTCCCTTAGTGCCCAATCTGGCAATTGTTGAATTTTAAATTCTCATCCTTATTTTCAGATCTCTCCACAAGCTTGTCCTTCTCTGTCTCTGCTTTCTCCCATCCGTTCATTGGTGTCAGATACATGTGTTCATCAATTGCGTGGCACGGTGGCTTTACTGCCTTACAGCACTTACAGCTCCAGAGACCCGGTTCGATCCTGACTACGGGTGCTGTCTATACGGAGTTTGTGCGTTCTCCCCGTGACAGCGTGGGTTTTCTCTGAGATCTTCGGTTTCCTCCCACACTCCAAAGACGTGCAGGTTTGTAGGTTAATTGGCTTGGTGTATAAATGTAAATTGTCCCTCATGTGTGCAGGATAGTGTTAATATGCGGGGATCGCTGGTCGGCACTGACACAGTGGGCCGAAGGGCCTGTTTCTGTGCTGTATCTCTGAAATAAAACTAAACAACACTAAATTCCAGCCACTTTATCACTCCAAATGCAGGCGGTTCATTCAGCTGTCTGGCCCATACACTTGGAAACTCTCTGCCTCTCTACCTCTTTACTCAGGCGTTTCAGGCATTTCTTTAAACAGGGTAGGTTTAAAAAAAATCCAGGTAGAATTACGCTATGCTATAACTACAAACATTGAGTAAACACCTGCAGCTCCGCAGTGTTCAGTTGTCTGTCTCTGTGCACAAGGCCATTTCATTCTCTAACGTCATCCTACCACGAGCGTTGATAAGCTTAGCATTCTTTATAGAACTTACCACAAGAAATACTGAAACACACAGCAGGACAGGCATTATCTGCAGTGATAGAAACAGAGTTAGCGTTTTAGATGAATGACCCTTCATCAGCTTGCTTCCAAAGCCTGACACGCCTGAGAGCTTCTGCCAGCTACTGTTTTACTTTCAGATTTCCAGCAGCTGTTTCGTCGTCCTTCAGTGCTGGAACTGATGGATGCATGAATCCTGTGCACTGTTCTGGTCAGCCAGTGACAGGAAAGATATAATTTAGTTAGAAAGGGTGCAGAAGAGATTTGCAAGATGTTACCTGGGCTTGTGGGCTTGAGTGATAGGGAGAAGTTGGATTGGCTGGGACTTTTTCTTTGGAGTGTAAGGAGGCTGAGGGGTGGACCTTACGTAGGAGGCTGAGGGCTACAAAATCATGAGGGGCATGGTTAAAGTGAACGCTCACAGTCTTTTTCCCAGGGAAGAAGATTTAAAAACTAGAGGGCACAGGCTTAAGATGTCAGGGGAGAGATTTAAGAGGGACCTCACGGCAACGTGTTCACTCAGAGGGTAGTCACATTTATTATCACATGCACCAATTGTTACAACTGAATTAAACTGATAAAGAGATACAGCATTGCACTTCAACTCCCCCTCCCATTCCGAATCCGACCTTTCTGTCCTGGGCCTCCTCCATTGTCAGAGTGAGTCCCAGCGCAAATTGGAGGAGCGGCACCTCATATATCGCTTGGGTAGTTTACACCCCAGCGGTATGAACATTGACTTCTCCAATTTCAGGTAGTCCCTGCTTTCTCCCTCCTTCCCCTCCCCTTCCCAGCTCTCCCACAGCCGACTGTCTCCGCCTCTTCCTTTCTTTTTCCCGCCCCCCCCACATCAGTCTGAAGAAGGGCCTCGACCCGAAACGTCACCTATTCCTTCGCTCCATAGGTGCTGCCTCACCCGCTGAGTTTCTCCAACATTTTTGTCTACCAGCATTGCAACAGGCCCTGTTGGGCACCAGAGCCACACTGATCATCATCCATACATTTACACTTTATTCTCTCTATATTGTCATTAATCTCCTCCAGATTCGATCACTCACTTGCACAATTTACACCTGTCAATTAACCTACAAACCCACTTAGAGGAAACCCACAGGGAGAACGTGCAAACTCCACACATACAGCACTCGAGGTCAGGTTTGGAACATGGACCTCTGGTGCTGTGTGGCAGCGGCTCCACCCGCTGCGACACTGCCACCAAAACGAGCTGCTGGAAGAACGGTAGAAGTGTATATAGTGACCACTTTCAAAAGACATTTGGGCAGATGTATGGAGCGGGAGGGTTTGGAGGCATGTGGGCCAAACAGGGGCAAATGAGACGATTCCAGGATGCCAACTTGGTCATTGTTTCTTGGATCTGGCAGAGATGCACCTCACTGTAACGTGACACAATTAGTGAAACATCCTATCATATGATGGGCTTGGAAACATTGATGTGATGTACCAGTATGGCAGCTGCAGGTAAAAGCCATTGGGGGCAGATTTGTGTCCCCACCATTGGTGCCTACACAAGGGGAATGGTGGAGAGTTAAATACTGAGCCATCTCTTGCCCAGAGCATCAGAATCACGAGCTTCAGGAAGAACCCAGTGCCTCTTGCTAACGTCTGCCATGGGTTCCTGTTCCGAACCTGAACGTAGGCAAGTAGTTTGGAGGTGAGATTTTGAGCTTATATTATAGACAATAGGTGCAGGAGGAGGCCATTCGGCCCTTCAAGCCAGTACCCGCCATGCAATATGATCATGGCTGATCATCCCCAATCAGTACCCCGTTCCTGCCTTCTCCCCATATCCCCTGACCCCGCTATCTTTAACAGCCCTGTCTAGCTCTCTCTTGAAAACCGGGGAACCGGCCTCCACCGCCCTCTGACGCAAAGAATTCCACGGACTCACAACTCTCTTTGAGAAAAAGTGTTTCCTCGTCTCCGTTCTAAACGGCTTACCCCTTATTCTTAAACTGTGGCCCCTGGTTCTGGTAAAAAACATACTTACTGCTCATAGCTCCATGACTTGAATCCATTCAACAAACCGCTTTGCCATGCCTGCTGCACGATCAGCTACCGTCTATAATTATCATCACAATACTCTTGTTGAGGCGAGACACAAAATGCTTTCACCAGAGTGTTTCTTAAATACATGATTCGTCCTGCTCTTGAACTTGTAGATTTAGTTTCCGTTTGCCACCTGGTTTCTGTTACATTCTGCCATTGTCATTATCTGTTTTAACCATATCCAGAGCGTTGCCCACACATCTACCTTGTGTGGATACAGGCTGATGAAAGCCGCTCCCAAACCTCATTCCCTCCCTTTCCTCACCTGGGCTTGGGGATGGAACACCAGCTCATTGTGCCTGATCAGCTTGGTGCGGCTTTAAGAAAGCATGGGATCACACTAGAATGTTAACACTGGCCCACCACGACACTGGGAGATGTTCCCTACAAAAAAAAATCCAGCATGAAGGACTAGGAGCAGGAAGAATGTTATCCATGGCCATGGAAACCAGGACCAGGGTCACAGCCCAAGTACAACAGATACATGTGGGAAACAGATCTCTACACGCAGGGAATGGTGAGGCAGCAGCCTTGTCTACCGCAGCACAAGGTGAAGACTCATCGTTACTTCTTGTTATCAGGGCTAACATGTTAATGTTAATATTAGCCCTCGCCTCGCACTTTAGTCTGTGTTGATTTTACTGGTCTAATGTTTGTTTTTACAAACCTTGTTCTCAGGGTATTTAAACCTAAATTTTATTTGTCGATTAAGTTATGACATCGGATGGAAGTTGCAAACCAAATCTCTTTCCACTTATGTGTAATGACAAAATATATTATTATTCTTCAGACTGAAGGGTCTCGACCCGAAACGTTGCCTATTTCCTTCGCTCCATAGATGCTGCCTGACCCGCTGAGTTACTCCAGCACTCTGTGAAATGTCACCTATCCATGTTCTCCACAGATGCTGCCTGTCCCGCTGAGTTACTCCAGCACTCTGTGTCTATAACATACTGCATGGTGCATTATGGTGCATTATGTTACATCATGTTTAAACTGGTTTCTCCCTTTGAGGGCAAAAAAAACCTAATGAATGTTAGCAGGAGTTTCCTGAAGCCAATTAGGAGTTAATTGCCGTTACATATAATTTGCAACACAAAAGCAGCTCATTTAGACTATTAAACAGTGTTTCTCAAATGCAAACTGCTGGAGGAGCTCAGCAGGTCAGGCGGCATCTGTGGAGGGATGTGAATAGATGGTATTTTGGGTCTGATATTATCAGATTCCAGCATCTGCACTCACTTGGCTATGTGTTTTATGTAAACCTCTGGTTTTTAGGGTCTATTCTGTCAAAAGTGTTCATCTTTTTAAAGCTCTCCGCTGCCATTGCTCAGCCTTCTCTTGACTTTTCATTTCTGTCCCAGAAATATACTTGTGTTTGGCAAGGACTGCCAGACGGAAGCATGGAGCTGCCTGCTTGCCTGCCTGCCTCCTCCATTATTCAACAAGATCGTGAGCCAGCTCCACACTCCTTCCTCTCTGCTTAAACCTAACCCTATCCAAGTATGTCAATCTTAAATTTAAAGTCAGCAAATGATTTTCAATCAATAATTCAACAATATATTCTGCCCACTACATTGCACCACTATATCTTTCTGGAACCAGTCATATTCCGCTTGGGGAGTCTGCATCCTTTGGGCTTGAATATTGAATTTTCTCAATTCTGTTAACCCTTGCTGTCTCCTCCCCTTCCCACCTCTCCCTCAGCCCTCGGGCCCTGGCATTCCCTCTATCTCTATCTCGCTCCCCCACCCCAGTCGCACCAGCTTCTCATTTTCACACCACAAACAGCTTACAATGGCTTGTTCCCTTTATCACCGATACTTTTTTGCATATCTTTCACTCATTGTTCCTTATCTCTCCACATCACCGTCTATATCTCTCGTTCCCCTGATCCCTGACCAGTCTGAAGAAGGGTCTCGACCCGAAACGTCGCCTATCTCCTTCGCTCCTTAGATGCTGCTGCACCCGCTGAGTTTCTCCAGCTTTTTGTGTACCCTCGATTCTCCAGCATCTGCAGTTCCTTCTTTAAAAATAGTGCCTCTGCTTGCTTCCCTGGACACTCTGACAAATCACAGACCCAGAATGTCTGCTCTGCACTGGACATTTTGTCCCCTTTCGTTTTGACCAATCTTCTTTTAAATGCTTTGTTACTTAATTCACTCTAAAGCGCCCTGTCCCACGGTACGAGTTCATTCCAAGAGCTCTCCTGAGTTTGCCCTGATTCGAACTCGGAGATTTACGGTAGTGGCCACTTGTCGGTACTCTGGGCTCTCGTGGGCATTTTTTCATCATGTTGAAAAATCTTCACGATTCTTCCTGTGCTTACCTGCCGTTAGTGAGTCTTCCCGAGTACCTGCTGTTAGCGCTAAGAGACGTCCCCGAGCTCCGACGTACCCACTACGTTCATTCTCCGTGCTTACCACGAGTTTCATTTTTTTGAAACTCGGGAGAGCTCTTGAATGAACTCGCACCGTGGGACAGGGCTAATACTGTTGCCAGGTTTTACTGGCCTGGTCTATTGAATATAATAGATTTGATTAGTTAATTGTCAAATCCACCAGGGTGCAATGAAGTTCCTCGTTGACATGAAGCTGATGGGGCCTATGATGAATCTTCCTGCAGCTGTGTTACAACCAGTTCTGTATACGTCACACAAACTCCATCCCCCTATTCCTCACCCACAATGGAGGTGATCACATGGTTAAAATCCCCTGCAAGAATTGGATGCAATTTACTCGCCTTTCCACTCGTTTTCCAAATGTTTTTCGCAATGACCCTTCCAGTTTATTTGTTTTTATTCCTTCACAATGTGAATTGTGTTCTCGGTCTGACTGATGACTGTGTTGCCAGACCAGAAACTAGCACCACGTAATGACAGCAGCACTCTCTGTACAGAGAACTGGTTGGCAGACCGGAAGCAAAGAGTAGAAATTAACGGGCCCTTTTCAAAATGGCAGGCAGTGACTAGTGGGATTTCGCAAGGCTCAGTGCTGGAACCCCGGTTATTTACAATATATATATATTAACGATTTAGTCGAGGGAATTAAATGTGACATCTCCAAGTTTGCAGATGACACAAAGCTGGGTGGCAATGTGAGCTGCGAGGAGGATGCTGTGAGGTTGCAGGGTGACTTGGACAGGTTGGGTGAGTGGACAGATGCATGGCATGGGTGGGGCTGGGGAGGGGGTGAAGAGCTGGGGGGAGGAGCGGGGTGGGGCTGGGAAGTTGGTGATGGGCTGGGGAGCAGAAATCTGGGGTAATGGAGATGACAAAATTGTCAGGCAGTAATTAGGGAGCGTTAATTGAGAGCATGTGTTATTGGAGAAGTCCACGTCGGGCTGGTGAGAGTTGTTGCATGACCAGCCTTCAGCCCAAGCCGCTTCCAGCAAGGACAAGGTAAGGGAGCTGAGGTGGAATTTTGTGGTTCTAAATTTGGGTCTAAAAGAAAAAGATTTGGAAGATTAAACTAGACGGGGTTTTAGAGGAATATAAAGGAAGGAAGAAAGAAAGATCAGGCAGCTCAAAGATCCACAAAGGGCTATTAAGTGTCATTGACGGGTTAGATTAAAGAACATCTTAAGGCTTTTATCTACAAATGTAAAACCAGGAGGGTAACTCAGGAGAAGACAGGACTGCTCACGAATAAAGGAGTCAATTTATGCTTTGTGTAGGCAAGGTACTGCATGATAGTTTGCATCTATATTCATCAAGGAATGATGTGGAGGCTTGTGGTGCAGAGAAGGGTTACCAGAATACCAGGGTTACCAATAAAGAAGAGCCTGGACCCGAAACGTCACCCATTCCTTCTCTCAGGAGATGCTGCCTCTCCTGCTGAGCTTCTCCAGCTTTTTGTGCCTTACCAATATGGGAAGGTCATCTCTTATACACGCCATGCCTTTGTCTTCTACTATTATTACTAATTTAGTTTACCTAATAATTTGTAGATTCAACTTTGTTCAATAATTGTTGAATTATCTCGGTATTATATCCCTGTAATCACAGATTTTTTTTAATGTTTCCTGTTCCTTCCTGGTTCTTGGCGCCACCCAAACTTATTCTGTGCCTTGATTTTCTGAACTGAAATCCTTTATCACAGAAAAGACTCGATTATGCATTATGAAATATTTAGTTCCCAACCTTTACATGCTTGACTCATTAATGAATATTAGATTTCACCCATATTTCTCTAGATGTCATTAATACCTTGTTACAATGCCACATGCATTGGGAAAGAGATGCTGGGTTGTGCCATTTCACATTGTATCACGACTCTTAACTCAAAGTGGATCGTTCCTCCCCGCAGTCTCTGGTGACCTTGTGCATCCTGCTGCCTCCATCACACCCTTGCCACATTACCTTCTCAATGTCTGCTCACACATTCCAGCCCTCAGCCTGCTTACCTTGAAGCTTTACTGCGGCCCACTTATTTGGTTGCCTGTGATACTGGCGGCACCTTGATTTGTGAAGTCTCTTTCAACAGTGGAGCTCGTCTCTTGCCCGGTTCTGCTGCCAATCCGCCATGAATTAAAGCCCCTTTCTGTGCCGTGACTATGGGTATTGAAGGATACAGAATAGATTAAACCAAGTTGTTTTTTATGTCATTATAGCATAAATAAAAAAAGTGAAGAACAGAGCGCCCTGTTCAATCAATCCTTGAAACTTGTTCAAACTATTTTAAAAATATTGTGTCAGTGTGGAAGTAAAGAAGTAGAGACAGTGAAATGCATGGCATTATATATACTGCAATGTTTTATATGGGAAAATTAACTTTACAATGCCTGCAGCAACAGATCAATTCTAGATTTTGCCAGTTATTGATCCCGAATAGTAATTCAAAGCAGCAAATTCTTTTCATTCTGATATAGACTTGCAGGGATTGATCAAGTGTCAGCGATCCATCCCTGGTAGATTTGCTGACTGCACTTCCTCAACCACCGACTTACAACTTCCACACGCCGACTGTTTCACACGTAATTAATTCACCAACGTGTTGGTCAAAGACAGCATGCTATCTCTTCTTTACATTACATATCTCCACTATGTTATTCAAAGCAATTATACTTAATTGCCTTTATCATTGTTAATATTACATTTTGCTCAAATTCCATCTGACACACTGACTATTCCCATCTTGTTCTCAAGGGTCTTTCGATCGCTAACATCTGATTTTTTTTATTTTCTCTTCTTCTTGTAGCAGAAATCTGATTAACTTGCATTAGGTTGATTTTTCTTCTCACTTTCACTATTTGAGTTAACTTTAGCCAATGTCCATACGTTGACATTGAACGAGAGACCAAATGGCCTATCTGGTTCCTCTAATGAAGGGCAGAGAGTTCTTCTCTTCAGGTGAAGCATGTCTGAAGAAGGGTCTCGGCCCAAAACGTCACCCATTCCTTCTCTCCAGAGATGCTGCCTCTGTCCCGCTGAGTTACTCCAGCATTTTGTTTTCGGTCTGAACGACAAGAAAAGTCGCATCCCCCCAAAGGGAGAGACTAAAACCCTGTTTCTCCCACCCCCACCCCTCCCCCCACACACATACCTAATAAACCAAAATTATCACTAAAACAGACACAAAAAGACAAAAATAAATCTGCAGTTGCTTCCTCCACAGTACAGATAAACAGTTTTGTTCTGTCATGAAGGGCTCTTCTGTGTGGTGTGTGACAGTGGCGAGCAAGTACTCTGGTTTGTCAGTCTAATACCCTGGTGATTTAAACATGAGAGGATTGCTGTAACTTCAGAGAACATTTAAGAAAACATTTGGTTACTTTCATCTGATAGAATTGTTAAGTTCCTTTATTTTTCATCAGGATTTGTGAACAGATTCAATGGGATTTGTTTTCGAGAAGCCCATTATGGGGTTCTTAGTGCCTTCACTAAGGAAGACATAAATAACCTGCCGGAAATAGCAGGGGACCGGGGGTCAAATAAGGTGGAGGAACTGAGTGAAATCCAGGTTAGCCGGGAAGTGGTGTTGGATAAATTGAATGGATTAAAGGCCGATAAATCCCCAGGGCCAGATAGGCTGTATCCCAGAGTACTCAAGGAAGTAGCCACATAAATAGTGGATGCATTAGTGATAATTTTTCAAAACTCCTTAGATTCTGTAGTTCCTGAGGATTGGAGGGTAGCTAATGTAACCCCACTTTTTAAAAAAGGAGGGAGAGAGAAAACGGGGAATTACAGACCAGTTAGTCTAACATCGGTAGTGGGGAAACTGCTAGAGTCAGTTATTAAAGATGGGATAGCAGCGCATTTGGAAAGTGGTGAAATCATAAGACAAAGTCAGCATGGATTTACGAAAGGTAAATCATGTCTGACGAATCATGTAGAATTTATCGAGGATGTAACTAGCAGAGTGGATAAGGGAGATGTGTTATAAGGGAGATAAGGGAGAGTGGATGTGTTATATCTAGACTTTCAGAAGGCTTTCTACAAGGTCCCACATAAGAGATTAGTATACAAACTTAAAGCACACGGTATTGGGGGTTCAGTATTGATGTGGATAGAGAACTGGCTGGCAGACAGGAAGCAAAGAGTAGGAGTAAACGAGTCCTTTTCACAATGGCAGGCAGTGACTAGTGGGGTACCGCAAGGCTCAGTGCTGGGACCCCAGCTATTTACAATATATATTAATGATTTGGACGAGGGAATTGAATGCAACATCTCCAAGTTTGCGGATGACACTAAGCTGGGGGGTAGTGTTAGGTGTGAGGAGGGTGCTAGGAGGCTGCAAGGTGACTTGGATAGGTTGGGTGAGTGGACAAATGCATGCAGATGCAGTATAATGTGGATAAATGTTAGGTTATCCACTTTGGTGGCAAAAACAGGAGGGTAGACTATTATCTGAATGGTGGCAAATTAGAAAAAGGGAGATGCAACGAGACCTGGGTGTCATGGTACACCAATCATTGAAAGTAGGCATGCAGGTGCAGCAGGCAGTGAAGAAAGCAAATGGTATGTTAGCATTCATAGCGAAAGGATTTGAGTATAAGAGCAGGGATGTTCTACTGCAGTTGTACAGGGTTTTGGTGAGACCACAGCTGGAGTATTGCGTACAGTTTTAGTCTCCAAATCTGAGAAAAGACATTCTTGCCATATAAGGGGTACAGAGAAGGTTCACCAGACTGATTCCTGGGATGTCAGGACTTTCATATGAGGAAAGTCTGGATAGACTTGGCTTGTACTCGCCAGAATTTAGAAGATTGAGGGGGGATCTTATAGAAACTTACAAAATTCTTAAGGGGTTGGATAGGCTAGATGCAGGAAGATTGTTCCCGATGTTGGGGAGGTCCAGAACAAGGGGTCACAGTCTAAGGATAAGGGGGAATTCCTTTAGGACCGAGATGAGGAAAACATTTTTCACAAAGAGAGTGGTGAGTCTCTGGAATTATCTGCCACAGAAGGTCGTTGAGGCCAGTTCATTGGCCATATTTAAGAGGGAGTTAGATATGGCCTTGTGGCCTAAGGGATCAGGGGGTATGGAGAGAAGGCAGGTACAGGATACTGAGTTGGATGATCATCCATCCTCTTCCCATGCTGGAAGAGGCTCTGAGACTGGGGAGTGACGTACCCAACATGGTCATTACCCCAGCCACCACTTTGTATTCATTTGCTTTGAATTCTTTCTGCAAATTGACATGCTTAAGGGCCTGTCCCACTTGCCGATTTTTTTCGGCGACTGCCGGGATAATTGCCTGACGTATCAGGTCACCGTAATATATTTGCAGCTGACGTGGCGTGATGACGTGTGACGCGGTGGTGACGTGGCGCGGTGACGTATAACGCGCGTTGTTTTTTCAAATGTCGCAACATTTTTTGTCGCCGCTGGATTTTGAAATGTTCAAAATCTTTTGCTGATCCTGATATGATGCTGGCAGTCGACAAAAAAAGTCTCAGTCGTACAACGCGGAAACAAGACCTTCAGCCCAATTGGTCCATGCCATTGAGCTTGTCCCATTTGCCTGAGCCTGGTCAGTATCCCTCGAAACATTTCCTATCCATGAACCGCTTGAGGTTGTTGTACCTGCCTCAACTACTTCCTCTGACACCCCTTCTATATACCACCCTCTGTGTGAGAAAGTTGTCCCTGAACGGAGAAAAAAGACTGTGGCATTATCAACAGTTGGGATTAGTTGCCTCTTGAGATTTTGTACGCCTCTGTAAGGTCATCCTTCAGCCTCTGTGACTCCAGGGAAAGCAGTAGCAGCCTATTACTCTCACTTTACAACTCAAGCCTGCCAGTCCAGGCAATATCCTTGTCAGGTTTCTGTTCGGTTTCCAGTTTAATGACTTCCATTTCTATCATTGGGAGACCAGAACTAAACGCAATACTCCAAGTGTGGTTTCGCAATGTCTTGTGCGGCTATAACTGGACAGCCCAGGCCTTGTATCTGAAGACAAGCATGCCATATGCCACTTAATAAGACACTGAAAAAGGGTCTCGACCCGGATCATCACCCATTCCTTCTGTCCAGAGATGCTGCCTGTCCCGCTGAGTTACTCCAGCATTTAGTGTCCACCTGCCATAAACAATAGGCAATAGGTGCAGGAGGAGGCCATTTGGCCCTTCGAGCCAGCACCGCCATTCACTGTGATCATGGCTGATCATCCCCAATCAGTACCCCGTTCCTGCCTTGTCTAACGGTTTTGCCACTTTTGGGTAACTATGTGTTTGTATTGAAAATAGACAGAAAGTGCTGGAGTAACTCAGCGGGACAGGCAGCATCTCTGGACAGAAGGAATGGGTGACTTTTCGTGTCGAGACCCTTCTTTAGACTGAATCAGGGAGATGGAGACACAGAGATAAGGAAATGTAAAGTGTGAAAACAATACAAAGGGAATGGAGATCAAGGAAAGTGTAGAATAGATCATTGTTAGATAGAAACATAGAAAATAGGTGAAGGAGTAGGCCATTCGGCCCTTCGAGCCAGCACCGCCATTCAATATGAGCATGGCTGATCATCCAACTCAGTATCCTGTACCTGCCTTCTCTCCATACCCCCGATCCCTTTAGCCACAAGGGCCACATCTAACTCCCTCTTAAATATAGCCAATGAACTGGCCTCAACAACCTTCTGTGGCAGAGAATTCCAGAGACTCACCGCTCTCTGAGAAATGTTTTTCTCATCTCGGTCCTAAAAGACTTCCCCCTTATCCTTAAACTGTGACCTCTTGTTCTGGACTTCCCCAACATCGGGAACAATCTTCCTGCATCTAGCCTGTCCAACCCCTTACTAATTTTGTAAGTTTCTATAAGATCACCCCTCAATCTTCTAAATTCTAGTGAGTACAAGCCAAGTCTATCCAGTCTTTCTTAATATGGAAGCCCTGACATCCCAGGAATCAGTCTAGTTCCCAGGAATCATAGGGTAAGGTGACAACAAAGCAAGCGGTGATAAAATGTAAACAAGGACAGTCGACGAGTCGGAGAACTGGGAAAGGGGGGAGGATGGTGAGAGAGGAAAGGCAAATGTTAGAGAAGTCAATGTTCATACTGTTGGAGTGTAAACTGCCCATGTGAAATATGAGGTGTTGTTCTATTCTACAACACCCCCCAGTGCTCTGTCATTCACTGTCACTTCCGTCGTGGTTTAACTTCCCAAAATACAACGCTGTTTTACCCACGTTGAATTCCACCTGCCATCCCTTTCCCAGTCGATGTGATCCTGTTGTAACTCTCATTGCCTAACACAACCAATGTTGCTTTCACCAGCAAGCTGGCTATTTATGTCAGCTACATCCAAATTATTCATATATGTCAAACCACAAGGGACCCAGTTTTGATCCCTGCAGCAGTAGGGAATAGGTGCAGGAGGAGGCCATTCGGCCCTTCGAGCCAGCACCGCCATTCAATGTGATCATGGCTGATCACTCCCAATCAGTACCCCGTTCCTGCCTTCTCCCCATATCCCCTGATCCCGCTATCTTTAAGAGCCCTATCTAGCTCTCTTGAAAGTATGCAGATAACCGGCCTCCACGCCCTCTGTGGCAGAGAATTCCACAGACTCACTACTCTCTGTGAGAAAAAGTGTTTCCTCATCTCTGTTCCAAATGGCTTACCCCTTATTCTTAAACTGTGGCCCCTGGTTCTGGACTCCCCCAACATCGGGAACATGTTTCCTGCCTCTAGCGTGTCCAAAACCTTAATTATCTTATGTTTCAATAAGATCCCCTCTCATCCTTCTAAACTCCAGAGTGTACAAGCCCAGCTGCTCCATTCTCTCAGCATATGACAGTCCCGCCATCCCGGGAATTAACCTTGTAAACCTACGCTGCACTCCCTCAATAGCAAGAATGTCCTTCCTCAAATTAGGGGACCAAAACTGCACACAATACTCCAGGTGTGGTCTCACTAGGGCCCTGTACAACTGCAGAAGGACCTCTTTGCTCCTATAGTCAACTCCTCTTGTTATAAAGGCCACATGCCATTAGTTTTCTTCACTGCTGCTGTACCTGCATGCTTACTTTTATGGATGAACAAGGACCCCCAGATCCCGTTGTACTTCTCCTTTTCCCAACTTGACACCATTTAGATAATAATCTGCCTTCCTGTTTTTGTTATCAAAGTGGATAACCTCACATTTCTCCACATTAAACGTCATCTGCCATGAATCTGCCCACTCCCCCAACCTGTCCAAGTCACCCTGCACCCTCCTAGCATCCTCCTCACAGTTCACACTGCCACCCAGCTGTGCACACACTGATCATTGGCCCTCCACTACCACCTCTGACTCCTTCCACCAAGCCAAGTTTATATCCAATTAGCTAGCACACCGTGGGACCCGTGTGATCTAATCTACTGTACCAGCCTCCCATGTGGGATTTTGTCTAAGTCCACGTCAATTATCTATTCCCCGAAATACTAGGGGACCGAGGATCTAGTGGGAGGGAGCAACTGAAGAGAATCCACATTAGTCAGGAAATGGTGTTAGGTAAAATGTTGGGACTGAAGGCAGTTAAATCCCCAGGGCCTGATGGTCTGCATCCCAGAGTACTCAAGGAGGTGGCCCTAGAAATCGTGGATCATTGTCCAATGTTCTCTCGACTCTGGATCAGTTCCTGTGGACTGGAGGGTAGCCAATGTGACTCCACTTTTTAAGAAAGGAGAGAAAACGGGGAATTATAGACCAGTTAGCCTTACATCGGTAGTGGGGAAGATGCTTGAGTGGACTATTAAAGATGTAATAGCAGCGCATTTGGAAAGCAGTGACAGGATCGGTCAAAGTCAGCATGGATTTATGATGGGGAAGTCATGCTCGACTAATCTTCTGGAATTTTTTGCGGATGTAACAAGTAGAATGGATAAGGGAGAGCCAGTGGATGTGGTGTATCTGGACTTTCAAAAAGCCTTTGACAAGGTCCCACACAAGAGATTAGTGTGCAAAATTAGAGCTCATGGTATTGGGGGTAGGATATTGACATGGATAGAGAACTGGTTGGCAGACAGGAAGCAAAGTGTAGGAATTAACAGGTCCTTTTCAGAATTGCAGGCAGTGCCACAAGGCTCGGTGCTGGGACCCCAGTTATTTACAATATATTAACGATTTAGACAAAGGAATTAAATGTGACATCTCCAAGTTTGTGGATGACACAAAGCTGGGTGGCAGTGTGAGCTGCGAGGTGGATGCTATGAGGCTGCAGGGTGACTTGGACAGGTTGGGTGAGTGGGCAGATGCAGTATAATGTGGATAAATGTAAGGTTATCCACTTAGGTGGCAAGAACAGGAAGGCAGATTATTATCTGAATTGTGTCAGATTAGGAGAAGGGGAGATGCAACGGGATCTGGGTGTCCTTGTACATCAGTCACTGAAAGTAAGCATGCAGGTACAGCAGGCAGTGAAGAAAGCAAATGGCCTTCATAGTGAGTGGATTTGAATGTAGGAGCAAGCAGGTCCTACTGCAGTTGTACAGAGCCCTAGTGAGACCGCACCTGGAGTATTGTGCGCAGTTTTGGTCTCCTAATTTGAGGAAGGACATTCTTGCTATTGAGGGAGTGCAGCGTAGGTTCACCAGGTTAATTCTTGGGATGGCGGGACAGACATATGATGAAAGAATGGGTTGACTGAGCTTGTATTCATTTGAATATAGAAGGATGAGAGGGAATCTTATAGAAACATGTACAATTCTTAAAGGATTGGACAGGCTAGATGCAGGAAAAATTCCACAGGGATCTGTGGAATTCTGCCACAGTAGGCGGTGGAGGCCAATTCACTGGATGTTTTCAAGAGAGAGTTGAATTTAGCTCTTGGGGTTAATGGAATCAAGGGATATGGGGAAAAAGCAGGAATGGGATATTGATTGTGGATGATCAGCCATGATCACATTGAAGGGCCGAATGGCCTCCTCCTGCTCCTATTGTCTGTATCTATACCGATGTCCTGACCGGGGATGTTGATAAATGACAAATAACCATAATTCTGTACCCTATAGTGAAATACTTTCTGTGGAAACTAGGAGCTGATTGTGCGGGCAGCAACATATTGATGTGGATGGCAGATTGGCAAAAAGCAGAGAGAAGGTAAAATGGGTCTTTTTCTTGCTGGCACTAGAGGGCCTGTTCCACTTAGGCAAATTTTCCGGTGACTGTCACAGTTGTAGCAGGACGCCAAAAAAGCCTCCACCCAGTCGACGACAACCTGCCGACAACCGGCGCCCCAGTAGGACGTCCACCTGTGGCCACCCATGCGACAACCAAAGTCAACTACGTCCACCCGCGACAAGCTACCACCCCTGTCGGCTACAACTGAAGACAATTCAGTCGCCGGTACCTGTCGCTGGTTGATGTAGGTTGACATAGGTAGTCGCCAATGGAATTCACCAAAGTCAGCACCCGGTGCCAACCAACCTCACCTGGCGACAACCTGCGTCACCCTGGTGACAACCTACGACAGCACCTACGACAGGAGAAGACAAGCTACGTCAAGCCCAAATTCGACAAAAAGTTTTGAACATTTCAAAATCCAGCGGCGACCAGAAAAATGTTATGACTAGGCGACTTGAGGAGTCGACTCACAACCAGACAGGCGTCACCCCGCGACCATGTGGCGACAGCCTAGTCGCTTGTAGTCGCCGAAAAGGTTGCCTAAGTGGGACAGGGGCTTAAGTAACGAGTGGTGTGTCAGGGAGATCAGTGGTGAGGCCTCAACATTCTATCATTCATATTAATGAAGTGACTGAAGGTTGCTAAATTGCTAATGATATGTAGAAAAGCAAATCGTGAAGAGGAAATAAGGTTCAAAAATGGCATATCAGAATCAGAATCACACTTTATTCACCAAGTATGTTTTGCAACATACGAGGAATTTCACTGGCCAGGTCAGTCATACAATTAAAAGCAACAGATTCAAAAACATATTTAACATGAACTTCCAGCACAGTGACTCCTACACGTTCCTCCCTGTAATGGTAGGCAAAATAAGTTCAAGTCTCTTCCTTTGTTCTTCCTCGGTCGAGGGCCACGAGCCCTCCATTGACAGGACGGTCTTAACTCTGCGTCGAGGCGTTCAGCTCCTGCATCGGGGGGTTGTCAGCTACCCCGCGCCGGGTAACAAACCTCGCTTTGGGGCTGGTCGAACCTTCCGCAACGTTGGAGCTCCCGACTTGCCTCTCCCGAGACTGCGAGCCCTTGACGGTGATTCCGCAGTGGGAGTGATCCTGGGCAAGGGATCAGCTCTGATATTAAGTCCACGCCCCGCGGTGGGGCTCACGACAGTCTGACGCGGCTCCCAGCTCCAGCGATGGTAGGCCGCAGAGCCCGGAGAATGTGATCCGAAAATTCATCGCATCTCCAGGAAGGTAAGGAATTGAAAAAATGTTTCCCCCGATCCCCTCCCCCTTGCCCCCACATAAAACAAACCGAAAAATATTAAAACAAACTTTTAACATACTAAAAAATAACAAAAAGAAAGAAAATACAGACAGACTGCTGGCAGGGCTGCCATCTCCTGTCGTAGGTGCTGTCGTAGGTTGTCGCCGGGTGACGCAGGTTGTCGCCGGGTGACCCAGGTTGTCGCCGGGTGACGCAGGTTGTCGCCGGGTGACCCAGGTTGTCGCCGGGTGACCCAGGTTGTCGCCGGGTGACCCAGGTTGTCGCCGGGTGACGCAGGTTGTCGCCGGGTGACCCGCCGGGTGACCCAGGTTGTCGCCGGGTGACCCAGGTTGTCGCCGGGTGACCCAGGTTGTCGCCGGGTGACCCAGGTTGTCGCCGGGTGCCGTTGGTTGTCTCCGGGTGACCCAGGTTGTCGCCGGGTGACCCAGGTTGTCGCCGGGTGACCCAGGTTGTCGCCGGGTGCTGACTTTGGTGAATTCCATTGGCGACTACCTATGTCAACCTACGTCAACCGGCGACAGGTACCGGCGACTGCCATCAGAGCTGATCCCTTGCCCGGGTGGTCATATTTACGTGAATGAACTCATTCGTAACTGGAGTACATTACGGGTAAATGTGAATCGGTTTATTTTGACAGGATAAATATGTGAAAGAAACATATATTTCACATGGTACGATATTGCAGCGTTCTATGGAACGGTGGACGCTGGGCAGCAGACGGCATTATTTGCAAAAGGGGATTTTTGCTGCAAGTGATTCTGGAAATGGACATTTGGGAGAATTAAATAGCAAAGATGGAGGTTGTGTGGACTATTGGTGAGGCTACATCTGAAGTATCTCCTTCTTTCATGGACGAATGAGGTGGAAGGGGGATGGGCAAACATTAATGGGTGCATGTAAAGGGCCTGTCCCACTTAGGTGATTTTTTCCAGCGACTGCCGGCGACGGTCAGTCGGAGCATGTTGCCGGAAAACCGGCGACTGGACCCCCCTCCACCCCCACGACAATGTCCACGACAAGCTACCACCTAATCGACATCACGCTACGATTCGATCCACCGGCGATCCAATTCTTCACGGCTTAGGACGTCCACCTATGACAACCTACAACCACACAGGCGACAACCTACGACAGCCCGAGTCGACCTACGTCCACCCGCGACAAGCTACCACCCCGTTGGCTAAAACTGAAGACTACTCAGTCGCCGGTACCCGGTGCCGGTGGACGTAGTTTGCCGTGGGTAGTTGGCAATGGAATTCACCAAAGTAAGCACCCGGCGACAACCAACGCCACATTTCAAAATCCAACGGCAACTCGAGGAGACAACTCACGACCGTTCAGGCATCACCTCGCGACCATGTGGCGACAATCTTGTCTCCTGCAGTCGCCGAAGAAAATTGCCTAAGTGGGACAGACCCTCAAGAAAACCAGTTACTGGGAAAGTGATCTATAGAGCCGGCATATTGATGGGCTGAATGGCCTCCTATGAAGTTTGGAATACTTAGTCAATGTCTGGGATTGTGGACCACCATTAAGCACTCTTGCTGCGCGAGTATTCCCATCCGTCTTCTCTCTGCATTACTCTATCCTCACTCCACTGTTTGCCAATGGTGACCGCTGCAAAGAGAGGGTGATCCCACGCCTACATTGCTCCACTGCGGAAGGAATTACAGGCCTTCATTACGGCTCCGACAGAAGACAAAGCGGGACAAATGATCTTGCCAAGGCACGTGGTATTTATCTTGTGTTTAAACTTGACAGAATAATGCAGTTCCCATTGTGTACTGATGCCTCCCATCAGCATGAAACATGGAATGATAAACATCGCGACCTGTACTGTCAAACTTTATTTTCTAAAGATATCAGTGATTCCAGCTGAAGTGCACCTTTGCACTCTCCAATTTATTCCGGTTTCCCTGTAAACTGCAAAACATCTTTCAGTCGATGATTCTCCAAACACACTTTGTTTCTAGACCATCTTCCCAGGGGATGCAATCTGGGAATAACTGCTTGCAGGCGTCATGTGTGCGCTTGGAGTTTGGCCCAAGTACTGCTAGTTCCTGCTCAGAATGATTAAAAAAAAAAACATTTACCATCATCCACCTATGCATATTTTATACTTGGTAATGGATGCCGATGAGTAGTAGTCAAGGAGTTCAGATGGTTAATATAATCCATTTGAGTTCCTCTCGCATCTAAAACCTCTTGATTAGCCCGCAGCTTCAGCTCACTGGGAGGTATTTGATATTCATATTGGTGCGGCTCCTTTGAAATCTTTTTCAAGGTGCCCATTATTCTGCTGCAAGGGCTTGAGAAGAAATGTGCTGTCGAATGCTGACTGGAGCGTGTATTATTATCCAAACCCCGGCAAGTGGAATTGTTGCACTGTGTTGGTTCTGCTCCAAAAGATGCTCAAGTTTGAGTTCTAAGAGAGTGCAGTTGACCAAAGTTGTTGTTTGTTACACTCTTTCTGTACTGCTTTTCTTGTTTATTAGTAGATTTAATGCCAGTGTTTTTTTTTCACACACTGTATAACAAAGAGGGGTAGACATTAAACAGATCGTGCTGAGCTGAGCGAAGTATTCCTGACTCAATCCTCCAGCGCATTGCACAGGTACAAACCTGGCAGAGGCTTGGAGAAATAGTTGCTTAAGATTGACAGGTGTGTGTGGATCCACACATTTTAATCCCACTTTCCATTGCAGCGCAGTGCTCACGTGAGACTTCAGTGGAGGGTTAATGACTTTTCTTTATTGATATTCTTCGTACTGCATTTCAAATCTCAAGACATTATGAAAATCTGCAATCCTCAGCTTTAATCATGCTACTTTCTCTGTGTTCCCAGAAAAATGGGTCGAGGCTAGGTTTCCTGTAAGCAAATCATGGGATTTTGAAGACTCTGGGGATCCATTTGTTAGTCCCATCCTTCGCAGCCATCACATTGATTTTCTGCAAGCACTGCAAGCTATTTTTCTTTCTCCGCTCGGTACATGTTGGGTCAGTCGATATAGGCTGGGCCACTATTATATAAAATAACACCACATACGGCTGCCTTTGAACATGTTCGGACTATTTTAGTACGGTGCAACTTCATCGTATATATTGGGTTAATTGAAGCTGAAATAATGCATTGTGCTGCAAAAACAGCAAACGGTGCATGGACATGGTACATTCTCTCAACCTTTCCCCATGCAGGGCTCTCTAAATCCAGATGCCATAAACTTGGGGTGGGAGTGTAGAGGACATTTGAAGAAGAATTCCTTCCTCCACAGGCTGGTTGGAATCTGGAATTCACTGCGTGAAGTGACGGTGGAAACATGGACTCATTTACCAAGGCAAAGAGACCTATGGACCAAACAGTGGTAAATATGTTTAGCACAGATAGGTACAGAATGGTCAGCATTGATACGATGGACTGAATGCCCTGTATCTACTGCATAATTCTGTCACTCTATGAACCTAAAGAGCAGAATCTAAAAAATTTAGAATTTAAAAGTAAAGTGGATAGGTATATGGACGTGAAGGGAATGGAGGGGTATGGTCTGAGTGCAGGTAGATGGGACTAGGGGAAAACAAATGGTCGGCACGGACTGGAAGGGCCGAGAGGGCCTGTTTCCGTGCTGTAATTGTTATATGGTTATATGGTTAATCTAGAGTCAAACACCAAGTGGTTTGTTTGTGTGTGTGCGTGTTTGTGTGTGTTTGTTTATGTGTGTGTGTATGTGTGTGTGTGTGTGTGTGTGTCTGTGTCTGTGTGTGTGTGCGTCTGTTTGTGTGCGCGTGTTTGTGCGTGTGCGTGTTTGTGTGTCTGTGTGTGTTTCTGTGTGTGCGTGGGTCTGTGCGTTTGTGTGTGTGTCTGTGTGTGTGTGTGTCTGTGTGTGCGTGCGTGTTTGTGTGTGTGTGTGCGAGCGTGTGTGTGTGCGTGTGCGTGTGCGTGTGTGCATATGCGAGCATGTTTGTGTGTGTGTGCGCGTGTGTGTGCGTGCGCATGTGTGTGTGAGCGTGTTTGTGTTTGTGTGTGTGTGTGTGCGTCTGTGTGTGTGTGTGTGTCTGTATGCGTCTGTGTGTGTGTGCGCGTCTGTGTGTGTGTTTGTGTGTGTGTGTGTGTGTGCGAGCGTGTTTGTGTGTGTGTGCGTCTGTGTGTGTGTGTGCGAGCGTGTGTGTGTGCGAGCGTGTGTGTGTGCGTGTATGTGTGTGTGTGCGTGTGTCTGTGTGCATCTGTGTGTGTGTGCGAGCGTGTTTGTGTGTGTGTGTGTGTGTGTGTGTGTGTGCGCGTGTCTGTGCGCGTCTGTGTGCATCTGTGTGTGTGTGTGTGTGTGCGAGCGTGTTTGTGTGTGGAAGCAAATTCAATCTAGGATAGTCAATGGGTTTAATCTTGGGTCTGGACACAGACCTTTCCACTTTATTTTCTCGCTGTGTTTGCACCTTGCCTCAGTATTGCGCAGGAACACTCTCATGTACCCACACAGTCCACACCGGGGCATTCTGGGCAAGAGCTTGTGCTGCAGGAGCCATGTACACTTATCTGAATTCCAGTCTCGCAGAAGCAAGCGGTATCACTGTGACAACGTCCATTCATTACATTCGCTGCCCCTGTGGTCTCGGAGAAGGTTGCTGAAATCCTGCTAAATTACAGGGAGCATTCGATGTGAATTGTAGGCTGTGGGGACTGCAGTTAGATTGCATAACCTCAATCTACTTCACATCTTAAAGATTTACTGACTCTATCAGTCCCCTTTTATGTAATAACACAATCCAAACCAATACAAACAATTGCTACTTTTACATTCTTTTGTTTAAAACTGTTGTTCATCATCTCTGCACTATTGGTCCTCCAGGAGTTACTAAACCAAATACAACAAATGAGCAGAGTTATGTCAGTGGAGATACAGTCATTAACTCCAAGTACCTCTCCTTCAACTGTCTTTGTTCATTCAGCTTTTACAAATGATTGGCTCAGTTACAGCTCTAGTTAATTCCCCAAGTAACACCATTGGTTGGTGTTGGAGCAATCCATTCCTGAGCATGGAGGTGCCCAGCACAAAGCCTGCAGTATAGTTCGCAGTTAGGATGAAGGTTCCTGCTTGTATATTCATGTTTCCAAATGGCAGCAAATAATGGTAATGTGAAGTTCAACTACAACAGGTAGCCTTTGGCCTGGCTTGATCTTGGAAGGAATCCAGCATAGATTTAACTGATATCTGAGCCTCAAAACTAAATAGAGGCGAGTATACCAGGTACATAGAAAATAGGTGCAGGAGGAGGCCATTCGGCCCTTCGAGACAGTACCACCTGTAGATTCCACATGTGCACATCTGTACATTCCCAGATGTAGAAAGTTAAGAGAAGTCTGAAGGTTTTGAGATAATGGAGGATTTTCAGTGGCTGAGGGGAACCAGGGGAAGAGGTCATGGTGTAAAGGTCAGAACCAGGGGCAGAGGTCATGCTGTAAAGGTCAGAACCAGGGGCAGAGGTCATGGTGTAAAGGTCAGAACCAGGGGCAGAGATCATGGTGTAAAGGTCAGAACCAGGGGCCTGCGAAAACAGACACAGAGTGCTGGAGTAACTCAGCGGGTCAGGCAGCATCTCTGGAGAACATGGATAGGTGACGTTTCACAGAGTGCTGGAGTAACTCAGCAGGTCAGGCAGCATCTCTGGAGAACATGGATAGGTGACGTTTCGGGTCTTCAGATTGTTAGCTTTTTTAATTGAATTTTACTACTGGATCTCTGCATCGTTCGTGTCTGGGCCTCGCTTGTCTTTATTGTCGGGGCATATTTGGCACCATTTTAGGATTTGGATTCAAATGTAGCCAATGAGTCTTCAGTCGATGTGTGGGATAGGCGGCTGGTCTGTTTGAAGTGTTGTAGACTGGCTCCACGATGCTCACCTTCTCCATGTTCTGCTCTCAGTGTTGTGTTCAGCTCAGGCAGATGGTCCAAGCTACTCTGCTTGTTTGACAGCTGCTAAAGATATCTGGTGAGATGAGTTGGAACGGTCTCAGCCCTGTTCCCAGTGGGCATGGGGCTGCTCTACAATACGGGCTGCAGTGGCAAGTAGCGCTGGCAGGGCATTGACTCTCCGCCTGGATCATGTGCTCAACTCCCTGAAACGGGTCTTGAACCCTTGGCCTTCCGACGCGAGGCCGGGAGTGAGGGGGATAAAGATGCACCTGGGCGATGGGTGGAGCATCGAGGAGCTGAGCTGAAGGATGCATTTGTGTGATGATCACTGAGATTCCGAATGTATCATTGAGAGAATTTAAAGAGAGCCATTAAAGCGTGATGAGCAAATGTGTGAATTAAACTGGGAAATGTTGGCTGTGGATGAGGAGCTAAAAATGGAGCAAATTCATTTTTAATTCCTGCTGTCAATCACTCTGACGTGGGACAAATTCAAGATCCACCACAGGGGCCAGCCACATTTCACTGAAGCCCATCGCCCCCTGGGTGTGGGCAACTTCTGACTCTTGCCGCGGTCTCTGTGACGAAGCTGGAACTTGGCTTGACAGAGCTGCCTGTATCTGTCCCCACCACCACTTCACTGATGACAGCCAGCCTGTGCCTCTGTCATTCTGTAAATCCTACAATTGTTACATGGTGGGAAGAGTCCATTCAGCCCATCAAATGATGCCAGCCCTTGTACAGGAAACCATTCCGTTCCATCTGCCCACTCTTTCCTTGAGTACTCTCAGTAGCTTTCCAATTGTGTTTTGAAGACCCTGAATGACTCTCTCTCATCCTTGCGTTACTGATATTTACTGTAAAGGAGATTCTTTGGGCAGTGAGCTCCAGGTGACAGTTAGTCTGTGCACTCCCCTGTAACCTTTCCCCATCATTTTGAAGTAATGATGCCTGCACCGTAAACATTTCCTTCCCCCATTTGCTCCAAGCGAACATATCATGAACTCTGCCTGTGGAATTCTCTGCCTCAGAGGGCAGTGGAGGCCGGTTCTCTGGATGCTTTCAAGAGAGAGCTAGATAGGGCTCTTAAAGATAGTGGAGTCAGGGGATATGGGGAGAAGGCAGGAATGGGGTACTGATTGGGGATGATCAGCCATGATCACAGTGAATGGCGGTGCTGGCTCGAAGGACCGAATGGCCTCCTCCTGCACCTATTGTCTATTGACCTGGGTACATAAAAATGCTCGACCTGACAGGTCCCGACCCGAAACGTCACCTATTCCTTCGCTCCATAGATGCTGCCTCACCCGCTGAGTTTCTCCAGCATTGTTGTCTACCTTCAATTTTTCCAGCATCTGCAGTTCCTTCTTAAACAAATCATGACTTGGTGTTATCCACCAACCATCTTGGCTCTAAGAGGGTGTCTCAGTCCCAGGCATTGCTTTGGTCATTGTCTCCTCTGTCTAACCATGTAGATTAAATATCCTGACAGGGAGATTTGCTGGAACTACTCCAAAGGTTCAAAGCGGTCTGGCAGAGGGTGGAACCAAAGCAGTGGTGAGGCAGATGAGAAGGTTGAGGTACTGTTCCTCCAATTTGTGCTGGGCCTCACTCTGACAATTGCGAATGGGAGGGGGAGTTGAAGTGCTGAGCAACCGGGAGATCAGGTCGGTTTAGACGGACTGAGCGGAGGTGTTCAGCGAAACGATGGCCGAGCCTGCGCTTGGTCTCGCCGATGTAGAGAAGTTGATACCTGGAACAGCGGATACAGTAGATGAGGTTGGAGGAGGTGCAGGTGAACCTCTGCCTCACCTGGAAAGACTGATTGGGTCCATGGATGTAGTCGAGGGGGGAGGTAAAGGGACAGGTGTTGCATCTCCTGCGGTTGCAGGGAAATGTACCTGGGGAGGGGGTGGTTTGGGTGGGAAGGGACGAGTTGACCAGGGAGTTGCCAAGGGAACGGTTCCCACCCAAAACCATTCAGACAATGTCTGAAGAAGGGTCTCGACCCGAAACGTCACCCATTCCTTCTCTCCAGAGATGCTGCCCCCTACGAGGTTAATGCCGGGAAGTGGTCCCCAGGTAAAAGATCAGCCGTGATTATCGCAAGTTCGAGCAGGAACGGGGGGACAGGTGACTGGATTCTGATTCTCTCACCTTCCCATGTTCTTATTGCCATCATAATTGCTCTGTTGATCGCAGGCTTTAGAGTTTTTAAATTAATGTTAAAACCATCACATCAGTAATACACTACTGGAAGAGGGAGACATTAAATGGACTAGTTTCTTAATTGAACAGTGGATAGAAGGCATTTGAAGATTAAATGACTAGATGTAGATTAAATAGCATTTGAAGATTAACTGTGCAGATGCAAATTAAATGGTCAGGCATAGTTTGAATGGGAGGCTGTAGATTAAAAGGAAGATGTAATTGCTTGGCAACTTGTGTGACTAACGGACTGCTTCTGAAGTGTAGTCATTGCGGTAATGTTGGAGCAGGACACAGCCAGCTTGTACAAATGGCAGTCTGATAATGGCCAGCTCGTTACTTTTAAATCATTTTGGTTGAGGGGTAACAGGCCTGGTTTAAATAGAAGAATAATCCCTTGCTCTTCAAAAAGCTGAAAGATCCATTGAATTAAAGTCCCATTTAAATGACGACAGACATGCAGCCATTCAGCCACGCTGAGGTGTTCACGGTCTGGAGTGAAAACACTCACACAATGGATGATCATCTAAAATCAGACCTCGTTCTTGCTTTTACCATGTATTCCTTGATTCCATTAGCCCCAAGAGCTCAATCCAGCTCTCTCTGGAAAATATTCAGTGAATTGGCCTCCACTGCCTTCTGTGGCAGAGAATTCCACAGATTCACAACTCTCTGGGTGAAAAAGGTGTTTCCTAAATGGCTGACCCCCTTATTCATAAACTGTGACCCCTGGTTCTGGAAACCTCCAACATTGGGAAAAAATGTCCTGCCTCTACCCTGTCCAATCCTTTAAGATTTTTATATGTTTCAATAAGATCCCCCCTCATCCTTCTAAATTCCAATGTATACAAGCCCAGCCGCTCCATTCTCTCGCCATCCCGCTGAACCTACGCTGCACCACCTCAATAGCAAGAATGTCCCTCCTCTTTGAGTTTAGGGCCTGTTTGCTCCTAAACTCAAATCAGAGATACATAGATTCTTGATTAGTTCAAGGTTACGGTCAGTGTATTGTCACATGCACCAGTTGAGGTACAGTGATATTTGAGTTGCCATACAGCCGTACTAAGTGAAAAGCAACAATACACACAGCCACATCAAATAAAAGTTCACGTAAACATCCACCACAGTGGATTCCACATTCCTCACTGTGATGGAAGGTAATAAAGTCCAATCTTCTCCCTCTTTATTCTCCCGCGGTCGGGGCGATCAAAGCTCCCGCAGATGGTGGTCTGAATCCCTCGCGGCGGGACGGTCGAAACTCTCCGCGGCTTGGAGTTCCCGAATCAGTCTCTAAACTGGGACTGCGGGCTCCACGATGTTAAAGTCCACAGGCCCGCGGTTGGAGCTCTCCACAGTCGATCCCCGGCAAAGGGATCGCAAGCTCCACCATGGTCAGTGCGCGCCGCGCCCGCGGTTGAGCGCCGGGCCAGTCTCCAGGAAAGGTCGCGCCGTTCCACGATGTTAGGCCGCAGTGGGGACGGAGATACGATACAAGAAAAAAATTGCTTCTTCGTCAAGATAAAAGATTGAAAAAAGTTTCTCCCCACATAAAATAAACCAAGGAACACTAAAACATACTCTTTCACATATACTTAAAATAACAAAAACAGGACAGATGAAGGTAGACAAAAATGCTGGAGAAACGCAGTGGGTGAGGCAGCATCTATGGAGCGAAGGAAATAGGCGAGGTTTCGGGTCGAGATCCTTCTTCAGACCGACAGACAGACTGTTGGCGAGGCAGCCATTGCTGGCTCCACCCGGTGGTCAGACCGGCAGGGATTATGGGGAGAAGGCAGGAGAATGGGGTTAGGAGGGAGAGATAGATCAGTCATGACTGAATAGTGGAGTAGACATGATGGGCCGAATGGCCTAATTCCACGCCTTATGACTCTTGCGACCTTAAAACAGTGGCTGTCATTTACTGATGTCAGTATGAGGAGAACAGAGGCAGTGAAGGTTCATGGGGGTGCCACTCGGCCTGTTCAGCCCACACCTCGACCCTGTCCATCCAAAGTCAGCTGGAGATGCGACTGAGGTCTTTTTCCTGTCACTTTAAGTAACGACACACATTATCCACTTTCAGTTGTCCAGCACCTCAACTGTGGCCATCAATAATACAAATATCTTTGTCAAAGTTCTGCCTCTGTCATTTTTCCCCGAGCTGGCCACAACGTCCTACGACACACTTGATCAGGCCCTGGGGTTAAATCAATCTTAAAGCATTTAGACCTGGAGCATGTTGTAAAGAAGAACCAGATGCTGGTTTAAATCGAAGATAGACACTGAAAAAGTCGTGACGTGACAACTTATGACGCGCGGTGTCTCCTCAAGTGTTGCCACGTTTTTTTTGTCGCCGCTGGATTTTGAAATGTTAAAAATCTTTCACCGACCCTGATGTGTCAGTCATCGAGAAAACCGCCAAGTGCGACAGGCCCTTAAGGCTCTATATAATTGGCACAAGTCACTCGTACTCCTGCACTTCACTCCTCTTGTGGTACAGGTCAACATATCATTTACCTTCCTAATTCTCTGTTGTGCCTGTAGTGGCCTTGCAGTGGTCCAGTGATGTGGACCCTCTGGTCTCTGTAAACAGCAGCCCCTCTCCCCCTCTCCCCCCCTCTCTCTCCCCCTCTCCCCTCTCCCCCTCTCCCCCTCTCCCCCTCCCCCTCTCCCCCTCTCCCCCTCTCCCCCTCTCCCCCCCCCCCTCTCCCCCTCTCTCCCCCCTCTCCCCCCTCCCCCCCTGTCTCCCCCCCTGTCTCCCCCCCTCTCCCCCCCTCTCTCCCCCCCCTTCTCCCCCCTCTCTCCCCCCCTCTCTCCACCCCTCTCTCCCCCCTCGTTCCCCCATTTTGACTATTTCAGTCACATTTTGTTTTTCTCACGCCCACTAAAGGCGAGTGGAGAGAATTCTCTGTGCATGATAACATCACTCGTGATGTGTAAAGCTTTTCCTCACTCAGACGTGATTAATTCCCCAAAGGGCAACATAGATCCAGAAGTAGACATTTGTGATGTAACCAGGGACACATTAGTCATGGGCAGTGTACGGTTACTTAATTAATTAGTAGGGAGATGAATTTGGAATCAAGATGCTAAATACTTGTTTGACCCACAGATTATATTATTGATAATAAAACGCGGTAGAGAGCTGAAGCAACAATATTTGCTCCACTTTGGGAATTCCTAGCCAGTTGCTACTGGATCTCCTAGATTAGATTCCTACAACAATGGAACTGCTGCACACGTTGGGCTTTGGGAGAATGTGGAGGGGAAAGCTGCGGGCAGTAAACAACAGTATGGGCGTCACGGAACTCACCAGACTGATGGATTCCACATTGGAGAGTTGGTCTAAAAACTGTCAATTTGCTTCAGTTTTTAAATTAACACTGTGCGAACTCCAGGGATACAGAGAGGGATAAATCAAGTGAAGGGCAGCAGGAAGGAGGTTGGAATTAAGAACATTGCTTTAAATCAGACATGATAACCCATCACAATTGGGTGATGTAGTGTTTATTTTTTGTGTTAATGTATGAAGGTGAGCTATGGTGATGCCTCTGAACCAATCTGTCCACTCACAGTGCCCGAATAATGAGGGAAAGTTTCAGCTTAATTTATCAAGTCCAATCTCTTAATGTTCACAAGCCGTCTTCCAAGTCACGGAAGGTTGTGTGATGCAAAATACACCGCGCTTCTGCTCCGAGCTTCACTGGGGTTGTGCAGCTGGACCTCGCAATTGACCACACAGGTTTAAAGCAGCATGTGCATGGCATGCCTCAACTACCCCAGGGGGAACGGGTCCTTAACATTCACATGAATGGGTAAAGTGCAGAGGCTAGGGACCAAACGCAGGCACACGCTAGGGTGGGGAATCTTGTTAGCAGGGATAAGTTGGGCAGAAGGGCTGTATGATTCCATGATTCAATCTGCATATAGGCATCTGTATATAAAGGCGGAAAACCCAATGACAAGGTTAGTGATTGTCCATTCCCTCACAGATGCTGCCTGACCCTCTGAGGTACAGGTGGCAGCTGCTCTACATCGATGAGACCAAGCGCAGGCTCTGCGATCGCTTCGCCCAACACCTCTGCTCTGTTCGCAGTAACCAACCCTATCTCCCTGTGGCTCAGCACTTCAACTCCCCCTCCCATTCCGAATCCGACCTTTCTGTCCTGGCCAGAGTGAGGCCCACCTCAAATTGGAAGAGTAGCACCTCATATTTTACTTGGGTAGTTTACACCCCAGCGGTATGAACATTGACTTCTCCAATTTCAGGTAGTCCTTGCTTTCTCCCTCCTTCCCCTGCCCTTCCCAGCTCTCCCACAGCCCACTGTCTCCGCCTCCTCCTTTCTTCTTCCCGACACCCCCACCCCCCTACCCTCACATCAGTCTGAAGAAGGGTCTCGACCCGAAATGTCACCTATTCCTTCGCTCCATAGATGCTGCCTCACCCGCTGAGTTTCTCCAGAATTTTTGTCGACCTCTGAGTTACTCCAGCACTTAATGTGTTTTGCTCAAGACTCCAGTGTCTGCAGTTCCTTGTTTATCGATGTAACCAATTATCTCTGGATGTGATCCTCACTGCTGTTTATCAAATCTCTTATTCCAACTTGATTCCAAGTTGTGTGCGACTCTCTGACATCTCATCTGACACGTACAAGCCTCATCACTTTGTATCCGTGTCCACACACTGTTGGTCACAGAAAGACACAGCCAAGATGGAGGCCATCGTGCGATGAGTTTTGCAGGAATTTTCCAATTAACCCAGTCGCCTGATCTTCCCGTAGACCTGAAGTTCTTCAAATATGTATCCAATTCTCCTCTAAGTTCCCATATTGAGCCCAATTCCCACACAATTAAATCTTTTCATATTTTCTGCTCAAAGGAAACATGTGCAACACTCCCTTGAACTGAAGTTCCTTGTTCCTGGAACCAATCCAGTCATTGTCCTCTGGGCTGGTCCCGAGCCTCAGCTCCCCTGCAGCCGAGTGGCCAGATCCAGCTGCTCTGACACACGCACACCACACACACGCACACACGCACACACACGCGTGCACACACACACACACACACACACACACACACATAGACACACATATATACACACACATACATACATGGGTCTCCCATTCAATAAGATAATGGGAGACCCCTTCCACCCCTGCAACGGACTGTTCCAGCTGCTACGGTCAGGCAAACGCTTCCGTTGCCATGCTGTGAGAGCGGAGAGGATGAGAAGGAGTTTCTTCCCAGAGGCCATTCGGACTGTAAACTCCTATCTCACCAGGGACTAACTCTACTAACTTACTGTACCACAATACCGCCCACAATATTTAATATGAAAAAGAACATGTGATTCTGTTTGTAGTTTGTTGGTTGTTTGTTTGTTTGTTTTTTGCACAAGGTCCGCAGGCACGGCCACTTTTCATTTCGCTGCACATCCCGTATGTGTACGTGACGAATACACTTGACTTGACTTCACACACACACACACACACACGCACACACACACACGCACACACACACACACACACACACACACACGCACACACACACGCACACACACACACGCACACACACGCACACACACACACACACACACACGCACACACACGCACACACACACGCACACACACGCACGCACACACACACGCACACACACACACACACACACACGCACACACACGCACACACACACACACGCACACACACGCACACACACACACACACACACACACACACGCACACACACACACGCACACACACACACACACGCGCACACACACACACACACACACACACACACACACACGCACACGCACACACACACACACACACCACACTCACACACGCACGCACACACACACACACACACACGCACACGCGCACACACACACACACACACACACACACGCACAAGCACACACACGCACACACACACCCACACTCACACGCACACGCACACACGCACACGCACACGCACACACACACACACACACCCACACTCACACGCACACACGCACACGCACACGCGTAATCTAGGAATCTGTCAGCATTCTCCTAATGTCCATCCAGTCCTCAAAGTTAACCATTTGATGTGTGCATTGTAAACATAGAAACGCTGCCTCTCCTCGCGCGCGGCCTTGTAGGGGTGTGAATGTGAAACGGTTGCGTTCTGTCTGGGCAGGGACATTGGATGGATTGTACTGCCGGGGTAGTTCGGTTATTGAGAACATATTGCAATTACATAAAACAATAATGAGGTAAAGAAAGCAGACAATAGACCACATACAAGGAGTGGTTTTCTAAAGGCCTGTCCCACGTACGCGATATTTTTCGGCGACTTGCGGCACCCGTCATAGTTGCAGCAGTTGGTCGAAAATCTTAAAAATGTTGGAAATCCAGTGATGACCAGAAAAAGGTACGACTCTTTGGGCGACTACTCACCACCAAACAGGCGTCACCCCGCGACATGTCAGTGACCTGCTGCGACTATAATGGGTGCTGGCAAGTCGCCATAAGTGGGACAGGCCCCTTAAAGCATTTTCTGTCACGGAGTACTTACAATTCACCTCATCTGTGGTCGTGGAGGCTATCTGGTAATGTAAGTAGGAGTTCTTGAAGGCATCGCTCAGTCTCTGCACATTACAATGTAGATGAACCTGTGGTGCTTGTCATGAATGGAATCTATAGTGCGTGTGTACTGACTAATTTGCAGCACACAACAACTCTCATAGCCTGACATCAGTCTAAAGAAGGGTCTCGACTTGACACGGCTCTCTTTCTTTCTCTCCAGAGATGCTACCTGACCCGCTGAGTTACTCCAGCATTTTGTGTCAACTCTCATAACTACTTGAGCAGGTGGGCTTTCAAAGCCCTGCATGTAATATAAACACGATAGTCAAACAGAAGAGATCTGACACTTCACTCAAAATATTCCATTTATAATGGATACTTCATCACACAGTTTCTCAGACATTTTCCTTCTCGCTGTGGCCCCGCGTTAGTTTAAATGTCGCTTCCCTTGTTGTCTGTCACCTCCACACCATTGGACTCTCTGTCTGAGTGTAGATCTCCTCTCATCAATAGACAATAGGTGCAGGAGTAGGCCATTCATCCCCACTTAGTATCACTCTTTCATTCTCACAGTAACCCGGTATATCCCACCACCTGTCCTGTTCCGTGGGTAAATATCCCAAATATTGTCCCTGACTTTAATAGACAATAGGTGCAGTAGGCCATTCGGCCCTTCGAGCCAGCACGGCCATTCAATGTGATCACGGCTGATCATCCACAATCAGTGCCCCGTTCCTGCCTTCTCCCCATATCCCCTGCCTCCGCTATCTTTAATCTGGTTTGTGCTTGCTGTGGGGGAGCAGAAGGGTTGGGGTAAATCTGTGCTCGATGGTCAACACAGCGGGTGGGACACATGGCTCCGAGACTGTAATTAATGAGACTCCCACCTTCTCCACAGCCTCCCTGTTGCACCATGTTTCCCTTTGTTGTTTTGCTTGGTGCTTTTTTTAAATAATACTCCTGTCAGCTTCAAGCAGATTGTGGTGTGTTTCACACAGCCCGAACCATTAAATAATGATCCCCTGTGGCGTATGAATTATTTCTGACATGTCAGAGATGGGAGGAGTTACACAACTTGTTGTTGGCTGTCACCACCATTGTTTTGCAATCTCTCAGGTTTTGGGAAGAAACCTGAATATTCAGCTGGAGCTTGGAAAGAGGGTGGGTGGTGACTGTCGAACATGCAAGCCTTCTAAAACACATTCTCCATCCAGCCCAGTGAATGCTTAAATTGAGATGTTGCCTGAATGTGTCTTGTGCACAGGTTGGTCAGAGTAGGGATTGATGGCAGAGATGGCATTATATCCAATGACACATTAGTCACACCGCACAAACACAGGCCCTTTGGCCCGACTCCACCATGCTCGTCCAATTGCCTGGCACATATCCCTGTTCGTGTACCTGTCCATGTCTGATGAAAGATCTCCACCTGAAACGTCACCCATTCCCTCTCTCCAGAGATGCTGCCTGTCCTACTGAGTTACTCCAGCATTTTGTGTCTACCTTTGATTTAAACCGGCATCTGCAGTTCTTTCCTACACATGGCCCTGTCCAAATGTCTTTTAAATGTTGTTATTATAGCACCTGCCCCAGCTACCTCCTTCGGCAGCTCATATACCCATCACCCTCTTTGTGAAACTGTTGCTCTTCAGATTACTATTAAATCTTTCCCCTCTCACCTTACACCCTACGCCCTCTAGTTTTTGATTTTCCCAATCCCAAGAAAATAACTCTTGTGCATTTCCCCACCGATGCCAATCATTTTATTCACCTCTACAAGAGAACTACTCAGCCTCCTGCGCTCCAAGGAATAAAGTCCTAGACTACCCATCCTCTCCCTATAGCTCAGGCCATCGTGTCCTGGCAACATCCTCGTAAATCATCACTCCACTCATTCCAGCGTAATGACTTTTGGGGTTGTGACCCTTTTCCAGTTCCCGACATGACACATCACCTATCCATGTTCTCCACAGATGCTGCCTGACCCGCTGAGTTACTCCAGCACTCTGTGACACATCACCTATCCATGTTCTCCACAGATGCTGCCTGACCCGCTGAGTTACTCCAGCACTCTGAATCATACTTTGACTGGTTATAAGGAATCTGGATAGTTTTGCTTTTAACAAAATAAAAAACGGTATTTATTCTCTGATAGTTCTGTTTGGGTGACACTAATGCAGTCAACCTCGGGAGCAATGCACGTCAGGTATAATTTTTCATAGTGTTTGAGGACCTCATTGTATCTACTTGTGACCTCCTCCCACTCAAAACCAATCATTGCTCACTCAGTGGAGAGAACGTTTGCTGCTATTTCTATGTGCTAATTATGTCTGTAGTCCACTGTCTTTGTCGTCCAGATGTGCCATCAGCCTACACTGCACAACGTGCCTGTCCACCCAACGGTATTGCATGCCGACCAAAATGGCAATCCACGTTAAGCTTTAAGTTGATTACACTCCCATCAATACGTGGGTTTTTGAAGTCGCCCAATTTTATAAACAGTAGACAATAGGTGCAGGAGGAGGCCATTCAGCCCTTCGAGCCAGCACCGCCATTCAATGTGATCATGGCTGACCATCCACAATCAGGACCCCGTTCCTGCCTTCACCCCATATCCCCTGACTCTGCTATCTTTAAGAGCCTTATCTAAATCTCTCTTGAAAGCATCCAGAGAACCGGCCTCCACCACCTGGGCCTCACTCTGGCCAGGACAGAAAGGTCGGATTCGGAATGGGAGGGGGAGTTGAAGTGCTGAGCCACAGGGAGATAGGCATGGATAAAGTGAATGCTCACAGTCTTTTCCCTGGGTAGAGGATTCTAAAAGTAGAGAGCATAGGCTCTCTATGAGAAAAAGTGTTTCCTCGTCTCCGTTCTAAATGGCTTACTCCTTATTCTTAAACTGTGGCCCCAGGTTCTGGACTCCTCCAACATCGGGAACATGTTTCCTGCCTCTAGCGTGTCCAAACCCTTAACAATCTTATATGTTTCAATGAGATCCCCTCTCATCCTTCTAAACTCCAGTGTACAAGCCCATTCTCTCAGCATATGACATGGTGGAGGTGGGTGATTGTATTCCCAGTCTAAGCCCGTGCAGATATCAGGCAAAACGCTTGCTGTTGATCCAACTCTACTGACCGAGCTTCACATCTGCGATCTTTTGCTTGGTGTGTTGTGTCTGCTTGGTGATTCCTCCCACTGTGATTCACTCTGTGATTCCTCCCACTGTGCCCACAGCCAAAGCTGCAATTACCAGGGCGATAACCTGTCATTAGGTTCTGCTAGTTTCCTCTTGTTGATAAATATTCCCTGGATGGAGCAACTGGCAGCAGGCAGAATGGAAATGGCCACTGGTCCGGACATGAACGCTCGACCCGCATGTATATGGCCGCTGCTGCCAGTGAACAGAGGCAGCTCCTTTAGAGAGAGGCATGGTGTCCACACCTGGCTGTCTGCCACTCCGGTGGGGAACGGCTCACCGCTTTCAGTCATCCAGACTGTGGCCTCAACTCTGCCATCACCCAATTACCATCAGTGACTTGCTATATCCCTGATCTGTGATTTTGGCCAATATCCTTTTAAACATTGTGCAGTCAGGATGTCTGTACCCAAACATTCCTGTTTCAGAACTCTTCCATTCCAGCTTGTGAGTGCACTCGGGGATGGGGATAATACCAGGAATACCTATAGGACAAGGAGGTGAAACAAAACAGAGTAACAATGAATTTAGTCAGGGGGTGGTTAATCTCCCTGGGTGAAACTCATTGCCACAGAGGACTGTGGAGGCCAAGTCAGTGGATATTTTTAAGGCAGAGATAGACACATTCTTGATTAGAACGGGTGTTAAGGGTTATGGGGAGAAGGCAGGAAAATAGGATTAGGAGGCAGAGAGCAGCCAGGATTCTTCTTCTTGTGTGTGGCGTGCACAGCCTAAAGTTGTGGGACAACTTGTTCTATTTGATCTTATTTGATTGTGCACGACGGGTTGATTGCATTCGTTGAAACAGGTGGGGACATGTTTACTGTGGGCTTCAGGAGGATGTTGGATCAATACTCTGGGCGGGCAGCTGTGGAAAGCAGACCAGGGACTAGTCTGGTAGAGAGCCAACGTGGGCACAATGGGCTGAATGGCCACCTCCACTGTTTATAATTCAAATGCAGTATAAAAGATGCTCCCATCACCCACCTTATCAATCTGTTGTAATTCAAAGAAGGAAAAACCTGGGACTGGGAAAATAAAATGAGATAGATTCAATGTGAAAGGACTTTGTGAAATGGTGGCTCCAGTCGGCAGCTGCTGTGGCCTTCACAGCGTGGAAGATGATTGCAGGTTTTAGCTGGTTTTGACAGGGTAAGATAAGAGATTTTATAAATAAATTTCTAATGAGACATGGCCAGATATATAACGATGTTTTGAACATTGCTTAATTGTTTCCTGGCTTGTGTTTGTGCTGCTGGATCTCCAGAGTGAACACTGCCCCGTGAAGCTACCACCTGACATTGATTGCTCCTGGACAGATTTTAATGACCAGTTATTTTGCTTTCTGCATCAATAAAACTCTTCATGCCTTTTTTCAAGTTTGTGTGACAGGACTTAAAATTCTCCAAAACATTTGTCACTCAAGTTCTGCTGTATTTCAGGAGCTGACTAGCAGACAGAGCTGCCGAAGGACATCTCATTTGGGGAGGTATAAGTTTAGGCTGCAGGACTTAGTTTTCATCATCTTTCATTTTGGGAAGGGTGGGTTTGCAACTTTGGTGTGTTGCATGCACAAGTGCACACATCTGCATCGTTAACATCTGCATCGTTACCAGATTCATGTCTTCAGGTCAATATCAAACCACTACTGATGAGTTCCTAGTTGAAGAATGTCTCCAGCCGCAAGTATGCAACTGAATGAGCTTGTCTTGCCTTCCAATGTGTTTTATTACCCCTTGCCTCTCCATCTCCTTGGCACAGTCAACAGCAACTTATTTTTATATTTAAGAAGGAACTGCAGACGCTGGAAAAATGGAAGGTAGACAAAAATGCTGAAGAAACTCAGCAACTTGAGGCAGCATCTATGGAGCGAAGGAATAGGTGACGTTTGGGGTATCTTCTGTTGCTCTTTAAACATTACCCAATCCTCTTGCTTCCTGCTCATCTTTGCTACCTTGTACTCCTCTTTAATTTTTATACTGTCCCTGACGTCCCTTGTCAGCCACGGTCGCCCCTTACTTCCCTTGGAATCTTTCTTCCTCTTTGGAATGAACTGATCCTGCACCCTCTGTATTATTCCCAGAAATACCTGCCATTGTTGTTCCACTGTCATCCCTGAAGAAGGGTCTCGACCCGAAACGTCACCTATTCCTTCGCTCCATCGATGCGGCCTCACCCGCTGAGTTTCTCCAGCATTTTTGTCTACCTACGTATTTTTATATAATACTTTATCCTCCACCATCGCGAGGCATTGCCGAGGAACGTTATCAAGCAAGACTTAACATTGAACTAAGCAACAAATGATCGATTTTAAGATGTGCCTTAAATGAGAGAGGGCGACTGATAAGATATGGGTTTGGTGAAGGAACCACCAAACTCTGGGCTGAAGACCTGCTGTCAATGGTGGCATGATTATGGTCGGGGTAATCTAAAGGTAGATTTGGAGCGGAGGTTTTCGGGAGGGGTTGAGATCCAGTTACAGAAATGAGGAGCGTCTTGGCAAAGGCGGGCTTTAAAAATCAACGGTGAGGCCTTTCAAAGCAAGGTGTTGAAAATGCTTCTTGGCATTGTGGGCTGAAGGGCACGGGCCCAGCCCCGACTGTTCGACATCCTGCTCCTTCCCAGGTCTGATGGCATCTTCAATCATAACGCAGTCTCTTCGTATGGATGTGCTCACCTGCTGTGTGTTTCAGCATGTTATGTTTTTGTTATAAATACAGTAATTTACCCCCCACGTGCCTGAGATCTTGCATCAGATGGCCACGCCGTTAGTTCACACACAGCACCAGCGCAGATTGCCTGAGGCTCCCTTCACCACGCTATTTCAGCACGCTATCTTGTGTAAACTTCAATCCCCCGCCTTTGGAGTAGGAAGAAAGAACATTAGTGTTGTCAAAATGCATGACTGAGTGCAGCGGTTACTGGCGCATTGTGTTATTTGGTGGCAACAGAAATAGAAACTAAATTAAATAAAACTACTTCAGAGTTGCACACGATATTGACATGTACAAAGGACTGATTTTAAGAACTTTTGAAGTTGTCTCAAGTTCCAAGATGTTCCAACCTTCTAAACTTTGGCAAGGCCAACACGTGTTACTGGAGTATGGAGTTCACGTTTGGTAACTTTGATCCAGGAACGATCCCGTTAAGATGGAAAGAGTGTGGATCGGAGAACAGGATCCAGGACCTGAGCATTCGGGTGAGGCAAGGGCAGGCTGAGACTGTGTTCCTTGGAGCGCACGAGGCCAAGAGTAACTTGGAGATGTACAAAGCTATGTGGGGAACACACTCTCTTATCTAGAGGAATGAAGAAGCAGGGCAAAGGTCTAACATGAGAGGGGAAAATGTAATGGGAAGCCGAGGACAGCGTTTCACACAGGCAGCATAGACACAGAATGCTGGAGTTACTCAGCGGGACAGGCAGCATCTCTGGAGCGAGGGAATGGGTGACGTTTTGGGTCGAGACCCTCCTTCAGACTTCACACAGGGTGGTGAGTACATGGACAAGCTGTCAGGGGAAGTGGTTGTGGCAGGTTATATAACGACATGTGGATAGGAAGGGGTATGGGTCAAACGCTGGCAGTGGGATTGGCTGGGATGGGCATCTTGGTCAGCATGATCACGTTGGGCTGAAGGGCCTTTTCCGTGTTCCGAGGTTGACTATATTTCATACATTATTCAAGTTTTGGTTTATGTCATCACCTGCAGCTCCCAGCAATACCACTTCAGGTGATGTGATGTTGCCAGCGAGCCATTGTTGATTACAGTGGGAAAGTACTCATTCAGCCCGGTTACTCTATGATCATGTTAGGTTCTTTATATTTTATATTTCATCCTGTCTGTTTTTATTTCACGTTAAAATGTAAGTGCATTAATAAAAGCGAGCGCCACGGTGGCGCAGCGGTAGAGTTGCTGCCCACAGCGAATGCAGCGCCGGAGACCCGGGTTCCATCCCGACTACGGGTGCTGTCTGTACGGAGTTTGTACGTTCTCCCCGTGACCTGGGTGGGTTTTCTCCGAGATCTTCGGTTTCCTCCCACACTCCAAAGACGTGCAGGTTTGTAGGTCAATTGGCTTTGGTAAATGTAAAAATTATCCCTAGTGGGTGTAGGCGAGTGTTAATGTGCGGGGATCGCTGGTCGGCGCAGACCCGGGGGGCCGAAGGGCCTGTTTCCGCGATGTATCTCTAAACTAACTGAATGTACTAGTGAGGATCTGCTAGTTGCCGTGGCCTGGTGGTGTCTGGTTTCCATCCTGACCCTGGTTGGTGATGTGCCGATCGCTCGGTGCGCCTTCACTAGGCTTGTCCTTTAGTCAATCTAACCCTGTCTTTATAGTTTGTGTTTCACTATTGCAGCAGTTGCATCAAAACAAGACAAATTAATAACTTCAGTTATTAGAACAACAATGTACGTGAACTTTATACGTCTGATCATAAACACTAGCGTTATACAACAATATAAAGCTCTAATTAAAATGAGGCTTAGGGATGATTAATTATCTTGTGTTTTCACTATTCTTAGCATGTAAGATGAGAACTGAATTGATGCAAATTGGATCAGCAATAAGCTGTTGGGAGGCAGAACTGGTAGACAAGGTGGGAAAGAAGGCAGGGCTAGGAAGCCTTTATAGACAATAGGTGCAGGAGGAGGCCATTCGGCCCTTCACGCCAGCACCGCCATTCACTGTGATCATGGCTGATCATCCATCAATTAGTGTATGAAGGAACTGCAGATGCTCTTTTACACAGAAGATAGACACAAAATGCTGGAGTAACTTAGCAGGACCGGCAGCATCTATGGCCATTCTCGGTTACCTTTCTTTAAGTGAACCATTGTTTCTGTTTCGTGTTGACCCATTGCTTCTCTCCAGTTGAGATGCTGCAGCCAATTTGTCCCAATCTATATGTAGATTGAGTCACCATTGTAACTGTTTACTCCAGCATTTTGTGTCTCCCTTTGATTAGTGTGTTGAGTATGACAGGCCTGTCCCACTTACCCGACTTTTTCGGCGAGTGCCGGCACCCGTCATAGGTCGTCACAGGTCGCCGAAAATGTAGTGGCGTAGATACGGCAGTGCAAAACACAGCAGCAAGGTTCTTATCTCACAACTACGTGGCAGAGCTGAGGCTCCAGCATGATGAAGAACCTTGAACTTCATCCACATACTACTGGTCGCAAGTTCATCATATTGTGACAGCATTCACAATACACAATACACAATACAATACAATACCGTTTATTGTCATTTGAACCTCAAATGAAGTTCAAATGAAATGTGCTTTCTGCCGTCACACAACAAGAAACAAAGCAAGACACACACCCAACACAATGTACACAAACATCCATCACAGTGAATCTCCTCCTCACTGTGATGGAAAGCAAAGTCTTGCCTCTCCCCAGCTCTCCATTCTTATCCCGATGTCAAAGCCCCCGGCGGGCGCTGGCAGGTCCCGCGGCCGTTATAACTGTGCCGGGCAATGTAAGGCCCCGCTCCAGGTCTTTTTCAACCCCGCAATTCAGGCGGCAGAAGTTGCCGCAATGGGAGCACCGAAAAGCGGTCTCCCACCAGGGACCCGCGAGCTCCCGATGTCACCCAGAAGATTCCACAAGATCAAGAATGCCACTATTGATTTAAGAATGGAGGACCACGTCCAGTGAACACAAACACATAGACATGTCATCCAGAAGTTACCAGCCTGGAAATTAGTTCATTCCGCACGGCACTTCATTAGCACTTTCTCATTCGTTTTTCCTCAAGACAGCAAGGGATTGGAATAGCCTACCAGCCAGCGTCAGAGATCTCCAAAACATCAACACATACAAAGATGCATCTTCCAAAGCGTCTCCATCTCACTAGCATGTCCACCACTATCACAGTGCTGAGCAGGCTCTACCTGGAGTTTGTCAGCGTACTACATCCACATCCAGATGGAACTAGAACTAGTTTTTCCCAGTGTGGTAATGTCAAATACTCGAGCACGCAGGTTTAAGGTGAGTGGGGCAAGTGTGAAGGTGATGTGTAGGGCAGGCTTTGTGTCACCCAGCGGCTGGTGGATGCTTACGGTTCTCTGCTACAGATGGTGGTGGGGACGGATATGACAGCCAGTGTACCTGGCAACGCAGGAGTACAGCTTGGCCACTCTGCCTCAGACCTGCATCTTCACTCTAACAAGATCATGGTCAAACCCTTTCCATTCCTCTAATATCCAGAAATCTTCCAATCTCCATTTTGAAATAAATCTCCGCGATGAGGGTGGTGGGTGTGTGGACGGAGCTGGCAGAGGAGGTAGTTGAGGCAGGTACTACAGCAAAACTTAAAAGACAAGTTTGGGCAGGTGCGTGGATGTACCTGCATTAAGGAGGCATTTAAACACACCTGAGCTATTCCAAACACCTGTGAAGCCATGTGTCCCAAACATTATGGTTCCCTGAAATGGAGGGGGGGAGTGGGGGGACTATATATAAACACTGCTGTAATTTCTACATGGGGGTGAAACCAAAATGTATAAAAATACCCTTTAATAAAATCTGACAATGTGCACTTTAACCACATGTGATTATTTTCTATTACAAGTCTCAAATTGTGGAGTACAGAGGCAAATAAATAAATGCTGGGTCTCTGTCCCAAACATTATGGAGGGCAGTGTAGCACCAAGGCAACAAAGTGGTGTTTGGCAAGGAGTGAGTTTGTGTGTTCAATACGCGACAGAATGACTTGATCAGTTGTGATGTGAAACTCTGCTGAACAGTGCTGGAGGACTTGCTGGCAGCAACTCGTTGGCCATTTCCGCCCGGCTGGGGCTGTCTTTCTGTTTTTCAATCTAGCCCAGAGTCAATTTCCTGACTTTGTTACAGGAGCTGAACGCTTCAGCTACTGAAATTGCTGCATTAGCTTGGCCCTGAAGGGCGATCAGAAAGGTTTTTCCCATCATACTCAATCAGGCCAGCTAACACCCTGCGCCTGTGACAGCCATCACACCGAGCTGGATATGGAGATGTCATGTCAAGCGGAGTTTATTGTCAGAAGCAGGGGTACAGTGAGGTACAGGCACAGAGACACAGTCAACACACTCACATTAAGTATTTTAAATTATACATACATTTCACATTGTAAAATATTAATATGAAAACGCGAGCAGTGAAATAAAACAAGGCGTTATTGCAAACCAAGGGTCAGCAACGTGTCTGTGGCGTCCCAGGGGCTGCGATGTTTTAGTTGCTGAGGTGGGATTGGGGTTGTGGGGGTGGGTTCCAGAACCTGATGGTTGGAGGACAGTATCTGTTGCTGAACCTGGTGGTGCGGGACGTGAGGCTTGTGTACCTCCTGCCCCACGGTAGCAGTGAGAAGAGGGCACGGCCCGGACGGTGGGCATCCGTGACGGTAGATGCCCCCTTCTTCAGGCAGAGCCCACTGTCGATGCTGTGGATGGTGGGGAGGGCAGTGGCCGTGATGGGCCGGGCTGAGTCCACCCACCGCTCTCTGCAGCATCTTGCCGTGCTGTGCGGCCGACCCAGGCCGTGATGCAGCCGGTCAGGATTAATTCCACAGTTCATGTGTAGCGGTTTGTTAGAGTACTCGGTGACATGCCGAACCTTGTAAGAAAGTAGAGGCTGCTGGCATGTCATCCTCGTGATCCCATTTAGTGATGACTTGGTGCACACCTGCTCATTGCGTTAACACAAGGCTATTACTTCCACAGTAGAACAGTTATTGATGACAACTCTTCATCTGGCAATTTTTTTTTCATGAAGCTTCAAAGATTCCTTGTCTTAAACATCTGCTTGCAATGTGTGCTTGACAGCAACTTGATAGCTGTGAATGTGAAAGGCAAGGAGCGCTGACAGGTTCGGAGAGACAATCGTGTGGGACATGCACACCTTAATTGCCATTACTGGATTTTGTAAACCTGGAGTTATTCTTCAGTCAGTTATGAAAAAAGGAAGAGCGGGCAGAGCGGGGATGTTAAACTGATTATTCATTTATTGCATTGTTGATGATTCTATAATTATTTGTTGTTAATGGGTCGATGAAGCTGCAGCAGCAAGAATGTCACGGTTCTGATGCCTGGTACATGTGACAAGTAAACACTCTAAAGGGCCTGTCCCACTTGGCACATTTTTCACTGACTGCTGGCGTCATATCAGTGTCGCCAAAAGATTTCAAACATTTCAAAATCCAGCGGGGACAAAAAAATGTTGCGGCACTTGAAAAAACACCGCGCGTCAATACACCGTCACGCCGCGAATGTTTCGTTGACCTGATACGTCAGTCAATGATGCCGGTAGTGGCCGAAAAAACCAACACGCCAAGTGGGACAGGCCCCTTAAAGATTCCAACACATTGAGAAATTACTTGCATTTTTGTTGTAGAAAAGTAATTGTGGATTTTAGTGAAGTACATTTGAACAAAGACACTGCGCTGGAATGTTCTGGAATCTCCAGGGAACAGTCGTGTGCTTCCAGCCCCCCTGCACTCCTGTTACACTGCTCTGCATCCTCTCACAGTCTGCCCCTTTAATCTGCTTTGCCATGGACTCCCTGCCCTGCCAGCCTGCCGGCTACCCATCAATCACCACGTCACTTCACCCTGCACTTGCCCTAACGCCCACCATCGCCCGTCACTGCCAACCCCTCCCGCAAACCTGCCCCGCTCCCACTCTGCCCCCACTCTGCCCCCACTCTGGTTCCACACTGGCCCCACTCTGGTCCCACTCTGGCCCCACTCTGCCCCCACTGGTCCCACTCTGGTCCACACTCTGGTCCCACTCTGGCCCCACACTCTGGTCCCACTCTGGTCCTACTCTGGTTCTGCCCCACTCTGGTTCCACTCTGTCCCACACTCCTGTCCCTCTTCTCCTGTCACCAGTAAAACTCTCGTATCATCAGGATTATTTTCTAGGATGCTCCGCGGAATCTCTCCAGTCTGAAAAACAACCTTCCACCATAACTATATAACCATATAACCATATACCAATTACAGCACAGAAACAGGCCCTCTCGGCCCTTCCAGTCCGTGCCGACCATTTGTTTTCCCCTAGTCCCATCTTCCTGCACTCAGACCATACCCCTCCATTCCCTTCATGTCCATATACCTATCCACTTTACTCTTAAATGTTAAAATCGATCCTGCCTCCATCACTTCTGCTGGAAGCTGATTCCACACAGCCACCACCCTCTGAGTAAAGAAGTTCCCCCTCACGTTATCCCTAAACTTCTGTCCCTTAATTCTCATGTCATGCCCTCTTGTTTGAATCTTCCCTACCCTCAATGGGAAAAAACGTATCCACGTCAACTCTGTCTATCCCTTTCATCATTTTAAAGACCTCAATCAAGTCCCCCCTTAACCTTCTGCGCTCCAAAGAATAAAGACCTAACTTGTTCAACCTTTCTCTGTAACATAGTTGCTGGAACCCAGGCAACATTCTAGTAAATCTCCTCTGTACTCTCTCTATTTTGTTGACATCCTTCCTATAATTAGGCGACCAAAATTGTACACCATACTCCAGAATTGGTCTTACCAATGCCTTGTACAATGTTAACATTACTTCCCTACTCCTATATTCAATGCTCTGATTTATAAAGGCCAGCACACCAAAGGCTTTCTTTACCACCCTATCTACATGCGATTCCACCTTCAGGGAACTATGCACAGTTATTCCTAGATCTCTCTGTTCCACAGCATTCCTCAATTCCCTACTATTTACCATGTACGTCCTATTTTGATTTGTCCTGCCAAGATGTAGCACTTCACACTTATCAGCATTAAACTCCATCTGCCATCTTTCAGCCCACTTTTCCAAATGGCCCAAATCTCTCTGTAGACTTTGAAAATCTACTTCATTATCCACAACACTACCTATCTTAGTATCATCTGCATACTTACTTATCCAATTTTCCACCCCATTATCCAGATCATTGATGTACATGACAAATCAACAGTGGACCCAACACAGATCCCTGAGGCACCCCACCGGTCACCGGCTTCCAACCTGACAAACAGCCATCCACCATTACTCTCTGACATCTCCCATTCAGCCACTGTTGAATCCATCTTGCTACTCCGCCATTAACACCCAAAGATTGAACCTTCTGAACCAACCTTCCATGGGGAACCTTGTCAAAGGCCTTACTGAAATCCATATAGACAACGTCCACTGTTTTACCCTCATCAATTTCTCTCGTAACCGCTTCAAAAAATTCAAGAAGGTTTGTCAAACATGACCTTCCAGGCACAAATCCATGTTGACTGTTCCTGATCAGACCCTGTTTATCCAGATGCTTATATATATTATCTCTAAGTATCCTTGCCATTAATTTGCCCACCACTGACGTCAAACTAACAGGTCTATAATTGCTAGGTTTATTCTTTGAACCCTTTTTAAACAATGGAACAACATGCGCAGTACGCCAATCCTCCGGCACTATTCCCATTTCTAATGACATTTGAAATATTTCTGTCATAGCTCCTGCTATTTCTACCCTAACTTCCCTCAATGTCCTAGGGAATATCCTGTTAGGACCTGGAGACTTATCCACTTTTATATTTTTCAAAAGTGTCAGTACTTCCTCCTCTTTGAATCTCATAGTTTCCATAGCTACTCTACTTTTTTCCCTTACCTCACAGAGTTCAATATCCTTCTCCTTGGTGAATACCGAAGAAAATAAATTGTTCAATATCTCCCCCATCTCTTTTGGCTCTGCAGATAGCTCTCCATTCTGGTTCTCTAATGGTCCGATTTTATCCCTCGTTATCCTTTTGCTATTAATATAGCTGTAGAAACCCTTTGGATTTACTTTCACCTTTCTTGCTAAAGCAACCTCACATCTTCTTTTAGCCTTCCTAATTTCTTTCTTAAGATTCTTTTTACATTTTTTATACTCCTCTAGCACCTCATTTACTCCATGCCTCCTATATGTCTCCTATATGTCTTCCTTCCATGAAGCCAATTCTTTATCCAGTCGGCCAGTTCAGCCTGTATGCCATGCAATCCAACCGTCTAGTGCAACTACCATGTGACAACAGACAATAGGTGCAGGAGTAGGCCATTCGGCCCTTCGAGTCAGCGCTGCCATTCAATGAGATCATGGCTGATCGTCCCCAATCTTAGTGGAACCTTATCAAACGCCTTGATCAGCCCCAATTTGTCCAAACGGATATCTTGTCTCAGATTCCTCTCCAGTAACTTGCCTCCCGCAGATGTTAGGCTCGCTGTCTGCCACCCCGTCAATCAGTCTGCTGAACTTTAGCTGCGCTCCTGTGGGGGTAAGGGCACTATCACAGCTCCCGATACTCCGGGTATGGGCTTCTGTAGGGGTAAGAGCATTATCACGGCTCGCGATACTCTACGCATGGGCTCACAAACGATGTACATAATTGTAGTCAGAGCTTCCAGTTTTTTAACTTGCCATTTGTAAGTGGTTCTGCTTTCCTCTGAGCAACCAGTGGACCATTTCAGGCTGAGACGTGTCACAGGCCCGTCTCCTGTGTTGAGGACCATTGTGTGGAGCCCGTTGATTGCTTTCCTTTCACCTAAGCGTTGTGGTCCTGTGATCCCTATCCCCCAGAGCCATGGCTGCTGAATCTCGCCGGCTTTTCACAGCTGAGGAAGATTATCTGATGCCTGGAATGGAGGATAATGGATGCAGTCACAGGTCACATCAGCCATGGTCTGTCTCATTGACTGGTGAAGCAGACACAAGGGGCCATGCATTGTGCTGACCTCCAGACATCTCCACAAGGACATTAGCAGCTTCTAGACTGGCAGCCTTGCCACCCTGTCCCGTCAATAACCCAGGCCAGTGACCAGCCCTGTTGAGTTCAAATAACATTAAATGATGTCTAAGGTAGACAAAAATGCTGGAGAAACTCAGCGGGTGAGGCAGCATCTATGGAGCAAAGGAATAGGTGACGTTTCGGGTCGAGACCCTTCTTCAGACTGGTGTGGGCGGGGGGCAGGAAGAAGAAAGGAAGAGGCGGAGACAGTGGGCCGTGGGAGAGCTGGGAAGGGGAGGGGAAGGAGGGAGAAAGCAAGGACTACCTGAAATTGGAGAAGTCAATGTTCATACCGCTGGGGTGTAAACTACCAAAGGAAATATGAGGTGCTGCTCCTCCAATTTACGGTGGGACTCACTCTGGCCATGGAGGAGGCCCAGAACAGAAAGGTCGGATTGGGATTGGGAATGGGAGGGGGAGCTGAAGTGCTAAGAAATGCACTGCCTTCGTGCAACAAATCATCCTTCAGTGGTTTGAGCAATGAGTTTGTTTTGCGATTGGCTGCATGTTGTCGATGGTGAAAGTGAAGATTTCTGCTCTTCACCGGAGTTCGCAGCTGGTTGTGAGAGGACTTAGTCTGTGGAACAGTCTGTGGAATTCTCTGCTTCAGAGGGTGGTGGAGGCCGGTTCTCTGGATGCTTTCAAGAGAGAGCTAGATAGGGCTCTTAAAAAAATAGCCGGAGTCAGGGGATATGGGGAGAAGGCAGGAACGGGGTACTGATTGGGGATGATCAGCCATGATCACATTGAATGGCGGTGCTGGCTCGAACTGCAGATGCTGGAAAAATCGAAGGTAGACAAAAATGCTGGAGAGGGGTGAGGCACCTATTGTCTTTTGTCTATTGTCTATTGACTGGCTCAGTGCCTGTCCTGTCATCGTGACCATGACTGCCCTCATGGTCTTGCATTACTGCCAGTGGACACTGACACCAGTGGTGACACAAGCAATGGTCAGTGGATGGACAGTGTGTGCATGATGCTCTTGGCCACCAACCTCCTTGTTTCACCCTGGTCTTGTAGAAGCCCAGAGTCATAGCCTTTTTATTATTTCTGGGATATTTGCAATGCCTCTTCAACTTGCTCTTTTTCTTTTTCTCTCCGTAGGTAAGTGAATTTAAAGATCTTAGCAGCTCTGGACTGTCATGGGCTGATTCCAGTTGGCACTTGGACCAATCCTCAGCGACACGGTAACGTTGTACGTTTAATGCGGAAACCTGCGGACATGAGCAAATGTTTGTGTGTGTGAGGCCGGAGAGATCAGGCCGAGGTGGAGGGTGAGATGATAACACAATAAATGTAAAAAGCAAATCAAACAAATGTTTCTGGAGATGTTTTGTGATGTTGATAGACAAAAGTGCTGGAGAATCTCAGCGGGTGCGGCAGCATCTATGGAGCGGAGGAAATCGGCAACGTTTCCCTTTGGGTTTCGGCCCGAAACGTTGACTATTTCCTTCGGGTTTTGGCCCGAAATGTTGCCTATTTCCTTCGCTCCATAGATGCTGCCGCACCCGCTGAGTTTCTCCAGCACTTTTGTCTACCTTCGATGTTCCAGCATCTGCAGTTCCTTCTTGAACAATGTGATGTTGATAAGTCTGTCCCACATGAGCTGAATGTAACAAAATGAACGCTGAAATATCCTGATGAACAGTTAAAGACCTTTATTAAAGTGGGGAGAGAGGATATTCTGAGCCAAACGCGATCATTTGTGTGGTGAGAATTCTAAAAGATGGGGATCTGCTTACGTTATTAATGATAGTCAACAAATGCCTGTGTTTGTGTATTGTTAATTTGGTGACTTTTGCCGAGAATGCTGTTTGCCACGGTTTGCCGTCAGAGGCTCACTGATCACCAAGGGTTGGAACTGTTTCCCCCCCACAGACTGTGGAAGGATCCTCACTTTCTAATGTGGATGTGTGGGTACAATACTGTTACTATCTTCTCCGTGCCAACGTTCCTTTGCTTCCTTCAATAAATATTGTGATTTTTATTAATTTTTGAGTATTGTGGAGACAAACAAAGAAGTGACAATTTGAAACTGCCGGTAGTCACAAAAAGCTGGCGTGACTCAGCGGGACAGGCAGCATCTCTGGAGAGAAGGAGTGGGTGACGTTTCGGGCCAAGACCCCTCTTCAATTTGAAATTGCCATTGAGTTGAGTTTGTCATCTCTGCTGCTAATGTGGCACATTCTAAGCGGGTTCTTATGCTTGTGGTTTGGGTCTATTGCATTGAAAAGATTTAGGAAGACCTTTATAACGCCCCTTCCCTCGTGTGGGGGTGTCCAATCTAACAGGATAAAGACAGTATTACTGCATCATCCGTGGCTTCTCGGCTGTCAGCAAGATTCCTGCCGGTAAATAGATTTCTCATGCAAATGAAGTGTCATCTAAACTCAAGTTCTCGTAAAACCTTCTCGGAAATTAGAATGAGTAAGTGAATTGAGTGTTCATACAAAACTGCTGGGGAAAATAATATGGAGGATGTTATAAGATTACTGCTGCATTGAGCTGTTATTTGTACTGCTAATCCTAGCACGATAGATCCAATTCTTCATAAAGATGCCTGTTTGATTTGCATTTGATTGTGGTGCTGAGTGCAGAGGTGTGTCCAGTGCCCAGTGGCCCGTGTCCAGTGCCCAGTGTCCAGCGCAGGTGCTGCCTCAGCCTGCCTGGACTGGTCAGGCAGGTCTGCCCAGGGCATGAGCACGTCATTGCGACGTCAGCTCCAAGCAACTCCAAATCTGCCTTGGTTGGTTCATGGGCGCCCTCTCCTTGTGAAGCTTCCATTAAACCAGGGCTCGGCAACCTACGGCCCCCGGGCCCAATTGGGCCCCTAAGTCTAAATCATCCGGCCCGCTGAGCTCTGGCCGTACCGCATCCTGCGCCAAGCCGCCGGCACGCCCGCGCACCTTCCGTGAACACGTTTGAGAAGGAACTGCAGATGCTGGAAAAATGGAAGGTAGACAAAAATGCTGGAGAAACTCAGAGGCTGAGACATGCAAGGATTGCACGAGGCTGCCTCACCCGCTGAGTTTCTCCAGCATTTTTGTTGACCATCCGGGGCGGGATCCGTGTGTACACGTGATAGATGTGGCCCGCCATCCGCTCACAGACATGCGTCCCGGCCCACCCCCTGAATTAAAGCATTATTTATTGCCATTGCTTTGACTGTGATATACCCCCCTGTGGGTCAGTTTTATGGGGTGTCTAAGGTTCTGCCAGCTGTCCTCTGGCACCAGTGGGTGGGTCTCTGGGACCAGTGGGTGGGTCTCTGGGACCAGTGGGTGGGTCTCTGGCTCCAGTGGGTGGGTCTCTGGGACCAGTGGGTGGGTCTCTGGGACCAGTGGGTGGGTCTCTGGTGCCAGTGGGTGGGTTTCTGGGACACTGGGTGGGTCTGGCACCAGTGGGTGGGTCTGGTGCCAGTGGGTGTGTCTCTGGGACCAGTGAGTGGGTTTCTGGGACACTGGGTGGGTCTCTGGGACCACGGGGTGGGTCTCTGGGACACTGGGTGGGTCTCTGGGACCAGTGGTGGGTCTCTGGGACCAGTGGGTGGATCTCTGGCGCCAGTGGGTGGGTCTCTGGGACACTGGGTGGGTCTCTGGGACACTGGGTGGGTCTCTGGGACACTGGGTGGGTCTCTGGGACACTGGGTGGGTCTCTGGGACACTGGGTGGGTCTCTGGGACACTGGGTGGGTCTCTGCCGCTCCACTCTGCTCTGTCCCTCTGGTGAAGTGTCGGGGACTGCAGGCGGTATTTGCAGAGTGTCCTGGTCTGTTACATAAACCATTGACCATTCCGTTAGCTTTGTAGCTGCAGATTTCCCTGCCACTGAAATCTCTTGTCCTCTAATGTTGCTGTCATGCTGACAAATTGAACGGTCCCAACAAAGTAACCTTTGCATTGAGAGTCTGAATCCAGCAAGAGCAGTAACTGGGGGAGATGTGAGCAGAATGTAAGGGGATTACATGTGGAGTAACAACATTGGAGCCCTGTTGTGCGGAGGGTAAAGTGGTCCATAATGTCGGTGGCGATGCTGGAACAAACCTGCGTGTGTCCACCTTCAGTTCCAGACAGTAAGAATAACCTTGTTAGATATGTTACTGTTAAATGCTCATCGTTAGTTGAATATTTAAGAAACAGTTCGACAGGTACATGGATAGGACAGGTTTAGAGGGATATGGGCCAAATGTGGGCAGGTGGGACTAGTATAGTTGGGACATGTTGGCCAGCGTGGGCGAGTTGGGCCTAAGGTCCTGTTTCCGCACTCTATCACTCTGTGATCTGGATCTGGATGTAGTTCGCTGGAAATTTTTACATTTATTAAGCCAATTAACCTACAAACCTGCATGTCTTTGGAGTGTGGGAGGAAACTGAAAATCTTGGAGAAAGGCCACGCAGATCACGGGGAGAGCGTGCAAACTCCGTACAGACAGCACCCGTATGGATGGTGTGGGTTAGGCGGCGGTGGTTATTGGTGGTGGAATGGAATGGAATCGGGATTGTGATTAGTGAGGAAAACGATGAGTGTCAGAGTGATCCTGAGGCTGCGAGACGTGATGGTGATGTTCGCTGCCCCTAGAATGATTGTAGTCAGTGGTGGGGACAGTATGCATGCAGCTACAGCCTGTACACGCCGGGAGCAGTCCAGAGCAACTGCGGACTGGACTGGGATGGTCATGACTTTCAGAACAACATGTGCAGTGTGGCTGGCGTAAGTCTCGAGCTACAGATCACCCAGTGTGCGGCCTGCACGACAGCAACCCCCGTTGATCATCAGTCCCATTTCTGACTGGAGTTTGTTGCGATGTGAGTGTCAGGGACATTGACAACCTGACCTTCGTGCTGCGAGTTGCTCTGCCCTGTCTGCACCTTGTTTGTGGTGACGTGCAGTGGGACCTCGCTGGTCCCCTGGGCCTCTCCACTGTAAGGTGAAGGTAAACAAGCACTGAAGCTAAAGAGACCAACATCAGTAACAATACTTGACAAATGTTCAACCAACCCCGGTGGCAGAGCAGTGTGATTGGGACAGTCGAGGTGATTATTTTACCAGCGTAGTCTGGGAAGGCTAAACACAGCCGGCTGTGTACTCTCAGGAAATGGCACATCAGTCCACAGACCAATTCAGTGCGACATGGGATCACGTTCCCTTGTCAACCTGTGTCTCTGCAATTGGCATTGACAGCGCGAGCAACGCAAGACAAGGCAAGGCGTAAAGTGACCAGTGCAAGGAAAGGTGGGCATTGGGAAGTGTAGGGTTTCACAAGTTCCTGAAAATTGGATTTGAATGTTGGCTTGCGTTGTGCTTGAGTTTCCTTGTGTTTCATGCCTTGGCCTGTCAGTGTGACACCGACTGGCAGACGGGAGGATGTGAGTCTCAGGCATAGACAATAGGTGCAGGAGGAGGCCATTCGGCCCTTCGAGTCAGCACCGCCATTCACTGTGATCATGGCTGATCATCCCCAATCAGTACCCCGTTCCTGCTTTCTCTCCATATCCACTGACTCTGCTATCTTTTAAGTGCCCTACCTAGCTCTCTCTTGAAAGTATCCAGAGAACCGGCCTCCACCGCCCTCGGAGGCAGAGAATTCCACAGACTCACCACTCTCTGGGTGGAAATAGTGTTTTCTCATCTCTGTTCTAAATGGCTTACTCCTTATTCTTAAACTGTGGCCCCTGGTTCTGGACTCCCCCAACATTGGGAACATGTGGAAGGAACTGCAGGTGCTGGTTTAAACCGAAGATAGACACAAAAAGCTGGAGTAACTCAGTGGGAAGGGCAGGAGAGAAGGAACAGGCGACGTTTCTGGTCAAGACCTTTCTTCAGTCTGAAGAAGGGTTTCAACAGGAAACATCACCCATTCCTTCCCTCCAGAGATGCTGCCCGTCCCGCTGAGTAACTCCAGCTTTTTGTGACTATCTGTGAGTCTAAGGTGTTCTCTCCAACACGAGGCAGATGTTTGCAGTGACGGTGATTGGTTGTGGACGTGTAAACACTGCGGATACGATCAGTAACTCGCGGGAGGGATGTGCATAACAAGAGGCGAACGAGATGTTGAGAGAAAGATTAAACTGGGCAACTTGTCAGAAAGTATTGTGGAGGTAGAGGTCTCATTCGGCACAGAGTACAGAACCAAAATGTACTTTGATGTTTTGCCAATGAACATCATGTGTGTCATTCTTGATTTATTACCACAAATTGCTCACATTACCAGCACCATCAGAAATAAACCTGTAACCACCCTAAACCCAGCCGAGCGAGCGTCCGACAGCTCGGAATGTTGCACAGCTCCAGGCAACACCTGCATTTGGAGATCTGACACATCTACATCTATTATTGGCTGTTTCCCACGGCTGGGGTAGGAGCCACATGAAGGCTCCAGGCACAGTTATACAGGGAGGCTAGTGAATGAGTTGTCAGCAGTCTTCTCAAAGCTGCTGTTTCACCAACGCAGATCACAGCTCCCGTTGTTAGAAACACCATCCATCTCCACAAAGCTGCCGCTCATCAGCCTGGCTCCGGGATCCGCACTCTTCCCGTGGGTAAACCCAGCAACCCGTCTGTGTGCAGCATGCTGGCACACCGGCATCAACAGCTCACCCCACTCCGCCCACAGTGGGTCATTCACGGTGGCCAGGAGACTGGAAGAACAACACCATATCTTTCACCCAGACCTACACTGGTGGAGAGACTGACCCAGGTGCAGAGGATAGATGTCCCAACAATGCAGTTATCACTTACTGTAGCACTCGCCCTGCACTGCCCACCCCCCAGGTACCGGCCCTGACACCCACACACATTGTCCACTCCACTCTGCACGGGACGTTTTACTCTCATCCCTTGTGCTACACACATCTGTTGTCATCACCTCCTTCCACTCTTTACTGACACCCCGAGCCCCTGCCCAAGCAAAATATGAAGGGTCTCGACCCAAAACGTCACCTATTCCTTCGCTCCATAGATGTTGCCTCACCCGCTGAGTTTCTCCAGCATTTTTGACTACAAGTGAGATATGAGGTGCTGTTGGTCTAATGAGGTTTTGGCCTCACTCTGACATGATTTCTGGAGCTGCCTCTTGTGTCTGCACTCCCTCGCTCCCAGTACTGATCCGGTACTGTGGCAGGCGGTGGTATTGGTCACCGCCCTGCCTCCACCAGCCATGCCCGCCCGGTGCTGTGAGCGGTTTTGGGTCTGAGACTGACACGAGGTGTGCAGAATGCTGCTGCCGTGCCTAATGAACGCTGATTAATTGGGAGGTAATTGATGAGCCGACATGGGCAGTAACATGTTTACCGCTGCAGACCTTGTGCGGCTGCTGTATGTGAGGCTTGCATGACACTGGGCCGGCCGGCTGCTGAATAATGGATCAGGAGCTGGGAGTTGAAAGCCGCCACTTGCTCTGCCATTCTCTCCTCCTGTCACACGCCAGCCAACCTGATGGCTTGCTGTAATTTGCGATTTGCTGCTTCGACACTGCGACGCAGGCGTTAACATGCGGAGCGCTGCTTTCTCACTACATTAAGTTGCATTGTGTTGGCGAGTAACTGCATCACACTGTCCATTCAACTGTCTCACACAGTCTATTTATTGAGAAGTGTTTAAATTATGCAGCGTGATGAATTGTCATTAACAAACGGATTTCCCTTCTAACGACATGTTGGAATGCTTGCACCGTATATTTGAAGTGTTAAAAGCTACAATCTGGAATCGATAGTGGGAAGAGAAAGCTGTGAGGAAGGAACACCCTGAGATCACGTTACACCAGCCCGACTCTCCTCTCCTCCACACACCCATCATCTCCCCTGGGCTCCACCCCTTGCCCACACACTACGGGCGATTAACCCACCAGTAGACAATAGACAATAGGTGCAGGAGGAGGCCATCCGGCCCTTCAAGCCAGTATCGCCATTCAATGTGATCATGGCTGATCATCCCCAATCAGTACCCCGTTCCTGCCTTCTCCCCATATCCCCACACTCCGCTATCTTTAAGAGCCCTATCTAAAGCTAGATGTGTTTTGAGATGTGGGCGGAAACCGGAGCACCATAGGGAAGCCAAGCAGTGGGAGAACATGCAAACTCCACGCAGACAGCACTGGAGGCCAGGTTTGAACTGGCTCAACGGAAATGTGAGGCACCAGCTGAGCCATATACTGCCCTTGAGAGTTGGACTTGTCTGCACTTTCTGCGTGCCTTGAGAGTTGAAGACGAGTGGAGTTTGCTTGCTAGCTTCTGTGTTGCAGGAGCTTTAGTTTAGTTTGGAGATACAGCACGGAAACAGGCCCTTCAGCCCCCGGGTCTACGCCGACCAATGATCCCGGCACATTAACACTATCCTACACACACTAGGGACAGTTTTTTTACATTTATACCGAGCCAATTAACCTACAAACCTGTAAAAGTCTTTGGAATGTGGGAGGAAACCGAAGATCTCGGAGAAAATCCACGCAGGTCACTGGGAGAACGTACAAACTCCATACAGACAGCACCCATAGTCGGGATCGAACCCGGGTCTCCAGCGCTGCATTCGCTGTAAAGGGCCTGTCCCACCAGCATGCGTTTGCATGCGTCTAGCACGACCAAACGTGGTCGCTTGAGGAGTACGGCCGCGCGGGGCCGGTTCCACTTCGAACCGCAGAGGCGTATGGAGTTGTGCGGGGCTGGTCCCGACATCATACTCACCAATCATCTGGGCATGAGGAGGGCCGACTGAATTTGGACATCGCACGCCGTCGGGCGGTGACGTCATCACGCAACGGCACCCGGGCAGTGACGTCATCGCGCAACGCCACGCGCTAGGCGTACGCTGCGTACGTCCTCAATGCGGCTGCGGGCCGACAGGCCATTGGCGCACGGTATTTTTGGACAGTGGCAGTTTTTCGGAGCCCCGCGCAATGTAGGACCAGCCCCGCACAACTCCATACGCCTCCGGCGATCGAAGTGGGACCGACCCTGCGAGGCCGGACGGCTCAAGTGACCACGTTAGGTCGCGCTAGCCACATGCAATCGCATGCTGGTGGGACAGGCCCTTAAGGCAGCAACTCTACCGCTGCGCCACTGTGACCGCCCTGTTTGTTGCTGAGAATAAGAGAAGTGGCTGATCCTTCTTGTCCTGTTTGCTCTATCAGCCGTGTGCAGCCTGCATTCACCAAAGAATCGCTCTCTGACTGAATAGAGAGGAATAATTTAGTGCATTCTGCAATGCATTGGGCAGCAGAGATGACTGAAGTGTATATTGCTAGTTTACACAACGCCAGTCTGACAAAGATTATTACAACCGAGCCCCGCTTCACAACGTTTGAAAAGTAACCCCTCTCACTGTCAAATTGTCCACTGCAGTTAACTCCACGTGCAAAGCCTGTCCATGGACACCTCACGGGTGTCAGAGGTGATGAGGAGAAGGCAGGAGAATGGGGTTAGGAGGGAGAGATAGATCAGCCATGATTGAATGACGGAGTACACTCGATGGGCCATATGGCCTAATTCTACTCCTATCACTTATGACCTTATGACGGCTGATCTATCTCTCCCTCCTAACCCCATTCTCCTGCCTTCTCCCCGTAACCCCGACACCCGCACTGATCACGAATCTGTCTGTCTAAAGAGCTGGCAACGTCCGTGTCGATCAGCGGCAGGGAGGGGCTGGGCGAGAGACAGACTGGGTGGCTCATTGCCGAACCAGGAAAGAAAAGTAAAGGGTTTGAGAAAGATCAGATAGCGTGAGCACGGGAATGAGAGAAGGTCAAAAATATTACATTTTAACATTTTAAAAATCCTTCAAATTGAAGGATTGAGACGTGATGCATTAATAAGTAGCATCCTTCTACGCTGGGCTGCTCCCCAAAGTGAACGCCTCCGTTTGTGCACCCCCTCCTTGCGGCCGCCTGCCCCGGCCAAGATGAAAATCCAAATCAACCTTTCAAAAGCAAACCTGCAGAAATCTGAACATTTAAAAATGCAGGAAAACCTCAACAGGTCAGGCAGCATCTGTGGCAAGAGAAACAATGAACGTTTCTAGTCAAAGATCCATCATCAGGACTGAGAAAGGGAGAAAACAAATCAGTCCAGGTGGCGTTGTTGAGAGATCTTGGCGTCCAACACCAGAGTCTTGTAGAAACTGTCAATGTGGCAAGAGGTTTAGAGATGCAGAGATACAGCGCGGAAACAGGCCCTTCGGCCCACTGTGTCCGTGCCGACCAGCGATCCCCGCGCGTTAACACTATCCTACACCCACTAGGGACAGATTTACATTAATACCAAGCCAATTAACCTACAAACCTGCACGTCTTTGGAGTGTGGGTGGAAACTGAAGAACCCACATAAGAGATTAGTATACAAACTTAAAGCACACGGTATTGGGGTTCAGTATTGATGTGGATAGAGAACTGGCTGGCAGACAGGAAGCAAAGTGTAGGAGTAAACGCGTCCTTTCCAGAATGGCAGGCAGTGACTAGTGGGGTACCGCAAGGCTCAGTGCTGGGACCCCAGCTATTTACAATATATATTAATGATCTGGATGCGGGAATTGAATGCAACATCTCCAAGTTTGTGGATGACACGAAGCTGGGGGGGGGCAGTGTTAGCTGTGAGGAGGATGCTAGGAGGCTGCAAGGTGACTTGGATAGGTTGGGTGTGTGGACAAATGCATGGCAGATGCAGTATAATGTGGATAAATGTGAGGTTATCCACTTTGGTGGCAAAAACAGGAGGGTAGACTATTATCTGAATGGTAGCCAATTAGGAAATGGGGAGATGCAACGAGACTTGGGTGTCATGGTACACCAGTCATTGAAAGTAGACATGCAGGTGCAGCAGGCAGTGAAGAAAGCAAATGGTATGTTGGCATTCATAGCAAAAGGATTTGAGTACAGGAGCAGGGAGGTTCTGCTGCAGTTGTATAGGGTCTTGGTGAGGCCACACCTGCGTACAGTTTTGGTCTCCTAATCTGAGGAAAGACATTCTTGCCATAGAGGGAGTACAGAGAAGGTTCACCAGACTGATTCCTGGGATGGCACGACTTCCATATGAAGAAAGACTGGATAGACTCAGCTTGTACTCGCTGGAATTTAGGAGATTGAGGGGGGATCTTATAGAGACTTACAAAATTCTTAAGGGGTTGGACAGGCTAGATGCAAGAAGATTGTTCCCGATGTTGGGGAAATCCAGAACAAGGGGTCACAGTTTAAGGATAAGGGGGAAGTCTTTTAGGACCGAGATGAGAAAATCATTTTTCACACAGAGAGTGGTGAATCTGTGGAATTCTCTGCCACAGAAGGTAGTTGAGGCCAGTTCATTGGCTATATTTAAGAGGGAGTTAGGATGTGGCCCTTGTGACTAAAGGGATCAGGGGGTATTGAAAGAAGGCAGGTGAGTCGGATGATCAGCCATGATCATATCGAATGGCGGTGCAGGCTCGAAGGGCCAAATGGCCTACACCTGCACCTATTTTCTATGTTTCTATGTTTCTAACTCGGAGAAAACCCACGCAGGTCACGGGGGGAACGTGCAAACTCCGTACAGACAGCGCCCGTAGTCGGGGTGGAACCCGGGTCTCTGGCGCTGCATTCGCTGCGAGGCAGCAACTCTACCGCTGCGCCACCGCGACTGCGTTGTCAGAGATGGTGGGTCTGAAATGCCCAGCTCTGTGACCACCCAAGCATAACGTTGCTGCTGTTAGTCGACTGGCCAGTGCACTGGTCAGTGATGGCTGCAGGTGAGAGAGGCTCTGGGGAGGGTGTTCCCCACACTGTTATATTGTCAGCAACAGGCAGGCAGGCAGCCACAGATGCTGGAGAGGTGAATAAATAGCTCCTCGTCTGCCTTTGGAGGGTTGTTCTGCGGCGATCCAAAGGTGGAACAGATCCCAGGCAGATTTGGAGCATGGACGTGGTCTTGCTTTTCTAACTGCCTGTGCTGAAAGGCTCCTTAGCTGAGCTGCAGCCATTGACAGCACCTTTACATATCCAATGTATAGAGCTGATGATGGCGAGGAACCTTGTAGGTATATGATTGCCTCCGGAGGCCACGCAGATGGCTCTGGGCAAGGTGAGGTCTCTCTGGGCAAGGTGAGGTCTCTGGGCAAGGTGATGTCTGTGGGGGGAAGGTGCTCTGACCTTCTCTCTCTGGGCTTTGCCTCACTGCCGAGGATTAGATCACCTCACTGCTCGCGAACTGTGCTGTCACTCTGGGTCCACTCTCCGCACTGGGTCAGGCAGTGGAGAATATGGATAGGTGACGTTTCACAGAGTGCTGGAGTAACTCAGCGGGTCAGGCAGCATCTGTGGAGAACATGGATAGGTGATGTATGGGGTTGAGACTCTCCTTCAGACCATGTCCTCCAGAGATGCTGCTTGACCTGCTGAGTTACTCCAGTGCTTTGTGTCCTTTTGTGTATAAGCCAGCGTCTGCAGTTCTTTGTTTCTACGTCTCTCTGCCAGGATGCGGAACCCATTGAGGACAACGCATTAGTAGAATTTCCCACTGATGTGAATTCCTGGCACTGACGCAGTATTTTGGTGATACTGCCGATGAAGACTGCAGCAGGGAGTCCAACTACAAGCGCGTGCACTGACTGTGTATATTCCTGGTGTTCACTCGACACCTCCGCTCAATCCACCTGGACATACCTGATCTCCCGGTTGCTCAACACTTTAACAACCCTGGGAAACTCAGCGGGTGCAGCAGCATCTATGGAGCTCCATAGATGCTGCTGCACCTGCTGAGTTTCTCCAGCATTTTGTGTACCCTCGATTTTCCAGCATCTGCAGTTCCTTAACCATATAACCATATAACCATATAACCATATAACCATATAACAATTACAGCACGGAAACAGGCCCTCTCGGCCCTTCCAGTCCGTGCCGACCATTTGTTTTCCCCTAGTCCGATCTACCTGCACTCAGACCATACCCCTCCATTCCCTTCACGTCCATATACCTATCCACTTTACTTTTAAATGTTAAAATCGATCCTGCCTCCACCACTTCTGCTGGAAGCTCATTCCACACAGCCACCACCCTCTGAGTAAAGAAGTTCCCCCTCACGTTACCCCTAAACTTCTGTCCCTTAATTCTCATGTCATGCCCTCTTGTTTGAATCTTCCCTACCCTCAATGGGAAAAGCTTATCCACGTCAACTCTGTCTATCCCTTTCATCATTTTAAAGACCTCAATCAAGTCCCCCCTTAACCTTCTGCGCTCCAAAGAATAAAGACCTAGCTTGTTCAACCTTTCTCTGTAACATAGTTGCTGGAACCCTGGCAACATTCTAGTAAATCTCCTCTGTACTCTCTCTATTTTGTTGACATCCTTCCTATAACTAGGCGACCAAAATTGTACACCATACTCCAGAATTGGTTGTACCAATGCCTTGTACAATTTTAACATTACTTCCCTACTCCTATATTCAATGCTCTGATTTATAAAGGCCAGCACACCAAAGGCTTTCTTTACCACCCTATCTACATGCGATTCCACCTTCAGGGAACTATGCACAGTTATTCCTAGATCCCTCTGTTCCACAGCATTCCTCAATTCCCTACCATTTACCATGTACGTCCTATTTTGATTTGTCCTGCCAAGATGTAGCACTTCACACTTAACAGCATTAAACTCCATCTGCCATCTTTCAGCCCACTTTTCCAAATGGCCCAAATCTCTCTCTAGACTTTGAAAATCTACTTCATTATCCACAACACCACCTATCTTAGTATCATCTGCATACTTACTTATCCAATTTTCCACCCCATCATCCAGATCATTGATGTACATGACAAACAACAGTGGACCCAACACAGATCCCTGAGGCACCCCACTGGTCACCGGCTTCCAACCTGACAAACAGCCATCCACCATTACTCTCTGACATCTCCCATTCAGCCACTGTTGAATCCATCTTGCTACTCCGCCATTAACACCCAAAGATTGAACCTTCTTAACCAACCTTCCATGGGGACCCTTGTCAAAGGCCTTACTGAAATCCATATAGACAACATCCACTGCTTTACCCTCATCAATTTCCCTAGTTACCGCTTCAAAAAATTCAAGAAGGTTTGTCAAACATGACCTTCCAGGCACAAATCCATGTTGACTGTTCCTGATCAGACCCTGTTTATCCAGATGCTTATATATATTATCTCTAAGTATCCTTTCCATTAATTTGCCCACCACTGACGTCAAACTAATAGGTCTATAATTGCTAGGTTTATTCTTTGAACCCTTTTTAAACAATGGAACAACATGCGCAGTACGCCAATCCTCCGGCACTATTCCCGTTTCTAATGACATTTGAAATATTTCTGTCATAGCTCCTGCTATTTCTACACTAACTTCCCTCAATGTCCTAGGGAATATCTTGTCAGGACCTGGAGACTTATCCACCTTTATATTTTTCAAAAGTGTCAGTACTTCCTCCTCTTTGAATCTCATAGTTTCCATAGCTACTCTACTTTTTTCCTTCTTTAACACTTTAACAGCCCCTCCCATTCCCACACTGACCTTTCTGTCCTGGGCCTCCTCCACTATCAGACTGAGGCCCAGCGCAAATAGGAGGAACAGCACCTCATATTTCGCTTGGGTAGTTTACACCCCAGTGGCATGAACATTGACTTCTCTAACTTCAAGTAGCCCGTGCTATCCCTCCCTCTCTCCATCCCTCTCCCTTCCCAGTTCTCCCACTTGACTGTCCCCTTAATTATATCATATCTCTGTACGCTTCATTGTCAGCTTCCCTTAGCTAACATTGATCTATTACACGTTTTCCTTGAGCCTCATCTCCTTTGATGTCTCGATCTCAAACCTTATGCTTCCTTATCTCTGTCTCCCTCTCCCCAAACTCTCAGTCTGAAACATAGAAACATAGAAACATAGAAATTAGGTGCAGGAGTAGGCCATTCAGCCCTTCGAGCCTGCACCGCCATTCAATATGATCATGGCTGATCATCCAACTCAGTATCCCGTACCTGCCTTCTCTCCATACCCTCTGATCCCCTTAGCCACAAGGGCCACATCCAACTCACTCTTAAATATAGCCAATGAACTGGCCTCAACCACCCTCTGTGGCAGAGAGTTCCAGAGACTCACCACTCTCTGTGTGAAAAAAGTCTTTCTCATCTCGGTCTTAAAGGATTTCCCCCTTATCCTTAAGCTGTGACCCCTTGTCCTGGACTTCCCCAACATCGGGAACAATCTTCCTGCATCTAGCCTGTCCAACCCCTTAAGAATTTTGTAAGTTTCTATAAGATCCCCTCTCAATCTCCTAAATTCCAGAGAGTATAAACCGAGTCTATCCAGTCTTTCTTCATAAGACAGTCCTGACATCCCAGGAATCAGTCTGGTGAACCTTCTCTGCACTCCCTCTATGGCAATAATGTCCTTCCTCAGATTTGGAGACCAAAACTGTACGCAATACTCCAGGTGTGGTCTCACCAAGACCCTGTACAACTGAAGTAGAACCTCTCTGCTCCTGTACTCAAATCCTTTTGCTATGAAAGCTAACATACCATTCGCTTTTTTCACTGCCTGCTGCACCTGCATGCCTACTTTCAATGACTGGTGTACCATGACACCCAGGTCTCGCTGCATCTCCCCTTTTCCTAATCGGCCACCATTTAAATAATAGTCTGCTTTCCTGTTTTTGCCACCAAAGTGGATAACCTCACATTTATCCACATTATACTGCATCTGCCAAACATTTGCCCACTCACCCAGCCTATCCAAGTCACCTTGCAGTCTCCTAGCATCCTCCTCACAGCGAACACTGCCCCCCAGCTTAGTGTCATCCGCAAACTTGGAGATATTGCCTTCAATTCCCTCATCCAGATCATTAATATATATTGTAAATAGCTGGGGTCCCAGCACTGAGCCCTGTGGTACCCCACTAGTTACTGCCTGCCATTGTGAAAAGGACCCGTTTACTCCTATTCTTTGCTTCCTGTTTGCCAGCCAGTTCTCTATCCACATCAATACTGAACCCCTAATACCGTATGCTTTAAGTTTGTATACTAATCTCTTATGTGGGACCTTGTCGAAAGCCTTCTGGAGGTCCAGATATACCACATCCACTGGTTCTCCCTTATCCACGCTACTAGTTACATCCTCGAAAAATTCCACAAGATTCGTCAGACATGATTTACCTTTTGTAAATCCATGCTGACTTTGTCCAATGATTTCACCACTTTCCAAATGTGCTGCTATCCCATCTTTAATAACTGACTCTAGCAGTTTCCCCACTATCGATGTTAGACTAACTGGTCTGTAATTCCCCGTTTTCTCTCTCCCTCCCTTCTTAAAAAGAGGGGTTACATTTGCTACCCGCCAATCCTCAGGAGCTACTCCAGAATCTAAAGAGTTTTGAAAGATTATCACTAATGCATCCACTATTTCCTGAGCTACTTCCTTAAGTACTCTGGGATGCAGCCTATCTGGCCCTGGGGATTTATCGGCCTTTAATCTATTCAATTTACCCAACACCACTTCCCGACTGACCTGGATTTCACTCAATTCCTCCTTTGACCCACAGTCCCCTGCTATTTCAGGCAGATTATTTATGTCTTCCTTAGTGAAGACGGAACCAAAGTAGTTATTCAATTGGTCCGCCATATCCTTGTTCCCCATGATCAACTCACCTGTTTCTGACTGCAAGGGACCTACATTTGTTTTAACTAACCTCTTTCTCTTCACATATCTATAAAAACTTTTGCAGTCAGTTTTTATGTTCCCTGCCAGTTTTTTTTCATAATCTATTTTTCCTTTCCTAATTAAGCCCTTTGTCCTCCTCTGCTGGTCTCTGAATTTCTCCCAGTCCTCTGGTATGCTGCTTTTTCTGGCTACCATAAGAGGGGGAAAATTCAGCACCATAAGAGGGGGAAAATTGTTTCCATAATACAAATATGCCTCATTGCTTGTTGACATACTTTGTCCCTCCATCAGAAAAGGAGCTTGGGTAAAGAGTAAATAAAGCTCCAAAAGAAGGAATACAGAAGAGTATGTATGCCTTTGTGAGAGGCCTATGAAAATACCAAATGATACATTATCATTATTAAAGTAATGGATAAATTGTCTAAGGCAATTCAGGACTATATTGATATCCCGACTTATGTCTTGCAACTTTGGACAGATTATATATATATATATATATATATATATATATATATATCTACATATATATCCCTTTTTTCATATCGGGATATTACGAATGAACCTGATAACTTCTTGGTTAGTAAATTGTCCGAAAATAGGACGATAAACACTCTGAGCCCTATTATTTGCTCTATCAATTAGATACTCAGAAAAAATGCAATCCACAAGGAACTCACATATATCTAATATGACAAATAACTTTACTGTCTACACAGACTTCCAATTTCTTATAACAAAATATTGTTGTTGTTTTTTTTTTTTTAAACTTATTTCTCCAAAATTGCAGGTATAACACTTCTTTTGTACATAATTATTTTATTGTTATGTTGTTATATTAGTTAAAATATTCATAGACTTCTTTGACCATCAACTGTTGTAATGGTCTGGTCAACCTGCAGATAGTCAAATTCATATGTTAATGTCATGGATGCCTTTGTACAACAACAAATTACTGTAACTATGAATCATCATAAGTGGTTCAACATCACTCAATATTTATGAAAACCATGAAGGTCCGTTTTGGGCCACCAAAGCGCCTCTGGCAGAGTCCTGCTACATTTTCATCAGACACTGCCCTATCAGACAAAAATGAGGAACATAAAAGAACATCTTTCCTCATGTAATTGAGAGAAATGCATCCACCTTTCCTGTTCTTGGTTTACCCACGAGAACATTTGAAAGATTGGTGATTTAATCTGTATACAACCAGATTAATCATAACTAATCCATATTACTGACAATGTTTTTTCCCCCCTTGAAGAGGGGTCTCGACCCAAAACGTCACCCATTCTTTCACTCAAGAGATGCTGCCTGTCCCGCTCAGTTACTCCAGCATCTTGTGTCCAACTTGCTGGAGTATTTATTGGGTGTGTGCAGATGAGGATTGCATCTTGCATTGCGGTAGTGTACACAGGTGCACGAGTGCTGGCGATGTACACATGAGCAGCTCGGAGCATGTACTCCAATGCTGACGGTGCCCGCCTGTTAGTGGAGGTGGCACGTGTGTGCCCGCTACAGCCTCTGTCAGATGCCCATACGTGGGGAATGTGTCACAAATAATGGCTATAACCCAGCGTTGTGAGAAAAGACCAAACAAGAATTGACAAAATCCTCCCAAATTTCCCCCACCTCTAATGTGATCCCACCACTACTCACATCCTCCCATCTCCAACCCTTTCCACCTTCCGCAGAGACCGTATTCTCTGCAACTCCCTGGTCAACACATCCCTTCCCACCCAAATCACCCCCTCCCCAGGTACCTTCCCCAGCAACCGCAGAAGATGCAACACCTGTCCCCAGGTACCTTTCCCAGCAACCGCAGAAGATGCAACACCTGTCCCCAGGTACCTTTCCCAGCAACCGCAGAAGATGCAACACCTGTCCCCAGGTACCTTCCCCAGCAACCGCAGAAGATGCAACACCTGTCCCCAGGTACCTTCACCAGCAACCGCAGAACATGCAACACCTGTCCCCAGGTACCTTCACCAGCAACCGCAGAACATGCAACACCTGTCCCCAGGTACCTTCACCAGCAACCGCAGAAGATGCAACACCTGTCGCCAGGTACCATCCCCAGGTACCGTCCCCAGCAACTGCAGAAGATGCAACACCTGTCCCCAGGCAGCTGCAGAAGATGCATCACCTGTCCCCAGGTACCGTCCCCTGCAGCTGCAGAAGATGCAACACCTATCCCCAGGTACCGTCCCCTGCAGCTGCAGAAGATGCAACACCTGTCCCCAGGTATCTTCCCCTGAACCTGCAGAACATGCAACAGCTGTCCCTAGGTACCTTCCCCTGCAGCTGCAGAAGATGCAACACCTGTCCCCAGGTACCGTCCCCTGCAACTGCAGAAGATGCAACACCTGTCCCCAGGTATCTTCCCCTGCAGCTGCAGAAGATGCAACACCTTATACATCGGCGAGACCAAACGCAGACTGGGCAATCGTTTCACTGAACACCATCGCTCAGCCCGCGTGAACCAACCTGGACACTTTATTCCCCCTCCCATTCCCACACTGATCTTTCTGTCCTAGGTCACCTCCACTGTCAGAGTGAGGCTAAACGCAAATTGGAGGAACAGCATCTTATATTTTGCTTGGGCAGCTTACAGGCCAGTGGTATGAATATTGATTTCTCTAACTTCAGGTAGCCCCGGCATTCCCTCACTCTCTATCCCTCCCCCACCCAAGACGCACCAGCTTCTCGTTCTCACCCAACAGACAGCTCACAATGGCCTGTTTCCTTTACCATCGTTACTTTTTAGCATATCGTTCATTGATCTCTCTACATCATCGTCTGTATCTCTCGTTTCCCTTATACCTAACTACTGAAGAAGGGTCTCGACCTGAAACGTCGCCCATTCCTTCTCTCCAGTGATGCTGCCTGTCCCGCTGAGTTACTCCAGCATTATGCATCTGTCTCAGATAAACAAAGCACTCACTGAGAAAGCTTTTATATTTTCATTACATTTTGGGATGTAAGAAATCAGTTTGTTAAAATTGTGAGGATTGCAATCACGTAATCTTTTCCACCATCCACTTTTTAGCTTGGAAACTTATTTGAAATAACTTTCAATTCCGTACCAAAGATTGGATTATGCCACATGTGCGACTCTGAAAAAGCAGGAGAAATAGCAGATATCATTTTTGATAAGAGTGCTGTCATTTTGAGAGAATTCAGTGAGTATTCACACAGTAAACAGTGCCAGGGCTTCCTTGGCCATTTATATCTTGGCTAGTCGTTTATTAACCATTTTGATAAATTACTAGTTAAAATACATTTCTCAACTTGATTACCCCAAGTTTGTTTTTTTTTCCATTCCTGTTGTCTTGAATAATAGTCTGCAAAGTGGCACTGTAGTAACGGCCGCAGTTAACTACATTCTCTTTGAGCATCATTCCTTGACTGATCAGTTCACTTTGAGGTCTTTGTGAAGAAGGATACTAGTGGGGTGTCACAGGGCAGTGACTAGTGGGGTGTCACAGGGCAGTGACTAGTAGGGTGTCACAGGGCAGTGACTAGTGGGGTGCCACAGGGCAGTGACTAGTGGGGTGCCACAGGGCAGTGACTAGTGGGGTGCCACAGGGCAGTGACTAGTGGGGTGCCACAGGGCAGTGACTAGTGGGGTGCCACAGGGCAGTGACTAGTGGGGTGCCACAGGGCAGTGACTAGTGGGGTGTCACAGGGCAGTGACTAGTGGGGTGTCACAGGGCAGTGACTAGTGGGGTGCCACAGGGCAGTGACCAGTGGGGTGCCACAGGGCAGTGACTAGTGGGGTGTCACAGGGCAGTGACTAGTGGGGTGCCACAGGGCAGTGACTAGTGGGGTGTCACAGGGCAGTGACTAGTGGGGTGTCACAGGGCAGTGACTAGTGGGGTGTCACAGGGCAGTGACTAGTGGGGTACCGCAAAGCTCGGTGCTGGGACCGCAGCTATTTAAATATACATCAATGATTTAGATGAGGGGATTAAGAGTAACATTAGCAAATTTGCAGATGAGACACAAAGCTGGGTGGCAGTGTGAACTGTGAGGAGGATGCTATGAGAATGCAGGGTGACTTGGACAGGTTGGGTGAGTGGGCAGATGCAGTTTGATGTGGATCAATGTGAGGTTATCCACTCTGGTAGCAAAAACAGGAAGGCAGATTATTATCTAAATGGTGTCAAGTTGGGTATTTGCTAAGTTTCAATGTGGTACCCGCTCATCCTCAGTGACCCCCCCCCCGGGTCTCAACTACTAGTGAATGAAGGGAGTGTGGAATTAAATACATCCTTCCCACTCCATCATTGGGTAATGTCAGAAAGATGCCTGCTTTAAGGTGACTGCTTCCAATGGAGCCCGCTCCACGCACGTACACACGCACGCACACGCACACACACACACACACACACACACACGCACACACACACACACACACACACACACACACACACGCACACGCACACACACGCGCACACACACTCACACACACGCGCACGCACACACACACACACACACACACACACACACACGCGCACACACACACGCACACGCGCGCACACACACGCGCACACACACACGCGCACACACATACACACAAACACACACACGCACACACGTGCGCACACACGCACATGCACATGCAAGCACGCACACGCACGTTCCATTCCAAGCACAGTCAAATTATAGACAATAGACAATAGATGCAGGAGTAAGCCATTCAGCCCTTCGAGCCAGCACCGCCATTCAATGTGATCATGGCTGATCAGTGCCCCGTTCCTGCCTTCTCCCCATATCCCCTTGCTATCTTTAAGAGCCCTATCTAGCTCTCTCTTGAAAGTATCCAGAGAACCGGCCTCCACCGCCCCCTGAGGCAGAGAATTCCACAGACTCACAACACTCTGTGTGAAAAATTGTTTCCTCATCTCCGTTCCAAATGGCTTATACCTTATTCTTAAACTGTGGCCCCTGGTTCTGGACTCCCCCAACATAGGGAACATTTTTCCTGTCTCCAGCGTGTCCAAACCTTTAATAATCTTATATGTTTCAATAAGATATCCTGTCATCCTTCTAAACTCCAGAGTGTACAAGCGCCGCGCTCCATTCTCTCAGCATATGACAGTCCCGCCATCCCGGGAATTAACCTGGGGAACCTACGCTGCACTCCCTCAATGGCAAGAATGTATAACAAATCCAATGTCACAGTCAAGTATACAAAATACGAATTTTGTGTGACAACGCAAATAGGAACAAATGTACAGGTGGAAACTGGAGCCGTTAGCACCTGTTTTTTCCAGACATGAATATGATCCTTTAATGCTTGAACTGGAAGGATAATATTCATTGTGGTAACGCTGGCCTGGACACTTGCATGCACTGCGTTCCTTGTGCTGGAGCGAGTCTGTGGTGACGGTCTCAGGTGTGTGGGCTTTATTCCAGGTGTAATGTCATCAGTCTGGCTGCTTGGGACAGGTGCTACCTGTGAGGTTCACTCACAGTTCACCGCGTGTTACTTGGCAGACGCTACTCTCTCTCTCAGCGGCAACCCACTTACACCCTGACAAGTGACACTCTGGCACGGGAACACCTGTCAGGTCGTGCCACATCATCCAAGCCGTGTGAGTGAGTGCCGTTGAATTTAACACCTGAGGCACCTGCTGCAGTGGAGACCTACCTGCCTGCCTGTCTGTCACACCGCGAGTGTACAGATGGGAGAGAGGCACTTGCTATTTGGTGTCATGTTGGGCACAGGCATGACGGGCCGAAGGGCCTGTTCCAATGCTGGACTGTTCTGCAGAGCAGTGTGGTCAGGGTTCCCAACCAGGTGGCTGAGCGGTGCACGCCGCACATTCCTCATCTCCCTGCTCTTCTCCGCACTTCAACTCCCCCTTCCATTCCCAATCCGACCTTTCTGTCCTGGGCCTCCTCCATGGCCAGAGTGAGGCCCACCGTAAATAGGAGGAGCAGCACCTCATATTTCGCTTGGATAGTTTTACACCCAAGCGGTAGGAACATTGACTTCTCCAATTTCAGGTAGTCCTTGCTTTCTTCCTCCTTCCCCTCCCCTTCCCAGCTCTCCCACAGCCCACTGTCTCCGTCTCTGCCTTTCTCCTTCCTGCCCACCCCCACCCCACAGCAGTTTGAAGAAGGGTCTCGACCCGAAATGTCGCCTATTCCTTCGCTCCTCACCCGCAGATGTCTCTCCATCATTTTTGACTACCAGCATTTTGTGTCTATCTTCAGTGTGTGAACAAATTGGGCCAGGCTGTACTGTATGTCTCCGTGACGTTATCTGTGAACGTTGAGACGCTGCTCCCTGCAGATCAGTAGTGAGAGTGGGTGTGGGTGGTGAGCGGTGAGAACAAGCCGCGGCTGAGGACAGCTGCCGTACACCACAGCCATCCAATCCAATTGGAAGGATTAGCATTGGCAGCCACTTGAGATGCACTTCAATTATCCATGAGATCAACTTTACAATGTTGCACGCAAGGGTAATGTAAACCTATTGCACAAATGGGGCTGAGAAGTGGATGCAGATGTGTCCAGTTGCTGATTGTAATTGCTGGTAACAGTCTGTTTAACACCGCTCTCAGCAGCATCATCTGATCACTGCTCCTAGTCTCGCATCCGTGTACCATTCAGACCCTCCCTCTCAGCACTGGCACGTTGCTGAAGGCTCTACAACCAGCCTCCATCATATTTTAACGGCCGGTCTCGGAAGTGACTAAGCTTTTGTGAACCTACAATACTGCCCGCATGCAGAAATACTGCAGATGCTGCAATCTTCAGCAAAGAGAAAATGCTGGAGGAACTCAGCGGGTCAGGCAGCATCTGTGGAGGGAGTGGACAGATGATGTTTCTGGTCGGGACCCTTCTTCAGACTTGAAGTGCTTTGCTCACATTAAGGCCTTCTGTTTACTTGGGACAAAAATGATGGACTCAGCCCACAAGTAACATAGCTGGGCAAAGCAGTGTGATGTAGAGCATGGAAGAGTCCAGCGCAAGAACAGGCCCTTCAGCCCACCATGTCGGTGCCAAGCATGATGCCTCGACCATCTCTTACTACCGACACATAATCCATATCCCTCCATTCCCACCTCTCCCAAAGTCTCTTATGCCACTCTGATTACTGTGTTTCCTACACTACACAACATGAAGATGTGAGCAGCTGACATTAGTTTCCAATATATAACATCCTGAAGGATATATCTCTGGTAGGAAAGTGGGCGATTCGGGCACTCCAAGCCACGGAGTGTGTTCGACTGTCCTGACTTCAGAGTTTGGATCATCGGGCCGTCCGTAGCGGCAACACGGAGGGTTCATGGCCCCGAGCACGGGTGAACAAAGGAGGAGGACTGGCTGAACGTGTGGCCTCCCACCACAGTGAAGAATGCTGTGGTGGATGTTTGTGTTCAATTCTATTGTGTATTGTGTGTTCTTTTTTAAGTGTATCGCTGCTGGCAAATTCATTTCACTGCACCTTCCGGTGCATGTGACGAATAAAATCGACTTTGACTTTGAATCTATGGAGTTTAGCTCTTCGGACTAAAACTCACACAAACAAGTATTTTGCAGCTTCCCATGAGGATTTTAGTCCGTGGGTCATGTGGTCTCACGTCAAGGTTCAGTAATGATATTCACTGCACTTGTCTCAGTAAGTCTTGTCACTTGCCCCAAGGAGGGAGAGTGGAGGACAGGGCTATCATTTAAATGCTCTAAGCATGTGTGATTGGTGTTTGGAGCAGTCTAGAGAAGAATGGAGCAGCTGGGCTTGTACACTCTGGAGTTTAGAAGGATGAGAGGATATCTTTGAAACACATAAGACTATTAAGGGTTTGGACATACTAGAGGCAAGAAACATGTTCCCAATGTTGGGGGAGTCCAGAACCAGGGGCCACAGTTTAAGAATAAGGGGTAAGCCATTTAGAACGGAGACGAGGAAACACTTTTTCTCACAGAGAGTGGTGAGTCTGTGGAATTCTCTGCCTCGGAGGGCAGGAGGCAGGTTCTGTGGATGCTTTCAAGAGAGAGCTAGATAGGGCTCTTAAAGATAGCGGAGTCAGGGGATATGGGGAGAAGGCAGGAAAGGGGTACTGATTGGGGGTGATTGGCCGAATGGCCTACTCCTGCACCTATTGTCTATTGTCTAATAATAATAATAATAATAATAATAATAATAATAATACTCTATTGTAGATCAGAGTTTATATGAGGTTGTTGTATTTAATAGCCTGACGGCTGTGGGGAAGAGGCTGTTCCTGAACCTGGACGTTTCAGTTTTCAGGCACCTGTACCTCTTCCTGATGGCGGTAGTGAAATGAGTGTGAGGCCAGGATGGTGTGGGTCTCTGATGATATTGGCTGCCTTCTTGAGGCAGCGACTACGATAAATCCCTTCGATAGTGGGGAGGTCAGAGCCGGTGATGAACTGGGCAATGTTCACAACGTTTTGCAGTCTTTTCCGCTACTGGACGTTCAAGTTGCCCAACTAGGCAATGATGCAACTAGTCAATATGCTCTCTTCTGTGCACCTGTAGAAGTTCAAGAAAATACTCTTTGACATACCGAATCTCTGTAATCTTCTCGGGCAGTAGAGGCGCTGATGTGCTTTCCTTATAATTGCATCAGTGTGCTGGGTCCAGGAAAGATCTTCAGAAATTTGAAGTTTTTGACTCTGTCCACCATTGTCCCGTTGATATAAACAGGATTGTGGGTCCTCATCCTTCCTCTTCCGAAGTCCACAGTCAGTCCTTTGGTTTTACTGATATTGAGCCAGGTTATTGTGCTGGTCAGTCGTCGATCTCACTTCTATACTCTGACTCATCACCACCGTCAGCGAACTTGATGATGGAGTTTGCACTATGTCCGGCTACACAGTCAGATTCAGACTTTCATTCACATTCACATTTATTGTCACATGCACCATTAGGTACAGTGATATTTGAGTTACAATTAAAAGAACACAACACAATTAAAAAGAACGATAGAACGTAACATAAACATCCACAGTGATCTCTGTGATGGAGGGCAATAAACTTCAGTCAGTCTTCCTCCTTTTGTTCACCCATGTTTGGGTCCTTGACCCTCTGTAGTCGCCGCTACGGACGGCCCGGTGTACAGGCCCTCTCGCCGGGATGATCCAAACTCCGGCGTTGGGACGGATGGAACACACTCTTGGAGTTCCCGAATCGGCCACTTTCTTACCGGAGACGGCGGCTTCTCGATGTTACAGGCCGCAGGCCATCTTCCCCGACAAGGGATCCTTGACTCCAGGATGGTAAAATCCGCTTCACGCCTGCTGCCAGAAGCTCCGCATGATGTTAAAGTCAGCAGGCCGGCGTCGGAGCCTTTCTTCTGACTCTGCGATGTTAACGTCCGCTCCGCGCCTGCTGCTGAAGCTCTGGGCCGTCTCCAGGAAAGGCCGCACCAATCCAAGTTGTTAGACCACGAGGAACGGCGTAAATGCGACTAGGAGAAAAGTCTCATTCTGCCAAAGTAAGTAACTGGAAACGGTTTCCCCCTATTCCCCCCCCCCCCCCCACCACCACCACCACCACCACATAAAAACATACCGAGAGACATTAACACATACATTTAGACATACTAAAAGAACAAAAAAAAGTTGAGATGACAGACACACTGTTGGCGAGGCTGCCGCGCGTGGCGTCACCCGATGACCCATGAGCAAAGAGTGCAGTCTCAGTCTTCCAACTTGCCTCGTTATGGCCCTGGTACTTTTTTAATCTCTCCTTTCTTTGCAGCTATATCACTGCAACACTATATTCTGTAGTCAGTTATTTTTCTCAATCGCTGTGTATGGCTTGATGGTATTGGTGTATATAGTACAGTATGAATTGACTGGATAGCAATTTTTTTCAGTGTATCTCGGTACACGTGACAACCAATACCGTGTGTAGGAAGGAACTGCAGATGCTGGTTTAAACCGAAGATAGACACAAAATGCTGGAGTAACTCAGCGGGACAGGCACCATCTGTGGAGAACATGGATAGGTGACGTTTCACGGAGTGCTGGAGTAACTCAGCGGGTCAGGCAGCATCTCTGGAGAGAAGGAATGGGTGACGTTTCGGGTCGAGACCCTTCTTCAGACTGAGAGTCAGGGGAAGGGGAATCGATTGAATTAGATGATGATGTAGAAAGATAAAGAACAATGAATGAAGGATGTGCTCGGTGAAGACCTGGCCAGCAGCTAACAGTCTGAAGAAGGGTCTCGACCCGAAACATCGCCTATTTTCTTCGCTCCATAGATGCTGCCTCACCCACTGAGTTTCTCCAGCATTTTGTCCACCTTCCACCACTGGGAATATCAGGCTGAATTTCACAGCCCACCTCATTTTCATTTCAAAGATTATGAATTTATAAATCAATGTGTGTAATTGATAAATATTTTCTCTCTTTCCTCTGGTGGGTGAGGTGGCAGTGTGAGTGTTCCCCAGCACGATGGACATAATGGTGGCTGGATGCCTGTTGAATGATCATTGGCCTTGTATCTCTGACAATGGATGAGCTGAAGCTGTGATCAGTTTATCTAGTTGGGGACATTTATTGTGATCAAGTTCTTTGATAAAAGGTGATTAAGCTAAGCATTGATTATGTATCCAGTAACAAGTGAATCAATACAGCCTGTGATGAGGCAATATCTCACAGATCGATGTTATCTGAAGCTAATAAGGATCTGTCGGTGGTGCCGCCTGGAACGGCAGCTTCAGACCCAACCTGGAGTAAAGGTGCAGACAGTTAAATAGCACAGTGGGTGAGCTTGGAGATAATGTACAGCTGTGGAGGTGCACGCCTCGACACCCAGTCACTGGTCTGTAACCACTTTGCATCACCAGTCTTCACCCAAGCACACAGCCAGCATTTACTGAGGATGGCGGTGGCTTGGCGATCGTTTCGCCGAACACCTCCGCTCGGTCCGCATTAACCAACCCGACCTCCCGGTGGCTCAGCACTTCAACTCCCCCTCCCATTCCGTATCCGACCTCTCGGTCCTGGGCCTCCTCCACGGCCAGAGTGAGCAACACCGCAAGTTGGAGGAACAGCACCTCATATTCCGCTTGGGGAGTCTGCATCCTCTGGGCTTGAACATTGAATTTTCTCAATTCTGTTAACCCTTGCTGTCTCCTCCCCTTCCCACCTCTCCCTCAGCCCTCGGGCCCTGGCATTCCCTCTCTCTCTATCTCTCCCCCACCCTAGTCGCACTAGCTTCTCATTTTCACACCACAAACAGCTTACAATGGCTTGTTCCCTTTATCATCGATACTTTTTTGCATATCTTTCATTCATTGTTCTTTATCTCTCCACATCACCGTCTATATCTCTCGTTTCCCTGATCCCAGACCAGTCTAAAGAAGGGTCTCGACCCGAAACGTCGCCTATCTCCTTTGCTCCTTAGATGCTGCTGCACCCGCTGACTTTCTCCAGCCTTTTGTGTACCCTCGATTCTCCAGCATCTGCAGTTCCTTCTTTAACTCAACCATCTGTGCTGGCTTCCTGAAACATCCACCTGGCATCACGCCACCGGTATTACGCCAGCATTCCTCTCTTTCCCACATTAACCCAGGAGTCCAGGCATCAGATCCCGACTTTTCTTCCTTTAGATGACTCGCCTCCACCTGAATCACCCCCTCCCTCACACTGTGACTGTTGCAGCTTTTTCTGTTGGTCCACGGTTTTGTTACGGAGTGTATTTGTTTGGCCGTTGGCTGTGTTCTCTGGATGCCAGGCTTTACCCGAGTCTCCTCCTCTAAGTTGGCTTTCTTTCAGTTTAGAATGCCAGCTTTAGGTTGTTCCTGCCCTTCTCCAGTGGTGATCTAGCCTTCTGATACGATGATGAGTCACATCCCGTTCCCCCCTCGCCCTCTCATTCCCCGGACCGGATCAAGCAGTGGCCCCTCCCTGTCGAGCTGAGACCATGGTGGGCGAGGGAACCTCATTTCCCCCCCCCCCCCCCCCCCCTTCACTTCCCTTCACCATTTAGCCCAAAGTCACCCAGCTTTAACTTTCCACAACTCTGTAATTCCCCTGTAGATGTTCTCACTATCCCCACAAGTTCACAAGTTATAGGAGTAGAATTAGGCCATCGGCCCTCCGAGTCCACTCCACCATTCAATCATGGCTGATCTCTGTCTCCTAAACCCATTTTCCTCCCTTCTCCCCATCACCCTTGACACCCGCTCCAATCAAGAATTGGAATTTGGAGCCCTGAAGAATATCCTTGCTAGTTCTTTAGTCTATCTGGTGAATCTGTGGAATTCATTGCCACAGACGGCTGTGGTGCCCGGCATTTGTGCATTTTTAAGGCGCAGGTTGGCAGATTCTTGATTAGTGCGGGTGTCAGGGGTTATGGGGAGAAGGCAGGAGAATGGGGTTAGGAAGTAAAAATAGATCAGCCGTGATTGAATGGCAGAGTAGACTTGATGGGCCGAATGGCCTAATTGTGCTCCTACAACTGATATTGTGCACTCTGATGTTTTTCACTGTGGTACCTGTGTGCGGACTAGCTGCATTAGCTGTATGGAGAGGTTGGACAGACTTGCTTTGATTTCTCTGGAGTGCAGAGGCTGAGGGGCAACATGATAAATTTACGAGAACATCAATAAACTTTTTCCAGAGAAATGTGAAATATCAGAAGGTTCAGCATTAAAGTGAAAGGGAAAGTTTAAAGGTGATGCGCAAAACAAGTTTTTATTAAAGAGTAGGTCGTAAAGTCATGCGATAGTAGAATGAGGCCATTTGGCCCATAATGTCCACTCCACCATTCAATCACGGCTGATCTATCTCCTAACTCCATTCCCCTGCCTTCTCCCCATAACCCCCGACACCTGTACTAATCAAGAATCTATCTGAGGGAGACACAAAATGCTGGAGTAACTCAGCGGGACAGGCAGCATCTCTGGAGAGAAGGAGTGGGCAACGTTTCAGATCGAGACCCTTCTTCAGACAGATAGAATCTATCTATCTCTGCCTTAAAAAATATCCACTGACTTGTCTCCACAGCCGTCTGCGGCAAATAATTCCACAGATTCACCGCCCTCTGACTAAAGAAATTCCTCCTCATCTCCATCCTAAAAGAACGTCCTTTAATTCTGAGGCTATGACCTCTAGTCCTAGACTCTCCCACTAGTGGAAACATCCTCTCCACGTCCACTCTATCGAAGCCTTTCACTATTCTGTACGTTCCAATGAGGTCCCCCTTCATTCTTCTAAACTCCAGCGAGTACAGGCCCATTTCCGACAAACGCTCATCATAGGTTAAACCACTCATTCCTGGGATCATTCTTGTAAAACCTCCTCTGGACCCTCTCCAGAGCCAGCACATCCTTCCTTAGATATGGGGCCCAAAATAGCTCACAATATTCCAAATGCAGCCTGACCAGCGCCTTCTAGAGCCTCAGCATTGCATCCCTGTTATTGTACAGGGTCTTGGTGAGGCCACACCTGGAGTATTGCGTACAGTTTTGGTCTCCTAATCTGAGGAAAGACATTCTTGCCATAGAGGGAGTACAGAGAAGGTTCACCAGACTGATTCCTGGGATGGCACGGCTTCCAAATGAAGAAAGACTGGATAGACTCGGCTTGTACTCGCTGGAATTTAGAAGATTGAGGGGGGATCTCATAGAGACTTACAAAATTCTTAAGGGGTTGGACAGGCTAGATACAGGAAGATTGTTCCCGATGTTGGGGAAGTCCAGGACAAGGGGTCACAGTTTAAGGATAAAGGGGAAGTCTTTTAGGACCGAGATGAGAAAATCGTTTTTCACACAGGGAGTGGTGAATCTGTGGAATTCTCTGCCACAGAAGGTAGTTGAGGCCAGTTCGTTGGCCATACTTAAGAGGGAGTTGGATGTGGCACTTGTGGCTGAAGGGATCAGGGAGTATGGAGAGAAGGCAGGTGCAGGATACTGAGTTGGATGATCAGCCATGATCATATTGAATGGCGGTGTAGGCTCGAAGGGCCGAATGGCCTGCTCCTGCACCTAATTTCTATGTTTCTATGTTTCTATGTATACCAGCCCTCGTGAAATAAATGCTAGCATTGAGCTTGTTTTCTTTACTACCGACTCAACTTGCAGATTAACTTTTTGGGAATCCTGCACCAGCTCCCAAGTCCCTTTGCACCTCCGATTTCTGGATTCTCTCCCCATTTAGAAAATAGTCTAAGCCTTTATTCCTGCGATCAAAATGCATGAGTCTATACTTTGCTACACTATATTCCATCTGCCACTTCTCTGCCCACTCTCCCAACCTGTCCAAGTCCAGTGGGGATGGCGGTGGAAACAGATAAATGTAACAATGTGGGTACACAAAAGGCTGGAGAAACTCAGCGGGTGCAGCAAATGAGACCCTTCTTCAGACTGGTCAGGGATCAGGGAAACGAGAGATATAGACGGTGATGTGGAGAGATAAAGAACAATGAATGAAAGATATGCAAAAAAGTATCGATGATAAAGGGAACAAGCCATTGTAAAGAAACTAGGGTGGGGGAGATAGAGAGAGAGGGAATGCCAGGGCCCGAGGGCTGAGGGAGAGGTGGGAAGGGGAGGAGACAGCAAGGGTTAACAGAATTGAGAAAATTCAATGTTCAAGCCCAGAGGATGCAGACTCCCCAAGTGGAATATGAGGTGCTGTTCCTCCAACTTGCGGTGTTGCTCACTCTGGCCGTGGAGGAGGCCCAGGACCGAGAGGTCAGATACGGAATGGGAGGGGGAGTTGAAGTGCTGAGCTACCGGGAGGTCGGGTTGGTTAATGCGGACCGAGCGGAGGTGTTCGCGAAACGATCGCCAAGCCTCCGCTTGGTCTCACCGATATAGATCATCTGGCATCTGGAGCAGCGGATGCAGTAGATGAGGTTGGAGGAGGTGCAGGTGAACCTCTGTCGGACCTGGAAGGACTGCTTGGGTCCCTGAAAGGAGTGGAGGGGGGAGGTGAAGGGACAAGTGTAGCATTTCTTGTGGTTGCAAGGGAAAGTGCCCGGGGAAGGGGTAGAGCGGGAGGAAAGGGAAGAATTGACAAGGGAGTTGCGGAGGGAGCGGTCTTTGCGGAAGGCAGACAGGGGGGGAGATGGGAAGATGTGGCGGGTGGAGGGGTCACGTTGGAGGTGGCGAAACTGGCGGAGGTCTATGTGTTGTATTTGCCGGCTGGTGGGGTGAAAGGTGAGGACCAGGGGGACTCTGCCCTTGTTGCGAGTGGGGGAATGGGGAGCTGTCAGATAGGCACATGGACAGGCAAGGAATGGAGGGATAAAAACCATGTGCGCGCAGATTGAATTAGTTTATTTTGGCATCATGGTTAGCACAGACATGGAGGGCTGAAGGGCCTGTTCTGTTCCTGGTAACATTAATCTCAAACAACTATGAATTAAACGCAGGAGTCAGCACAAGCACTTTACATTGGTCACATTCTTTGCCACAGAGATTGATTAACATTGCATTAACAATGATCATTTCATTAAAAATGTTGTTAAATGCCAACACTAATTTTCTGCAGAGAGTTTAATGGGCGATTAATATCCTAATCTAGCACCAATTGCAATGAGGTTAAGGGCAAGATGCTGCCTTTGCGTAATAAGCGGCGGAGCAGACTAACGTGAGCAGCGGGTGCAGCAGTAGCGGGCCATTATCACGTCCTGCCCTCGTGTGTGTCACGCCACTGTCTACATGACACTCTGGCCCAATGTGGGACACCTTGCTCAGTGAGGCACAGCAGTAGCTTATGCAATGTTGCAGTGGGGGATGGCTGCGTTATGCAATGTTGCAGTGGGGGATGGCTGCGTTATGCAATGTTGCAGTGGGGGATGGCTGTGTATAATGCAATGTTGCAGTGGGGGATGGCTGCATTATGCAATGTTGCAGTGTGGGGTGGCTGCGTTATGTGTTGCAAATGCAATGTTGCAGTGGGGGATGGCTGCGTTATGCAATGTTGCAGTGCGGGATGGCTGCGTTATGCAATGTTGCAGTGGGGGATGGCTGCGTTATGCAATGTTGCAGTGTGGGGTGGCTGCATGTTATGCAGTTTCCTGCATTGGATGATCCAGTTGTCATCTCTCTTTTCCTCAATTACATCTCTGCTATCTAACCATCTATATTTTCAATATTTGCACATCTCTGCAGCTACAGGACTTCACAGCTTCAGGTGCAATAACCTGGTTTTGAATTAGAAAGACTACAATTAGATGTAGGCATGAACGTGTGAAATATCAGACGTGGTGGCTCCATTTATCATGGTGAGACCATGACAAGCAATTAATGTTTTATTGAAGATTTTAATTAGTCTTCCTGCCTCTCAAGTTTCCTTGTTACACTTTTACTGTGAAACATTTACATATCCCTACCCCAGGTACACAGTCTCTCACACACTCGCATACCAGTGATTAGGTGACGGGGCTAGGGGTGACATTGGACTGATTCCCATTGTGGGAGGGGGTCCCATCGTAGATAGGGGGTCTCATCATAGGGAGGGGGTCCCATTGTGGGAGGGGGTCCCATCATAGGAGAGGGGTCCCATCATAGGGAGGGGTCCAGGCACTAAGGCAGGTTTGGGTGCTTTTGGAATCGGCTGAAGTTGACTGTCAATTTTACAAGGGTATTATTCCTATAGTTTAGGAGACTCGTCCATTAGGAAGGGATCCATTACATTTGGGTGGAAAGTAAGCAACATTGATAAGAGTTGGCAGGTTGGGCTCCAACCATGGTCTCCATATTGAATGGGGAAAGCAAAAAAGTGCAGGTGCTGGAAACCTGAAATAAAAACATGAAAATGCAGCAGATACCCAGCATGCACAAGGAACTGCAGGTGCTGGTTTACAAAAAAAACCACACAAAGTGCTGGAGGAATACGCGGGTCAGGTACCATCTGTGGAGGGAATGGACTGTGATTGGACAGGGGATGGACAGATGACATTTCAGTTCAGGACCCTTCTTCAAATTGATTGTAATGGGGGGAGAAAGCTGGAAAAGAGGTGGGGATTGGATAAAGTCTGGCAAGTGATAGGTGGATAGAGACGAGGGGTGGTTTTGATTGGCAGATGGGTGGATCAAGGCCAGTAATGAAAACAAGACTGAAGGTTGCGAGATAAGAAGAGGAGGGGAATGTGAAGCCAGAGGAAAGGATCTAGTTGGCAGGAGCAGGGCGAGAGGAGGTGGGGATGTGGTAGAGGGAGGTATGGATGTACATTCACGTGGAGGGACAAATGGGCAGAGCTGTTCCCAAGACAAGCTACGATGCACCCTGGCAGCATGCATTCTGTGATGCACCCTGGTAGCATGCATTCTGTGATGCACCCTGGCCGCATGCATTCTGTGATGCACCCTGGCAGCATGCATTCTGTGATGCACCCTAGCATGCATTCTGTGATGCACCCTGGCAGCATGCATTCTGTGATGCATCCATAGCGGTTTGTGAGAGGCACTGGAGATATGCTGAACGTCCTCATTCTCTGCAGCCGTTGGCGTCACCTTGTCTGGGCATCAGTGTGGTTGGTCCACGAGAGACCATTGGTGATACTAACGGCCAGGGACATCAAGCTCTCAAAGGGGGCACCACCACCTTCTCCGGGGCATCGGGACAGGCTCGGCCTGCAAGGCCCACCCCCCTTCAATGAACATGAACGCTGCCACTGTCACAGCCTACACAAGCCCTGAAGGTCAACATTGTCAGTGTGAGTTGCTGACAGCAGACTCTGCAGGGGACACACACCTTTCACAGATATAGATTCTTTGTTTTTTGAGACATTTAAAAAATTGGGAATGTTAGAAAATGCAATCGCCGTCCATTTGTGTGATATTGTATGTTTTATGATTCCCTATTGGTAACGCGTTACTGATCTAACCCAACCATTATCACATTCTCCATCTTTCAAAGGCTGACAACATAATAGTTCTTTATCAAGGCTTGTTATCTTTTGGTTAATGGCGTTAGGTCAGAGACACAGGCTTGCTGGTGCTTTAAACAGCACAAAAGAATTGAAAATATCTTCAGCCCAGTAGATCAACTATTAATTATATTTTATGGGTTATAATCTAAACTATTGGCTTTTGCAGTCACAAAAATGATCCTGAGCCACAAGAACCAATTTGGTTTGTCTCAGGGTAATATTCTCACCTCATGACAAACATTGAATCTCCTGGATATTGATTGTTGATGGTTTCTCCTGAGTTGTCAGCGCTGCTGTTATCAGTAGTCAGTGTTTGTGAGGCTGTACAGTCTGCAAGCAGCCTGCAACTGGTCAAGGCCTGGACAATACAACCAGAGTCACAGCTACAGCCGCGGGCCCAGTGGACGACATCGTCGGGAGCTCGCAGGTCACAGGTTGCTGACCTGTTTTTCCGGAGCTCCCCGGGCAACACCTGTGTTTGCTGGACTGGAGGGCGGCAGCTTCGACCGCCCCGGGCCGCGGAGTTGAACCGGCCCGCTCGCGGAGCGCGGATCACCCGCGGGACTTATTTACATCACCCGGTGCGGTCACAACATCGGAGGCACGGGTCGCCTCAGCGCAGAGGAAGAGGAAGAAGGGAAGAGACAAAGACAAGATTTTTGCCTTCCACCGCAGTGAGGAGGTGTCTGGTGAACTCACTGTGGTGGATGTTAAACATGTGTTTATTGTGTGTTTTTGTTATTTACTATATGTATGACTGCAGGCAACGGAATTTAGTTCAGACCGCAAGGTCTGAATGACAATAAAGTTTTCCAAGTTCCAAGTTCCAAGTACAGGATTCAGCACGGACACTGAAACAGACCAGGCAGCTCTTCCCCTTCCCCAAACAAGTTCAAGTTGACGGTCACGTTTATTGTCACGTGCACCAGTTGGTTCAGTGATATTTGAGTTACCATACAGCCACACGAATAAAACAAACACAATACACGATAGAGTTTAACATGAACATCCACCGCAGCAGAATCAACGTTCCTCACTGTGAGGGAAGGCGATGAAGTTCAGTCATCTTCCTCATTGTTCACCCGTGGTCGGGGCTTGAACAGTCGCCGCTACGGACGGCCCGATGTACAGGCCCTCTCTCCGGGATGATGGGAACGCCGACGTCGGGACGGCTTGGAGTTCCCGAATCGGCCGCTTCTTACCGGAGACCACGGCATCCAAAGTCCACTGGCCGACCTGCACCATGTGTGGACCTGTGACATGTGGTGAGGTCAATGGCTGGGGAGGCACTGGCTAGTATCAGTGGCCCGGCCCTCCCTGTATTGATCACCGCGTCTCCCCGGGGAGAGAGAGGGGTGGAGCCGGGGCTGTGTGCGTGAAGCACGGCGACTGGAGGGGCGGGAGCGTTGCCCCGGGACCATGAGGGAACGACCCAAATCCCCTCTCCCCCTTCTCCATTCCCCCTCACACCCCCGCCTCCCCATCTACCCCTTGCTTCCCCGTCCACCCCTCTACTCTCTCTCCTCCCTGCACCCGGGGTAGATCTACCCGAGCCGAGAGTACATTGCGCCAGCACGGGGCCCCCTTAGGCGTGGGGCCCAATTGGGAGCGCTCAGTGGCCCAGAGCCTCCGAATCAGCCGCTACAAATCAACGAATCAACCTACCAGTCAGCGCCGCCAGCGGTGGAATCCAGTGCTGCGCCGCCGCTGCTGAAGCTCGCTAACGTGGAGGGAGAGCGAGGGAGCGTCAATTACGTGAGCTGAGCCTACGGAATTGACGCTCGCTCTCCCTCCACTGAGCTCAAGACACGCCCCCTCAGTGAGGCAGATGTGATCGCTGCCTCCCCTGGTGCTTTTTCATTCCAGTTTTATGACGAGCCTAAATTGAATATATCTATACGTGACATAAGCTACCTGGACTATGGAAGGTGAGGCCATGTAATGAAGGGATCTACAAACATTCCATCGGTGACATACAGAGAGATAGTAACAGGCACACGCTTATTGCCCGCGCTCCATCCAGGGGTAGCGCAATCAGAGGGGAGGCTCAGCTCGTCGCTGCCTCACCTCTCATCTCTCCATTTATTTGAAGCAGAGCTGCGCAAATTTCAATTTTGACAATAAAAAATTATTAGATTCATATAGAAATGACATTTATAACACAGATCAGTGCAAAAATCTTTATATTTATTTTATTAATATTTTTCTTTACTTTTCTTAACAGCTATTTTAATTGGGAGTGTGACATGTGAGGCTCTGCCTCCCGTGACCGCACGTCCCTGGTGTGGACAGATCAGACTCACCCTCCCGCTTGCTGCTTCTCATTGCCTCCTGCTGGAGATGGCCTAAAGTACTGCCCTCCCCCCCTTCCCCCACAGCCGGCAGTAAGGAAGTTGGGCCAATGTGTTTTTGGAAGCACCCTGACGAGTGACTGTGTTGCCATGGTGTGGCGAGGAGGTGGTTATTCTGCACCCTGTCAGTCAGGCAGCATCTGTGGAGACTGAGTGATGGCGATGGTTTGAGTCGAGAGCCTGCACCTGGAGCACGGTGTAAACGGGGCGATAGCTGGTCGGGGGTGGGGGCGGTGAGGCGGGAGCTGGCTTGCGATATAAGGCAGGTTTTGTGGCATTGGGTTGAAATGTTTACGTAGATAAAGGGGGATAACTTGTTTATAGAAACTGGAAAGTGCAGATACTAGTGCACAAGAAGAAGAGACAAAGTGGTGGAGTAACTCGGAGGGTGAGGCAGCATCTCTGGAGGACACTTAGTGCCAGATTATAGATGTGCAGAGTCTATACTGTGCTCAGTTTCCTTGGCTATTTCCGTGCTGCCTCTTGTCAACGCAGAATCCATCATCCCTATGAGCAGGATATCCTTAAGAACACTTTAGAAAGCTGTTTCATGTCATGTCAAAACTGTTTTTGCTGCCTCCTTTATCCCAGAGCTGAAGCTACTGCTGCCTTTTTCCTGGTGCCTGTTTCAATTTGCTTCTGCCCTGGTTGCCGGAGCCTGGTCTGACGGATTCTCTGCTTGCTATTGTGCTGTGGTTCTGGATAATTAACTCTCATGGGCAGTGTTCCATCTGCAAAACCCAACTCTGAAGCTGTGTGAACTGTTCCACTGAAAGATAACCGCAGGAGAGGCGGGGGAGTGGTGAAATCTGACGCCCATGCTCTGATTTGCAGTGGTTTCACAAAGATCTGGGGGCTGGCGAGGGTGTTGTGGGGAGTCCAGAACCAGGGGCCACAGTTTAACAATAAAGGGTAAGCCATTTAGAACGGAGATGAGGAAACACTTTTCCAAACCAGGGCATGGGAGATGTCCTCATTCTTCAGGGAACCAGGAGTTCCCCTCTATAGATGAGGCTCTCACCAGGGTCTCTTCTATACCCCGTGACTCTGCTCTCATGCCCCATCCCCCCACTCGTAACAAGGGCCGAGTCCCCCTTGTCCTCGCCTTTTATCCTACCAGCCGGCACATACAACAAATAATCCTCTGTCATTTTCGCCACCTCCAACGTGTTCCCACCACTCGCCACATCTTCCCATCTCCTCCCCCGTCTACTTTCCGCAGAGACCGCTCGCTCCATAACTCCCTGATCAATTCGTCCCTTCCACCCGAACCACCCCCTCTCCGGGCACTTTCCCTTGCAACCGCAAGAAACGCTACACTTGTCACTTTACCTCCCCCCTTGACTCCATCCAAGGACCCAAACAGTCGTTCCAGGTGAGGCAGAGGTTCACCTGCACCTCCTCCAACCTCATCTATTGTATCCGCTGCTCTAGGTGTCAGCTGCTCTACATCGGTGAGACCAAGCGTAGGCTTGGCGATCGCTTCACCCAACACCTCCGCTCAGTCCGCAATAACCAACCTGATCTCCCAGTGGCTCAGCACTTCAACTCCCCCTCCCATTCTGAATCCAACCTTTCTGTCCTCCATGGCCAGAGTGAGGACCACTGTAAATTGGAGGAGCAGCACCTCATATTTCGCTTGGGCAGTTGCACCCCAGCGGTATGAACATTGACTTCTCTAATTTCGGGTAGTCCCTACTTTCTCCTCCCCTTCTCAGCTCTCCCTCAGCCCACTGGCTCCACCTCCTCCTTTCTTCTTCCCCCCCACCCTCACATCAGTCTGAAGAAGGGTCTCGACCCGAAACGTTGCCTATTTCCTTCGCTCCATAGATAGTGTCTCACCCACTGAGTTTCGCCAGCATTTTTGTCTACCTTTTCACACAGAGAGTTGTGAGTGTGAGTTCTTCCTCAGAGAGGCCGGTTCTCTGGATACCTTCAAGAGAGAGCTAGATAGGGCTCTTAAAGATAGTGGAGTCAGGGGATATGGGGAGAAGGCAGGAACAGGGTACTGATTGGGGATGATCAGCCATGATCACATTGAATGGTGGTGCTGGCTCAGAGGGCCGAATGGCCTACTCCTGCACCTATTGTCTATTGCCTATTGAATGAACAATAGATGATTAAAACTGAGGGAAAATTGAATGTTAAAAAAAAAGTGGAATATTATAAAAATTGATTGTAAAAGCTTTACAAAGTAAAGGAAGACAGTTGAAAAATAAAATGAGTGGCTTTGAGTGTGCACAGGAGAAATTGTAAAGCCACAACCTGAAATAATTGAAATATTAAATAAAGACCATCTTTGCAGAAGATTCAAGGGATGCTTGATTAAATATATTAATATTAATTACATTTAAGCCAAAAAAACCCAAGGAACATGAGGGCTGTTTAAGAAAGAGATGCTGGAAAAATTGAAGGTTGACAAAAATGCTGGAGAAACTCAGCGGGTGAGGCAGCATCTATGGAGCGAAGGAATTGGCGACGTTTCAGGTCGAGACCCTTCAGACTGATGTGGGGGGGGGGATCGGGAAGAAGAAAGGAAGATGCAGAGACAGTGAACTGTGGGAGAGCTGGGAAGGGGAGGGGAAGGAGGGAGAAAGCAAGGAATACCTGAAATTGGAGAAGTCAATGTTCATACCTGAGGAAGGGTCTCGACCCGAAACGTCGCCTATCTCCTTCGCTCCTTAGATGCTGCTGCACCCGCTGAGTTTCTCCAGCTTTTTGTGTACCCAATGTTCATACCGCTGGGTTTGTGGCTGTACCTGATCCACCAGGCATGCTGGGACCACCTGTGTTAACCCAGGGCTGTGCACTGTGTGTGCGGACGGGGCTGGGCTCGGGTTCAAGAGTCTGGTCCACTTGCTGCTGCCGCAAGCCTTGTCTTCTCACAGTTGAACTAAGCAGTGCTGCAAGCATTGTGGAGAGACAAAAGATTGCTGATTCTGGCATCTTGGGAAAAGACCAAAGTGCAGGCAGATACATGTATGACATTTAAAAGACACACGCAGGCACATGGACTTGGTGGAGGTCAGATATAGGCAAGTGGGGTCTAGCTCACTTAGGCCACTTGCTCGGCAGAGACAAGTTAGGCCGGAGCCTGTTGCCATGCTGTATCGTTCTATCACTAATCACAAAAATAAAGAGGTGCAAATTTCTTGTATTTCAGTTACTCAATTCCTTCAGTTTTGTTTATTGTTACATATACCAACGTACAGTGAAAAGCAAAATCACCAATGAGGTAGATAGTAGTTCAGGACCGCTCTCTGGTTGTGGTAAGGTGGCTCAGTTGCCTGATAACTGTTGGGAAGAAACTGTCCCTGAATCTGGAGGTGTGCGTTTTCACACTTCTGTACCTCTTGCCCGATGGGAGAGGGGAGAAGAGGGAGCGGCCGGGGTGAGACTGGTCCTTGATTATGTCATAAGAAGGAACTGCAGATGCTGGTTTAATCCGAAGATAGACACAAAAAGCTAGAGTAACTCAGTGGGGCCGGCAGCATCTCTGGAGAGAAGGAATATGTGACATTTCGGGTCGAGACCCTTCTTAAGACTAGTTAGGGAAAAGGGGAATGAGAGATATAGACGATGATGTAGTGAGATAAAAAACAGTGAATGAGCGAGAGGAATCACAGGGGGAGCAGTGAGAGAGGATGTTGTAGAACTCTCGTCAGAGAGAGGAGGAGAACATCTTCAAAGTAGACGCAGCTTGGTCTGGGCCGTGTCCACAATTGGCTGCAATTTCTTGCGGTTCTGCGTGGAACCGTGTCCAAACCAAGTTGTGAAGCATCCGGATCAAATGCTTTCTATGGAGCAGCTGTAGAAGTTGGTGAGAGTTGTAGGAGACGTGCCAAACTTCCTTTGCCGTCTACGGAAGTGGAGGCGTTGATGTGCGTTCTTGGTCGTTGCTGCACTGTGGCTGGTCCAGGAGAAGTTGTGGTGACGGTGACTCCTCGGAAGTTGAAGTTTTCAACCATCTCCACTTCAGCGCCGTCAATGCCAACTGGGGTATGTGAACCGCTTCACTTCCTGAAGACCATCACTATCTCCTCTGTCTTGCTGACATTGAGTGAAAGTTTGTTGTCTCGACACCAGGGCGTAATCTCTTTCTTGAGTTGTTTTAATATCGGCCTGAAAACGGCCTGAAAATGTATTGCACAAAATATACATAAATACTGAAACTGGGAGAGTCTGTGGAAATAAAACACTTTTGTTTTCAATATTATTGATGGGGTTTGGAAAATCTGCGTTTGCCAGAATATTTCTGTGTGATCAGCACTCATTCGTTACTTTCATAGCAACATATTTCAAACCCTGTAGAACTCCTCTCTGCACAGTTTGGAAACTGCCTAAAGACAGATATTTCATAGCAGTCAGAAAGGACCACAGACAAAAAAATATCTTGTTACAAAGCACGTCTATATTAAGAAGGGGCTTGAAGGAGAAATGTTATCTCTGTGTCTCCTTCCACAGATGCTGCCCGACTTGCTGAGTGTTAGCAGGGGTTTCTGTTTCTTGTTTCAGATTTTCTGTATCTGGGATTATTTTTGTTTTTGTTAATGTTGCGTTTCAGTTTAGTTCATTGTCCCGTGTGTCGAGGTACAGTGAAAAGTTTTTGTTGCGCGCTAACCAGTCAGCGGAAGGACAATACATGATTACAATCGATCCATTTACTGTGTATAGATGCACGATAAGGGAATAACGTTTAGTGCAAGGTAAAGCCAGTAAAGGATAGTCCGAGGGTCACCAATGAGGTAGATAGTAGTTCAGCACTGCTCTCTAGTTGTGGTAGGATAGAAACATAGAAAATAGGTGCAGGAGGAGGCCATTTGGCCCTTCGAGCCAGCATAGCCATTCATTGTGACCATGGCTGATCATCCAGATGATTCAGTTGACTGATAACAGCTGAGAAGAAACTGTCACTGAATCTGGAGGTGTGCGTTTTCACACTTCTGTACCTCTTGCCAGATGGGAGAGGGGAGAAGAGGGTGTGGCCGGGATGCGACTGGTCCTTGATGATGCTGCTGGCCTTGCTGAGGCAGCGTGAGGTGTAGATGGAGTCAATGGAAGGGAGGTTGGTTTATGTGATGGTCTGGGCTGCGTCCACAACTCTTTGCTATTTCTCGTGGTCTTGGATGGAGCTGTTCCCAAACCGTGCTGTGATGCATCACGACAAAATGCTTTCCATGTCGCATCTGTAGACATTGGTGAGAGCAGTATGGGTCATGCCAAACTTCCTAAGCCTTCTACAGAAGTAGGAACTCGCCTTTAACTGTTATTCAACACGTCAGGGGCAATGTTGTGAAGGAGCGCAGTTAACCTGCTTTAGCTGATGTTGGCAGGATGATTGTTGACCAAGGCACTGAGAGAATAAGTATGTCGTCTCCCAGCCCTGCTTCAATGTTGACCTCCAGCAAGGGTTTCATGAGCTGCCTCGCCTCCTTTCAGACTGAATGCATTGGCGAGTGATTGCTTTCTCCACTGCACTCTGGGCTGTGGATCTGCTAGTCAGATTTAAGTGGTGACATTAGCAGATGGAAAATAAGATGAATTGAGTTTCAGGCTGATTCCTTGCACACTTGCCCTTGAATCCCATTGTGGTCTGTTTGATGAATATGCGGTTTTACTGGGAATCAGGTGTTTGTCAGTCCCTCCTTGAGTGCTCCTTTATCAAAGGTGCTTATTTCATTTCTCACAATCTTTCCAGCAAATTTCTGTTTTGGGCTCACCTTTCATTTTCTTCAATAGAACATTTTTATAATTTGTTTCTCTTGCTGATGGGTTGAAGCACAAATCTCATGTTTTTTTTGGTGTGTAGACTGTTCTCATTGCCCGTCTAATGGAGCTGGGCCAACATTTCCACTGTGTGTTTATCACTGGCCTCTGCTGATTTGCAGCAAACTGGCAGTCATTTTGTGCCCTCGCCCAGAGACACGAGGAACTGCAGATGCTGGGTTACAAAAAAAGTCACAAAGTGCTGGAGTAACTCAGCGGGTCAGGCAGCATCTGTGGAGAACATGGATAGGTGACATTTCACAGAGTGCCGGAGTAACTCAGCGGGTCAGGCAGCATCTGTGGAGAACATGGATAGGTGACGTTTCACAGAGTGCTGGAGTAACTCAGCGGGTCAGGCAGCATCTGTGGAGAACATGGATAGGTGACGTTTCACAGAGTGCTGGAGTAACTCACCCTGGATTTAAAATGTACCCACCCTGGATTTTAAAATCATATTGTTAAATCTCTGGGGCATTTCCAGTAATCTATCGTCAAAAGCTATGATCAGCTATTTTTGTAGGATATCTGCTTGCAAATTGTTCTGTATTGCCTGGAGCAGTAACGGCAATGGAGTAAGGATTGAAACTGTATGTTACTGACTAACATTCAACATTGTAATGAACCCTAACTTGCATCAAATGGCTGCAGCTGAACCAGTTTCAACTTCAGTGTAGTTTATTGTCACGTGTACTGAGGTACAGTGTAAAGCTTTTGTTGCGTGCTAACCGGTCAGCTGTAAGACAACACATGATCACAATCGAGCCGTTCACAGTGTAGATACATGATAAAGGGATAACGTTTAGTGCAAGGTAAAGCCAGCAAAGTCTGATCAAGGATAGTCCGAGGGTCACCAAAGAGGTAGATAGTAGTTCAGGACCAAAGGAGCCCCGGCCGAATCCCGCACAAGTCCCGTGTCACTGTCCGCTGGACGATGTTCCCCATCTACTGCGCTCACGCACATCCGTGACATTGCAGGCCGGCAGCTCCACAGCGTGCATGCGCATTAGATTCATAGAAACATAGAAACATCAGGAGTAGGCCATTCAGCCCTTCGAGCCTGCACCGCCATGATCATGGCTGATCATCCAACTCAGTATCCCGTACCTGCCTTCTCGATCCCCTTAGCCACAAGGGCCACATGCAAATATATTTAAATATATCCTGCCGCATACATGGCAGTTATCGCCGGTGCTTCACAACTGCATGGAAATAAGATGGCGGCCCGCATGGTCGCAGCGGCTCACGGCTCTCCGTCTCGGTTCTTTTTTGTTGTTTTTGTACGTTTCACTGTTCGTGTACGTCTTCACTATCGGTTCCGCAAACATCCGCTACACCCGCCAGAGCCTCTTGGCCGTCGGTGACCAGCATCAGACATCTGTTTTGAGTGTCTTTCATCACACGCATAGCATCCCGGACGACATAGTGAGACCTTCGGGCTCCCCGTGGATTGTTGTCGGGTCCAGGAGGCGGTGCAGTCGGAGGAGGGAGAGGAAGCAGCAGCGAGGCCGCAGGTCCGGTGTTTTGCTACGGCTAAGGAAACAACCACAGAAGCCACCTCTATCGAGCCTGTATCTTTCCAATGCCAGATCCCTGGTTCATAAAACGGATGACCTGGAATTACAACTCGCTGGAAATCGATATGTTCGTGACTGCTGTGTTTTGATCATCACTGAAACCTGGCTTCACCAGGGGATACCTGATGCTAGCATGCAGCTAGCAGGACGCTTTCTGTTCCGTGGGGGCAGGACTATAGACTCAGGTAAGAGCAGGGGAGGGGGCCTCTGTATCTACGTGCATGAGGACTGATGCAACAACGGGACAATCATAGACACATACAGTCTGAAGAAGGGTCTCTCGCCTATCTCCTTCGCTCCTTAGATGCTGCTGCACCCGCTGAGTTTCTCCAGCTTTCTGTGTACCCACCATAGACAAACATTGTTCTCCTGGCCTCGAGTACATGTCTGTAAGATGCCGGCCTTTTTTTCTACCGAGAGAACTAACAGTAGTGATTGTCACATCTGTGTATATTCCACCCGACGCCAATGTAAACACGGCGCTCACGCTCCTGCTGAACACCATTAACGAACAGCAGCGGGCACACCCCGAAGGTGTTCACATAATTGCAGGGGGACTTTAATAAGGCCAACTTGAAGACTGTACTGCCGAAATGTTATCAACATGTCAAGTGTCCTACTAGAGGGGAGAACACGCTGGATCATGTCTATTCCAATATCAAGCACGCGTATAGAGCCATTCCCCTCCCCCAACTCGCCAGTCAGATCATCTCCCTCCTGCTCTCCCCAGCCTACACCCCCCTCAGATGAAGTGCCAGGCCCACCTAAAGACCGTTACAACCTGGCCGGAAAATGCACTCTCCAAACTACAGGACTGCTTCACGCAGACCAACTGGGACGTATTCGAACACCAGGATCTGGAAACATTCACAGAAACGGTACTGGACTATATCAAGTTCTGCATCGGAAACATGACTGTGGACAAAAACATTTGGGTTTTCCCAAACCAGAAACCCTGGATGTCCAGCCAGGTCCGCACACTTCTCAGAGCCCGCGATGATGTCTTCAGGTCAGGTGACAGAGCTCTGTACAGGGCTGCTCGAGCCGATCTGGGAAGGGGAATTAAAAAAGCCAAGGTGGATCATAAGAAACATAGAAACATAGACACTAGGTGCAGGAGCAGGCCATTCGGCCCTTCGAGCCAGCACCGCCATTCAATATGATCATGGCTGATCATCCAACTCAGTATCCTGTACCTGCCTTCTCTCCATACCCCCTGATCCCTTCAGCCACAAGGGCCACATCCAACTCCCTCTTAAATATGGCCAACGAACTGGCCTCAACTACCTTCTGTGGCAGAGAATTCCACAGATTCACCACTCTCTGTGTGAAAAATGATTTTCTCATCTCGGTCCTAAAAGACTTCCCCCTTATCCTTAAACTGTGACCCCTTGTCCTGGACTTCCCCAACATCGGGAACAATCTTCCTGCATCTAGCCTGTCCAACCCCTTAAGAATTTTGTAAGTCTCTATGAGATCACCCCTCAATCTTCTAAATTCCAGCGAGTACAAGCCAAGTCTATCCAGTCTTTCTTCATATGGAAGTCGTGCCATCCCAGGAATCAGTCTGGTGAACCTTCGCTGTACTCCCTCTATGGCAAGAATGTCTTTCCTCAGATTAGGAGACCAAAACTGTACGCAATACTCCAGGTGTGGCCTCACCAAGACCCTGTACAACTGCAGTAGAACCTCCCTGCTCTTGTACTCAAATCCTTTTGCTATGAATGCCAACATACCATTCGCTTTTTTCACTGCCTGCTGCACCTGCATGCCTACTTTCAATGACTGGTGTACCATGACACCCAGGTCTCGCTGCATCTCCCCTTTTCCTAATCGGTCACCATTCAAATAATAGTCTACGTTCCTGTTTTTTGCCACCAAAGTGAATAACCTCACATTTATCCACATTATACTGCATCTGCCATGCATTTGCCCACTCACCCAGTGTATCCAAGTCATCCTGCAGCCTCCTAGCATCCTCCTCACAGCTAACACTGCCCCCCAGCTTTGTGTCATCCGCAAACTTCGAGATGTTGCATTTAATTCCCTCGTCCAAATCATTAATGTATATTGTAAATAGCTGGGGTCCCAGCACTGAGCCTTGCGGCACCCCACTAGTCACTGTCTGCCATCCTGAAAAGGACCCGTTCACTCCTACTCTTTGCTTCCTGTCTGCCAGCCAGTTCTCTGTCCACATCAATACTGAACCACCAGTACCGTGTGCTTTACGTTTGTATACCAATCTCTTGTGTGGGACCTTGTCGAAAGCTTTCTGAATAGTCCAGATACAACACATCCACTGCTTCTCCCTTATCCACTCCACTAGTTACATCCTCAAAAAATTCAATAAGATTCGTTAGACATGATTTACCCTTCGTAAATCCATGCTGACTTTGTCCAATGATTTCACCACTTTCCAAATGCGCTGCTATCCCATCTTTAATAATTGACTCTAGGAGTTTCCCCACTACTGATGTTAGACTAACTGGTCTGTAATTCCCCGTTTTCTCTCTCCCTCCCTTTTTTAAAAAGTGGGGTTACATTAGCTACCCTCCAATCCTCAGGAACTACTCCAGAATCTAAAGAGTTTTGAAAAATTATCACTAAGGCATCTGCTATTTCTGGGGCTACTTCCTTAAGTACCCTGGGATGCAGCCTATCTGGCCCTGGGGATTTATCGGCCTTTAATCCATTCAATTTACCCAACACCACTTTCCGGCTAACCTGGATTTCACTCATTTCCTCCATCTCATTTGACCCGCGATCCCCTGCTATTTCCGGCAAATTATTTATGTCTTCCTTAGTGAAGACAGAACCAAAGTAGTTATTCAATTGGTCTGCCATGTCCTTGTTCCCCATGATCAATTCACCCGTTTCTGACTGCAAGGGACCTACATTTGTTTTAACTAATCTTTTGCGCTTCACATATCGATTAAAACTTTTGCAGTCAATTTTTATGTTTTCTGCCAGTTTTCTTTCATACTCCATTTTCCCTTTCCTAATTAAGCCCTTTGTCCTCCTCTGTTGGTCTCTGAATTTCTCCCAGTCCTCTGGTAGGCTGCTTTTTCTGGCTAATTTGTACGCTTCATCTTTTTCTTTGATACTATCCCTGATTTCCCTCGTTATCGACGGATGCGCCACTTTCCCTGATTTATTCTTTTGCCATACTGGGATAAACAATTGTTGTAGTTCATCCATGCAGTCTTTAAATGCCTTCCATTGCATATCCACCGTCAACCCTTCAAGAATCAATTGCCAGTCCATCTTGGCCAATTCACGTCTCATACCCTCAAAGTTACCTTTCTTTAAGTTCAGGACCCGTGTTTCTGAATTAACAATGTCACTCTCCATCCTAATGAAGAACTCAACCATATTATGGTCACTCTTGCCCAAGGGGCCACGTACAACAAGGCTGCTAACTAACCCTTCCTCATTACTCAATATCCAGTCTAGAATAGCCTGCTCTCTCGTTGGTTCCTCCACATGTTGGTTTAGAAAACTATCCCGCATACATTCCAAGAAATCCTCTTCCTCAGCACCCCTGCCAATTTGATTCACCCAATCTATATGTTGATTGAAGTCACCCATTATAACGGTTTTACCTTCGTTGCACGCATTTCTAATTTCCTGTTTGTTGCCATCCCCAACTCCACTACTACTGTTAGATGGCCTGTACACAACACCCACTAGAATTTTCTGCCCCTTAGTGTTTCGCAGCTCCACCCATATCGATTCCACATCCTCCAAGCTAATGTATTTCCTTTCTATTGCGTTAATCTCCTCTCTAACCATCAACGCTACTGCACCTCCTTTTCCTCTCTGTCTATCCCTCCTGAATATTGAATATCCCTGGATGTTCAGCTCCCAGCCTTGGTCACCCTGGAGCCATGTCTCCGTGATCCCAACTATATCATAATTATTAATAGCTATCTGCACATTCAACTCATCCATCTTATTCCGAATGCTCCTCGCATTGAAACACAAAGCCTTCAGGCTTGTTTTTACAACACTCTTGGTCCTTTTACAATTATGTTGAAAAGTGGCCCTTTTAGATTTTTGCCCTGGATTTGTTTTCCTGCCACTTTTCACCTCGCTACCTATTGCTCCTATCCTCATTTTACACCCCTCTGTCTCTCTGCTCACACATTTAAGAAACCCTCCACTTCTTATTCTCCGTTTGTTATTTTTTTCTTCTTTTCTCCCTACGTGTTACGTCTGACTGCTGCTCTTCTCTGCCTCCTGCCTCACAAACGGACTACTTGCCTTCTCTATTTGAGTCCCTCCCCCCAACCGATCTAGTTTAGGGGGAGGGACTCAAATAGAGAAGGCAAGAGGAGCATAGAGTCCCACCTGTCCAGCAATAACAGGGAGGTATGGCGGGGCATACAAGGAATCACAAACTACAGAGGCTGTGCCACAACGATGGAAGACCTGAGTGCGCTGCTGGCAGAGAAGCTAAATTGCTTATTTTCCCGCTTTGAAACATCACAACAGCAGCACTCATCTGCCACAGCCCTGCTCCCACCCTTGCCTGGCTCCTGCACGACTCCACTCACTGTAAGGGAGCACGATGTCAGACGGGTGCTCCTGGCAGTGAACCCCAAGAAGGCTGCCGGCCCAGATGGAGTACCTGGTAAGGTGCTCAAAGCGTGTGCCCACCAGCTCACCGTCATCTTCACCAGAATCTTCAATCTCTCCCTGGACCAGGCAGTTATCCCATCCTGCCTAAAATCAGCCATAATCGTCCCAGTGCTGAAGAAGTCCCCCATCACCAGCCCAAATGATTATCGTCCTGTGGCCCTCGCTCCGGTAATCACAAAGTGCTTCGAGAGATTGGTCCCTCCCAGCACATCACAGACTGTCTCCCTCCAGACTTCGACCCCCACCAGTTCGCCTATCGCCCAAACAGGTCCACAGAAGACGCCATCACCGTAGCTCTCCACTCTGTGCTGAGCCACCTGGAGCTGGGGCAGAGCTACGGCCGGATGCTCTTTGTGGATTACAGCTCAGCTTTCAATACTATCATCCCGGACATTCTCATCGACAAACTGGTCACTCTCGGCCTCCCCACTCTCACATGTGCCTGGATAAAGGACTTCCTCACCAACCGGCCCCAGACGGTGAGACTCAGCCCCCACCTCTCCTCCACTCGCATGTTGAGTACCAGCTCCCCACAGGGCTGTGTGCTAAGCCCCCTCCTATACTGTCTCTACACCCACGACTGTAGTCTGGTCCACAACAACAACCGCATCGTCAAGTTTGCTGACGACACTACAGTAGTCGGACTCATCTCAAGGGGAGACGAGGCAGCCTACAGAGAGGAAGTCCTGAAGTTGACAGCCTGGTGCTCAGAAAACAACCTGGTTCTGAACACCAAGAAAACCAAAGAGCTCATTGTCGACTTCAGGAGGCACAGCACCGACTTAGCTTCCTTGTACATCAACGTGAGTGTGTGGAGAGGGTCTACACCTTCCGGTTTCTCGGCATCCTCATCTCCGCTGACATCTCCTGGACAGATAACATCACAGCGGTCATCAAGAAGGCTCAGCAGCAGCTGCACTTCCTGAGGGTCCTCAGGAAGCACAACCTGGACTCCAACCTGCTGCTGACCTTCTACCGCTCGTCCATGGAGAGAGCCTGTTGACATACTGCATTACAGCATGGTACGGCAGCTGCACCATGGCAAACAGGGAGAGGCTTCAGAGGGTAGTTAGGGCAGCACAGAAGATCATCGGCTGCCCTCTCCCCTCTCTGATGGACATTTACACCTCCCGCTGCCTCAGATTATCAAGGACAGCTCCCATCCTGCATTTGGCCTGTTCAACCTGCTGCCCTCGGGGAGGCGCTATAGGTGCATCAGCACAAGGACAGTTTCAAGAACAGTTTCTTTCCAAAATCCATTATCTCCCTGAACTCACACATGCACTGACTTCACAGCCTAACCCCCGGACCTTCATCTATCCACCTACTGTAATTTGTACTGTAACTGTAATTCTATTTATCCATTGTCTTTTATAGATATGTACATAGCGTCGCAGAAACTGTGCACCTTATTCCCCCTCCCCCTTTTTGTTTTTACACTGAGTAGGAGCAGCTTTTAATCTCATTGTACATGTGTATAGTGACAATAAAAAGGCATTAAATAAAAATTTAATTAAATAAAAACTGACAAAGCTCGCGTGCGTTTTGAAGATTTATTTTTTAATGCAGCAGATGATTCATAGAAACATAGAAAAATAGGTGCAGGAGGAGGCCATTCGGCCCTTAGAGCCAGCACCGCCATTCAATATGGTCATGACTGATCATCTAAAATCAGTACCCCGTTCCTGCTTTTTCTACATGTCCGTTGATTCCTTTAGCGCTAAGAACTAACAGCCAGTCACGGTGGTGCAGCGGTAGAGTTGCTGCCTTACAGTGGAGGCCCAGGTTTGATCCTGACTACGGGTGCTGTCTGTACGGAGTTTGCACGTTCTCCCCGTGCATGGGTTTTCTCCGAGATCTTCGGTTTCCTCCTATATTCCAAAGACGTACAGGTTTGCAGGTTAGTTGGCTTAATTGGCTTGGTAAATGTAAAAATTGTCCCTAGTGGGTGTAGGATAGTGTTAATGTGCAGGGATCGCTGGTCGGTACGGACCCGCTGGGCCAAAGGGCCTGTTTCTGTGCTGTATCTCTAAACTAAACTAACTCCCGGTGAATTGGCCTTCACTGCCTTCTGTGGCCCCTGGGTGAAGACGTTTTTCCTCATCTCAGTCCTAAATGGCTGACCCCTTATTCCTAAACCGTGACCCCTGGTTCTGGACTCCCAAAACGAGTGAAGTTTTCACACAATGCACTAGTTTTCTCAGCCAGTGGTGAAGAATGAGGTGGCTACGGGGGGCACAACCAGCCACACGCAGGTTCAATTCATGCTGCTGTCACGTTCCCCTGTGAGTGGAAGAGCTCCCCTTTCAGCAGTAGCATTGGCTAATTATTTAAACATTTCCCTAAGGTTTCTGTCTAATTCTCATTATATATTTTGTTTCTAGCAAGGAGAAACATGGAGGGAGTGTTGGTCTATTAAAGCTGTGTTGAGAGTTGGCATTTGTGATGCAAGCATGCCATGAAAGTGCTGCGCTTGCAGCCAAGCCTCTCCATGACAGTCACCATGCTGACATCCAGCTGCCCAGTTATGTGTCCTGTCCACACAAGACAAAGGCAATCCAATCTGTCTAAATACCACTCTGTCTCCACTCTTCTCAGCAAGGTGGAGAATGGCATTGTCATCAGAGATGGCGACCTCCATCAATAGCCTCCTCGCTGCTGATGCCCACTTCACTGGTCCCCTGACTCTCTTTATTGTCATCTTCACGTTAATTATCGTCACATCTATCGAGGAGCAGTGAAAAGCTTTGTTTTGCATGCCATCCAAACGGATCAGATATACCAGACATAGATGCAATCAGTTCAAACTCAAGTATAGTAGGCAGGGCAAAAGTGCAGAAAGGCGCAAGGCTCGGTGCTGGGACCGCAGCTATGTACAATATTCATCAATGATTTGGATGAAGGGATTCAAAGTAACATTAGCAAATTTGCAGATGACACAAAGCTGGGTGGCAGTGTGAACTGTGAGGAGGATGCTATGAGGATACAGGGTGACTTGGACAGGTCGGGTGAGTGGGCAGATGCATGGCCGATGCAATTTAATGTGGATAAATGTGAGGTTATCCACTTTGGTGGCAAAAACAGGAAGGCAGATTACTATCTAAATGGTGTCAAGTTGGGAAAAGGGGAAGTACAACGGGATCTGGGGCTCCTTGTACATCAGTCCATGAAAGTAAGCATGGTGCAGCAGGCAGTGAAGAAAGCGAGTGACATGTTGGCCTTTATAACAAGAGTAGTTGAGTATAGGATTAAAGAGGTCCTTCTGCAGTTGTACAGGGCCCCAGTGAGACCACACCTGGAGTACTGTGTGCAGTTCTGGTCAATGGGTCCCTGGTCAATGGGTCCCTGGTCAATGGGTCCCTGGTCAATGGGTATTAAAGCAAAAGCATCCCATCAGACATTGCACAAAAGTATCTCCGTAGCCCCAGGAGAACACTACAGCCCTTCCTCATGCCAGTGTTGTCGACGCAGCTGATTTCATCAATGTACTTCCTTCCTTCATGAGGTCAGATGAATGACGATTACACATCCCATTCCATCCACAACTCTTCAGCACGTGTTGAAGCATCAGTGGAGAGAAACTACGTGACCTGCTTCCAGCAGCCTGTTTGTTGCTAAGATTCCAGCATCTCTTGTGTCCACAATGAAAGGCAATGTTGGTCCACATTTCTTAAGCTGTATTCTTATCCTCTGTGAAAAGCAACCACTTCATTTGGAATAAAGGAGGAAATACTGCAAGGCCAAAGCCATGGTAGCTGAATAAACAGAACATTTAGAGCAAATAATATCGCAAACCTGAGCCCAGACGCATGGAAGTTGCAAATATAGAAACATACGTGCAGGAGGAGGCCCTTCAGCCCTTCGAGCCAGCACCGCCCTTCATTGTGATCACGGCTGATAATCCACAATCAGTACCCCGTTCCTGCCTTCTCCCCTATCCCTTGATTCCGTTAGCCTGAAGAGCTAAATCTAACTCTCCCTTGAAAACATCCAGTGAATTGGCCTCCACTGCACAGAATTCCACAGATTCACAACTCTCTGGGTGAAAACGTTTTTCCTCATCTCAGTTCTAAATGGCCAACCCCTTATTCTTAAACTGTGACCCCTGGTTCTGGACTCCCCCAGTATCGGGAACATTTTTCCTGCATCTAGCCTGTCCAATCCCTTAATGTCGACCCATTCTCTAATCATATGTCAGTCCTGCCATCCTGAGAATTAACCTGCTGAACCTACGCTGCACTCCCTCAATAGCAAGAATGTCCTTCCTCAGACTGGGAGACCAAAATTGCTCGCAGTACTATAGGTGTGGTCTCACCAGGGCCCTGTGAAGGACCTCTTTGCTCCTATACTCAAATCCTCTAGCTATGAAGGCCAACATACCATTAGCTTTCTTCACTGCCTGCTGTACCTGCATGCTTACTTTCAGTGACTGATGTATAAACACACCCAGGTCTCGTTGTACTTCCCCTTTTCCTAACCTGACACCATTCAGATAATAATCAGCCTTTCTGTTCTTGCCACCAAAGTGGATAACCTCACATTTATCCACATTATACTGCATCGGCCATGCATCTGCCCACTCACCCAACCTGTCCAAGTCACCCTGCATCCTCATAGCATCCTCCTCGCAGCTCACACTGCCACCCAGCTTTGTGTCATCCACAAACTTGGAGAAGTTGGAATGCCCGCCGGGGCTGAGAACCATTGAGAGGAGGCATAACTGCCTTAGCAATGACAAGTCTTGTCTGCCAGCATGGAGACAGGAATTAAGGACAGCCTTACTGGGAGAGGGTATTCGTCACAAGACGGTGGAGGGAATGGCTTTCAAACGACTGCTTGGTATATTTATTAGTCATAGATTCGTCGAGCTGAACAGTGAGGAACCAAGCCCTTTGGCCCCACTATATCGGCCTGATCCAAGTTGACTCATAGCCCTCTAAACCTGTCCTGATCTTATATCTGTCCAAATGTCTTTTAAAAGTTGTCATTGTACCTGCTTCTATAGCTTCCTCTGGCAGTTCATTCCAGATACTGAGTGGGAAAAGTTGCCCCTAAGATCCCTCTTAAATCTCTGCCTTCCTGCCTTAAGCCTGTACTCTCCAATTATAGAATCCTCAATCCAGGAGAAAAGACTGTGAGCATTCACTTTATCCAAGTCCCTCATGCCATCGGTGAGAAGGTACAGGAGCCTGAAATCTGTAACATCCACGTTCAGGAACAGATTCTTCCCCACAGCCGTCAGGCTATGAAACACAACACCAAATAAGCTCTGAACAATAAGAGTCTATTATTATTATTGCGCTATATCTGTTTATTTATTGTGTATATATTGAGGAAGGACATTCTTGCTATTGAGGGAGTGCAGCGTAGGTTTACAAGGTTAATTCCCGGGATGGCGGGACTGTCATATGCTGAGAGAATGGAGCGGCTGGGCTTGTACACTCTGGAGTTTAGAAGGATGAGAGGGGATCTTATTGAAACATATAAGATTATTAAGGGTTTGGACACGCTAGAGGCAGGAAACATGTTCCCGATGTTGGGGGAGTCCAGAACCAGGGGCCACAGTTTAAGAATAAGGGTTAAGCTATTTAGAACGGAGACGAGGAAACACTTTTTCTCACAGAGTTGTGAGTCTGTGGAATTCTCTGCCTTAGAGGGCGGTGGAGGCCGGTTCTCTGGATACTTTCAAGAGAGAGCTAGATAGGGCTCTTAAAGATAGCGGAGTCAGGGATATGGGGAGAAGGCAGGAACGGGGTACTGATTGGGGATGATCAGCCATGATCACATTGAATGGCGTTGCTGGCTTGAAGGGCCGAATGGCCTACTCCTGCACCTATTGTCTATTGTCTATTGTCTATAGACACACTGAACTTTTATCTTCTGTTCTGTATTATGTTTACATATTCTGTTGTGCTGCAGCAAGCAAGAATTTTATTTTCATATCAATAAAACTCTCTTGACTCTTGACTTGATCTTATACACCTCAATAAGTTCATGTGGGATAGAAGAATTAGGCCATTCGGCCCATCAAGTCTACTCCGCCATTCAATCATGGCTGATCTATCTCTCCCTCCTAACCCCGTTCTCCTGCCTTCTTCCCATAACCCCTGACACCCGTACTGGTCAATGACCCCCGTACTAATCAACAAGGTCACCCCTCAGCCCCCTAGTCCCAGCCTGTCCAATCTCTCCCTGTACCTCAAGCCCGCCCGCAAGCCCAGGTAACATCCTGGTGAATGTGATTGTTTCTGTGGGCAGGTGTGTGTTGGATGGGGGGATCATCTCAAGGTTAATGATGCCAGTTAAAACAGCCTTTCTTCTGAAGGGAACAAGCTGGCAGAAGGGCACTGGGGGAAAGGTGATGCTTGGCATTGATGGGTAAAAAGACAATAGACAATCGGTGCAGGAGGAGGCCATTCGGCCCTTCGAGCCAGCACCGCCATTCAATGTGATGATGGCTGATCATCCCCAATCAGTGCCCCGTTCCTGCCTTCCCCCCATATCCCCTGACTCCGCTATTTTTAAGAGCCCTATCTAGCTCTCTCTTGAAAGTATCCAGAGAACCAGCCTCCACCGCCCTCTGAGGCAGGGAATTCCACAGACTCACAACTGTGAGAAAAAGTGTTTGCTGGTGGCAGCTGTAGTGAAATGGCAGCCATGCCCGAGCCCCTGTGACGGCAGCTGGAACAGGCAGCCTGAACATCACCACACCACCTGCTTCCAGAAACACAGGTGGTCCCTGGCACTGGGCACCTGTCCACCTGGCTGGCACTGAACGCTCGTCCTGCTCCCACTCCAGCGCCTCTCACACTCACTCTCTGCACTGCTGGTCCATATGAGAGCAATGCAGTATCTGCTTGGCTGCTCTGCAGCAATGCCGCAAAGAACCAGGCTCAGCAGATGCGGCTTTAGCCGGGTCCTACCACGCTGCGCGCTGCTCTGCGGCGTTTGCCCCACTTCACACACAGAATGCGCGTCAGTGAGTGAGAGAGGTGACATGATCACACCTAGTCGATGGACGACCAGACAGCACGAACTGCCACTGCTGCCCTGGTAGAGCAGCTGCCTCACAGCTCCAGAGACATGGGTGTGATGCGGACCTCCAGAGCTGTCGGCGTGGAGTTTGCATGTTCTCCCGCCTGGATTTCCCCCAGGTTCTGGTGGTGCTGGCTCGAAGGGCCGAATGGCCGGATGGCCTACTCCTGCACCTATTGTTCTCTGGTTCCCTTCCAAGCCTCAATGACGTGCATTGGGAGGTTGATTGACTGTACATTGCCCCCAGCAAGTTGGTGAGGGGCCGCGGGTAGAGTTTAAATTTATGTGTGTGTCTGATGGTCATCACAATCTGTATGATCACAGCTCAAAATAGAAAGTAGCAGCATCGACAGATCCATATTCTTCCGCAGATGCTGCCTGACCTGCTGAGCATTTCCAGCATTTTCTGTTTTATTCCAAGTTGGGAGGTTTGATGGTTCCATCAAGGTTGCGGTGTAGAGAATCTGTAGACATGAGAGATGCCATTAAGCAACAAAACCCTTCTCCTTCAGTGTTCCAGACCATCTAAACAAGCAAGAAAGGACAGTGTGCTGGAGTAACTCAGCGGGTCAGGCAGCATCTGTGGAGAACATGGATAGGTGACGTTTCACAGAGTGCTGGAGTAACTCAGCGGGTCAGGCAGCCTCTGCACTTCCTTGTGTCTACACATCCTTCTTCTCCTAACCCACTGAGGTACTCCAACACTTTGTCTTTTTCTGTAAACCGACATCTGCAGTTCCTTGTGTCAACCTCTAAACACATAAGGAAGATTAAAAGTAAGAAGAAGAAAAACATTTGGCTGCCAGGCGGCTGGTTGGACAATGCAGGGCTCTCGGTAGCTCCTTGCCTTTCAGCTGGGATCATTATCCCAGAGTCCAGGTGTCAGGGGTTATGGGGAGAAGGCAGGAGAATGGGATTGAGAGGGAAAGATCTCTCAGCCATGATTAAATGGCGAAGTACACTTGATGGGCCAAATGGCCTAATGCTGCTTCTAGACATGATTTGGGTTGGATCTAAATCCTCTTGACTGTGGTGCAAATGATGTCAATGGAAATAGGCTGCCAACATAATCAAGGACCAGTCGCACCCCGGCCGCTCCCTCTTCTCCCCTCTCCTATCAGGCAAGAGGTACAGAAGTGTGAAAACGCACACCTCCAGATTCAGGGACAGTTTCTTCCCAGCTGTTATCAGGCAACTGAACCATCCCACCACAACCAGAGAGCAGTGCTGAACTACTATCTACCTCATTGGTGACCCTCTGACTATCCTTGACCTGACTTTACCTTGCACCAAACGTTATTCTATCTGTATCTGTACACTGTAAACGGACCGATTATGATCATGTATTGTCTCTCCGCTGACTGGTTAGCACGCAACAAAAGCTTTTCACTGTACCTCGGTAGACGTGACAACAAACTAAAGTGTGACTGTTTGTACGTGCTGGTGCCCGAGTGCGGTGCAGGTTTGAAGCTTGCGTGTGAGTGGACGCTAGTGGCCCGCTGTTGGTGGATGCACAGACCGCCACGCACCACCACTAAAATGGAAACACTTGGGATTATGCCTGAGCCCTTCATCACCAATTGACAGGCTTGAACTGGGCCAGTCTTTGTGGACGGGCGTGCTGCACCATAAAGGCTTGTGTGTGGAAAGACGGTGGTGAAGAAACACTTTGGGCTGATTTGTATCGTTGCCATCAATCAAAACTGTGAGCTATGGAAACGGTGACAGTAAAAAGGTTTAGTTATCATTTTCTAATGGCCTTGCTCTCTATTCACTTACATTCATTGCTCTGACAAAATTATTCTAACATCGCTGACAACAATATTAGCAATATGTTCTCCACCCAAGCTGATTGGATCTAAGCTGAGGAAAATAATTTTCAGGAATGGAAATACTGTTAAGCAGATCGCCGGTGAAGATTAATTTCAGCACCATGGACACTTCCTAGACAATGCCTTCTCTGTCCAGGAATGCCACACTGTTGACTCTTGGACAGGTTTATTCAGGCTGCTTCAATAGTCTTCCTGTTCCAAAGCTCGGTTCCTGTGAGTGATGTTTTTTCACTGTTGACCTCAGTACAGTGCCGGTTCTGGCTGCCATCCAGTAGCCAGAGGGAGAGGAACTGCTCCGTGCATTTTCAGGGTCCCTGATTTTAACAAGTCGTCTGGGATTTGAATCTTTTACCAAAGGGAATAATCTGTTTAGACCAGTGTTGCAATCGCAAGGAATTTGCCGTCACTTTATCAGCCCATGGCGCCTTCTAATATTGTTTTATTAAATGCCATGGTAACGCCCAGTGAAACAGTGCATGCAGGACAGTCATTGCACTTCAGGGCATGAGAAGCAAACTCCCTGCCAAATACTGACCGTCAAACAATTCAATTCTTCCTGAAAGCATGTTGCTAAGTAATTACTGCACCACCATTCGAAATATTGAGGTGCAAAGAGTCACAGAGTTTACAGCAAGGAAACAGGCCCTTCAGCCCACCTTGTCCATGAAGTTGGCATGTTGGACTAGTCCCATTTGCCTGCATTTGCCCCATAGCTGCTAACCCTTCCTATCCATACATATATTTTAAAAGGACCAGGCCTCCCGTAGGGGCTATGGGTGAGTGGTGGAATATTGCATTGGGGGCTATGGGTGAGTGGTGGAATATTGCATTGGGGGAACGGGTGAGTGGTGGAATATTGCATTGGGGGCTATGGGTGAGTGGTGGAATATTGCATTGGGGGAATGGGTGAGTGGTGGAATACTGCATTGGGGGAACGGGTGAGTGGTGGAATATTGCATTGGGGGCTATGGGTGAGTGGTGGAATATTGTGTTGGGGGAACGGGTGAGTGGTGGAATATTGTGTTGGGGGAACGGGTGAGTGGTGGAATATTGTGTTGGGGGCTATGGGTGAGTGGTGGAATATTGCGTTGGGGGCTATGGGTGAGTGGTGGAATATTGCGTTGGGGGGCTATGGGTGAGTGGTGGAATATTGCGTTGGGGGCTATGGGTGAGTGGTGGAATATTGCGTTGGGGGCTATGGGTGAGTGGTGGAATATTGCGTTGGGGGCTGTGGGTGAGTGGTGGAATACTGCGTTGGGGGAACAGGTTGCGTTGCGGGACTAGGCCTCCTGTATGATAGGGGCCCAACAGCTCCCACTTGGGCCAGTATCTTTTAAAAGTCTCATTGTATCCGCTTCTACAGCTTCCTCTGGCAGCTAATCCCAGATATGGACTACCCTCGAATGAAAAAGTTGCCTCCAAGATTCCTCCTAAATCTCTGTCCTCTCAGCTAAAGCCCTCGCCCTTTGGGTTTGCAATCCTCGACTCTGGAAAGAACACTTTCTCCATGGCCCTCTTCTCCAGAATGGGGGAGGATTGGGGTAGGGGTTGGTGGGCTTGTGTCTTGAGACAATGTTGTAAAGACAGGATTACTCACTTGCCCACTCCATGTAAGATATAAAATGACATCAAATTTTTTTTTTTTTGATGCAAAATGTCTCAAAAATTGAAAAACGTGTCCCGACTCTCCGATGGTTCTGACCCCAACTTTAAACAGCAAGGAGTAGAAACTGGATATACATGTATGTAGAAGCTGTAAGTTGAGAGTACCTTGCCAAAATACCCAGGGGATTGTCGTGGATCTGAGCAGGAAACTCTGCCACTGACCAAACCCTTTGGACATCAACAAACTAACTGCAGGAGGATCTCAGCGGGTCGCTTTGATTTTGCCTAAGATTCAGCGTCTACTGTCCGTAGTGGATATCAACGTGTGAGTGACGTGGGTGATCTGAACGCAGGGCCACTGGCTCCGCTGATCCAATGGATCACTGCACTCAAGTTGCAGAATTGCCTCTGTATATTCTGGAGTGGGGCTGGGTGGCCTGACATACAGCCTGTTGTTTACTTGGAAGCTCCACAGAAAATAAAGAGCCCGAGGAATGTGATGTTTGCAAAGACGAATGAAATCATAGAAATGCCGACACACAGAGAGCCTTTCAGCCCACTGTGTCCGTGCCAGCACCCTGTAGAGCAACACAGTCACTCTTGCCCTGTGGCCATGTGTATTACTAAAGCTCCAGGCTGCCCACTTGCACCACTGGCAGTTCCACACACTGCGCATTATTCATTTGCCTCACCTTCTCTCTGCCCTCTACAGTAATTCTATGCTCTCTGACCGATGAACTATTCGCTAAAGGGAGCAGCTTTGTCCTCTTTACCCTGTCCAGTCCTGGGACCTCCCCTCCAAACCTTGACCCCAACTTCACCCATCTAACTGAGATCCCTCGATCCCAATGACCAACTTCTCCACCCCCTCTCCACCTCCTTCCTGGGATATAGTGACCTGGACTGGATATAATATCTAATGTTTAAGAAGGAACTGCAGATGCTGGAAAAATCGAAGGTAGACAATAATGCTGGAGAAACTCAGCGGGTGAGGCAGCATTTATGGGGCGAAGGAATAGGTGACGTTTTGGGTCGAGACCCTTCTTCAGACTGATGTGGGGGTGGGGGGGGGCGGGAAGAAGAAAGGAAGAGGCGGAGACAGTGGGCTGTGGGAGAGCTGGGAAGGGGAGGGGAAGGAGGGAGAAAGCAAGGAATACCTGAAATTGGACAAGTCAATGTTCATAACGCTGGGATGTAAACTACCCAAGTCAAATATGAGGTGCTGTTCAGAATAATATAATCTCTAGATCTGGCTCCCCAGAGATTTATAATTCACGTTATGGGCCTGTCCCATTTGGGTGATTTTTTGGGTGACTGCTGCAAAATGTTCAACATGTTGAAAAATATTCGGCGACTGTGGCAACAATTATTGCTGTCGTAGGTTGTCATATGTTGTCGTGAGTTGTCGTGGGTTGTCATGGGTTGTCGTGGGTTGTCGTGGGTTGTCGTGGGTTGTCGTGGGTTGTCGTGGGTTGTCGTGGGTTGACGTGGGTTGTCATGGGTTGTCGTGGGTTGTCGTGGGTTGACGTGGGTTGTCATATGTTGTCGTGAGTTGACGTGGGTTGTCATGGGTTGTCGTAGGTTGTCGTGGGTTGACGTAGGTTGTCGTAGGTTGTCGTGGGTTGTCGTAGGTTGTCGTGGGTTGTCATAGGTTGTCGTAGGTTGTCGTGGGTTGACGTAGGTTGTCGTAGGTTGTCGCCAGGTGTCGTAGGTGAACTCCATTAAAACTCGTCCCTGGCAGTTGCCGATAAAGTTGCCTAAGTGGGACAGGCCCATAGCTCTCTGCTTTCATGCTGTCTGCCTGTAAATTGGTCCCAATGTGTTTAATTACCTGATCAACACACATGCCCCATTATATCTAAGATATGCACACACATACAGTCAGGTCATTCTGTTCCTGCAGCACTTCAGGACCCGCCATCTTCCTGCACTGCCTGACCACATTCTTGTCACCAAATGATTATCATTCCACACTTGTCTACTGAACTTCATCTGCCCCTCACCTGCCCATGCCTCCGGCCATTCACGTTCTCATTCGGTCTGACTCCTTGGTCCTCCTCGTTGACCTTTGACGTCAGATGAAGATGTGAGCAATGGGCCTTGTGTGACTGACCTTGCCTGCGCTCTCCCCTCTCCAGGCTGACACACTGACTACCTCTGGCTTTCTTCCCTCGTGGTCTTTTCTTGTTTGATGCCACTAATCCTTTACCCCACGGCCCACCATTTGCTTTTTATGTGACGTTTTATCAAATGTTTTGTACAAATATTCGTATAAAACGTTGGTTAAAATATCACTTGAAAGGATAATATCACATGAAATTATACATTTGATAAAATATCTTGCATTCCTTTCAGCAGTCTTACCAACATTTAAATTACTTTTCCTTTCGTGAATCTGTGTTGGAAGCATTTTCCACTCAACTTTCCCAAATGCTTTTGCAGCTTTTCTGGTTCTCGTTTCTAAGAGTTTCTCCGACATGAAGTTTAAATGCAGTGGTGCAGCGGGTAGAGCTGCTGCCTCACAGCGCCAGAGACCCGGGTTTGATCCTGACCACGGGTGCTGTCTGTACGGAGTTTGTATCTTCTCTCTGTGACCTGCGTGGGTTTTCTCCGGGTGCTCCGGTTTCCTCCCATGTCCCAAAGACGTGCATGTTTGTAGGTTAATTGGCTTCGGTCTATTGTGTAGGATGAAATTAGTGTACGGGTGATCGCTGGTTGGCACAGGCTCAGCGGGCTGAAGGGCCTGTTTCCACATTGTACCTCAAAAGCTAAAGCTGCATAGTTTATCAGGAGATAAGGCTGTATATTTTCCATTCTTCTGGCACCTTGCTGTGACGTGTGGAAAATCCAGGATTGGGAATGTGCATAGATTGGGGGAGGGAGGAAGGGGAGTCAGTCTCAGTCTACCCCACGACAAAGAGGGAGGAGTTGTACAATTTGATAGCCACAGGGAAGAATAGACAATAGGTGCAGGAGTAGGCCATTCGGCCCTTCGAGCCCGCACCACCATTCACTGTGGTCATGGCTGATCATCCCCAATCAGTACCCCGTTCCTGCCTTCTCCCCATATCCCCTGACTCCGCTATCCTTAAGAGCCCTATCTAGCTCTCTCTTGAAAGTTTCCAGAGAACCGGCCTCCACCGCCCTCTGAGGCAGAGAATTCCACAGACTCACAACTCTCTGTGTGAAAAAGTGTTTCCTCATCTCCGTTCTAAATGACTTCCCCCTTATTCTTAATCTGTGGCTCCTGGCTCTGGACTCCCCCAACGTCGGGAACATGTTTCCTGCCTCTAGCATGTCCAAACCCTTAATAATCTTATATGTTTCAATAAGATCCCCTCTCATCCTTCTAAACTCCAGAGTGTACAAGCCCAGCCGCTCCATTCTCTCAGCTATGGAGATATAGATGTGTAGGGATTGGAGGGGAAAAAAAAATTGGCAGAAATGTTTAGCACCTTACTCAGGAAGAGAAACGGCAGAGGTTTATTTAGAACAAGGTGACCTTGGGCACCAGGCTTGGGCAGGCATGGGCAGTGTGGAGTGGATGGCAGGAGTGTCTGCTGGGGCAGCTGCAAACACTGGCACATAGAGGCATGGCAGAGCAAGGAGGAGAAGTCCAACGTTCAACCCTTCCTTAATTGAGATTCAGATTTGGAAAGCGCCTGGACCTGATGGTATTCCCGGTCGTGTTCTCAAAACCTGTGCGGACCAACTGGCTGGAGTTTTTACGGACATTTTCAACCTCTCACTTCTGAGGTCTGAGGTCCCCACCTGCTCTAAAAGAGCATCAATTATACCGGTGCCCAAGAAGAGCAAGGTGACATGCCTCAATGACTATCGACCTGTGGCACTAACGCCTGTGGTGATGAAGTGCTTCAAGAGGTTGATTACGGTGCGAATCAACTCCTACCTCGACAGAAACCTGGACCCACTGCAGTTCGCTTACCACCACAACAGATCAACAGTGGATGCGATCTCGCTGGCTCTCCACTCCGCTCTGGACCACTTGGACAACAAAAACTCAGGCTGTAATGTCAGGCTGTTATTCATCGATTACAGCTCGGCATTGAATACTATCATCCCCTCCAAGCTGGTTACCAAACTCGCAGAACTGGGTCTCTGCGCATCCCTCTGCAATTGGATCCTTGACTTCCTCATTAACAGACCACAGTCTGTCCGTATTGGTGGAAATGTGTCAGACTCGATAACAATCAGCATGGGAACACCTCAAGGCTGCGTGCTCAGCCCCCTGCTGTACTCACTCTATACTCATGACTGTGTAGCTGGACATAGTGCGAACTCCATCATCAAGTTCGCTGACGACACCACTGTTGTGGAACGTATCACTGATGGGGATGAGTCAGAGTATAGAAATGAGATCGAGCGACTGTCCATATGGTGCCAGCACAATAACCTGGCTCTTATAGAACTACAGGATCTTATAGAAACTTACAAAATTCTTAAGGGGTTGGACAGGCTAGATGCAGGAAGATTGTTCCCGATGTTGGGGAAGTCCAGAACAAGGGATCACAGTTTTAAGATAAGGGGGAAGTCTTTTTCACACAGAGAGTGGTGAATCTCTGGAATGGCGGTACAGGCCCTTCGAGCCTGCACCGCCATTCAATATGATCATGGCTGATCATCCAACTCAGTATCCTGTACCTGCCTTCTCTCCATACCCCCTGATCCCTTTAGCCACAAGGGCCACATCTAACTCCCTCTTAAATATAGCCAATGAACTGGCCTCAACTACCTTCTGTGGCAGATAAATTATGTTTACATATTCTGTTGTGCCGCAGCGAGCAAGAATTTCATTGTCCTATCTGGGACACGTGACAATAAACTCTCTACAGTGAAGGCCGAGGTTTGCCAAGTGATTGGCACCAAAGTAGTTGTGTCTGAATTGACAGTGAAAGTGCTGCTTTTGTCCAAGTTCCAGCTCTTGCCATAAATACTTTGCTGTTAGTTTATACGAAGTTTGTCAATGTACAATGAGCTTTGCGTAAGGTGGAGATTGACGGATTCTTGAGTAATACGGGTGTCAGGGGTTACGGGGAGAAGGCAGGAGAATGGGGTTAGGAGGGAGAGATAGATCAGCCATGATTGGGCTTGATGGGCCGAGTGGCCTAATTCTACTCCTATCACTTCTGACCTTATCAAGCAGGTAACCCAGTACAGAGGCTGTGCCCATCCCATCTCACCAACCCTGCCCATCTCGCACCCCGCCCCTCTGCCCTCAACCAGTGAACTAGCTTCTGATTCATCAACCCAGAAAATGCTGGAGACACTCAGCAGGTCAGGCAGCCTCTGTGGGAGAGGGAAACAGCGTCTCACATTGATGCATCATTAGTTCTGACTAGCTGAAACACGCTAGAGGCAGGAAACATGTTCCCTATGTTGGGGGAGTCCAGAACCAGGGGCCACACAGTTTAAGAACAAGGGCTAAGCCATTTAGAACGGAGACGAGGAAACACTTTTTCTCACAGAGAGTTGTGAGTCTATGGAATTCTCTGTCTCAGAGGGCGGTGGAGGCCGGTTCTCTGGATACTTTCAAGAGAGAGCAAGATAGGGCTCTTAAAGACAGCGGAGTCAGGGGATATGAGGAGAAGGCAGGAACGGGGTACTGATTGGGGATGATCAGCCGTGATCACATTGAATGGCGGTGCTGGCTGGAAGGGCCGAATGGCCGACTCCTGCACCTATTATCTATTGTCTATCTCTTTCTACTGATGCTGCCTGACCCGCTCAATGTTTCCAACACGTTCTGTTTCTATCTCACATTTCAAGTATTTGATTTTCTTCCCCTGGGCCTCCAGGTTTTGAATCAGCCTGCTGTTGAGAGACGTTGTCAGTATAGCTGTGTTACATTTAACATTAATTTCATTGCCTTTGAGATCTGCAGACTGTTTTAGAAGTAACACAGTGAATGGTGGAGAGTTTCATTTTGAAGAATTACACTGAGTTTGCATTTCTGATGTGGTTGTTCTGTAGCTAGTTTGTTTCTGCCTGTACGCTTCCCCCCCTTTACCCGATGTATTTAGAGCATTGTAATTCTGCAGGGAAATTGAAGGATGACATTAATAATAAATAACAGCAGGCAGGCTCGCAAAGCTCCTCCCCGCGGGAGCCGGGTGGATAAGCCCCGCGACCCACTTTCCACAAACTCTCATCTCCTGCCTTTTAAAAAAAAATTCCACTATTTCCAGTCAAAAGCTGTGAAGCTCTCGTGCAATTTCAAACACGGTGGGCGTGCTGGCCAGAAGTTGTGGCCGGTGATAATGAGAGGTGCCTTGCAGTGTGGAGAAGACCAGCTTGCCTGAGAGACTGATCCAGAGGCCATTAATGAAGCCGCTCAGAGAATCAGCGCAGACGGGGGTGGGGGGAGGGGGGAGGGTGGGGGGGGGGCAGATAGTCAGTGGGGGGGGGGGAGACACAGATAATCTGTGGGGGGCGAGAGACAGATAGTGGGGGGGGGTGAGGCGTCGGCAGGAGGCAGGTGTGGGTTGGGAAAGGGAGACTAGGTCAGTCTGTTATCACAAGGTCATCAGTGATAGGGGCAGAATTAGGCCATTCGGCCCATCAAGTCTACTCCGCCACTTAATAGTAAGATTAAACGAGAACTTACCAGTTTGATCTTTATTTTATGAGGAGTTACGATGAGGGATTACGTGAAGACCCCGCCAGCACGCATGCGCGACATTCTTCAAAGCAGCGGTGTGAAATCACAGATAATAGAGTTGACTAAAGATAGTAAGATAAGTGAACTAAAATACCAGTTGACCTTTATAATAGGGGGTTGGGAGCGGAGGGCAGGTAATCCCTCAACGTAACTCCTCATAAAATAAAGATCAGACTTCAAACAGGTAAGTTCTCATTTAATCTTACTATTTTACTTCGGAGTCACGTGAGTGACTACGTGAAGATTTCAAAGCTCTGTGATTTCATACACATAATACAGAACTCAAAATCATGTCCGCAAATGTCTCAGGTCTGGCAACGGGTTTATTATAAACCCGTTAGAATGTTCTTTCGTTAGATCATCCTGCCGTTGCAAGGATGTGGTTCAAGGGAACTTCCAACATCCTTGCTGCCGATGTAGTTGCAGCCCTGGTGGAATGAGATTTAAAAACATCAGTGTCCACCCCTGCTGCACCTAATCCCACCCTAAGCCATCTTGAGATGGTCTGCACGGTCACTCTTTTATGAGGACGTTTATGACTTATCAATAAAGCCATTTCCATGCCCCTGAGACATTTGGTGACCTCCAGGTAATGTAGAAGGTGGGTCACTATACATAGGCGACTATCTACGGGGCAAGCCAGGAACTCCAATTTGAGGCCAGATGATCCAGGCCTGTTCTGTTTAAGTAACTCATATATATGGAAAGTTATCTTATTTTTGGATGTTACCATGGCGTCCAGTCTTAGTTTATGCAGAAACTGGACCCGCTGCGCCGTTACGAGAGGCATCAGCATCACCATTTTGTATGTCACTTTTGTTAGTGTAAGGGACGTAGCTGGAGCCCAACCCCTGAACAGGGTTAACACAATACCAATATCCCAGGTCTGGGAATACCTAGGCCTGGGGGGATTCGAGTTGAAAATACCCTTCATAAGTTTTGACACTAGAGGGTGAGATCCAAACCCGTGGTGTTCTAAACCCTGTCCCAGGTATGAAGATAGGGCACTCCTGGCACAGTTGATGGCACTGTAGCTCAAGCCTTCATCAAAGTGTAGGCTGGCCAAGAATTCCAGCACATCCGTAATAGTGGCTGTGTGGTAAGTGGTGTTTGCCCTGGTACAGAATACCTCCCATTTTCTGATAGATGTGAAGTACTGTTCTGAGTGGACTCTCTGCATGATGCCGCAATGATGTTCATAGTTCGGTCCGACAGTCCAAATTGCAGGAGAGGTCTTTTCAAATCCTGAAAACCAATAGGTTCATTCGGTCATGGCACGGATGACTCTCCCGTCACAGGATGTACCAGCAAACTCGGGCGTTTGGACATCGGAATACATGGTTCTGAGACCATGTCGAGGACCGCAGGGAACCATGGCTGAGTAGGCCAATCGGGCACAACCAAAATACCCGATGCGGAATCTTGTTGAATTTTTCGCAAGACCCAACTGATGAGGCAGAAGGGGGGAAATGCATAGAAAAACAAATCTCCTCAGTGAGGCGAGAAAGCGTCCATCGCTGCTGCCCCAGGGTCTGGTTCCCATGCTACATATGTTGGTATCTGGTGATTAAGTCTGAATGCAAAAAGGTCAATATCTGGCGTTCCATACTGAGCTACAATGTCAGTAAATACCTGGTGGTCAAACATCCATTCGGTGTTGCCATTGAATATGTGTGACCTGGTGTCTGCCACTGTATTGAGCTTACCCGGAAGGTAAGAAGCTGATATCCAAATGTTTCTTTCTATGCACCAGTGCCAGAATGAATTGGCCAATTCATCACAAGATATCGACATAATTCCACCCATATGATTAATGTATGCCACCACGGTGGTATTATCAATTTGTCGGCGAACATGCAGATGGTGCATGTCTGAACAGCAAGCCCGAAGTCTGTGGAACACTCCCAACATCTCTAGATGATTGATACCCAGTGTCTGAAGTAAGGTTAACTCGTGTGTATTCCATCTACCACCACAACTGGAGGTGGTATCGGTAGCTCCCCAGCCGTGAGCGCTGGCGTCAGTTTGTAACACAACCAAAGGGTTTGTGACTGTGATGGGATTAGAGCAATGTCGAACATTGCTAATCCACCATTGCAATTCCAATTTATCTTTGGCTGGTGTAGATGAGATGTGTATACACCTTTAATTGATAGTGACGATGTCCATGCTAACCACACCCCCACCAGTTAGTATAATTGTAACCCACACGCCCTTAGCTCGCTCTCTGGTGATCGTGACAGACCACGTACAGCTAGGGCTATATGATGTATGATTAATAAAGTAGTGAAGACCTTAAGGTGTCTGTGTACCTTCTCTACATGGCCTCAGAAGTTCTTCTTCCTGCGTCTCCAGTCTATTGCTTTTTATTTTCTTAGTCCCAGTACCCCCTCCCTGTGCCGTGATGGCTTCTGCCTGTCGTAAACCTGACATCCTAGTCTTTGATGCAGACATCACTCATCGCTGGAGTGTGTTCCGACGGGACTTTGAGCATTATGTTACAATCGCTCACCCTGCTGTGGCCCCCACGGCCAAGGCTTCCTGCTGCTTAATCTAGCTGGTCCTTGAAGCGCTTGAGCGATCGGAGTCATTCATCTATGGACAGGGCGAGAGTATTCAGGACCCGGTATGTCTGCTTGCTAAATTTACGGCGATGTGTGACCTTCCCACTAACCACATCTTAGAGCATTTCAAACTGTTCTCCCGACGCCAAAACCCTGGGGAATCTATTGACAATTTTGTGGCCGCGCTGCGCCAACTGGCTCGCCGATGTGACCTGCATGTCCTGACCCCTCAAATCTAAGCTGATCAGCATGCCAACGCTGAAGTACTTTGACCTCCAGCGCCCCATCGTTCTCACATGTGGTGCATCTAAGTTTGGCCTCGGGGCCGCCTGCCTGCAGATCCATGACGGGGTGCAACTGCCTGTGTCCTACGCATCCCGCACAATGACGACCGCTGAACAACACTATGCCCAGATTGAAAAGAACTGCTGGCGGTTGTCTTTGCCTGCTCCAAATTCAAAGACTATATCCTGGGCAACTGCTTCACTGTCGAGACGGACCACCAGCCTCTGGTCACCATCCTCAACAAGCCGATACACATGGCCTCCTCCCGGCTCCAGCGCATGATGCTCCAGCTACAACGCTTCACTTTCACAGTGGTTTATCGCCAGACCGCCGTTCTTCCCTGCCGGCCGCAGCGGTGCCTTACTTCTTGGTTCGTGACGAGTTGGTGCTGCGTGATGGTGTGATTGTGAAGGGGCACAAGGTGGTGGTGCCCGCAGCACTACGAGAACAATACTTCGAAACCGCTCATCGTGGCCATCCCGGGGCCGAGGCGACCCTTTCCATCGCTCAGAGCCAGTTTTTCTGGCCTGACATGCCTCGCTACTTCCGGGATAGGGTCTCCGCGTGCCCTACCTGCAACTGCCTGGCTCCACAGCAAACAGCGGCAGCCGCTCCTGCAGCAGCCAGCTGCTAACCTGCCATGGTCTGTGCTAGCAACCGACATCTTCGAGTGGCACGGAAAGCACTTCCTGGTGCTTGTCGACTCTTACTCCAGCTGGTTTGAAGTTGACCAGCTCCACTCCCTCTCTTCCTCCGCGGTCATCGACAAGTTGCGCCGCCACTTTGCCACCTTCGGGTCCCCCGTCAGCCTGCAGTCGGACAACGGCAGCCAGTTCACCAGTGCCGAGTTCCGCACTTTTGCTGAACGATGGAACTTTCGTCATTACACCAGCAGCCCGGAATACCCACAGAGCAATGGACTGGCCGAGCGCGCGGTCCGCAGTGCTAAAGGATTGTTGGAGCGTTGTCGCCTATCCCGCTCCGACATCTACCTGGCCCTGCTGAACCTCCACAACATCTCCCGCGACCATGCCCTGGGCTCCCCGGCTCAGCGACTCATGTCCCGAGTCACGAGGCCCACGGTCCCCGTGTCTCAGCAGTCCCAGTCCCCCTCCGTCTTTAAATCTGCCTTGGTCCGGAAACGCATTGCCCAAAAACACGGTATACAGAAGCGTTCCCACGACGTCCTGCCGTGTCCTCCGCCCTCTTTTGCCCGGCCAGGTCGTCCATATGAGGTCCACTTCTGGCCGTTCCAAGCTGGCCGTGGTCGTCGGTTCTGCCGGTTCCCCTCGCTCGTACCTTGTCAACCACGACGGAAGGGTGTACCGCCGGTCCCGCCAGCATCTCCGGCTCGTGAACGAGCCTCTCCCTCCCCCGGCGGCTCCGTATGGCCCCCCGCTGCCACTGTCGTGGCCCAGTGCTTTGCCCGTTCCTCTGGGGTCATCCCCCCCATCCTCCTCCTGTCCGCCTCCCGGCTGCGGTCCCGCTTTCTCAGGCTTCCTCGCCCTTCTCTTCGCCGTCCCCCACCCCCCGATGCCTTCGTCGCCCAGGGGGTTCTCCTGTCCGTAGCCCCCGCCATGCCCGGGCGTCGTCCCCGCTTGGAGGTGATGGCGAGGTGCGGACCCGGTCTGGTCGCCTGGTCAGGCCGCCGGTCCGTTACGGCGATTACGTGTGATCCTGTATTCCCGTGCTTTACTGTTTGCATTTACCCTAGCGCATGAGACGTGGTCGCCCTGTCACTCCCTGTTTGGTTTGGTAGAGGAAGGATGTAGATGATATGTGTATACACCTTTAATTGATAGTAGCGATGTCCATGCTAACCACTCCCCCACCAGTTAGTATAATTGTAACACACACGCCCCTAGCTCTCTCTCTGGTGATCGTGACAGACCACGTACAGCTAGGGCTATATGATGTATGATTAATAAAGTAGTGAAGACCTAAAGGTGTCTGTGTGCCTTCTCTACAGCTGGTAACGGCATTGGCCTGTCAAAATGGCCAGCATGGTGTTTGAGTGCTGCAATTTTGGCCCTCTGTAGATTTTGGTAATGTAAGGGTCCAAATTGTGTGGCTGGAAAGGCAGCCACGAGCTTCCCAATTACCCTGGCTACTTGCCGAATAGATGGTTTACTGATGCAAACAAGGCTGCTGCATGCCTCTATCAAGTCTGTTGCTTTGTCCTTTGGCAAAGTGACAGACATATGTACAGAGTCAATTGTGAACCCCAAGTAGTCCATAGTCATAGAAGGCGTTAACTTGGATTTGTCTGGATGGATGATAAACCAAAACTTTTGAAATAGGAGCTTGGTGGCTGAGACAGCCAATTTGGCCAACTCCAGGGTTTTCTCCACAATTAAGATGTGATCCAGATATGCCATGACAATATGTTTTTGTTTCCGGAGAATCGCCAAGGCTGGTTTCAATATTTTAGTAAACAGTCTGGGGGCTAATGTTAATCCATTAGGCAGCACTTTATACTGCCAGAGCTGCCCCATCCAGATACATTTCAGATACCTGCGGTGATCTTTCTCTATTGGTACTGAATAGTATGCATCTTTTAAGTCGATGCAAGCCATGAAGTATCTCTTGGAAATTAGTTGTTTGGCAGTAACAAAAGTTTCCATTTTGAAGTGGGGAGACTACACAAAAGTATTCAGTTGTGTCAAATCAATAATGATGGCATCCGCCATCCTTTTTGTTGTGAAGATATTTGACACAAACTCAAGAGATTCATGTTTGGTTTTCTCAATTACTCCTTTTGTATGTAGTCTTAACAGTATCCGCATGACCTTTTTGTGAAAGCACAAACTTTCGGCTAGGTGCATGTTGAACCGGAAGGAGGAGTTTGTCAACAAATTCAATTTTGTATCCCTGAATACTGTGCAGTATGAAAGGATCAGAAGTTATAGAACTCCATGCATCACTAAACAAGTGTAACCTTCCCCCAACCTGTGAAGATGTTACACATGCTATGTTCCGAGGGCAACCAGACCCACCTACCTCCATGGTTACCGGTGGTGCTGTGTTGGTTTTCTCCGTCCTTGGTTCCTGGGGGATGGAAGCGCTGGGGTGTGGGGTTGGCGCATCTTCCAGGAAGGCCGATCTGGGCAATGGTCTAAAAAAGACCTTTGTCCTGGTCGTACGGCCTTCGAGCTTTCACCAGCTGATGGTCTTTGGCTGTAGTAACGCGGTTTGCTGGTGGATGCGTAGGGGTGCTGCCGCCAAGGATACGAGGACCTGGTAGCGGCCGGCACTTTGATCATGCCAACGGCTTTTGCCTCCTCGTCGAGGTCTTTAACCTGCTTCGGCAGATTGTCCCCGAACAGTAAAGTAGGGCAGGTCGGATGACACTCTTCCTAAAACAGTTGATTTCGAACTGTGCATTGCAGAAGAGTGCCAGGGCGTCTTGCTGCTCTTCCGACGTATCCTTCCCATCCACTGACCTGGAAAATGCTGTTATCCCAGAGGCCAGTAGTTTCAGGATCTTTTGCATTTTTATTTCTTGGTTCCTGATGCCAGCACTGATGTTTCCCCAGATGGGGTTGTTCACCGCAGGCACATTGAGGGAGCTAAATATTTAGCAGCCGTGTCATTCATGGCCTGTTCCTGTAGTTGGTGGGTGGTGAGGTAGTTGATGCTGGCTGCCAGCTGCGGCTGCAAGGGCAGTCCCTGTTGCGAGGGCATCGCGAACCTGGACACCATGCCCAGTAGTTCCTGTTCCTGCACCCCTAGCATGCTGGACGATTCTCAGCCAAATCCCCCTGTTCAGAGTTAGCCCAGAACTGACTCCTTATGCTCCCCTCCAAGGAATGGGGACATTTGGCAGCCCGGTAAAAGGTGCTGCCGTGGGTGTCCTAGGAGACCCACGGTGACCAGACTCCTGCTGGAGTAGGTCACATTGGAGCAATTGCGGGATAAACGACCGCTGTCGCTACCCGCAGGCAGTGAGACTACCAGCCCTGACCCTGCCGAGTCTACGGGTTTGTCCGACCTCCTGATGGCTTTACCGCCAGTCCGAGGTACGCCTACGGGCTGTACCGGTGCCAAGTCGGGGGCTGCTGGTTGAATGATTAGCAGCTCCGGTGAAGTCGGCTGCTGCTGACTGCCCGCATTCCCGCGGTCCCCCGCAGTCAGTCTTGTCGCGGTCTGTTTGGACTTAATCCTCGACTTGTCCATAATGGGTGTAGCTCTGTAAAAAAATCAAACACTGGGCGCCCAAAAACGACCTCAGAATAGTGAAAACTTAACTGCAGGTCCGTTTTAAACTTACCGCTGGAGGAACGACGCTCCTCCTGCCTGTCGCTGCGCAATGCGTTGGACGATATGTCGCGCATGCGTGCTGGTGGGGTCTTCACGTAGTCACTCACGTGACTCCGAAGTAAAATCATGTCTGATCTATCTCTCCCTCCTAACCCCATTCTCCTGCCTTCTTCCCGTAACCCTGACACTCGCATTGGGGCTGTAGCTGTTGTCTGATGTGCAGCTTGTATAATGGGTTTTACATCCTGTCTAGGGGCAACAGGTAGAGGAACACAGCTCACCAGCCCCTAGACTTTGTCTGCCATTTTTTACCAGCGCCAGTTTCTATCCTTGAGCAAGAGTGTGATCTGACCTCAGTGAGACTCATCGCCGCAGACGGCTGTGGAGGCAAAGTCAGTGAATTCTATCTGTCTGAAGAAGGGTCTCGATCCGAAACGTTGCCCATTCCTTTTCTCCGGAGATGCTGCCTGGTTTATCTAGCATTTTGTGTCTACATTAGATAGATTCTTGATTAGTACGGGTGTCAGGGGTTATGGGGAGAAGGCAGGAGAATGGAGTTAGGAAGGAGAGATAGATTAGCTGTGATTGAATGGCGGAGTAGACTTGATGGGCCGAATGGCCTCATTCTGTGTCCCCCCTTCCATGCTGTTGGGCACGACCGCCCGGCTCACTGATTCCATGCCTGGGTTATGGTGCCCGCTAGGTTCACTCGTGCCTCCCCTCCACCACCCTCCCCCCTCACTCTCGTCCCCCTCACTCTCCCCCCTCACTCCCACTCACTCTCCCCCTCTCTCCCCATCACTCTCCCTCATCACTCTCCCCCCTCTCTCCTCCCTCACTGTCCCCTCACTCGCCCCCCTCACTCCCCCTTCACCCCTCCCCCTCACTCTCCTCCTTCTCTCCCCTCGCTCCCCCCATCACTCTCCCCCTCACTCTCCCCTCCCTCCACCCACCACCCTCACCCATTCCCCTCCCCTCGCACCACTCCAACACAGACTGTAGACTGAGTGAATGTAATCAGACTCGCTGCTCCCCCCCCCAGGCCCTGGTGAATCGAGTGATTCTCCGCATTTAAATACTTTTGCTCCTCAGTCTGCTCGGCCTTCAAATATTTCATGTTAATTGTCATAACAGGTTTTAAATATTTAGAATCAAATCCCAGCAGCGACGCATCTTCATGCAGATACACGCAGCACAATTGCATCTTCAGCCCTGGGCTGCAATGCCTCCTGTGCAGAATGCAGAATGACCTGTCGCTGTGCAGAGACTCACTGAATGCCAGCCCCTGCATGGGGATTGGGCACAGTCTACAGCCGATCATGTCTTAATTCTACTCCGATTCCTTATGGCCCCAGGGAATCGGGAGCAAGTCACCGGTTTCCATGCTATAATCTAAAGCTGGGAGACATCCAAAATGCTGGAAATTCTCAGCAGGTCAGGCAGCATCTGTGGAGAGAAACGGAGCTATTGTATAGGAAGGAACAGATGCTGGCCGATACCAAAGACAGACACAAAAAGCTGGAGTAACTCAGCGGGACAAGCAACATCTCTGGAGAGAAGGAATGGGTGACGATTTGGGTCGAGACCCTTCTTCAGACCCTTCAACAGAGCGACCGTGACAGGGAGCATCGGAAACGCTGCTCAGCAGCAGTGGGGCGCTGAGACCGGGTCACTGAGACAGGGTCACTGACTGCACAGTACAGGGGAAGGCCATTCGGCCCACTCTGATGGCCGTTTGTAAGAACGCTCTTATTGAGGGAGTGCAGCGTAGGTTCACCAGATTAATTCCTGGGATGGCGGGACTGTCGTATGCTGAGAGAATGGAGCGGCTGGGCTTGTACACTCTCGAGTGTAGAAGGATGAGAGGGGATCTTATTGAAACATATAAGATTATTAAGGGTTTGGACACGCTAGAGGCAGGAAACATGTTCCCGATGTTGGGGGAGTCCAGAACCAGGGGCCACAGTTTAAAAATAAGGGGTAAACCATTTAGAACGGAGACGAGGAAACACTTTTTCACACAGTGAGTCTGTGGAATTCTCTGCCTCAGAGGACGGTGGAGGCCGGTTCTCTGGATACTTTTAAGAGCGAGCTAGACAGGGCTCTTAAAGATAGCGGAGTTAGGGGATATGGGGAGAAGGCAGGAACAGGGCACTGATTGTGGATGATCAGCCATGATCACATTGAATGGCGGTACTGGCTCGAAGGGCCGAATGGCCTACTCCTGCACCTATTGTCTACTGCTTCTATGGAGCGAAGGTATAGTTGACATTTCAAAAATAGAAACGTTGCCTATTCCTTCGCTCCATAGATGCTGCTTTACCCGCTGGGTTTCTCCAGCATTTTTGTCTACCTGCGATTTTTCCAGCATCTGCAGTTCTTTCTTAAACATACAGCAGCATCTCGATCACCCGTGAAGTGGGCCAGGGAACAGCAGACAGGATATATACCGTGGGCATGTCTGCGTGTGTGTGGCGTTGCATTGTTTCCCAGCCATGTTAAGGGCCTTGCCCACTTTGCCAAGTTTTTCACGATTTCTCCCGAGTTCTCCCCTGGATTCAAACTCGCAGAATGTTCGTAGCGGGTCCGTAGGAGTCCGTGGATATTTCGTAGCGGCTGGCTCGTTATGCCAGCCGTAGGTACTCAGGGCATCAGGTAAGTCGGGACGTTTTTTTCCAGCATGATCAAAACTGTCCTCGAGTAAAAAATAGCCCTGAGTACCTATGGCTGGCATAACGAGCCGCTGCGATATATCTACGGACTCCTACGGCCTCCGACGGACTCATTACGGACATTCTCCGAGTTTGAATCCAGGGGAGAACTCGGGGGAATTTGTGAATAACTCGGGAAAGTGTGACCGGCCCTGTACTGAAGCTGTCTGCTGAGCCAGACGTCTCCCCCGGCTGCCGATCGACTGCAGAGAGAGACGTCCACACTGGGACACAGCGGTTGGGCTGGTCCGCCTGTTGCAACTATTATGAAATTCTATGTAATCTTGATTAAAGCACGAGAGATTGAGCAGATATTTATATTAATTAGTTAATTGCCTTCAAATTAACTAATTACTGGAGGTGTACAGTATGAATGCAGAAGTCTAACCTTGTAGTTAACCTTCCGTTCAGCAACTCTCATACAGAAATTAACAGTGGGACATCAGTTGAATTGTCAAAGAGGTGCAGATGAGGTATTTCACACACCAGCCAGTGTTCGCTCCACACAACCATTAACATGCAGCCATATCTTTAAAAGTAATTTGCCGTCGAGTGGGTTTAGAATTTTAATATCTCGGTATTCATATTTTACTGCCCAATATTGCAGACAGACCTAATTTAGAATGTGTTTCTCAAATTGCAAATGTAGTTGTTCTAATTAGACAATAGGTGCAGGAGGAGGCCGTTCAGCCCTTCCAGCCAGCACCGCCACTCAATGTGATCATGGATGATCATCTCCAATCAGTACCCCGTTCCTGCCTTCTCCCCATATCCCCTGACTCTATATCTAGCTCTCTCTTGAAAGTATCCAGAGAACCGGCCTCCACTGCACTCTGAGGCAGAGAATTCCACAGACTCACAACCGTGAAAAAGTGTTTCCTCGTCTCCATTCTAAATGGCTTACTCCATATTCTTAAACTGTGGCCCCTGGTTCTGGACTCCCCCAACATCGGGGACATGTTTCCTCCTTCTAGTGTGTCCAAACCCTTAATAATTTTATATGTTTCAATGAGATAACCTATCATCCTTCTAAACTACAAGCCCAGCCGCTCCATTCTCTCAGCATATGACAGTCCCGCCATCCCGGGAATTAACCTGGTGAACCTACGCTGCACTCCCTCAATAGCAAGAATGTCCTTCCTCAAATTAGGGGACCAAAACCAATAGATGCTGCCTCACGAAATGTCACCGATTCCTTCGCTCCATAGATG